>OX031036.1:16154583-17385000 GCA_943735995.1 Sesia bembeciformis | reverse complement strand
GAACACCCTTGTTGTTTGGTGAGCGATATGTCGATAGAGTACGTGCTGGTGAGCGAGGGCGAACAGGACGAGCCCATCGAACTGCCCACGGAGGAGGACGGCACTCTGCTGCTGAGCACGGTCGCGGCGCAGTTCGCAGGTGCCAGCGGACTCAAGTACCGCGCAGCGGGGCGGCTGCGTGGACTACGGCTGGTAGACGAACGTTTGTCGCCACCTGCGGGCGGCTGGACGGTACACCGCTACTTCTGCGCGTTCCCGCGCGTAGGCCCGCCTTCCTCACCCCGCCCACGCTGCTCCGACCTTATTGTACTCGGCCTGCCGTGGAAAACTGGTGAAGAGACCGTACGTGAATACTTTGCTTCTTTCGGTGAACTACTCATGGTTCAAGTCAAACGCGACGCCAAAACCGGCCTGTCCAAAGGCTTCGGATTTATTAAATTTGCCGATTATGAAGCTCAGTTGTGCGCACTGAGCCGCCGCCACATGATAGATGGCCGTTGGTGCGACGTGCGCATACCCAACAGCAAAGATGGCGGTGCTACTGCACATCGTAAAGTATTCGTCGGGCGGTGCACCGAAAATCTAACGGCGGAGGACCTGCGTGAGTATTTTGGTACATTTGGGCAAGTGACGGATGTGTTTGTCCCTAAACCGTTCCGTGCGTTTAGTTTCGTGACGTTCTTAGACCCGGAGGTAGCGCAGTCGCTGTGCGGGCAGGACCACATCATCAAGGGCGTGTCAGTGAACATATCGACGGCGTCGCCGAAGCGGGAGCGGCCGGGCGGCGGGTCAGGCGGCGCGGCGGGCGCGGGCGCGCGCAACTCACAGCTGCTTGGATGGGGGCTGCTCGAGGGCAGCGCGCCGCGTATGTTCAACTGGGTGGGCGAGCCGTGGCCACCGGCGGCGCCCGCGCCTGCGCCGCCCGCGCCCTCCATCGACACCAAGCCCTACCTCAAGTATGACTAACTGTGCATTGTACATACTCCGAGGTGTTGCCTCTTGTGACAACACTCACTTTGTTGATCACTTTCAAATTTTATATGAGAGTAATTGTGTAAATAATATATTAATATGAAGTTATCAACCTGGGTTTCAGTGGTCTTTTCTTGAAGTTTATGAACAACTTGTTCAGATTTGAAATTAAGATAGTAGGTAACTAAAACCAAAAGAAATCAATAAATTTATGAAATGAAAGTAAATTAAGAAGAATGCTATCTATTTCAAAAGATGTGTGACTATTGTAAATGGTTTTAAACTTTTATTATTGTGGGTGAACATAATAATTGTTATGTAAACGGCTTACTCACAATTCAAAAATACTGTTCAACAGCAAAGACCTAAGTAGAGGGAAACAAACTGATATGGTTAGGTTAGGTTAGTTGGCATATCTTCTTTATATAGAAGGAGTAACTGATAAGATTGGCAGGCTATTAAGGAGTAAATACAATATAAAATCTGTATTTTCTCCTTGTCAAAAAGTAGCAAGCTGCCTGCGTTCTCCTCCTACTCCTTGCGACCACGGTTCATATAACTGGAGCAAAATATTGTCTATCATATAAAAATAGTAAATCTGAGTAACCCCATTACATAACTGTTATATTATTGTAAATGGTCTTTTTCTTCAAGGAATGAATCAAATTGCATATTCACTGATTTCAGATTTACCTATCTATTTTATTGAAGGTTAGTTTCATTGTACATCATGATAGTGAACAAAGAATGATGTGTTATTTTGGCCGGTATATCCAATAAAAAACATGTGACTACCAAATGAAAGCTTTTAATATAAGCTTTAATTTTTATTATGGCAACAAGGCTCTAAATATTGGGAAATGAGATATCTGCCTTACAAGTATCTCAAAAATGTATAGGGAGAGACAATATCCACCAGCGGCAGCACAGTCGGCTGAGGTTAAAGCCCCTAGAGTCTAGACAGAAACTTTGAGTGGTGCATCCTGTGGAGTAACATGGTTGAGTGGACTTTTCTATCCAGTGTGTCTAATTTGGTGACCATCAGAGCATGCCAAAGGTCTACATGAGAGTGGTCATGACCCTCAGGTGTTATTGGCTCCAATCTTATTAGGGCCTGATTTTACCATTAAGTTTTTTATTATCAAGCACCATTTTTATAGATACCCCATTAATCTGGGAAACAAAATATTTATTTATGTTAACTGTAGTCAATAAGTTGACATACACTATGATTGTATTGGTGGTCAGGCCAGCTTTCATATAAAAATGCCCATCATTATTTTCAAACCATTATGTAACTGATGTTCATATGAACACCAGGATAATTGAAGTATAACTGAAGAAACTCAATTTTGCTAAATAAATTGCAGGTGATCCAGGAGCAGACAGATTGGTAGACTAAGTTTTAAGTTCCCAACTGCTACTCATAAAATAAAACAGTTCTGTAAGTGATATTTGGATTCTGTTCCTTAACTTTCTGACTTGTTTGTAACAATAAATACACTAGTCCATAATAAATACCTTTTCAAGTCCTGCTTTCATCATATTGTATGATCACAGTTCTATGTACATAGGTGACTAGGTAAATTTTGAGATACAAAAAAAATATTTTTGTTAAAAGACAAATTTTTATTACAATTTCACTTCTTTCATCTAAACCAAGATTTAAAACACTGGCGATACTCTTCTTTAGCGTGGTCCTCAACAGCTACCATAAAACCATTCCGAGCATCCTCAGGGCTGTCGAAAAGAATGCGACGAAGTCCGAGCTTCACTTTTGGAAAGAGAAAGAAGTCACATAGAGCTAAATCAGGGCTATAAGGAGGGTGGCTCAATTCTTAGATTCACAGTCTTTATAAAACTGGAGGGTAAGTTTTGCTTTGTTAGATGCATTGTCATGGTACAAGAAAAGCCATCTCAAATCTGTTTTGGGACATTTTCATTTAACACATTGAACAGTTGGTAAACAGTTTTCACTGTACCATTGGGCGTTAACAGTTTTTTGAGCGTCTAAAGAAATTGTTGCTAAATGACCATCTGCAGAGTTTTATGCCCACACTGCACCCACATTTGACTTCCCGGGACCTTTCTGACCTTCCATTCTCGAATTTTACATGTCACACAAACTTGTCTTTGTTCAGCAGTCAGTAAATGAGGAACCCAACACCAACAAAGCTTCTCTGACCTTCGACCTTCGACTTTAAAGTCGAACACAACACATTGAATACAACTTCAATGTGTTGTGGTATCTTACCACAGGACGCCAGACAGCCCTCGGTAAGCTGATGGTAAGTCTTGAATGTCGTGTGTTGGCTCTGTCTATACTAATATAATAAAGAGATAAAATTGTGTATTTGTTTGTAGATATGTTGGCGGTAATCTCTGGAACTACAGAACCGATTTCAAATTTTTTTTCACAAATAGGAAGATACATTATTCGTGTCTAATATAGGCTATATTTGATTTGGAAAAAAAAAACTATTAAAGCGAAGCGAAGCGAGGGCGGGTCGCTAGTATTTCTGGAATCTCTGGAAGTTCTGGACGCATTTCTGGAAGTTGTTCTGTGTATACATGTACTATTATAATATACTTCGTTCAAATCAAAGAAGTAATTTCAACAGCAATATTTCTGTATATATTATTTATAAATGGCGGCTCGACTATTTACTATAAGAGAATATCAATGTTATGGATGCATGGATGCAAACAGCCAACCGCCAACAGCCAAGAGCCAACAGCCAACAGCCAAGAGCCAACAGCCAACAGCCAAGAGCCACAACAAGATTTTATTAAACCAGTACAGGCTTTAGTGTTTAGTAGTGTAGCTATAGAGGTGTATTGATTGTGCCTCATCTCTTGATGCAGATATAGCGGTGTGAACTCACAAGCACATGATCAGTGTTCAATTCTCTTCAATGGTGCCTACAGAAAAGCCAGCGTGTGCCTCTCTGTTTGTTCGAATCGATGTCGATAACTTCCGAGCTGATTTTCTTGTGGTTTCACCATTGTTATTGTTTATTTTAGGTTTTCTTATTTACTTTAAATAATCACCGAATAAACTCGGTTTATTGCAATAAGTTCAAAACCGCAATAAAATAAATAGATTAAATAGTATATGTATATGTCGCAGGGCAATGACGAAATCAGGGATGTCGTGAAACTTCTAGGGGTATCATCATCGGTGATTTCGTGAAATCCCTAGAGATTTCACAATTTCGTAATCCCTGATAATCCCTGATTTCGCCATTCCTTCCGCCATATACATTAAAGGCAATGTCGGTATGTCTCTTTATTCGCACTAGTCTCGGAATTTTCTAGGCCGATTTAGATGTAGATTTCGCTGCTGTATAGAATAGGTATTATATTTATACAGCTCACAAATAACAATCATATTCTCATGGTATTATAATATAATATCAAATTAGATAATATAGGTGTTATATATAATTACATATCTAGATTGATTTGAAAATCAGATTCCAAGTGAGCGAAACCGCAAGCTAATTTTAGTTAATTAATGAATTATAAAACTGTTTAGTCAAGGCCCAATCCACAGCGCGCTGTACGCCCGGTTTTTCCTGTGGGCCCCACCACGGGTTGGTGGTTATTTTTTTTAACCAAATTATGGAACATTGAAATACATAGTGGGATTGATTTGTACTCGTATGTTGAGTGCCGTGGGGAGGAGTTTATCTATTCCACTAATACAGTGGGACAAACTTATGGTGGTTCGAACAGGAATTAAACGGCACACATCACGGCCCGACAACGCGACCTCATGTTAGCAAACCTATGTGCGTTATGTTTTTCTGTTCATATTCTCTTATTTCCAAATTATTGTGATTTATTTTATGTCATAAAAACTTGCTTATACGCAACTGAAAAAAAAGTCAAATTTTATATAAGGTCACTAAGTATTTATTATACTGATGTTTCTACAAAAAAAAACCATGACAAAATATTTTTTACAGTAAATAAATATGGTAATTATTACTAATTGTGTTGATTGTTCCGTACATATAATTACAATTAGTCAAAACTCTGCAAGATGCCTTTCTAAAGCGAGGTCTCAGGATTGGTGGAACGGCTCCGTCAGCGCAGGTACTTGGCGGCCCAGTCAACGCGCGCCGCCCCGCTGCCCACGGCCGTCGCTTCTGCACAAACACCAAACACCAAGTGAGCAGCGCGCAAGTTCATTTCTATTTGTAGTATGTTAATACTGGTAGTATGTTAATACTGGTAGTATGTTAATACTGGTAGTATGTTAATACTGGTAGTATGTTAATACTGGTAGTATGTTAATACTGGTAGTATGTTAATACTGGTAGTATGTTAATACTGGTAGTATGTTAATACTGGTAGTATGTTAATACTGGTAGTATGTTAATACTGGTAGTATGTTAATACTGGTAGTTTACTTAAATACGTGAAAAAAAACAAAATATACGTAAAGTAGTATACATCTTTTTATATTTTGATGAATACGTGAAGTCAGCTGTGACATGAAAGGTGGGTAAGTCACTTCAAAAAGTCATGGCCCCTTACCACAAGAGATCGACACACTTTCTGAGTATTTTACTATATGGATTTAACCTAGCGTATTCTTGTTTCGTCGCTGAATTAACTGGCACCAAAAAAGCATAAAACCCAAGCCTTTATCGTATAGTGAAATTATAAATATTACTCGTATTCACGAGCTCCGTGCAATGAGATGTGATGTGATGAGAGAGTGGACATTCCTCATTAGCATGCTTTCTTTGCTACGGCAAGTACGAGAAACAAAGAGAGCGCCTTCGTAGTGTAGTGAAGAAACGTTACGGATAACTGGAATATAAACCAAGACCATGTAAACAATTACTAAGGACTGCTCATTAAACATTGAATTTGCAAAAAAGTCTGAAAATTATAATAAATCGACTGATAATACTGATATATTTATCGACTATAGGTCACATGGCACGTAGCTCGCGCACAATATATTTATTTTTGAGGTAGGTACGTATTTATTTATTTTTTTACTTCGCACGTTTTATTATTACCGTGTTCTTCATTACCATCTTCTTGTTATTTACCATGATGAGTTCGGATCGGAAGTGGTTGAAATAGCGATGTGTCGATGCGCGCACCGGCGACGTACCGCGCTGCACCGAGATACGCGGCGGCGGCGGCGCCGGGCGCGCGCAACACGGCCGGTCGGGGCGGCGCTGGTGCCTGCAACGCGCCCAGCACGCTGCGTCCGCGCTCCCGGTACGCATCCGAAAGTCGCCGCAGTGGCTCTTCGCCGCCGGCCTCGTGGATCACTTCACCGCTGAAATAAATTGTATCTATTCATCTCGTATTCTTAAGATTTCAATTTATGGCAGCAGCTCGTTTGCAGGGGAGCGTAGCATGAAATAAAAGAAATCATTTCACAGTAACGAAATATTGACCTCAATATGCGCTAAAATTAAGTCCGTGCTCTTTTTTAATTCGTGAATCTACCTACATACCTGTTACACCTACGTCGTCGTCGTTGTTAACTTTTTATATCAATGAATTTTATTCTGGCATCGACTTCTAGAAGTCATAATATGTGGTAACTTGATACCGGAGGATATAAAAGGCGCTGGGCTGTATTGAAGATTATATAAACAAAACTAGCTTCGTGTAAGTAAACCCTGTACGCACCCAAGAATGTCAGCAAAATGGTCGCGGATCGGTGCCGGCGGAGCAGCGGGTAACGGCGCGATTACTTGCGCGGGCGCCGCGACCGGCGCCGGTGTCCAGCCCGGTGGCGGGGCAACGGCTGGTGGCACATTCTCGACCTCGCCTCGAGCTGCACTCCTAGTTATTTCATATTGACAAATAAACGACAATTAGAAATATTAATCATCAATTAAAAATACTTTAAAGCAGCATCTTTGTAACAAAAAACACATTCCGTATCCCCAAGAAGCTGCTAGGGCTCTGCAGCGTTACTTTACTATCATAACAACGCAATACTTGTACTGTAAGAGACCACCGACCTTATCCTTTGGAATTGACGTCAGATGTTACGTCCTAACACAAATTTTGCTTTGTAGTTTTAATTGCTAGTATGTACTCATTACTGAGGATTTTTTCGGATAATGAGAGGGTATAATAATATTTTCTTTGAGTTAATATTAATATAGATATTCTAAATTTCCGCTTAAGCGGTCCAGCCGTTTTGTCATTATCATAATCTATGTTCAAGTTTCGACTATCAGCAATCTTTTAAGTTATTAGGTTATACGGGCCAACCTCTTAGCGGCACGAGAGAGCGGCGGTGGAAGAATGAGTGCTGCGCCCACAGCGAAATATGGAAATCTGAAAGTAATGGTGCATTTCGTTAGATTATAATCTCGCGAAAAATATGAGTTAAACTGTATTGGAAAATAGTAGGTAGTTACCGTAATGCCTGTTGTGCGGTAGGTCGATCGCGTGGCGGGTAGCGTAGCAGCGCAGCGAGCAGCGCAAGCGCGGGCGGCGAGGCAGCTGGCACTACCCGCGCTAGGGGCACACCCGCGCACGACGGAAAGCGAAAACGCAAAGCCTCTGCTAGTACATAGCCTTCGGGCCACGAGTCGCGGTCTGGCGTACCTAACACGGCGCTAATTTTATACAGTTGGTCGATCTCAGAGTTTCCCGGAAACAATGGGCGGCAGGTATAAAGCTCAGCCATGATGCAGCCGAGCGCCCACAAATCAATAGGCGCCCCATAACGTGTGTCGTGCAATAACACCTCAGGAGCACGGTACCATCGCGTTGATACATAGTCGGTATAAGGTGGACGTGAACGGACTTCACGCGCCAGTCCCAGATCAGCGATTTTTATAAGCTCTGGTCCTGCACATAGCAAATTCTCAGGCTTAAGGTCGCGATGAAAGAACCCATGGCGGTGCATATGCGCAAGGCCTTGCAGCACTTGGTACATAATATTTCGCAATACAGGCTCGGGGAAAGGACGCTCCGTGTCGCGTACCAACTGATATAGATTGCCGCGCATATATTCGAATACAAAGTAGAGTGTGTCGTTTTCACGTATCACTTCTCGCAATTTCACGATATTAGGATGATTCAGCTTTTTCAGGGACTTTACCTCACGCAGATTCATAGCCTCATCCCACGAGTAGTACTTTCGTTTCATGCGCTTAATAGCCACTTTTTCGCCCGTGTCGCGGCGCTGTGCCAGAACTACAGAGCCGTATGTCCCATCACCAAGCTGCTGCAGGACCACGTAGCGGTTCATAGCGTTAATTCAATACACGCTATACACTAACTAACTGCGTATCTTCACTCACGGACACCTCACGTTATTTAAGTACATATTATAGCAGTCAATTATGGGTTATAGCTTTCAATTACCCCTCTCATTAAGCATTTTTATTACATTATCTACAGAATTCGTGTTGTCTATGTGATTATAAGAGATCAAATTATTCATTCTTTATTATAAAACAAATTTTACCATCACCTCAATAATGAAAGTTTTTATTTTATGAGCGATCTAAGTAGGCACATTATAACTTCAAGCATTTCTGCACTTGTACTTCTGCAAGACGTGCCTATACAATCAATCATTTCACCTTTTCGAGAAATGAGAAGAGTACTTTTGATTTAATCCAATCAAAGATAAAATTATTATCGATGGAATAAAATAGGACAGATTGAGTAAACTGTTATTTTATTAGTTTCTATAGTTACCAGTGTTACCAGGTATAAGTGATTTTTAGTTATTTTTCCGTTTATTTTGTAATAATTATTTTTGCCATTGCAATGATAATTTAATTTGCCTGTCTGTATTTAATGTAGTTGGCAACACCGTTCCCGCCATTCTCTCTTGGGCTTTTTGGCGGGAACTCGAGAATTGAAGATGAGTCTGTTTGATTATTGTAAAAATTGTGTATATGTGCGTTTCGAGGTTTAATAGTGGTTTAATTTATTAAACGGCTTTTAAAAATGTAAATCGACTTTGTCTAATCTAGTAGCTTATTCTGAAGACATTATTGATGCAATAGATCAGTGATTCCCAAAGTTATATGAACCGCGACTCACCAAAAAAATGACAAAGTTCGAGACCCACCTTACATAAAAATAGCATTGTGTCGCTGCTGCATAATGTTCTCGTTGACTTAGCGTAGTTATATGAAGGGTTAAGAAAACAAGAAAAAATCCAGTATCCAGTGATAATAGAAATTTTTATTAAGTAAAAATAAGATTAATCGGAACACTATACTTAAAATTAGATTAAATTTATTTTTTTGGGGCCCACCCAATATTGGGTACTCGCGACCATACTTTGGGAAACACTGCTATCGATCGATCTAAACAGACAGATGCAATTTACACTGACATAAATAAAGCCTTTGATCGAGTTTATCATTAAATATTATTAGGAAAACTAAATGCTCTTGCAAGTTTACGTTGAATTGTTCAAGTGGCTTCACAGTTATCTGTCATTTAGATATCAGAAAGTAGTCGTTTAAGGTCATGAATCTGAACGGTTTTTGGTGCCTTCTGGCGTACCACAAGGGTCCCATTTGGGACCAATTCTTTTTCTTGCATTTATTAATGATTTGCATAACAACTTTACTTTCGCCAAATATTTATTGTTTGCAGATGATCTCGAAATTTATCAAGTCATATATAGTAATACCGATTAAGAAAAATTACTTCCAAGATCTAATTCGTTTAAACAATTGATGTATTGTTTAGCCCTTACACTTATGTAAATGCAAGCACATAAAATTCTGAATGATCAACTGGAAGAAGTTGCGGAAATAAAAGATTTAGATAAAATATTTGATAAGAAAGTTACTTTTACAGAGCATTAGAACCAAATTATTAAAAAAGATAATGAGGCTCTATGATTTGCGTGCACTGAAAGGGACTTCAAATAAGTACATCACTACCAAAATAACACTAAACAAGACATTTAAGGATGATTCACGTTACACCGTGCCGGGGCCGGGCCGTGTCACGGACGGGGCACAGTTAAAGATCTATAGATATTATTATTCACTTAGTCATCTAAATTGTGCTGCTAGTATGTCTATGGAATCCCTTTTACGACTGTCATTCAAATCGAATTGAATGAGTCCAAAAAAGATTTGCGGAACGGCCTGCGTTCTCGTGATATTAAAATTGTAAAATTTTCCACCTACAAAATTTGGTGAAGAAAATATTTATTGTATTATATAATCTATGTATTATAACATACTATCAGCCTGTCTGACCTATCTCGCCACTGCTGGATATAGATTTCTCCCTAATCCCACCACCACACACGACCTTCCGCTCTTCTCATCCATCTATAGGTACCGTATAAATTTAAATGGAAAATAAATTTACACAATTCTTTCTAACGCCTTTTTCTTCTAATGCACCGACTACAACAGAGTACAACATGTCATGTCAATGTTCATGAACTGTCATGCGGATGTATTTTATAATTTTTTTGATGTCTTTGTGATCTTTTGGTGTTTGGATTGTTGGCATAATAATGTTATACAACTAATAAATCTATACCATTATAAACAATTGGTATGGAATCTTTAAATATTTAAAAACAAGTTACTACGATAACATGGACATTATTTTTGTAATAACAGTTTGTACGTAGATAACCCTAAAAGCTGTTTATACAAAAGAGACGTTACCTGGCATCGGCAGTAGGCTGCTTATATTAACTGCACACGCAGATAGAGCAGTTTATGGCATATTCGCGGCTATGTGTCGCAGAGATGAGTGCCGTATTGCCTAGGTGCCGGGTGAGCACGGAGCAACTGGAGCTATTGTTAACGTTTATGGAAGAGCACCCCGAGTTCGCGGCGGGCAAGCAGTCTGTGTACTCGCGGTTCAGCTCAAGCAAGCTGTGGCGGTTGCTGGCCGAGCGGCTGAACGCGGCGGCGGCCGATAGCGGCGGCTCGCGCAAGTCGCCCGACAAGTGGTGCAGGGTCAGTGATAAATCCCATACCCTTCCCACGTGGTTAGATTACGATTAATTATGCTGTTCATGATTTGTTGTTATTATAATGTAGTATTGAACATACTAAATTATAATAGCAAGATTATAATCTCAAGAAACTTCAACCATTAGGTCAACGAGTCTCCATAACATAACATTTATTTTAATTGCTCCACTTGAATTTTATTGCTTGGTTAATTAGGAATGGTTGCCACCAAGATGACAATTCACTGATATTATATGTTGTTAAGGGTTAGCAAATAATTTTATTTTTAATAGGAGGTTGTTTAATTGACTGTACTAATAGTGTTTGTCGAGTGCCGAATTAATTGACCAATGAATTATACAAGTAAGGAACTGTGTACATTGTTGGGGTGCCATATGATATAGGTTGTTGGTATATGATATTCTAATACAAAAAGAGACTACAAGGTGTAACTTAACCTTTCCCAAAGCCATGAATGAGTACTGTTAATGACTGAGGTAATTATACAATAATTTTTTCAGGTTTGTTAAATACAAAAATGTAGAAAATTAGTAAATTTTCTGAAAAAATATGTAACCATTATATCTCAGTTAACTCAGAATCTTCAGCCATCTCTCTATATATAATTTACAGCCTGTATATATAATTTAGTATTATATTTTTTCTTTATTTTAATTGTGGTTGTACCACGCCATCTCTGGGTAGTCTGAAGGTTTATTGGGGGATAATGCTTCTATGCATTAAGTTCACCTATAGTCACTGTGCAATAAACAATAAATATATATATATATTATTGTGATATTTTCAGTACTGGGCTGACCTTAAGTACAAGGCGCGCAAGAAGTCTGCAGCTGGTGGTGCGCTCGGAGACCTCACCAGTGCAGAGGAGCGCCTGCAGGCTATCCTTAGCAGCGGCAGGAAAGAAAGTGAGTGCCACATTTTCTTATATCTAAACTCTAGATTCTAGACCATTGTTTATCAACCCTTTTTAATGACCCCACCCCTGAAAAGGCCAAATATAAAGTAAATAACCTGACGACCCCGATTGATAACTAGTGGTACTTATTGATAACTAGTGGTGCTTATTGATAACTAGTGGTACTTATTGATAACTAGTGGTACTTGTGACTGCTTGCACTTGTAATTCCAGTAGAAAAGAAACTATAATCTATCAGAATAAAAAGTACCCTAATTACTACGGAACATAGGCTATAACTATATCAGGTTTCATTATAATCCATCCAGTACATTTTGCGTGATGCCCGTTCAGACAGACAGACAAACAAAAATTCTATTCTAAAAATGGCGGTTTTAGGTTCTGTATCGTAGAGTACACTGCAACGATTTTTCAGAAAATATTTTTAGACTCGTTCGTTGTTAGGTGTTCAACAGATTGAGTGAAACATTTTCTTAGCATATATTTCTAATAGTCGAAAAAGACCTAATTGGTCTTTTTCGACTATTTTTCGGTTGAGAAGCTAATTTTTTGTGGTGATGGTGTTTGGTGGTGGTTTCTTTGTGTTTGTTATCTAGTAAGAGGTTAAATAACAATCGTTAAGAGGGTAAATTAACTAAAATGCACTCTTGAGGTTGACACTCCCTTTGGGGAGAGTCAGTCTCAAATAGACGTAGTCATGTTGGGGGAACTTTTTCCCATAGTTCAGAATCAAATCGGCCTACTCCCACTAAAGCGTAAAGCTGTAAAGCGCCCAGCAGAGCATGAGTTAGTTGAAGACAGTGCAAAAAAGAATATATCTCCTGCTTCTGTCCAAGAAATGTATACCGTACCAGAGTTCCAATCTGTTAAAAAACTAAAATAATATACAGGATCAGATAAAGGACCATTCATTGTGCATGTTACTAAATCAGATCCTGCAAATTCTGCTTCCAGTGCACCGTTAACATTAAAACTGGCCCAGTTTATTTATAAAAATAACATCAAGGGCATACAATAGTAGTAGAAGGTATAAAGTCGGCTGGTAGGAACACAGTAGCAGTTAATTAAAAACCGCTGAGTTAGCCAACACGGCTCTAGAACATGAGGAGTTCCAGAAAATACTATGATGCATTTGTTCCCTATGTTGAATTATACATGTCCAGTGACTTGAAAGGCCATTAGGCCACAATAATTTAGCTATTCCGAAAAAAAATCTTCTTGCTCGTGGCGCGCGCTTTAGTTACTAATATGCTCCTGGCATGGTGATTTACTGCCATGTGTATCACAACCCTTATGGGAGTGTTGTCGTACGCCAGCAGGTGGCGGTCGTTTTAGCAGCAATTCTGACGAGGAGCGCAAGCCGGCGCTGCTGGAAGACGACATGTGCTCGGAGGGGTCGGGCGGCGCGGGGGGCGGTGGCGACGCATCGCGGCTTGCCACAGAAGAGCTACTGGCAGAAGCAGCGATGCGCAGCGCGCTCGCCGCAGAGAAACAGGCGGAGGCGGTGTCGCAGGCGGTGGACCTGCTGCGGGACTTGGTAGCTCTGTTACGAGAACGAGCCCCGACCGCACCCCCGCACGGCGTGCCTCCGCCCTCGCACGCCCCGCCCCCACCTTCGCACGCCGCACCCCCGGACCTCGCGCTCGCCGCGCTACACCACCATCGCATCTGATCGCGACGGGCTACACACGATACATACAGGGTCGAAGGGCTGGGCAAGCTGGGCGATTGCGCAAGGCACCAGGTAATCAAGAGGCCCCGAGTCGCAAGCGGAAAATAGGATAATTCATCTGATTTCATTATATTTTTCATTTGATATAATATAATGTATAGAATTTGATATCTAATCTTAATATATAAAAAATAATGTTTGTTTGTTCGTCTTCTATGCGTTCCGAAACCATTCGTTCGATTTCAATGAAACTTTGGTGAGTTGTTATGCGCGCGCCCGCGAAGGTTTCTGACAAAAAAAATCCAACGCATGCCGGGCACAGCTAGTCTTATAAAGGGTTTTCCAATAAGGGCGGGTCGGTGTTGAAATGGAATAAAACAAGCTGTGTGAAGTATTAACGAAATTCTTTTTTTATTTGAAAGGCCTATGTATGCCATTATGTATGGAATATGACATTGTTCAAATGTCCGCCGCGGCTTCTCACGGTGGCACGGATCCGTGAGGTCCAATTTTCAATTACTCTGGCCTGGCCTGGCTCTGAATTTGAGCGATGGCCTGGGTTATGTTGACTTTGAGGGCATCGATCGATTGCGGCTTATTGGCATAGACCTGCGACTTCAGAAAACCCTACAAGAAAAAGTCTAGCGGGGTCAAATCGCACGATCTTGGTGGCCAATTCACGTCACCTCTGCGAGAGATAACCATACCCTGAAATCGTTCATGCAGAATGTCCATAGTGGCGTTCGCTGTGTGATACGTAGCGCCGTCCTGCTGGAACCACATGTCGTCCACGTCCATATCGTTCAATTCGGGCCAAAAGAAATTGGTTATCATAGATCTGTACCGCTCGCCGTTGACGGTGATGGCCTCACCAACGTCGTTTTCGAAAAAGTACGGACCAATGACGCCGCCGGCCCAAAATCCGCACCAAACAGTAACTTTTTGTGGATGCATTGCCACCTGGTGAACCTCGTGTGGGTTGGCGTCGTCCCATATATGGCAATTTTGTTTGTTTACATAGCCATTCATCCAAAAATGCGCCTCATCGCTAAAGATGGTTTTTCGGCCAAAATTGGGGTCCTCTTCCAAACGCTCCGAAGCCCAGTCAACGAACAAACGGCGTTGTCTATGGTCATTAACTTTGAGCTCCTGGGTCGGTTGGATCTTGTACGGGTGCAGGCCCAAGTCCCGACGTAAAATTCGCCAAGTTGAAGTCTGCGAAAGGCCGAGTTCTTGTGCACGGCGAGGAATTGACTGCCTCGGGTTCTCCTGCACACTTTCACGGACAGCGGCGATGTTCTCGGCCGATCTGGCGTTCCTTTGACGTACGGGTGTTGGCTGATTTTACCGAACCGGTCGTCTCGACTTTGGCCACCAAACGTCGGAGAGTCGACTTTGAAGGGCCACCGCGTCTGCCGTAAAATAGGCGAACTTGCACTAACGAACACTCATTTTGATAATAAAGTTTTATCATTTGGACGTGCTGCTCAACATCACGACCGACCGACCTCAACATCGACCCGTCCCTATTGGAAAACCCTTTATAAACTGAGTATGTTTCCAAAACACGCATAAACCAATCATTAAAAAAAATTATCGATTTACATTTTATATAAAACGCTGCCCTTAAAGAGGTCCTGTAGACTTTCCGTCTAGGGCGCTAGACAAGCTTGATCCGACCCTGATTATGTACGCAAAGCTAGGCGGGCTAAAACTTCATAAGAGCAAAACAATTTTGAAAACGATTGACCTAAGGAACACATGCGAAGACTTGAACTCAACTCCGAACCAACATAACCCGGGAAAAGCGAGTGTTCGCATCCATACCCCGACCAGGCCAGTGGAGCGATCTTTTATTGTCATTTTTTATTTTCGCTTTGCTTGCCTGCTCTAGGTTTGGACGTATAACACTCACCGCGATTGTGGTTTTGGAAGTTTGGGGACTTCGAAAAAGTTTCTACTTCTTCAAAGAGCTTTGACCGTAGCCATAAGCCAGACCTCATGAGCTTAGAATCCGCTCCTACATCATAAGCCAGACCTCATGAGCTTAGAATCCGCTCCTACATCATAAGCCAGGCCTCATGAGCTTAGAATCCGCTCCTACATCATAAGCCAGACCTCATGAGCTTAGAATCCGCTCCTACATCATAAGCCAGACCTCATGAGCTTAGAATCCGCTCCTACGTCATAAGCCAGACCTCATGAGCTTAGAATCCTCTCCTACATCATAAGCCAGACCTCATGAGCTTAGCGTCCGTTCCTACATCATAAGCCAGACCTGATGAGCTTACCGTCCGCTCCTCCATCATAAGCCAGACCTGATGAGCTTAGCGTCCGCTCCTACATCATAAGCCAGACCCGATGAGCTTAGCGTCCGCTCCTATATGTAGGAGCAGATTCTAAGTTCATGCGGTCTGGCTTATGGCTATGAACACTGATGTAACCCTTGTATTAAATATTACGGAATGCTAACTCCTAGCGGCGATGCACTTTGGCAGTAAATGATTATTGGTCTTAAATATTGCTTCCTACGATCTCCGCATTAGAAAATGACAGGAAAGTCCTTAAATAGGTATTTAAGGACTTTTTAAGTATTTTAAGGACACACGCGTGTCAAGTTTTCAACCTAGACGCGTGAAAATCGCTCTGTAAATCCAAAAAGTGCTATATTTCTTTTTATAATATGGTAGTAGAGAAGTATTCACCATATTTAAATTGTCAAAGAGCGATTTTCACACGCTTGGTACTCGGCCCTAAACAATATGAACATTATTTGTCGTATTACCCGACTATTATTTAAAATATAATTTTTATCAAACTTAAAAACGTCTCTTTATTTTTCACAACTTTGACTTATTGGTAATATGGTTACCAATGTGTAGCTCGTACGGCTGCTCTGAGGTCGAGAGATGGAATACTAATTGAGAACAACACAAAACTTTATTTATTAAATAAATACATCATGCACACTTTGCCCTCGGAACTAGCGTCGTGCGGAGACATCTATCGCGCGCGATAGAATGGGACGGATGTGTGCGAATAGGATGACGCACACGTAAATATGGCGCTTCGCTTTAGTCGCGGCTAACCTCCGCTTGCTGTGGACGCGCTGGCGTATGTATGCTCCTACAGACTGTTTAGAATCCGTCTCTGGGACAGTTATTGAATTCCACAACTACAAATAATAATGTTGCATGAATGCCACTCGCTGGTTTAGGAGGCAAACGGGTAAGAGTAAACACCTATTGGTGAGGGGACACCACCACCCTGCGCATCCGCATTATATGCTCAATCATGATATTACCACCAATATTAGTGTACTGATTATTTATTTGACTTGAAACAACAAATACACAATAAATATTACATTGTAATATTTATTGTTATTAATTAATTAATATACAAAATTTTGTTCGTTCAATTAAAACATAAAGATATATATTAGTAATAATTTCACCAGCTTGTTTATTTATGGGTTTTACTTGTCTTCAATTCTTCGGCATCTTTATGAAAGCGACTCTTATAGTTGACTGTTGTGAATATAATAATAATGTGGCTTGTTACGCCGTTATTGAAGGATTTTGACTTCCACCACAACATCATTACAATGACAGGATACCTTTTTGAAAAATAAATATAAAAAGGTAGGTAATTAAAATGAGATCGGTAACAGTTGACAAAAGCAAATATATACCTATAAAATTATTACCTATTGAAAAAAATATTTTCGGGGTATTAGTAGATCTATATTTATGAATTCGACGTTTGCTGAAAATTCCAGATGCCGTCTTCGTGCAAGATCTGTACTGACATAAATGACTGATACAAAATGATTTTTGACATTTCTAATATTAATCGATCAAGCAATGACCTCTGACCCTTTATTGTTTGCGGGATGAATAAATCCTAACGCCGCCGTATTAGTTAAAATAATTATATTGATATTCTCCACTTGTTGTAAATATATTATAATTTAATAAATAATATAATGTAAATAATTACTTATATTATAGTTCACATCGGAGGGCGTGGCTTAATATTTCTTTTAAATATAAATAAATATCTGTTTAAATTGTAGTTTATTGTAATTTATTAGTTTTGTACGCCGCCGTGCTACAGTAGTGTGTAGCATATGATTAATATTATCACCTGTTTTGATCTCAATTTTTTGCAAATAAACTATTGTTATAGTAAATATACCCATTGCTCTGCGAAACCCGTTTGTCTCAAAAATATCAAAGTATCGCCATATTCAAGGATATTTTTTTATATAGAAAAAGGCGGCAGACGACCACACCGTCCACCTGATGGTAAGTTGATACTGTCGCCCATAGATATCCGCGACACATGCTAACATCAGTCCAGAATGACAAACGTTGGTACGCCCCCGGATGCGTAGCCTACTTTTGCAGATTAAGGAATGGGCTGGGGAAATGGCGAGGGATAGGATGGGATGGGCTCTGGCATATCTCACTCACTACCGAAACACGTACGTACACTGGGGAAATACGATGAAATAGGAATTGCAGTACATTTCAAGTTAGTCTTCTGTAAGGGGTATCGTGGCCAGTAGTGCGCCCAGCGGCGTTCAGGAAGCCTTCGGGAAGATTTTGACGGGGTTTAGCCAGGCCCCTTCCTACGCCACTGCTGAAACAAGGTTTGGGTTGAATAGCATTGAAACTAGGAAGTTTTAATGTTCAAATAGCACCGTTTTTAGTAAGTACTTTATATGGAGTTTCCTTGCTTTTGCCAACCCCCAAAGCAAATCCTGGCTACGCCCATGGAATAGGCTCTGGCAAATCTTATTGAATCTAAACATGTACATTCGGGGAATAAGATAAAGTGGGAAATGTACATGTAACATAGTGTTCTGTGATTGCGGAGTAAGTTGGCCAGTCGAGTGCGCCCAGCGGCTGAACGGTATGACTCGCGATCGTGCCTGGGTAGGACCGATAACCGATGGGGGAGATGAGTCCTTGAATGGAAACCATGTACCGAGAAACGACATCCTCCGGCCGAGTGGACTGAAGATTGAAGAAAGTCGGCAGTAGTGGCTGCCTATATCCAACTGTGGAGTGACAGTCTGATGGTATGGTTTTAGAAAGTTTACAGTGTGCTTTACAATAAAACTTCTTTAGTAAACAACTATATACATATTTTATTTACATTTCATAAGACAACGTGCGAGGTGAGTTTGCGGTGGCGGCGCGGCGCGAGCCCCACGAGCCGCGCGACGTCCTCGTACACCGCGTCGGCTCGGGCGCGCGCTCGAGCGGCGCCGTGTCGCAGCACGTCGCGCAGGAGCGCGGGTCGTTCCCGTAACGCGGCGGCTCGCTCTCGCACCGGTCCTATCGTATCGCATACCTGGGGATACATTAAATTATTTACGCGTTTGATAAACTTTAACCACTCAACATCTCACAAGGTATACTTTCAAAACTAAAAAATGTATGTATCTTCCTTTCAATACAAATCAAAATGAGGAACCGCTTGCTCGTCCGCCTATAAAAAATCCCTATAAAAAAGGCCGTCCGTGGGGCTCATCCTTAAGATCGAAATTTCTAGAACGGAAGCGTTAAAACCACCAACTCACGGTGTAAAAGTTTGTGGTGTTTGGCCCATACACTATTGATATTGTGAGCTGTCTGACTTGCGTCGGTGCCGCCACGAAATTCATATTCAAAAATAGCACGAATTTTAAATGTATCCGTTTTATTTTCAAGACCATCACATTAACAAAGTCCAGGTACAGTAAAACAAATGAAATACTGATTTTGAAATAAGAACCTCATAAATTTGAAATTCGAATTAGAACAGAAGATATCGAAATTCAAAGTGGCCAGTAATAAATCAAAATAGGTAAGCACCTAATAATAATATATATAATGTAATGTAAAGTGGGCTGTACTCGATAGTACAACCCCGCACCCCCATACATACCGCGTCGGCGACGAGCGCCTTGTAGGCGGCGGTGGTGAGCCCCTCGGCCTCGGCCACTGCCTCCTCGGGCACGAGCCCACGCGCGAGACAGTGCAGCATCACCAGGTTGGACACGCCCGCGCGAGATTCAGGCTCGTACGTCACCTGTGCGCGAATAGTGGTACCGACCATTAAGACGGGACGACAGCAGAGTCTTGTCCATACAAAAGTATTCGCCAGTTTTCTTTCTGGATTATGGTAATTATTTTTTAAAATATGTTACAGATATACAGCATGAGCATGGCCCTACGTTTTTATTTTTTGGATTAGTTGTTTCTTATAGGAGCTAGGACCCTCCAAAAATTAAAAAAAAATGCCTTGTTAAAACGCTGCAAAAAAGAAGTGCGCAAATTTAAGAACTCTTATTTAAAAAAACAAAACGTACCGACATAAAGAAAATATTCTTTAATGCAAATCAGAAAAGGAAACAGAGGAATACGCAACATCGATTTTATCGAATTATTATCCGCTCTAAATGCAACTGTCTATTTCTCTCAAAGAAGTTGCATTGGTCGCTGCCAAGACACCTACAAATTGTAAAAATACCTATTTTTGAAATTCGCTTCAGTCGTCCTCCCCTCTTAATAAATAAAGTATGGTTTTCTTAACCCACACAGGCACATACACAAACATATAGTGTTGTGACTGCTATTGCCCCTAACCTTAACCGTTTACCCTCGAGCTTATAACTACAAGGGTTCAAGACCATTATAAATTTGGACTATAACGCTCACTACTAGCCTTTAACGCTGAAATGTTAAAACTTAATTAGCGCGCGCACCGCTCGTTTTTACAACACATACACATGCCTACACACACCCATCACCACTAAACCACAACGACTATATGGAGATGAATAATAAGTTACGAAAAATCCATCCACCCATCAACAAAATACACAAATCCACTGGGATCAAAATATGGTTTCAAGCTTTGAGAAAGGTTTAGTTACATCCTGTACAGTTAATACAGTTTATAACTGTATAATTATAGTAAGTGGGTTGTGTCCTGTGAGTTGTGTCCTGTGGCCAATCGGCTACTTCTCATATTGTGGATAGGGAGGGAGGGTCTAAAGGATTTTGTTTACCTATTATTTCTACGCGATGTTGGTGAAATGTGGGTAGTTGAAAGGTGAAACTGCTCGTGACTCCCATACTGGACTACCCGCCTCTTCAGTCAACTCGTGACTACGGCTGGTGTAACTCGTGTCAAAACTTAACTTACCTAACGTAAATAAATTTTATGCATTTAGACCCTTATTTACAATATAAAATATATACAAAACGCGAAAGTGCAAAAGTTATAATCAGCTACTTCATTCACCTGCGGTGTGAAATCTGTGACGGCCTTCCTTATTTTGAGCCTGATGACGTCGTCGGAGTCACTCAAAAGTATTCTGGACTTGATGTCTGCATCTGATTTGGACATTTTCTTGCTAGGATCGCGCAAACTTCGTAGCCGGTCGCTGCCATCATCTGTCAAATAAATACCCATTTTAATTCCACCAATTTTACAGGTTTCGGTTGATACAGCAAACCTATGAACCTCAAGTAAGGTTACAACTTGGACCTTTGCAGATGATACACTGCTTTATTGGCTTGCCACTCTGAACCGAAAATTATATCCCAGTTTCTACAAAAAGGATTGAAAATCTATCTGATTGGTTAAAATACTGGAGGATAAAGGCGAACAAATCCAAATCTGTACAAGTAACATTCATAGGTTCGTACCTGGCAGCAGCGGCCGCGGCGTAGGAAAGGCGTGTCCATATCTGTGGTGGAAGGTGCGCACGAGTTGCGAGGCTATTTGCAGGTGCTGCAGCTGGTCGGCGCCGATGGGCACGTGCGTACCGCGGTACGCGAGCACGTCCGCTGCCTGCAATACCGGGTACAGCAGTAGCCCCGCCGGCACCTTCAATTGGTCATTTATCGAGTATAGGTGGTATAGGCGCACCAGCCAGCGGTAGGGACACGGTATCGACTGAAGAGTGTCGATATTTTACTCATCAGTAATATCGTTCTGAAAGTATCGACACTTTCTTTCGCTATCCGTACTTTTCCTAAAAAAAATTCTGATAAGGAATAAAAATCTCATTAGGTGTTTTATTCCAGTTATACACATTTGATAGCGAAAAAAACGTAGACAGCCCAAAATATTGATACTCTCCTAAAGTTCTCAACAAAATTTTCGGTTATACTAACATATTGTAACAACATAACATATAACATATTGGAGTTAGATACTTTCCTCATGATTAATTAAAATTCAAATTATTTATTTGCTGATACATATTAAAACTATTGATTGTTAATTTCGATACGATACTTGCCTTGATCATATGAGTAAAAATATCGATTGAAAAGTATCAGTATCGAACAAAAAGTACTTGTTACCAAAAAGTATTGACACTTTTTCCGTGTTCCTAAGCAGCGATCGCGGCGTGGAGATAACGCGGCCGAATCTGTGGTGGAAGGTTGCGAGGCTATCTGCAGGTGCTGCAGCTGGTCGGCGCCGACGGCCGCGTGCATGCCTCGGTACGCAAGCACGTGCACCGCCTGCAACACCGTGTACAGCAGTAGCCCCGCCGACAGCTTCAATTGGTGTGAACCAATGAATATATCGAACCAATTTATCGAGAATATATCGTATGTATGAAAACTATACTGGGAAAAAATAGAAGCGAGCTGAGCTAAACTAATTTAACTGCTGATTAATAAATGTGGCAGTTCTTAAATAGAGTAAGGTCAAATATAGTTTATAAGATACTAACACAGTTTTAAGATTATTGCATATTAACATTATTGTGGATATGTGTCTCATAAATAAATTATTATTATTATTAGACTAACTTTATTGTTTCATTTTAATTTACAAAAGTGTTTGTAAGTTATTTCTTATTCGATATATCGTCAAGAGAGAAAGTAGTATTGCTGAAGACAACGGCAAAATATTCATTGATACTAGACGTTAAAATATCCTGACTGTGTAGATGCACACCGAGCGTCACCGGTAGGGATACAGTATCAATACTTTTTCGAGTATAGTAGTATTGATTAATTGTCAAGTGTATGTTGTGTGCAGGCGCATACGAATCGAAATGGCGTAACCCAAACTTTGATATTTTTTCGCAGCACCTGCACTCCACCCCCGCTTGTAATGTATAAACATAAAACTACAACAAATTTCCGCCACCAAGAGCTGGAATGACATACCTCCTCCGAATTCCAGAGATAGAAACCCTACAATCGTTTAAATCTAAATTAAATAAATTTCTCTTAGAAGCACAAAAATCCACCTTGGTGGCGACACGACACACACACACACACACACACACACATATGGTTTAAATTACAGTTATTTATATATTTCTAGTTTCTGTTTAATTTTATCTTTTTTTATTGTCATATTATAATTATCTTTTATATTTGTATGTATTATAGATTTATCTGTTACATAAATCTGTAAAAATGGTCTCTGCTGCGTGTGGGCAATATGTTGTGACACCAACTAAAAATCAGCATCACTGTTTACACTGTTATATGCTGCATTGGTGCCAATTGGCACAGCATTTAATGTTGGTTTTATTTTTAACTAGCGATCCGCCCTCGTTTCGCTTCGGTTTATAAGACTTTTTTTTTTCAAAATTTCGAAATATAGCCTATATTAGACACGAATAATGTAGCTTCCTATTAGTGAAAGAATTTTTGAAATCGGTTCAGTAGTTCCAGAGATTACCCCCAACATACCCACAAACAAACACACAATTTTACCTATTTATTATATTAGTATAGATATAGATTGCCATTTCATTTAATATTGATGGTGGAAAGGAGAAACGGGATAAACATTTATAAAATGTAGACCACAATACAATCGTTGTTTTGAAAGTAAACTGTGTGTCGCTGACCCCCCCCCCCCCCCCTCCTTTCCACCGCGGACACGTCGTCGTCAGTAAAATATTTTTTTTTAATTTCTTCACCTCGCGCACTCGTGCAGACTTCTCCTTGTACTGGGGCAGGTGTGCGAGCCGCGCTTGCGTCGCGAGGCAAGCCAGCATCCAGCACAGCTCCGCGTGCCGCGACACGTCCGACTGCGCGAACACCACGCTGCGCTCCGGGTCTACGCCACTCGCTAGCAGAAACGCAGTCAGATCCAGAATGTTCTCTTGTAGCGCTAAAGGGTCCTGTGGTATTCCACACAATATTCCATTATAACAGTAATAATAGCACAGTAATTACCTGCAATCTGGAGGACTGATAATATTTATGTATTTATGCATTTGTGACCACTAACGCCACTGCCACTCACCTTACGAACCCCCCACTCCTATACTGGGAAATCCCACCCATCTATATATATATAAAAAATTGATGTTGATATATCTGATGTTATTAGACTTCGATACCATTTGACTGATCACCATGAAAGTTGGCACATATATTCATGGAGAAGGTTTATATGCTATCGACTTTGTTGTAACTCGCCACTAGATGGCGTTGCAGCACATCAACTTCTATACCGTTCAACCGATCGCCATGAAAATTGGTATATGTACATAGGTATTTGAGCACAGAATATTTTCGAGCTATCGACTTTGTTATAACTCGCCACTAGATGGCGCTGCAGCACATCAACTTCTATGGCAGGACAATATCTGAGGGGTTTTGCTAGTATAATATAAAATGCTTATAAATCTATTCCACCTCTCTAATAAGGATTTTAAAAATGCAGTTATCAAGAATCGGAATCCACATATACAAACACACCGCTCTACCACTCTCCTACTCCATACATACACAGCTATTCGTAATTAAGTATAGTTCTTTCATCTCATGAAGGCGGGTTAGCCTTGTTTATAGTGGTGCAACATAAATACACGTGCACTTGTGTGCGTCGAACGACGACCAAGACCAAATAGCGTTAGCAAATAGCTTAAGAATATTTTTATTACATTTTTATTAAAATAAACGTAAATCGATAATACACTAAACCTTGCCTCATCACAGGGTTAGTGTTATTTTATTATTTATATATGTACATTTATCAACAGGATAATATGGTAGACAAAATAGGTAGGTAATGACAAAAAGAAAAGCAACATATTGAAATTCAAAAATAAAACTATAAATGCATCCAAATCCGACGCTCCGGCCGACAACGTTCCAGAGAAATAGCGAGCTGCTCTAATGAAATTGTATGCAACAAAACCCAAATTACAGTATGAAAAATCAAGTTTACGCTTTAAAATCAAAGTTTGCGTGGCACTACAAAGTGTGCCCTGCTGCCAGTGCTCACTTTTGCTCAATTACGGTATTTTTTTCGAATTGCGTGGCGTACTGAATGCGAATAGCGGTTCCGTAACGACAACTCTAGGTGGCGAGGTGGAACACTGGGGTTTTACATGGTAAGAGTCCGGCATAATTCCTTCGCCTCTGAATGGAGGCGGAGGGTTTCCATAAGAATTTTCTCACATAAAAGAAATATATGATATTAATGCCGCTACAGCAATATTCCAATGGGTAATGATTTTTTATTTATATTTTTGAAAATATAATATTTGCTTAACACTTTACTTCTCAAAATTCGGGAATTTTGAGACCACAAAGGGAATAGCCCGCTTACACAATTTTATGAAATATACATATAATAATTAGGAAATTTATATATCTATTTTATGGAAGTATTACGTAAGTACTATCTGTGTTAGGTGGATTAATACATTTACGAGAAACCAAAATTTTGGTGACGGCCTGCTTTTGACAATGACACTCAATTTTTTTTTCATTGGCATGAACCCGCTGCAGGTCAAAGTCGACCCCTCTGGGGGTTGATATTGATCACTTTGGGATTGACTGCTCTAGGCAAAGTATATAATAAAGCATATTTCATAGATTGTGCACCAACCAGAGCAGAGTGAAGATATTACCGATCGATTATCTTCTTGAACATATATATGTACATTACAATCATGTTGATGCTACTTGAGACAACACTCTCATAAAGCCAAATACACTTTTAACTCGGATGGAGTCACCAGCCGAACTGAGCATTGTCAAGTTTACGCACACGGAAACAACAACTACTAAGTGTAACCAGTCTTTGTGAGATGAAAGAATTATACATAATGAACTGTAACTGAGAGTATTGATTGATATTCTTATTTCCATGTGATTTAGTCTATATATTTTCTCTTTTCAAATTTATTCAAATTCTTTTCATGTTATGGCTCATTTACACAAGGAGTTTCTCTACACTAATGTCAAACTGTTACCATCCAGTTTTTATCATCATGTGAACAGTTGTAAGTGAGAATTGTATGTAGTTTGGTCCCATATGAGATACATATACAATATTCTCACTCAAACTATTCGGAAAAAAAATCGTTTGAACTATTCGAGAAATTCTCCTTGTGTAAATGAGTTTTTACGAACATAAGATAGTATGTTGATTTTTTATTGAATCTGTTAGCTGTTAATATATCAGTTGGATAAAAATTGTAAATAAAGTCTGAGCACTACAAGTTTCATTTTAATCATTTTCATATATTTAAACTTTATTGCACAAATAATTTCAAATGCACATAATAATTTATTGCACATGTAAAAAAGGCAGACTTAATGCCTAATGGCATTTTCCGCCAGTAAACCACCAGATCAAACAGAATACAGGTGCAGTTTTGGTTTAAATACATAAATATACATTAGAGTTGCAAGGAATATTCGGTTACTATTCGGTATTCGGCCCTTTTTCGATATTCAGCTGAATACCGAATATTAAATTACTATTCGCCGAATACTGAATACCTATAAGTTGTTTTGCAAGCAGGATATTTTATCATGAAAATAACCTACTTTTTTGTAATTTTAAATGTTTATTTTTCTATTGATAATAATAACATATCTACATATTTTTTTAAATTAGTAATCAAAATTTAAAAGTGGTAGATTGTGGTGTAAAAATTTTTTTTTATGCATTATGAGGAAGAAGCCTGTTTCTCTTCTCTTCATACAAATGCTCTACTTCTGAAAAAGACCCCACCGAATATTTGGTATTCGGCGGAAGTCCGAATATACTATTCGTTGCAACACTAATATACATAATAAACTAAAATAAAACTTAAATTCAGGAAAAAAGGAATTAAATAAATAAAAAAAAAGCATACTATGTATGTGGTGAGTGAGTGAAGGTCGGCAATAAATAGCATGAGATCCTCGTTCTGTTCCTGCAGCTGCACGCAGCGCCGGATGACACCGAAATAGTTGCCTACGTGAAGTGCGCCCGTCGGCTGAATCCCCGACACCACGCGCCGTGGCCACTCTCCTGCGTCGGAACTCTCCACCTACAAACATTATAGAACACCCATGAAACGATCAATCTTTATTATTTTTGCTGCATGCACAAGACCATAAGAATAAATGAAACCATAATTATTTATTCGACAAGACGGACCTTGCTACAAAAATTACGTTTGTAATAACGATTTTGCTGTAACTTTGCACATGTTTTATAACGTACAAGATTTCTTCTTATAAACTCCATAAGTGATCAAATGATATTTTAGTATGTCGTTGGTAATGTGGTTTTTAATTGCTAAGTTAAAACAGATAATACACTTTCATTAGAATCTTTCGTTGGGTCTTGAGAATACATTTTCAATTGTCAAAATTTGACAATTCACCGCCAATTCAATCGAGTGAATTGGTAGTGGATTTTATTTTGATGAAACTTGATTAGGCAATAAAATAAATGAATATTTTAGTTTTACGTGTAGTGGTAATTAAAAATAATTGATAATAAATATTTATTTCAAATCGGGTGGTAAAATTTATCAGCTGAAACAACGGACGAGGTTTAAACCTTGGGCCGAGTTCTAAAACATACGAAAATAACGATTCAACACTATAAAAATGTATAAATTAATATATAATTTAGGAATAAATCTACGTCCTAAGGAAATTTTCGGTTTTATTTTGTATATCAATCATTAATATAAAATTTAAGTATTTTTATGTATAAATACTGTAAATACAAATTATTAATTAACTTTGTGATGGGGACAAACTTTTATAATGGAAATAATTCTTTGTTACTAATGGACCATTGACAATTCTAGTGTCCAAACAAATTATAAACAAAATAGAATTTAGTATGTTTCGGAACGCAGACTTATCAGCTGATGTCAGTTCCATGCAGCGTGACCAGATTTAGTAGATTTCTACTTTTTTGGTAGATTTTGAGGTACTGGCAACAGAATTTAGTATGTAAAAATTATTTGGTATATTTTAGTAGAATTCACGCTTTTCAGTTATTCTAGTACTTTTTTGGCATATCGGATAAATGCGGGGTATTCCCCCTTTCATCGAATGGATTGTAACTATTTAATTTTCATTCTTTTCGTTACCATTCGTGCCGTGAGCATAGAGTGTGATAGACTAGTGGGAATTCCTTTATTGAGAATTTTTATAATCGAGTTTAAAATGAAACGTAAATATACACAAGGATATCGCGATGAATGGGGGCAAGATCCCTCATTTAAAAGTTGGTTATGTAAATCTAAGGTAAACACTACTAGTGCTCATTGTAAAGCATGCAACTGTGAAGTACTAAGTAGAGTGGCGTCTTTGAAGGAACACATGGCTACATCAAAGCATATAAAAAATATGAAAGGATATTCCGGCATTTCTCAGGTATGCAAGTTAATTACGTTAATATGTGGAATGTAATTCTTAGTTAATTATTCTTGTTAAGACTTTTTTTTAATACTTTCAACTTACGCAGTAGTGTGAACCCGTATTATGTTCTAAAGTTTATGAATTTGATTTCCACTCAAAAGCAAACATTCGCTGTTTTATGTACGTTTATTACCTACGCATTTACATAACAATTACTATACAACTATGTGTGTTTATTCATGTTAAATGCTATGTAAAAATTGCTTAGTTTTTGATACTATATAGCGCTATATGAAATGTCCTATATGCATACTTATTTTTAACTTCTTTGGTTACAGATTGATACGATTTTCAAAACATCAACCATTTCGGAAGAAGTAAAAAAAGCAGAAATCAGCATTGTAGCTGCCTTAGTTGAACATAATATTCCTTTTCGCGTAATGGATCATGTAAGCGAAGTTATTTCAAGGGCATTTCACGACTCCGAAATCGCAAAACGTTTTTCCTGTAGAACTAAATCTGCGCAATTGCCTACAACGTCTTAGGCAATAACTTCGAAGAAAAAATGCTTGCAGAATTACGTCCAATACTGGAAAATGAAACTGAGAGAAGCCCAGTATTTTCGCTCATTATCGACGAGAGCACAGATGTCAGTACTACCAAGGTACTTGCAGTAGCAATAAAGTACTACTCCGAAAAAATGCAATCTCCACAAACAAAATTTTTGTGTATGGTGGACTTAAAAGGTGATACTGCGCAGGATTTGATTGATAGTTTAACATGTGCCTTATCTGAAAGAAACCTTAACATAGCCAATTTAATAGGGTTCGCTGCTGATACCACGAATGTTATGTTCGGCGAAAGGAATATCGTGGTATCTAAAGTTAGGGAAGTCAACCCAAACTGCATTTTTTTCAAATGTATTTACCACTCAACAAACCTTTCAGTGAGTTATGCATGCAAAAAATTACCTCGTTCTATAGAGTTGTTTGTCAAAGATGTTTTTTCATACTTCTCTCATAGTAGCCAACGACAAAGAGAGTTTGCCGAATTTCAAAATTTTACTGACACCAACTCACCATATGCTTCGTCATTATGATATCAGGTGGCTTTCTCTACATCAATGCATTCACCGAATTATAGAGCAGTGGTCAGCATTAAAACTTTTTTTTCAAAATGAGTTTTTAGGGAATAAGAATGCAAATGCTACTTGTCAATTTATATTTGATCACCTTAACAGCGATGAGACAAAACTTTATCTTTACTTTTTAGATTTTATATTACCCATAACTACAAAATTTAACGTTATTTTTCAGTGATCAGACACTTATTCATAAAATTGAAACAGACATACAAAACATGATGTTCCATTTTGAGTTGCTTTATGAAGATAAATTATATAAAAACTAGTCCGCTTCAGTCAATAGATCCAAGTTGAAGAATGCATTTCCTTCCTATACAAAACATGTACCTGGGCACAAACGTAGCAATGACATTGGAATCATTAAAAGATGATGTTCGAATGAGATCTAAAATTGAAGAATTCCTTAACAGATGTCAATCATTTTTGATCGAGCTGAGTAACCAATTTCTGCAAAGACTGCCTGTACAAGATAATTTTTTGCAGGATTTGTCGTTCATCGATCCCCAAAAAGCAGTGTATGGTGAATTTCGAACTCTGATAAGAATACTCCAAAGGTTTCCTAACTTAGTTGCAACAGAAAACATGCAAATTGTTGACAATGAATATAGGGAATTAAAATTAGATGTTTCCGTGTCTAATTTATTGTCAACTTCTAGTTCGACGTCTGAAACTTTTATGGTGGATAAATTTTGGAGTGAAGTCAGCCAAATCTGTGATGCGAATAGCAAACCAAAGTATGGCAATTTGTCCCGATTTGTGAAGCAAATGACGATACTACCTTTGTCAAACGCCAAAGTAGAAAGAATATTTTCCGATATTAATAGGATTAAAAATCAAGATCGAAATCGATTTAATAATAAGAATGTTGCTGCAATAATGCATGGAAAAGAGGGGCTACGACAGTTGGAAGGAGGATGTAGCAGATTTGATCCTGACAGAAGTATGTCCAAGTTAATGGACTCAAAACAGCTTTATGACAATGTTACCCAACATAAAGACGAAGAATCTTAACTTTAAGTTCCATTTTATTATTATTTTTTATTAATTATATTTTTATTTAGAATTTAATTTAAAAAAAAACATTGGTTTCTTTAATTAATGGTGGTTTCTTTGTTATTTTTATTATTTTATCGTTTAATCAAGAAAACATTCATGTTTTTACGTTGTAACACGACAGCAAAAAAATATAATAGATTTTTAGTATTTTCTCGTTCTCTTTTGGTAGAATTCAGTAGCTTTTAACCTCCACAAGCAGTAGATTCGTCAAATGAAATCTGGTCACATTGGACTTCCATGACATTACCACAAATACATACATACGTAAACAATGAATTAAAAGCAGTGATTTTCAAAGCAAATGAGATAAAGTTATTGTATGGCTTGTGAAAAGTATTTGACCGGTCTACCAACAAAAGTTATTACACACTCCGTATTTATGATGATGCGTAGTTGTCGTGGATTATTAACTAGTGCACGGAATGCAACTCGCGCGGCAGCAGAAGTTAGCGAGGCGTCCACACCGGGGCGCATGCACGCGTGGCGCGTGCACGCATATGGCGCCCTGGACGAGCTACGGCTAGAAGAGGCACGCGTGCCGCCTTTGCGCGCTCCCGACGAGGTGCTAGTACGCGTGCATGCCGCCTCTATCAACCCAATAGACGTCGCCATAATTGGTGAGTGAGTGCCGCAGGCCACAGCAGACTACTAGACAATTCCAAGTAGACAACTGTAGCGTTGCATCTATGTGTTACAGGTGGGTACGGCGCGCTGGCGCTGAATGCACTGCGATCGCTGCAGGGTATGGAGGGCGTGGAGTTTCCGCTGGTACCAGGGCGCGACTTTGCAGGCGTAGTGGAGCGCGTGGGTCCGGCGGCGCGGCTGCAGCGCGGACAATTCGTGTGGGGCGTACTACCACCGCACTGGCCCGGTTCACATGCAGAGTATGTCACCATTAGAGATAAATGGGTATTTATGACAATATTTTTTTGCAATGACGATATTAATAGTTTTAGGACTATCATCACTACTGAGCATTTAAAACAATAATCTAATCTCTTGTCAGATTATTAGTAAAGCATGCCAATATTCACCAATAAAGAAAGTAAAGCTATCGCTAATATTGTTATCACAGGTATAACTGTCATATGTGTTACAGTTATACTTTATTACATCATCATAATACAACATTGATTCATTACTAACTTTTGGCTACAACTGCTTCATACATACATACATACAGAAATAAGTTTTTTTAAAAGGGGAGACAGACAAGGATGAGGTCCATCTGCCTCCGTGCCTTTTTTTTAAGTTAGTTAAAAATGAATTATAAAACTTGAATACTGTACGTTTGTGAGCTATATTTATATTTTTGAATATCTGGTCGTTTATTTAAAGTTATTTTTTAGTTTTGTATTTTTACCCACAGATGACATGGAGATAGTGTAATATGCATTTGAGGTAAGAGAATATATGTATGTTTGTGTACCCCGCTTTGTTACCACTTTTCTCTGAAATGGCTGAACTGATTTTGAAGCGATTTTTAAGAAGTTAAGAAATTAGATAGTTAAGAAGAAAATTAACTATTAGAGATAACGATTTGCGTTTTTTTTCTTTATGTTGGTATTATATTTTTATTTTAAAAATAAAATAATCAAATATTGTAATAATCGTACCTATTATTTATTTGAAAACAAGGCACTTTCCATGAAAAAAATAACTTACATACTTCTAACTCCTTATAAATTGACTCATCTGTAGAACAGGGTCGGTTATGATCATAGAGCAAAAACGTCCCATGTTAAAATCAGACCCACTATCTTGCAAGATAATACACGTGGGAAAATATGTGAAAGGGTATAGTATAGACTATACCAATTTTAATAACATAATACCAGAAATTCAAAACTCAAGTTTCTCAATATAGGAAATATACGCGTTTACATCTTCAATGAGCTCTACTGAAAGTAAGCATCTTGCAGATGGGACTTTGTTCTACAGATGAGTCGAAATGTCTGTTACAAAGTGTAATCTTTTTGTTATGATATATATATACCACATATTGCAATTGGGACAGTAAAAAACAGTTGAAGAAAGTTGTTTATTTCATTGCGGACGAGACATTTTGCGCCAAAAATTGACGTGCGACGGTACGACACAACTCACTTAGTTTTGCTCTGGTCGGCGGCCGGCGCCCACGAACACACAGCGGCTCCCGAGATTGAATGCTCCGACGCACACATTGGCTTTTTGTTTGTGTGCGCAGGGCCGTCTTTACCAGGGGGTGCAAGGGGTGCGGTGCACCCCGGGCGCCCCGCGCCCGGGGGCGCCTGTCGAGCGCTAAATTCAGTGCCGGCTTTACCTATGGTGCAGGGGGTGCGGTGCACACGGGCGCAGGGTCTTAGGGGGCGCCGAGCGCCGCTCGCGACACCTCCAAAGAGTTCAAAACGCCTACTAGAGGGCGCCCTGCACCCGGGCGCTACATGAGCTAGAGCCGGCGCTGTGTGTGCGTGTCTAGTAACAGTGAGTCTTATTTCGTTAGCGGATCACAGATTGCGTACGTGACACGTGACGTAACACGGGAACACAGCACGTATTAATAATGATAAAAGCTCCGACGGTAAGTCTCTAATTACCTATGAAAAGGTTAAAATATAAACCAGTCAGCAGTCTTGTTGACAATCTGTAATAGTTTAATACAACCTATCACCGTCGTTGCGTGTGACGAAGATTTATCGAATGTAAAATAAACAAGGTCTTTTGTAAGCGGCTACCACAAGCGCAGAGGAACTACACCACCTCTGAAAGAGAGGACTCGCCAACCCGCTTGGCCAGCGTGGCGTTTAAGGCCGCACATCCTTCATGCATAAGGCAATGTGCACGAGGAGGCCCGTGTCCAGCAGTGGATACGGGAAGGGCTAATTGCATTGCATTCTCTGGTATCTACTAATATTCTTATTAATATGAAAAATGGATATGTTAAATGAATGCAACCGGTTTGTTCTGTACCCGAAAAGTCAAATGAATGCAATGAAAAGTCGATAATTGTTACAAAGTTATACAATTCAACGTTAATAAATAATAAATCACATGCTGACATTACAATAACGTAATTCACAATTGTAAACAAACAAAAGTAGTAAGTACAAGACACGAGTGTACCTACATGCGTATTCAAATTAAAAATTTAATAAAGTTGTTAAAAGGAATAGTATATGTAAATAGTATAATACTTTGCTCTAAACCACAAAGTCAAGTAGCTGGCAGCAGGTTGATCTAATTTTTAGTTATTTGGCGCTGGTAACGTCATAAAAACGTGGTAACCACATCCATTCCTAAATCTCCAAAGATGGGCCAGTACCTCCGGAAACGTGCCAACGTTTGTCATTCTGGACTGATGTTGGCACGTATGGCGTATAGTATCCACATACCCCCAAGATAAACTGTATGCTTGTTTGCCAGCTTCTTTCTATAAAATCTACTTCTTTCTTATTTAATGGAGGTAACTTACTGGTTTAGACTATTTAAAGTTTAAATTGATATTATGTTATAAAATACTGTTTCCCAAATAAAATAAAAACTAATAATAAAAAATAAAAGTCTGTCATTTTGGTGAAAACAAAGAAAATAGTTTCCAATTACCCGACGGCGACTATCTGTCTGAATGTCTTTATGATCGTATCGTATGGCAATAATGGTTGGTATATTTGTACGTGTAGGCGGGCGTGGTGCCGAGCTCGCTGAGCGTCGCCGGCGCAGGCAGCGCGCTGTACGCTGCGCTCTCGGCGACGGCGGTGCTGCGCGCGGCCGGGCTGGCGCCGGGCGAGCGCGCGCCGCGCTCCGAGCGTGTGCTACTGCTCGGACTCGGCGGCGCGGGGCACACCGCGCTCCAGCTGCTCGTGCACCGCGGCGCACAGGTAGCTACCTACCCAGTGCCACGAGCAGGTGGCAACCTTGCGCGGGAGTAATGTCGTCCGGGATAATAATGTTAATTTTATTTTTATTTAATATTTCCAATTTTATTTGGTATTGATACTTTTTCCAATTATAATTATTTATTATATTTATTTATTACTAGCGATCCTGCCCTCACTTCGCTTCGGTTTATTAAATTTAAAACAATCGGAATAAGGTATTTTCCTGCGGTAAAATGGAGCGCCTATATTTTAAGTTAGACCTCTAGCAATACATCGGTGAAAACTGCATTCAATTCCATGCAGTAGTTTTTGCGTGATGCGTGTACAAACATACAGACAGACAGACAAAATTTCTAAAAGCTGTTGTCTTGGCTTTGTTGCTCCAATAAAGACAGACATACATACGTACAGACATCGGCCTGTTACAATTTTATTATAATTATGTATATAGATTTTTACGCTCATCTAAACGGTCATCTCCCTCAAGTTTTTATTTACATTACAAGAGAAAAACGGGCCCCGCACAGAAAACATATTGGCTATTTGAAATCACATTGGTGTTATTAATAAATAAACATAAATGAATTAAAAAATGACAACAATAAGTACAATTATTAATGTTTTAAATTATTATTATTTTCAACTAGCTTTTGCCCACGACTTCGTTCGCGTGGTTTACATAAGTAGCCTATGTTTTAATCCAGGGTCACAAACTACTTATTTGCCAAATAAGTAGTTAACCAATAACTCGATGTGACTGCACTAACATTCAAACTTTCACATTTATAATATTGGTGGAATTGATTTGCTCAGTTGCAAATAATAATTTAATATGCGGCAACACTGTTAGGAATATAAGATGTGATCTTGCAAAACAATATTCCATTTTTCGCCTTAAGGCTCGTTTACACAAGGAGAGTTTCTCGAACGGTTCGGGCAATATTGTATACGATTCTCGTATGCGACCAAACTACATACAATGCTCGCCTACAACTGTTCACATGATGATAAAAACTCGATGATAACAGTAATAAATAAAATAAAAAACGTGTGCGGTATCCGAGGTTCCATCCATCTATCAATACTTACGTTATTACTACATCAAGTTAGTGTTATAGCTAAATAACTGATTACCTGTCATCAGGTGGTTGTGGGGTGCGCGGGGGAAATGTGCGGGCGCGCGACGGCGCTAGGCGCCACGCTGGCGCTCGACCGCCACGCGCCCGACTACGAACGGTTGCTCGTCGATTCCGGCCCGTGAGTGTACAATGAATACCTTTTTACATACATTGAATACATTGAAATTTTGCTGACTAAAAATAACTGATTGGTAAATCTGAGTTAGTGATTGGTTTTTAGTAGCGCTGTGTCTACCTTTAAAATATCAATGCGTCTTCCTGATTATGAATTACTTTTACTTTTCTGTCTGTCTTTGTGTAGTCATTCAAATAACAGGCTACACATACAGGCTACACATACAGGCTACACATACAGGCTACACATACAGGCTACACATACAGGCTACACATACAGGCTACACATACAGGCTACACATACAGGCTACACATGCAGGCTACACATGCAGGCTACACATGCAGGCTACACATGCAGGCTACACATGCAGGCTACACATGCAGGCTACACATGCAGGCTACACATGCAGGCTACACATGCAGGCTACACATGCAGGCTACACATGCAGGCTACACATGCAGGCTACACATGCAGGCTACACATGCAGGCTACACATGCAGGCTACACATGCAGGCTACACATGCAGGCTACACATGCAGGCTACACATGCAGGCTACACATGCAGGCTACACATGCAGGCTACACATGCAGGCTACACATGCAGGCTACACATGCAGGCTACACATGCAGGCTACACATGCAGGCTACACATGCAGGCTACACATGCAGGCTACACATGCAGGCTACACATGCAGGCTACACATGCAGGCTACACATGCAGGCTACACATGCAGGCTACACATGCAGGCTACACATGCAGGCTACACATGCAGGCTACACATGCAGGCTACACATGCAGGCTACACATGCAGGCTACACATGCAGGCTACACATGCAGGCTACACATGCAGGCTACACATGCAGGCTACACATGCAGGCTACACATGCAGGCTACACATGCAGGCTACACATGCAGGCTACACATGCAGGCTACACATGCAGGCTACACATGCAGGCTACACATGCAGGCTACACATGCAGGCTACACATGCAGGCTACACATGCAGGCTACACATGCAGGCTACACATGCAGGCTACACATGCAGGCTACACATGCAGGCTACACATGCAGGCTACACATGCAGGCTACACATGCAGGCTACACATGCAGGCTACACATGCAGGCTACACATGCAGGCTACACATGCAGGCTACACATGCAGGCTACACATGCAGGCTACACATGCAGGCTACACATGCAGGCTACACATGCAGGCTACACATGCAGGCTACACATGCAGGCTACACATGCAGGCTACACATGCAGGCTACACATGCAGGCTACACATGCAGGCTACACATGCAGGCTACACATGCAGGCTACACATGCAGGCTACACATGCAGGCTACACATGCAGGCTACACATGCAGGCTACACATGCAGGCTACACATGCAGGCTACACATGCAGGCTACACATGCAGGCTACACATGCAGGCTACACATGCAGGCTACACATGCAGGCTACACATGCAGGCTACACATGCAGGCTACACATGCAGGCTACACATGCAGGCTACACATGCAGGCTACACATGCAGGCTACACATGCAGGCTACACATGCAGGCTACACATGCAGGCTACACATGCAGGCTACACATGCAGGCTACACATGCAGGCTACACATGCAGGCTACACATGCAGGCTACACATGCAGGCTACACATGCAGGCTACACATGCAGGCTACACATGCAGGCTACACATGCAGGCTACACATGCAGGCTACACATGCAGGCTACACATGCAGGCTACACATGCAGGCTACACATGCAGGCTACACATGCAGGCTACACATGCAGGCTACACATGCAGGCTACACATGCAGGCTACACATGCAGGCTACACATGCAGGCTACACATGCAGGCTACACATGCAGGCTACACATGCAGGCTACACATGCAGGCTACACATGCAGGCTACACATGCAGGCTACACATGCAGGCTACACATGCAGGCTACACATGCAGGCTACACATGCAGGCTACACATGCAGGCTACACATGCAGGCTACACATGCAGGCTACACATGCAGGCTACACATGCAGGCTACACATGCAGGCTACACATGCAGGCTACACATGCAGGCTACACATGCAGGCTACACATGCAGGCTACACATGCAGGCTACACATGCAGGCTACACATGCAGGCTACACATGCAGGCTACACATGCAGGCTACACATGCAGGCTACACATGCAGGCTACACATGCAGGCTACACATGCAGGCTACACATGCAGGCTACACATGCAGGCTACACATGCAGGCTACACATGCAGGCTACACATGCAGGCTACACATGCAGGCTACACATGCAGGCTACACATGCAGGCTACACATGCAGGCTACACATGCAGGCTACACATGCAGGCTACACATGCAGGCTACACATGCAGGCTACACATGCAGGCTACACATGCAGGCTACACATGCAGGCTACACATGCAGGCTACACATGCAGGCTACACATGCAGGCTACACATGCAGGCTACACATGCAGGCTACACATGCAGGCTACACATGCAGGCTACACATGCAGGCTACACATGCAGGCTACACATGCAGGCTACACATGCAGGCTACACATGCAGGCTACACATGCAGGCTACACATGCAGGCTACACATGCAGGCTACACATGCAGGCTACACATGCAGGCTACACATGCAGGCTACACATGCAGGCTACACATGCAGGCTACACATGCAGGCTACACATGCAGGCTACACATGCAGGCTACACATGCAGGCTACACATGCAGGCTACACATGCAGGCTACACATGCAGGCTACACATGCAGGCTACACATGCAGGCTACACATGCAGGCTACACATGCAGGCTACACATGCAGGCTACACATGCAGGCTACACATGCAGGCTACACATGCAGGCTACACATGCAGGCTACACATGCAGGCTACACATGCAGGCTACACATGCAGGCTACACATGCAGGCTACACATGCAGGCTACACATGCAGGCTACACATGCAGGCTACACATGCAGGCTACACATGCAGGCTACACATGCAGGCTACACATGCAGGCTACACATGCAGGCTACACATGCAGGCTACACATGCAGGCTACACATGCAGGCTACACATGCAGGCTACACATGCAGGCTACACATGCAGGCTACACATGCAGGCTACACATGCAGGCTACACATGCAGGCTACACATGCAGGCTACACATGCAGGCTACACATGCAGGCTACACATGCAGGCTACACATGCAGGCTACACATGCAGGCTACACATGCAGGCTACACATGCAGGCTACACATGCAGGCTACACATGCAGGCTACACATGCAGGCTACACATGCAGGCTACACATGCAGGCTACACATGCAGGCTACACATGCAGGCTACACATGCAGGCTACACATGCAGGCTACACATGCAGGCTACACATGCAGGCTACACATGCAGGCTACACATGCAGGCTACACATGCAGGCTACACATGCAGGCTACACATGCAGGCTACACATGCAGGCTACACATGCAGGCTACACATGCAGGCTACACATGCAGGCTACACATGCAGGCTACACATGCAGGCTACACATGCAGGCTACACATGCAGGCTACACATGCAGGCTACACATGCAGGCTACACATGCAGGCTACACATGCAGGCTACACATGCAGGCTACACATGCAGGCTACACATGCAGGCTACACATGCAGGCTACACATGCAGGCTACACATGCAGGCTACACATGCAGGCTACACATGCAGGCTACACATGCAGGCTACACATGCAGGCTACACATGCAGGCTACACATGCAGGCTACACATGCAGGCTACACATGCAGGCTACACATGCAGGCTACACATGCAGGCTACACATGCAGGCTACACATGCAGGCTACACATGCAGGCTACACATGCAGGCTACACATGCAGGCTACACATGCAGGCTACACATGCAGGCTACACATGCAGGCTACACATGCAGGCTACACATGCAGGCTACACATGCAGGCTACACATGCAGGCTACACATGCAGGCTACACATGCAGGCTACACATGCAGGCTACACATGCAGGCTACACATGCAGGCTACACATGCAGGCTACACATGCAGGCTACACATGCAGGCTACACATGCAGGCTACACATGCAGGCTACACATGCAGGCTACACATGCAGGCTACACATGCAGGCTACACATGCAGGCTACACATGCAGGCTACACATGCAGGCTACACATGCAGGCTACACATGCAGGCTACACATGCAGGCTACACATGCAGGCTACACATGCAGGCTACACATGCAGGCTACACATGCAGGCTACACATGCAGGCTACACATGCAGGCTACACATGCAGGCTACACATGCAGGCTACACATACAGGCTGCACATACATGAAAAAGATTTGTGTTTACCTTTAATTTAAGGTGATACTGTAATCAATAAGTTATTATTTAAGCGATTGTACCACCTTTGTTGGTTGATCAAATACATAAATAAATAAAGGTCTAATTGTATGTACTTGTTGAGGTACGACGTGATAGTTGACTGCGCGGGCCTAGGCGGGCACGAGGCGGCATCACGCCCGTGGCGGTTCGGGGTATACGCAACTCTAACGTCGCCTGTCCTGCGCGAGACGGACGCGCGCGGCAGCGCCGCGGGCGCTGCGGCGGCGGCCGTCCAGCTGGCGGCACAGAACGCGCGAGCCGCCGCTAACGCGCGAGGCACATGCCCGCCGCAGGTGCGCTGGGCGTTCTTCATGCCCAACGCTGAGGACATCGAGCTGCTGCGGCGCCTCGCTGAACGGGACCAGGTGAGCGACTGCTTCTCATCTCAAACAATTTATATGCAGAATATATGGGTGCAACAAGTTCGTAAATATTAGTTAAGTATATTTTATACCAAAGATTCGAAAGTAGGTCCGGATTCGAGACTCGAGAACCAACAGCTACTTATTTGAGCTGCAAGGGTTTGCAAGTACTCAAATAAGATAAACTGAGTTCATTTGTCAAAAATTCTGTTGGAGCGTAGTGTCTATTAGGCCCGGGCGCGACACGCAGTCTCGGAGAGGAATATAAGTTGTGGCGTGGAGTCTAGCACGGGAGAGGCACGCGGTGCGCCGGCGCCGCACAGTCGTTCCAAAATCGCGTTTCATCTACATATGATTTTTTAAATACTTTCTGATTGGAAATTATTCCAAATAATAATACAAAAAACGGTTATTATTTTGAAAATTGCGATTAGATCAATACTTTGGCCGAAATAAGCAAAATATTTCTTTTTCTATGAGAAAATATTTAAAAAATCTTTTTCGTTAATTCATTAAATTCTATTAAATTTAAAGTTAAAGTATTCTATTAAATTCATATTATTCATATTATCTACATTTTTTATTATTTATACTCGTACTCGGTCAGCGCCGATTTATTTTATACTAGCTGTTGCCCTCGACTTCGTTCGCATGGTCTTCAAGTACTAATTCAGAACCCTTCACGGGCGTGCGCACAACAACTCACCAAAGTTTCATCGCAATCGGATGAATGGTATAGGAACGCGTACGGCACAAACAAAGAAACATTCATTTTTATATACACACAGATATAAATTAAATTGAATGGGCCAGTTGCCCGATTTTAATAAAATACGCTTAATTTACGCTTATTTTAATAATAAAATAATCATTCCGATTAGGGTAACTAAGTGAATATATCTACAGGACAATTTAAGATAACATCAACGAGATAGTACTGAATGTCTAATTTTTTTTTTTTTTTTTTTTTTTTTTATAGTCTAGTGGGCGGACGAGCAGGCGGTCCCACGTGATGGTAAGTGTTACCGCCGCCCATGGACACCTGCAACACCAGGGGTTATGCGGGCGCGCCGCCGACCTTGCAAAGTCCTATTCACAGCTCTCTTGAAGAACCCCATATCGTAGCTTAATGGAAAGACCTCTTGAGGCAGTTCGTTCCACAACCTACGGGTTCGCGGTATAAAGTATTTTTTGGACCGAACAGTGCGCGACACCTCCGTATCGAGGAAATGCGGATGGACCGCACTTCTGTGACGGGAGGTGCGGTTATAGAAACCCGAGGTGGGAATTATATTGAACAATTCTTCAGAGCATTCCCCCATTGTACAGGCGGTAGAACACGCAGAGAGACGCAACGTCTCTCCGAATGCTGAGGGGTTCTAAACCGCCCGTGAGAGTGGGATCGTCGACAATACGAACAGCACGTCGTTGGATGGAGTCAAATGGGTCCAGTTGGTATTTCGGTGCACCGGCCCAGAGATGAGAGCAATACTCCATATGGGGCCTCACTTGAGCTTTGTAAAGCATTAGGAGTTGCCCGGAGGTGAAGTACCGTTTCGCTCTGTTCAGCACACCGAGCTTTTTGGAGGCCTTTTTGGCCATAATCTTCATTATTTCAAACATTACGATTAAAATTATAATAAACATGTTTCCCAATTTAACAAATTGTGACTCGCTACGAGTATTACGCGTATCTTGCAAGGCGGTGCACGCAGCGAGATGCAGCTTGGTAGTGCATTATGTCCGCTGTTATTCCGACATGATATCCTAATAAGTACAATTTGTGTTTCTTAATCATTTGCGACAAGAGATTGTTTTTATTATTTTTTCCACAAATAATATTATTTACTTATTTCGGCCAAAATATTCCTCTAATTGCATTTTTCAAAAAAAAAAAAAGAGATTTTTGTATTACTTTTTTTAATATTTCCAATTGGACAATACTTAAAAAATCCCATCCCACGCAGTCCTGTCCTATGAAACCCGATTTTCGAACCACTGTGCGCCGGCTGCCTGGTGCTCTCGATAACGGTTACAGCGCAGGTCAGCGCCGATAGCAGTGCGTGCAGCGATTGCATGCGTTATCACTTGACCGTGTCACCATCGCAATGTCACACAGTTATATAAAACATTTCAACAAAAAAGATCTCACTGATTACCGACGTCTTATAATTCAAACTGTGATTTTATTTAGTTCACTGAAATAAAGCGGTTGTATCGATTTTAAACTTTTCTTATCGCGGTTGAAATAATAATTTTGTTATGTAAACGGGTTATTCAGTGTGTTTGTTTGTTGAACTCTTTGTTTCTTTGTATGTAAACAAAAGAAATACCACACAAAAAGGAACACTATTATGAATCTCTCAAGTCTAGAATTATTCACTGCGTCCACTAACATTCTCGATAAAGAGTCATACCGTCTCGTCACCGACACATACCCTACGAAAAAGTTATAGGAAGTATAGAGGAAGTAATAAGTCGAAACAAACTTCGTGTCCATGACGCAGAAGCGTTGAGGCAAAACGTGCGCTGGTTGCTCAGACGGTCGAAACCTCCAAATCCTAACTTGACGGCTACAGAACGAACCGCCATAAAGGGAGTACGATCTCACTGTAACATCCTTGTTTTGAAAGCCGACAACGGTAATGCTACTGTAGTCATGAACGTCACTGATTATAATGACCAGATTATGGAGGTTTTGAGTGACGATTCGACCACAAAATGGTGAGTCATGACTCTACCGCCAGAGTAACCCGCCAAACGACAAAGTTAATTCAAGAATGTTGTAACATATTAGGGGACGATTTATGTAAGAGTTTACTCGGAGCCCGCATAAGACAACCACCTAAACTCTATGGCTTGCTAAAGGTTCATGAACCAGGACGTAACGCCTATAGTAAATCAAATTGATTCTCCTACTTATGAACTTGCGAAGCTGGTGTGTTACAACCGCTGGTCATACATCGTCTTAGGTCAAGGATTCTAGACATTTCGTTCGCACCCTAAGTGATATAGAATTAGAAGTGAATGAGAATGAGGTCAGTTTTGACGTGGCGTTGTTGTTCACTAATGTTCCGATCTTGGAATGTCAAGAAGTGAAACGTGTAAAACTTCAGAATAACAAAGACATTGATTTATTATCATTTTAGCATTTTTTAACTGGGGATGACTACTATAATCCCCTTTCAAAAGAGTGCGATGGAGTGGCGTCGTTCAGGTGACGCACCGCCTAGCAAGACAAAGGTGACTCGGTCCACCAAAAAGATTATGACTTAGATATTCTCGGATTGTGAAGGAATATTGCTTATTAACCTAAAATACACTACGGTGACTGGAAAGTATTATGTTAACCTTATAGAGATCAAGCAGAAACGTCGCGGAAAACTAAGCAAACTGTGCGGCTTCTCCATGATAATGCGCCCGCAATATTATATATATATATTATATATATATATATTATATTATATTATATATGTAAATGGTCATTCAGTCTGTTCCTGTCTATGGTTGAGGTTGTCTGTGCCAGTCTCTATGGTTGAGGCAAATGGAGGTTTGACAGAAGGGCGAGGTTGTCACTGATGGCACTGACAGGTGCAAGTGAATAATAAGGAGACTTCATCTAAAGAGATTTTTGGAGAATCAATAGCTTTTAATGTTGTTTCTCTGTTCAGAGCAACGCAATTAGTATTGATTATAAAACAATAGTATTGATTATATTATAAAACAACATTTTTATAGCTGTTGAGCAGCAATGGAAAAATTAAGGTTTGAATTTGTAGTGAAACCGGGTGAAGATCCAAAAACGAACGTAATCTGCATAACCTCAATTACGGACACCGATAAACATACCTTTGTAATCCCGGAACAACTACAACCGGTAAAACTACATGATACACTTCTAAGAACTCAAACTTACCAAAAAGTAAAAGCTACCCTACAAAAGAGACACGAAAAAAGAAAAGTGTGGATTTCGGTAACACCAGAGATAAATAATGTTTATGTAGATGAAGATGGAAATATGCAGTTCAAGGGATATTTACTGGAGGAGATTACACCAGAAACACGGCAACAGGCTCCTACGGTTGAAATTTCAGAAGAAGCTTTAACAAGAATCCTGGAGAATTTTGCTGAAATGAAGAAGGACACATCTAAATCTCATAATATAAGAAATTTAACAGAGAAATTTGTAATTGAAAAATTCAATAGAAAAACATCAAATGGATCTCAATGGATGATTATTTTTGAAGCAGAATGTACTCGTTTAGAAATAGATGAAGATACTAAGAGAATTGAAGTTCTTAGGCTATTTTTAGAGGACTCATGTCTTGACTGGTACAGCTCCATGCTCTTAAAATATACAATAAATTCAGAATGGTCAATATGGAAAAAAAACTTTTATGAAACTTATGCGGACAAAGGTTGGTCGCCAGTCAGGTATGCAATTTTATTCAGATACAGACAGGGCTCATTACTAGATTATGCTTTAAAAAAGGAAAAACTTTTACTGGAGATAAATAAATCAATGGATAAACCCACACTTATTGATCTGATCGCTACGGGGCTACCGAGTTTTATAGCAGATAAAATTGATAGAAATAACTTAAAAGATACTGAGAATTTATTTAATAACATCAGAGGTTTAGAACATTTGGTGCATAAAAAGATTTTGGAAAAAAAGATGGTAGGTTTTGAAAGTAAAATTAAAGAAAGTTTTCAAAGTAATAGAAGAGACCGACCATGTAGAATCTGTGAAAAAGAAAATAAAGGAAACCGGTATCATCCTGAATCCTTATGTTGGTTTAAAAACAAAAATAGTGACGGACCCAAAAGAGGTCAAATTAGAAGCGTCAACAATTCGGAATTAGAGATGAAATTAAATGAAATAGATCCAAAAAACTAGCAACTTCACCATTAATCAAAATTAAATTAATAATAAATGATACCTTAGAAACTTTGGGAATTTATGATTCAGGATCGAATGTATCTTTAATAAACTCAAGATTATTGTCCTTGAAAAGTAACTCAATAAATAATAATCATGAAAATGCAAAATTAAAAACGATTAATGGTGTAAAAAAATCCATAGGAATAGTAAATTTAAAGATAAAGATTTTTGACATTGAAAAAAATATTAATGTTTTTGTCATAGATGAAGAGAATTTCGATTATGATTTCTTAATTGGATTAGATTGCATAGAAAAATTTCAACTAATTCAAAATGAAAAATTAGAAATTACACATAACATCCTAAACTTAAAAAAAGAGGATAATAAGGAAGAAATAAATCCCAATAACACAAAAATAATTCCTGGCTTTTCAGGTAGCAAGTTTGAAGAAAATCAGAACTTATATAAAAAAAATAAGGAGGTGAATGTCCTAGGGAAATCTCAAGTTGAAACAAATGATAAGTGTAAAATAAATTTTAATGAACACGTGGAAGTGACAAACTTCAACATATCAGTAAATCATCTAAACCTTCAGGAACAGTCAGAAATAAATAAATTAATTTGCAAATATAAATCACTTTTTGCTAAAGATAAATATGATATAGGCACGGTGAAGGGCTATGAAGCACATATTGATTTATTAATAGATAGATATTGTAGCAAAAGACCATATAGGTGCACTATTGAGGATAAAAAAGAAATAGAACAACAAGTATCGAAATTATTACAAAAAAAATTAATTGAAGAGTCTTATAGTCCTTTTGCCGCCCCGGTAACATTGGCCTATAAAAAGGAAGAACGAAGAAAATCTAGATTATGCATAGATTTTCGCGATCTAAATAAAATTGTGATTCCTCAATCACAACCGTTTCCACTAATCGAGGATTTAATGATAAAAACAAGAAACTGCAAATTCTTCTCAACACTGGATATAAATTCAGCATTCTGGTCAATCCCTTTGAAAATTGAAGACAGAAAGAAAACAGCATTTGTTACTCAAGAAAACCACTTTCAGTGGACCTGTTTACCGTTTGGTTTAAAAACTTCTCCTGCAATTTTTCAGAGAATATTAAGTAGCATTATTAGGAAACATAGGCTATCAGAGTTCACCGTAAATTACATAGATGATATTCTGGTATTTTCTGAGACATTTCCAGAACACATTAAGCACTTATCATTGTTATTGGAAGCAATTTTAAAGGAAGGCTTTAGATTGAAATTCTCTAAATGTAACTTTGCACAAGACTCGGTGAAGTACTTAGGCCATATAATAAAAAATAATACAATTAGTCCTCTGAAGGATAATTTAATTGCTATAAAAGATTTCCCTGTTCCGAAAACACAAAAAAATGTTCGGCAGTTTTTGGGTAAAATAAATTTTTATGGAAAATATGTTCCCAATATATCAATCATATTAGATCCCTTACATAATTTGTTAAGAAAAGAACAAAAATTTGTTTGGTCAGAGAAATGTCAAGAATCATTCGATACAATAAAGAAGCTACTGTGTTCAAAACCCATTTTAGCAATCTTTGACCCAGATCTGCCGATACATATATACACGGACGCTAGTATACAGGGCATAGGCGCTATCTTGAAACAACCACAACGCAATGGAGAAGAAAAACCCTGTGCATATTTTTCAAAAAAATTAAATGACTCCCAAAAAAAGAAAAAAGCTATATATCTGGAGTGTCTAGCAATAAAAGAAGCAGTAAAATATTGGCAGCTTTGGCTCATAGGAAAAAAATTCTCAATTTTCTCTGATCATAAACCTCTAGAAAAAATGAATATTAAGGCTAGAACGGATGAAGAACTGGGAGACCTCACGTATTATCTATCTCAATTCAATTTCGAGGTAATATATTCTCCAGGAAAATACAACTTAGAAGCTGATAGTTTGAGCAGAAATCCGGTATTAGAACCATATGAAAATCAAGATGAAATCTTAAAAATTGTAAACTTTATTAAATTAGAAGATATCCAAAATGATCAAGAAATAAATGAAGATATAAAACAAAATAAAAATAAACTAAAATTAAAAGATAAAATATACTATAAGAAGATAGGAAGAAAGGAAAAGATTGTACTGACTGAGGAATTTAGTAAAAAATTTATAGAAAACATACATTATCTTTACTGTCATATAGGAATACAACAAATGGAAAAGAAAATTAAACCATTCTACGTAGCGAAAAACTTAACACATAATATAAAGAAAATTTGCGACAACTGTGAAATCTGCATAAAAAATAAATCTAGAGGTAAATATAAATTTGGACTAATGTCTCATCTAGGGCCCGCTACTTACCCTTTTGAAATAATGTCTATAGATACCATCGGTGGATTTGGTAGCTCACGCTCTACAAAAACATATTTACACCTCCTGGTAGACCACTTCACCAGGTATGCCTACATTTTGACGTCAAAAACTCAAACCTCGAGTGATTTTATAAAGATTGTTAGTAAAGTGACACAGGAAAATAAAATTGGCATGATTCTATCTGATCAATATCCGGGTATAAATTCAAAAGAATTTAAAAACTTCTTAGATAAGGAAAATATACCCATAATTTTCACTGCAGTAAATGCACCTTTTTCGAATGGTTTGAATGAAAGATTAAACCAAACACTAGTTAATAAAATCAGATGTAAGATTAATGAAAAGAAGGATAAATTGGCATGGACGACTATTGCTCACGAATGTACCAAAAAATATAATGAAACGGAGCACACGGTGACTGGATTTTCTCCAGAATATCTATTAGAAGGAAAAAATGTTAATATTCTACCAGATGAACTGAAAAAACAAATAACACATAATGATTTAATGCAAGATAGAAAAATAGCTTTGGAGAAAACTATAAGATCACACAATTATAATAAGCAACAATTCGACAAAAACAGAAAAAAATGCGAACTCAAAATAGGAGACTCGGTATATGTTGAAAACGGAAATCGATTAAACAGAAAAAAACTAGATGAATTAAAAATCGGCCCATACAAAGTTTTAGGAAAATTGTCAAACTCAATATATAGAGTAAACACAGGGCATAAAAAATTCGAATCAAATCTTTTCCACCATACAAAACTTGTTCCAGTACCAGAAGAAACCTAAAAAGGGGGGGGGAGATGTAAATGGTCATTCAGTCTGTTCCTGTCTATGGTTGAGGTTGTCTGTGCCAGTCTCTATGGTTGAGGCAAATGGAGGTTTGACAGAAGGGCGAGGTTGTCACTGATGGCACTGACAGGTGCAAGTGAATAATAAGGAGACTTCATCTAAAGAGATTTTTGGAGAATCAATAGCTTTTAATGTTGTTTCTCTGTTCAGAGCAACGCAATTAGTATTGATTATAAAACAATAGTATTGATTATATTATATATATTATATATATTATATTATATATTATATATATTATATGATAAGCTGCTGTTCCAAAGTGTGGCTTCACGGAAATTTGCTAACGGAACGGAATTCACCCTATAGTCCTGCCTTGACTCCAAGTGAGTAATATTTGCTCCCAAAACTCAAGGCTGGAATTAAGGGGTAGAAGATTTTCCACTGATGATGCAATGACCGCTGCGGTTTTCGCCCAATTTATACTGTGATAAAAATGCTAATTAAACTATCCGAATAATGTAATCAAATAGACGGAGACTATATTGAAATAAAAATAGTTTTATGAACTTGGGTGTCCTTTTTTGTAAGACCGGAAACTTTTGGACCTCCCCTCGTATATTAAAATTAACTAGCCTATCTTAACTAGACTTGTATTGTATATTAAGGTACGAAAATGTAATTAATATACAGGGCTAGTTAAGTAAAGTAAAATGTAACTTAAAGGCCATTACTATTTCAATTTTGGCACAGACTCCTCGTGAGAGTTCAGTCAACGATAAAACAATTGGACCGGTTGAGCTGAACTATAAAATACATATTGCAATATTTTGTGGATTTCTCCAATACCACTACTGAACCATTGGTTGTAGTTGTCAACCAACAACCAATGTGTGTTAAAGAATGATGGTCACTTTTGTATGTCATGTATGTCAACTTATTGACTATAACCTACAGTTACCATAAATAAATATTTTGTTTCCCAGAATAATGGGGTACCTATCTATAAAAATAGTGCTTGGTAAATAAAAAGGTAAAAATCAGGCCTGTTCGACACAAAACTCTGACCAAAACTAAACAAGAATTCGAACGAAACTGATTGGAAATTCTGAAAACAAGACTAAATACTGTAACAACTCTACCAAATGTACAAGATTGTACTTGTAAACAGATGTTAAAACTCATTGTCTTTGCCTCAGTTTGATTTGGTGCTAGCCAACACTTCAATTCCTCTTGTCTATGACAAGCATGGGGGTGCGCTACCAACGCCTTGTAATAAAATTTAAATACAGTCCATTACATCTAAACGGTAGTTTAATTTGATAAAATATGAACCAGCGTTTCATCCTGCTTCACCTAAACAACCAAAAACTCCGTAACTCAAAAACTCAAAACAAACTCCACACAAACTCGATTGCAGTAATATTATATATTAGCCTTATTGCAATGCAAAATGAAACGATAGCACGTTTATACACAATGGTGCAGCGCCATCTATAGCCGTTCTGTTGACACTACGTATATTGATTAACTTTGACAGGGCCCTAAATAAGATTCGAGTTTATAACGGTTAATCCATGCTCGCTCTCATGATCACCTTTGGCGTCCTCAAATGGTCTCAGGCCAAATTAAATACCCTGGATTTAAGTCTGCTCAACCATATTTCTCCAAAGGATGCACCACCCAAAGTTTCGGTCTAAGGCCCTGAACCTCGGCCGACTGTGCTTCCGCTGGTGGTTATATTGTGTCTCCCTTACACATTTTTGAGATACATGTAAAGCAAATATCTCATTTCCCCGGCACTTTGGGGCCTTGATGCCACAATAAAAAATGAAACTTATTTTAAAAGCTTTTATTTTAAAAGGTAGACATGTAGTTTTTATTGATAAACCGGCAAAAATGACGCTTCATTCTTTGCAGTTCAAGGTGGAGGTGGAGCGCGTGTTCCCGTGGTGGGAGGGGGACGCGGCGTTCGCGCGCGCCGCCGCCAAGCACGCGCGCGGCAAGCTCGTGCTCGACTTCACCGCGCGCCGGTAGTGCATTCACACGCCATTTTGTCCGCTCTGCTGTTCAAATTAGCGCGATATTTGGATTGAGCTTAACAGTGCCGAAACACAGCTTTTAAAAATAATTACTGCAGTGTCGAAACGCTACATTAAAAAAATTTATACGAGTAATTGTAACAGCTGCACGGCGTTCACAAAAAAAACAAGAAAATAATAAATACTGTCGTTTTAATAAGAACAGGACACGACATCAACTGCGGCGTAAATGCGCCGAGTTCATCGAATGCCAGTACCACGCGATATCGCTGCATCAAAAGTACACTGTACAGATGAAGAGACAGCCCCCATGAAGAGACTACGATATTAACTTATATCCATATCCAAATATCCCGCTAGTTTGAATAGGCCTTAAAGCATCAACTAACCGAGCCTTCACACTCGTAGCTTTAAGATTTACTGAAAGTACAGTAAAGCTTTATTACAGTGTTGTTTATGCGGTTGGCACCACCTACTCGCTTATTGAATAAGTTGATAATGAGCTTGAATTTGTTGATAAATCAAAGGAGATTGTATTTTTTCGAACATTCGATTAGTCAATATAAAATTATCTAGATTTGATCGGGGTAATAGGCTACTTGATTACTTCTAAAACTGTTTTTTTTTTCTTGTTTTAAAAGTGTAACGCCCTTATATATGCATACCAGATATGAAACCAGCCCCTTTAAGTATACACTGCTGGACCATGGGTCTCCTGAATCACATTGTCTTGTGCATCAGGGATGTATGACCGTAAAACGGTACGCTGGCCAGGTAAATTAGAGAGTCCACTCATTTAGAGGTGGTGTAGTTTTTCAGGGCTTGTGGGTAGCGGCTTTGTTATCCTTTAGTCGCCTTTTACGACACACACGGGAAGAGATTGGGTGTTGGTGTTCTATAACCGGCTGACACTACAAGACTCGATATAAAATCACCTTAAATGTATGATTTTATATTGTCGGGGCAGGTGACGAACGCCTTAGGGCAAGGATATTGCGGATATTGCCAAAGACTACTAGAAAAGCAGTGCAGTACTAAATAATTGCTCATTACGTCACGGCCAATTGTCCGCAACTCCTTTAGTTGATCGCGCGCAAGCGAGAGAACAAGTGCTTTGTTTTGTAATACATCAAGTTGACATCGAGCGGTGCAATCGACGAAATGCTACATGTTTAGTTTAATGTGGGAGATATAACGTTGTTATAATAGACATGTGCGCTGTTTTTAAGTTATTTGAAGTTAATTTTATGTAATCAACTCATTTATTTTGTAATTTCTTACAAAACCAAAATATATTATTTTGTCGTAAATTAGGTTTAAATTTCTTTATGGTCATTAAGACAATTATTGCCACTTGCATGAGAACTTACAGCTATAATACAATGCAACAAAGTTAATAACTGTCCATTGAACAGAGCAAAAAGAAAATGTACAAGTCGATACAATTGAATATTTTAAAGTGTATGTAAATTGGTGTGGCTGTGCCGGTTCTTCACTTTCCTCGGCAACCACCCGGGGTTCGCTGGTTCATTTGGGAAATGGGACCATCAACCGTGGGCATCGACACACGTTGCAAAACACTAAAATAAATTAATGTGATGGCTTGTCACCTGTCTGCGTATCGGATGGGTGCTGTTGTCTGTTCCAGCTGCGCCTCTCGTTAGCCCGATCTGGTGGCGCGCTGGGATGGTGATGCTGCTTCCGAGACGGGCTTGTGATCCGTGCATTCACTTGACCACAATTCTTTGTGTCTAGATAATGTCGGAGACACTCCAGAAAACGTCCAAACCGGCGGAAAACGGCACGTTTCCATGTAATTGATGGCGCGTGCGGGCGGTCAAAACGTCACTGTTAGACGAAGTCTACGGGGTTCTCAAGTTGCGTGTGCGAGCGAGAGGTCCGATCTTAACTGTGTCTAAGGGTCGGCCCTCGAGAATATTCAAACAGGAGCAAACCACTAAATAAAATAACCGATGATTTGCAACGCGTGACAAGGTTTTAAGGAAGGGATTAAATGCGCATTACAAGATAACAAGGAATAAATAAATATATGTTTTATTGGCGCAACCATAAATAAACTATTTAATTAAATAAATGACGCCACACTCAATGGCCCACACTAGGATTCCGTGTCGTGGGTCCAGAGACATACAAAGACAAACACAATATGTACACCCAGACCCGAACATACATTTGTCTTTAAACAAATGTATACCGGACCGAGAATCGAACCCGAGACCTTTTGCACAGGAAGTAGGTACCACTACCAAATGCGCCAATCGGTCGATCAATTATATTTGGTTCATTTATTTATTATACTCCTGTCTCTCTGTCTGTCTGTATGTTATCGGATAAGATAGGTAGAATAATACTGCTATTTAATAATGTTTTACGGCGTTTTCTCTTACGGATTCTTACTTAAGGACGCGTTCTCGAAATGACTTTTCGTGCTTAAATTTTGAAATATAATTGATTTTTTAAATTTTTTATATTATATTGTACGATGTACAGTTAAAATTGTTTTTATTAAATATTTACTAATGATCATTTGTTTAGTAAAGTTATGATTTTAGTAAATTATTTTATGGCAAAGTAAATTTTCCACCTTCGTGTATTTGAGCCAAATGTATTGTTTTATCTAATATTTTACAAATAGTTTCGTCTTTATTTTTTTTTTTTGGTAGATGTCAAGTAGGGATTACTTGACATGATAAAGAAAAATGTAAATGTGAAAAATGTAATGTAAAAAATGTAAAAAACCCAAAAAAAATGATAAAGAAACGAAACTATTTGTAAAATATTAGATAAAACAATACATTTAGAAATGTCCCTGTCTAAGCCAATGAAATGGCATTTTAAATGTTCGTCTGTCTGTCTGTCTGAAAATGCATCACACAGAAGCTACTGGACTTATTTGAATGAAACTTGGCATAGTTATAACTTATATGCCGGCTCGACATTATGGTAGGTAGGTATCACTCTAAAGTTTACTCGAGCGAAGTCGCTGGCGCTGCTCGTAAGTAAATAAATTTTCAACAGCTATACATATTAATAAAATAATCAAATCGTAAGAGCCAATCGTATCAAAAAAAGTAATTGTAAAGTAGCTACATGTGGCGCGGGGCCCCAAGTAACACTCTTTGGAATTGTCTGTCTGAACGCGCATCACCCGAAAACCGCTCCACAGATTTTAATGAAACTTGGCACAGTTATAATATAATAAAGAGGTAAAATTGTGTGTTTGTTTGTAGGTATGTTGGGGGTAATCACTGGAACTACTGAACCGATTTAAAAAATTCTTTCACAAATAGGAAGCTACATTATCCGTGTCTAATATAGGATATATTCTATTTTCAAATTTAAAAAAAAAATTAAAAAAAAAAAGCGAAGCGAGGGCGGGTCGCTGGTAATTTATATGCTGGGTTAACATTTAGCGTACTTTTTATGGAGATTAATTATAAGGTCCCCGCGGGAATCACAAGTTCATACGAGCGAAGTCGCTGGCGCCGCTAGGCTGGTAAGCAATAAAATGTGTTTTTTTAGATTTCACTATCTGAAGGTGAGATTTCAGTTAGAAAACTAGTATCAGTGATCTTGATCAGTGATTCTGATCAAGGCAGTCGCCAGCCAATGGGCCAGGGGGGGGCAAGATCACAGAGAGAATGGGAGAAATATGAAATGTAGGTACAATGATGGAAGAATCTCTAGAGGGGGCAACTGCCCCCTCCCTCCCCCCTGACGACGCCCTTGATTCTGATGGCTGAGAAACTAGAACAGATTCCCTTTTCTTTTTCTCTAATAATGTTAGAAATAGCATTCTTTATTGGTGTACAGTAGCAGCAGAGCGCGCATGCTTTTGAGGGGGAGAGTGCACGCTGCAATCCAACAGCCGCCTCACATTACCCTTCTCTCACAGAAAACTACTTTGAAATGTACTGAATTTCCCACTTTATCTTATTTCCCTAATGTACGTACCAGTTTCGGTAGTGATTGAGATTGCCAGAGCCCATTCCCATGCTATTCCTCCTCATTTTCCCAACCCTTTCTACAGTTCCATTCCTATATCTCCGAAGGTAAGTAGCGGATCCAGGGTCGTGCCAACGTTTGTAATTTTGTACTAATGTTGGCATATATCGCGGATGTCTATGGGCGACAGTATCTACTTACCATCAGGTGGACTGTATGCTCGTCTCCCGCCATCATCCATAAAAAAAATGCTGCACAGCGCACGCGTGTTGCCTGTCTGTGTCGAGTGTGTCGACTGCGCTGTTCACTCGAGTGTACGATCACTCAACACAGCGCAATCTATTCATCACATTGAGCAGATCGTATAACTAGGTACATATTTACTTATGCAAATCACTTGCTGCCCGTATTACAATACTACCACATGACTCTAATAAATATTGTTGAATAATATATCCATAAAAGAATATAATTACGCAAAAAAGTTAAATTTCAACCGAAGCTACTTGGAGTTGGAACTTGGAAGCTTGGAAAAGTATTAGCTAAACTTCCTACTTACTTCATTCATTCGCTGTGGCAAAAAGAATGAATAGGTACGCGGTACCTACCTACATGCCAGTTAGTACGACCAACGGCGGCACGGCGCGCATGCTCCGCCGCCGCCCGCCTCTATTTGATTATTTTGTTGTTTTCCTTCACTCCTACTCAATACTATTGTAGGTATACGTAGTAATTTGATATACCTACTAAACCTAAAACGTCCCACTGTAGGCTCCTCTAGCAGGTAAATCACGAGGGTTTTTTTTTTTATAGACGTGGGCGGACGAGCAAGCGGTCCCACGTGATGGTAAGTGTTACCGCCGCCCATGGACACCTGCAACACCAGGGGGCATGCGGGCGCGCCGCCGACCTTGCAAAATCCTATTCACAGCTCTCTTGAAGAACCCCATATCGTAGCTTAATGGAAAGACCTCTTGAGGCAGTTCGTTCGTTTCGGGTCATAATCCACCAGGCAGGCCGTGTCGCCGATTGGTGCACAGAGGAATACCACTTCATATCCTGCATACAGCCCAAAGGTTGACTGGGAAATAATGTGAGGGATTAAGTTCGCCTGTTGTAACAATTTACCTTAAACAGTAAATAAAAATAAATATCTAAATATTATACACGCCCCAAAGTTGTTTTATTCTTGATCATGTAATTTCCTCACGATGCTTTCCCTTCATCTCCAAGCTAATGATAATTAAATAGAAATTTAGTCGTACGTCCCGGAATTTGAACTCTCAAAATCAAGGATATTAATCAAAGTAAAAACGCTACTCACCGCTGTTATTCTAGTTATCGGCGGCGCACCTGCATACCCCCTGATGTTGCAGGTGTCCATGGGCGGCGGTAACACTTACCATCATCTGGGAACTCGTGCTCCTCCGCCTACCTCATTATAAAAAAAGGTAATTATATACCTACGGCTAACAACCCGAGGAACCTTTGTTTCCTGCATCTTCTGTATTATTAGTGCCCGGAAAATAAACGGTTTCTGCAGGAAAAACGTAAATCCGTAAATTGCTTGGCGTAGACTAGTCTAATAAATATAATTATATTTACTTATTTATTCGCTATATCATAATCATGCTCAATATCAGATTCTGTACCTAGGCTGGATTAGATACTTCTTATAAAATGCGGCCGAGGGCTGCAAGCAGAAGATGTACTCGTACGATTGAAGTCGTATTCATACGATTTCTTGCCGTTTTCATGCTTGTACGATTCGAACACAAAAATTATACCTACGTAATTCATACGACTTTTTCACATTCATAAAAACCGACACAATCGGTTAACCAACACATCACTATACATTTTTTTTAACATAACCAACCAGCACATCTCTACTAGAGCATTTCCCTTTCATCCAATAAAAATAAAATCCGACCCATTTGCGAATCGCTTTTAACTGTCCAAAGTTAGGTAAATCGAATGTTACGGTGTATTAGATACTCTACTGTTTTAATTATTTTAAATTAAGTACTTACTCGTTACTCGTATTTCTTGACACTACCATACTGAGCCACCGTTTGTTAAAATAATTCAATCTATAAAGCGTACTAACTAATATGAAATAAAATTAATATCTAGTCTAGTTCAGTTTCTTGATTAATATGGGGGATGAAGATTCCACATCTGAGCCAGGTCCGAGCTGCCGCTGGCCAGGAACTCCAAAGAAGGCTTTGGCAAGACGACAGGAATTACCTAAAGATCAAAATGGCAAGCACAGAGCTCAGAAATACCACTCCGATTGGGAGAATCTAGAAGCTTTCAAGCATTGGCTGAAACCTGACAACAATGAATACAAAGCAAAATGTGTGGTATGTCATTGGGAATTATTAACATACCTAATATGGTGTTCTACAAACTCATTGTACTAGGCAGAAACACATCAAAGCTTTGTCTAACGCTAGAACAACATCCGGGCAACGTGACTCGATGTCAAACTTTGTCGCAGAAAATTTTGTAAGAAGAAATAAACTGGAAGCTGTCTCACAACTAAAGTTAGCAGCTTATATCGCCGAACACAATATATCTTATAATTCTATAGATCACTTGGCTGACATTGTCAATGATATATTGGAAGACTTCGCAGTCAAACATCAAATCGCACTGAAGAGAACTCAGGCAAGTGCATTGACCATTGAAGTCACTGACCAAGCAGAAAATTCAGTGCTGATTAATGTTTTAACCTTACAAAATTCAGTGTCATATCAGATGAATCGACAGATGTCTAGTGGTTTTTAATCACCGTAACTCTTATTTTACCTAAAATAAATAAGTCAGTATATGTAATTATTGTTACCTAACATAAAAAAATCGTTTGTGTACCGTACCATTCGAACAGTTTGGGGCCCCCTTTAGAAAGCAAAAAAAAAACATCAATTAATGAAAACATCGAAATTTACTTTTGTTCAATAGGTAAATCAAATATAAGTGATGTGATTACTGTTTTGAGAATTGGACTTACGTTGATGTTAATGATTTCTTTCGAGTTGGCTATCAAATGAAAGGATTCGAAGAGTAGAATACGATAAAAACTTGTTTTTTGTTAAAAAATATTTTTTCTTATTTATTGATTAATTGGATAAAAAATACATAGGCACTGGATTCCGGCATTTCGGGGCCCCTGGGTTCGTGCCCCACGTGCCTTTAGGGTAAAGACGGAACTGCGCAAAGGTTGATTGGGCGATAATGCTATGAGGTATTAAGCCCGCATTTTGTAATAATTTACAAAAAAGAGTAAATAAATAAATATGGTACAGTGTAATGTGTCAGCCACAGGTAATATAATACTGTCGCTCAGCGTCATCTAAATCCTCAGCTCAGCATGGAACTGTAGTTACCATACTTACCATCACGTGGGACCGCTTGCTCGACCGCCTTCTTGTCTATAAAAAAAAAGTTAAGCATACAGTACCAATTTTTAGCTAAAGCCTTAATTAATTAATTAAGTGACGCACGCTGTACGGTAGTTACACTCACTTTTTATTCATATTTTATTGTTTTCCTGTTTTAGGGCTAAAAGACTACACCCAGCAAGTAGATGGACCTTATTGTAGTGGGATTACGGTCGAAAGTATTTATAATCAGAAATTATACCTCTTTCCTTATTTGTTAGATGTTTGTTTATTTTTCTTACTACGAACTGTTTTTCTAACATAGAAAACTTCACTAACCGCAAAGATCAACAAAGCGTGTAAGCGGGAATTCAAACCACACATCGTGGTTTACTATAAGCGAAAACAAACGCACGTATCAAATTGCATATATTTTCAATTATTCAGAGGCCTGGAGTCCTGCAAATATTTATGTGTAATACGAAGTAGATCATGGTGTTTTAGGGGGCCTCGTCGAACACATTATGATAAAATATGTACACTTAATATTAGCAGATGTGTTATGACCTCGCCTACCTGCCAGAGCCGGCTTTACCTATGGTACAGGGTCTTAGGGGGCGCCGAGCGCCGCCCGCGACGCCTCCAAAGAGCCTACTAGAGGGCGCCAGGGTATTGATTGCACCCGGGCGCTACATGGGTTAGAGCCGGCTCTGCTACCTACAACCCGCTCACAAAACAATTTTTCTTCGACTTTTCACAAAACTTGTCCTATTTGCAAAGCTTCGAGATCAATTTTAATAAAAAATACCCATAGACAATCCGGAATAATTTCGTACACATTAGTTAAAGTACGGTAGTGAAAACCGCAATAAAGTAATGATCTATCTTTTATACGAGTAACGTGTGCCCGTGTACAGATTCAAGGATAATAATTTCAATGTTGTAACTGGGCAAATGGTAGAGTAAGTGCGCCATATATGGACCACCATAAGGATTTTCTCAAATAAAACTCCGAATTTTAAAATGAAATCAGCCTTATGTATTTTAAACAGTTCTATAATTATTTGGTATCAAAACATTATTAATAAAATTCTTAAAAAACATCAACATCTGAGAAAATCAACATTTTCTAAAATATGATGTCATTTTTATGAACTCGCAAAAAGTCAACATAATATGGACCAAATGGTTTCAAATATGGACCATGGTCAATTTGGTTCAAAATAATAGAAAAATTGTTAGTAGTATTATGCGTAAAATTAAATCAGTCAATTATTGGTGCTTAGATTAATCATTGGTACATAATTCGCACACAAAAGCAGCCATTCCTTCTATGCCAGCACACTCTTCATGAGCCCATTGCCTACAAGGTACACATTGGATCCATTTCTCTCCATGAATATCTTCAGAGAAAAACCCATTACAATACAAGCATTAAGCATTTTCATTTTGGGAACGATCAGGACTTTCATCTGTGCTATCATTGACTGAATAATCACTCTCGCTAGAACTTTCAAGATTCTCTATTTTTTGAGATCTTTCTTTTCTTCTGGGCTATTTTCTTTGATTTATTTTTTATGTTCAACGGTCTCTTCTTCTTCAATTTATCTATTTCTTCTTTCCTTTTCATCGATGTTTCTAAATCTTGCTTATAAGGTGAAGATGTCAAAATCATAGATTTGGTGGCCTTTCTTCCTCTGTTGCTGACGGTTTTCTTCAAACGTAGTATGGGCTGCAACACCTTTGGCGACAAATATTAAATGATGTGGAGGGACCAGCTAATGAATCCTCCATAGTGGTAGTCGGCTCTTTGGTTTGTAGGTTTGCATGGTGATTTCTGTCAGCTCTCGGAGTAGAAACAGGTTCATTCACAGATTGATGTTCCGGAGCTTAAAGAGCTCCTGCCTCAGGTAAGCAGTTATCGTGATTATCATTGACCGGTATCATTATATCGCGCGGTGGGTCATTAGAAGATTCTTCTACTGCTGGAAGGTCTTCGTCAATAAAGCCATGATCTTGAAAGACATTTCTGTTAACGGGATATATTCCAGTTGCACGAAAACCGTTAATGGCCAGTTCTGCGCGCTGAGCTCTTATGTAGGCTAGACCAAATAATTCCGCTATGTCATAATGTGTCACTGCTTCAGTTTGCATTCGTACCCATTTGCGAGTTTCTTCAGTCAAGTATTTTTTCAATGGACCCATAAATGTTTTATCAAGGGGCTGTATTTTGTGACTTGAGTGTGGAGGCAGTGACAGCAAGCGCACGTGGTTTTCTCTAGCTAAATCCACTACCTTGATATTTCGGGTGTGGCTAGCATGTCCATCCAAAATCAGGAGAACCGACGATGCAGTAGTTGGTTTCACGTGCTGTAAAAAATGCTCGAACCATTGAGTAAATAGTTCAAGTTGTATCCAACCTGATGGATGACAAGCATGAATGGCACCAGGTGGAGCGCCTTTCATCAGTAATGGATTGTCCCGTTTTCTCGGGAATATCATCATTGGAGGGACAAATGTGCCACCTGCACTCATACATATCACACAAGTGATTGTTGATCCACGCTCTGCGGACGTTACCGTTCCTATTTGTTTTTTGCCCTTAAGTGCCAGTATCTCCGGCATTTTTGATGGCACGACTGAAATTCCGGTTTCATCCACATTATAAACATTGGTCGCAGGATATTTGAATTCATTCATAGAGCTCTCCAACAAGTCAAAAAATGCGTTTACATTTATTCTGTTAAAACCTTTCATTCTTGCGATTGATGTGCCCGTTGGACGGTGAAATGATAGGTTAGGATGGCGCTTGAGGAATAACCTCAACCATGTTCTACCCGCAGATTCATTGTCTTGTAAAAACTAGTGCTCTATGTTATTTCTTTCCGCTAGCTGGTAAGCCAAAGATCTTATGTTCCTGCGTGTTAGACGAAATCCAGATTTTTCTATTTCAAGAATATAATCAGCTAATTCATCCTCCGATTCACTTGGTAACGTCGATTTTCTCCCAAGTTTATGGTTAATAATGTCACTAAGTGGTTGGTGTTCTATTTTTGATAAACGTATAAGCGTAGTTTTGGGTACAGCGTATGTTTTGGATGCTTTCAAAAAGCCCATTTTCATCTCTCGTACAGCTTTAATTGCACCTGCCATTGCATTTTTATCCCACGCTTGTCTGGTCTTCTCTTTTGTTGTAGATGCCATCCTGAAACATAAATACTAAACATAAGTGACTGTTTGTAATATGGACCACTAGTCCACATTTAAAACATGCCGGTGGTCCATATTGCAATACTCATATATTTCGAGGTTAATATTTTTATTCAAAAAAATGTAATAACTATACGATGTTACAGCTTAATATCAATAATTGTAAAATAACTCACCTTTCTCTTGGTTTAATCCACTTTCACATCGAGTAATATTTATTGAAGTGATGAGCTTACATATTTATCTAAAAAATTACATCGCGAGTTGACGAAAACGAAAAATGGGTCCCGTGAATACGTGCATGGGGGCTGCCTTTAGAGTTGTATAGTTCGCGAACGACCTAGTTCAAAAGAGCGCTCCCATAGATGAACTACCCGAACTAGGTCCCAGCTCTGTCGAGTCTTAGTTCGTTAGTTTCTTTTCCGAAACCGATATGTTACGGCGAGAGTGAGCGGCGCACTATGGAAAATGGTAGAACAAAGGCAGATCATAAATGCTTTTTAGCAATTTAGGAATTAGCACACTCTTAATTTTAAATTAAGACTAAAAGAGCAACCTAACAAAAAAGTGCAGTAGTGGTAGCGATCTGTCTTTCCCGCTTTTGAGCTGCGAACTAATCAACTAAAAGAGCAACCTAACAAAAAAGCGGAGTAGTGGTAGCGATCCGTCTTTCCCGCTTTTGAGCTGTGAACTAACGAACTAAAAGAGCGACCTAGTTTGCCAAGGAGCCACGAACTAAAGTAATCGCTCGCAATCGCGACCTATAATGCGCAAGCCTAGCTGCCTTACAACAAGCCACTGGCGGGCTGTTGGACTTGGAGGCAGTATGACCGTTTTAAAAAATGGTGATCTACTAAAACTACAAGGTGCCAGTACTAAATAATACCAATACACATGCTGAATTATACTAAAAATATACTAAAATAAAAATAAAAAGTAGAAGAGGAAAAATTGAATTAAAACACTTATTATCAGTTACTTTTTTTAATTTTACCAATTACACACCTTCATTATACAGACATATTAAAATAATAATAAATATTTACAATAAGTTTTATTACAAATAGTCAGTATTCGACGGATTATTTTTTACCATCTTTCGATGGGTCAAATGAGACACAAACTACACTCCCTTCACTTAGACCTTGCTTAACATGCAACAGGCACGCAATATGTTTAGCTAGAAACCTGTTTCTGTATTTAGTTTTTATATGATTAACTTTTGAAAAAATTCTTTCGCATTCAGCGTTTGAAATGGGTATGCACATTAGACATTTTACAAAATTAGTCAAAATTTGCAATTTCCGAATCATAAAACATTTTGCTGAATAAATCGCTGAGATGATCCATGGCCCGAAATGGTATGTTATGTTCTGCCAACGCTGCACAAAATATAAGCTCTGCATTTCTTACTTCTTCAGATATGGGTCCTTTCCTTTGAAATAATTTATCGATCTGAAAATAAACAGTATTTGATTAATTTTCCTATCGTAAAAAATAAGTAAAATAACTACCTATTTCTTATCTTGGGAAACTAGTGTCTCATTCAGTTGAAAATTAATATTCTTGATAAAAATATTACATATGTTTGAACCCTGCAAAACTATCTTTCCATCCCACAGAACCAGTTCGGCATGTATGTATACCTACACTTTCATTTATGAAAATTTCAAAATTCAGCTTTCTGAAATCGCTTGAGAATCGATTATACATGTGTGTACAACTGTACATGTACACTGGCCAAGATCCATCGGACATCCTGTACAAGTAGGACAATTCATTTGTGCCAAAAAAAAAATAAGGGACACAATAATCTTATAAATATGTTAATGGGGGCATAGCTTTCTTACCTTGGATTGTCCACTATAATGTATAAGTTTCTGCCGATGTTTTTCAGAATCTGCATGACTTTTAATTGTTGCGATTCTGCTCAAAAATGTTGCTCCACAAGTTTTACACAAGGCGTTCTCACTATTTTTATCTTTTGTCAACCATGACGAAAATTCAGGATTTTGTTCCCACAGATCTATATTTCTGATCGTATTTGCGCTTCATTATCTTCACTACACACGCACGATAACACAGAGAGACATAAATAAAGACCAAAAAAATCCGTGGTCCCTTTTATACTTATTGCTAGGAATCATTTTTTAAGTTTCAGTAATTCCCCGCGACGTAGAGCATGTAACGTAGATATGTAGCTAAGGCACGATTCGCGGTTTTGTTAGCATTAACCGTTCGAAAGAGACAAAATGATACAGTTGCGGTAAACATCAGACAAAGACAAAATTATGTGAACGAAATACGAACGAATTGAAATTAGTGTTGCCCGCCCAACCCAAAAATATATCAATAATGTGTTTAAAAATGTTGAAAGTTTAAAAATGTACCAAAAAATACCAGAATATGAAAGGATACCAAAAAAAAAACTAAATTAGTTTTACGGAGCCCAAATTATACCAATTTGGTACTGAATATACTAAAAACGGTCACACTGCTTGGAGGGGTGAGGCTTAGTATGCGCTAACCTTCGACTCGATACAACGAACGTTCTTTGAGAAACCCCGGCGGTCCATATTATAGGACCGGTCCATATATGGCGCACTTACCCTACTCTTTCCCGTCCGAGACTTTCTCGGATTAGAATTTATGAATTTCTAGTTACATAGGTACATTAAATATATACAGGATGCATCAGGTATATTCCCGAAAATCCCCGAAGATTGTATTTTTTGTTTGTTGTGCTGTGTATAATATATATGTAAAAAAAAATTGAATAAATAAATAAAATCATCGTTTGCTACTGTTTGAGATCTACACTGAACCGCGTAGGTAGGTACTTATTATTTTAATGTATCCATGTATGTTTCAAAAAATGCAGATGCATATGATATGCATCAGTATGAACAAATACAGTTATGTCACAGCTTTTTAGATAAAGCTGTGGTTATGTACTCATTTCTATTAAACGAAGGTAATAGAAATGATTAATATTAATTTCTATTAAAAAGTTTAATAACTTACTAATTATTAAACTTTTTATACCTGTGGCCTAAATTAAGCTAGTCTGACATGCCTATAGCATGATCAGTTTCAAACAGCTCTAGTATGCGTGGTCAGTGTGACATGCAGCGTGTCAGTGGTGGGATGGTTGGGTGACGGGGTCACCGTGCTGAGAGCTGTCACGCTGCTGTGAGCGGTCCGTGGGCGCGCGGTGTCGGCGAGGGTGGTGAGGCGAGCCGCCCGCAACGGGCGGGCGGTGGCACGGCGGCGCGTCGTGACCGTACCGCGGCCGCGAGTCGTCATTGGCCGCGTGCACGTGGCCTGATCTCGCACCATGGCAACGCTCCTCGCGCCCCTCGCCCCGCTCGCCCCGCTATTAGACACCGCGCTACTAGCCACATCTTCGCAGTAGTGCCGCATATTTGCGTCGCTTTGCATGTTTGTTTTATATGTTGCGTCTAATGGTGTGACGGTCAATATTCGCGAACTCCTATTGCGGACCTAGACGGCCGATCTACTTTTTAATTAACGCGAGTGTATACAAATATTGTTCAGCAAAACTACATTGGACCATCTGACGCTAAAAATATAAATAAGGATAATTTTCTGTTTGCTATTAGAAAACGTAAGTATTAGTATTCAATTATGTCACTTTATATTTTAATATATTAATAATTCGATAAATTCAACAACATGAATTCTCAGCCACAATAAGGCTAAGGACATAGTATTTTTTGAAATTAAAATACATGAAAAATGAACTTTAAAAAAAAAATGAATTGAATGGAAAGCTCTAGAGCTACTTCTGTATTATTTGTATGTTCGAAATCATTGGTATCAATTGGAATTTATAATGGAAAATCCATATAAGACTGCAATTTCCCATCAATTCCTTGAAAACCAAGTACCGAAATACTTAATAATACTTAATATATTAATAGCTTATTATTATGTACTTACATATATGCCCATATTTTTTTACGTATGACGATTAAGTTGGTTATTGATTTCTATTAATCACGGAATTTTCCATTTGACCTACACAAACATTAACTTTATTTTTACGAGTATGTACTACGAAAAGGGAAATTGGAAATAAAAACATTTGAAATTTGCCAGCCACGTAATATGCATCAAGTAATGCAATAAACACGAGCAAGAATATTATTGAACTAATACAACAGTAATGGAGGATGAAAACTGCATACAAAGTTGCATCAACCGAGGCTCGATTGGGGGGAGATGGAGCACATATGTTTTTTTATTATTATTGTATACACTATCAGTATGGTGTGGTAAGTGGGGGCGAGGGGGGGTGACGGGTTGACTGGGGGGTGACGGGTTGACTGTCGGGTGACGTCACCACGTCCAGCTGATGCGCCCCCGCGCGCCGCTTGCCACCATTGTTAATTGAAGAAGCCGCCGCCGTCGCTAAACTCCAACTGCCATTGTCAAAGGTGAATGACACAAATTGCAGGTAAAGAGGAATATCAGACCTGAGTTGATCAGCATATTATTCAGCGTTCATTGAATGAACAATGTTAAGCCTCGTACGAGTATAGTAGATACTGTCATGCGAGTCATTTTAGTCTTATTTCTTGTTGTCTTACGATTAGTGGAACGCAACTTAGGAAATAGTTTTATCTTCATTTTTATTCTGTATCTATTATTCTATTTTTCTGTCTAAACTCTGTTTCCGCTTTTTTCCTCAAATAAATAAATGCTTCAACGTAATATAATAATGCTTAATGCGCTTTTATACTAGGTTCCGCAATCCTCAAACTCCGCCTGCATCTAACTGTAATTGGTTTTGGGGAGTCACGGTACGGTACCTTTTCTATTATCTTTTATTAAGGTATATTTATCAAAAATGTTTAGTCTTCCATTGATTACGATTGAACGTCAATTTTCATATTTATTTGTCTCTGAATTCTCTAATAATTTCTTTGTTTGCGTATGAGGCTTTCAGCTACTATAAATTCATACACACTATCCTTGTATTTTTTATTAAAAGGCAACCAACTATTTTTGTTAAATATGCACGAATGAATATTTCATTAGATCATTACGTAGGTATATTATGATGAACAGATAATAAAATATTAACTATTATTTACGTGACTCGCGCGTGCCCGTAGTCCTCTAGAGCCGCTATCCGCGTAGCGAGTCGAGCTCGGCGCGTTGGCTCGACTCGCGAGCTTTAGCTACGTTCGTTCGTCGACGATTTACACCGGCTCGCCCTTCATATATGTAAATTATTAATGCAATCAATAAATTAAATAACTCGTATTTTCTGATACAGATACAGTAATTTTATTGCCATTTTATTATAATACTTTATTGGAATACTGGATTCATTTTTTTATTTCATTTATTTAAGTTTATTTTATTTTTATTTTCAAATAAAAAAATATGTACATGCATGTAAGCGTGAATAATGTTTCTACTTTGTAACGAGACCTTAAATTGTATCAGACCTTAATTATTGTAATTAAAATTGTAGTTAGAAGTAACGCAAGTGTTTTGTAAAAAAACGTTGTTTTCTTATTTTATTAATACTATACTCAAGGGTTGTATTGTAGGCTGGTTTAGTTTTTGTATGGAATAGCAAAATACGAGCATGGGATCTCTGTAGGTCACCCTGAGTGATAAGTATGAAATTTTAACTATGAAATAATTTATAATTCTACAACATAACATCACTTTATTCTCTAATGAAACTGGGAATAATTTGTGTTTATTCAAACAAATTTAAACAGGAAAATCAATAAACCCTGTCGTATTATTATTTTTTAATCATATCTACTTCATTTTTGTAAACACAACAACAACATTACAATGTAACTAAGTTTTTGCGATAAATCAATTCCATAATGTGCCAATAACATTATAAGTGTCAGCTCGATGGGCAATTAAACGATTACAGCAGTAATTAAGACACTTTTATCAGAAATTAGAAAATAAACAGCCATTTCCATGCGAATAATGACACAAATAAATGTAATCAGGAATGAAATATTGATTGATTTACAAAACAACTCGATATGGGCCTATAACGTCCCACTGCAGAGCACAGACCTCGTATTGTAATCTGCCACGAGGGCCCAATGCAAATTGGTGGATATGGTCCAGATTTTACGGAGAAATTTGAAATGTAGAAATTTTCCCAGATTTGAAATGTAGATCTCTTTTGGCGTAAATCACTTTCGAATTTCATAAAAAACTACTACATTTCGATTAAGGGTGACATTAATCGGTTTAGAAGTTATAAATATGAAAGATAGTTTGGTTAGGATTAAATAATCTGTGGTTTGGGTCATCGTTATGGGAATAGACTAGATGATACATCACACGTTCTTATCAAAGAAACATGGTTGGCAACCTCTAGAGTGGGGTGAAGCAGATGAGTTCATTAAAAAGTAAATTTGAAACTTAAGTACTACGTAATAAGAATGCTCTATTTTCAAAACACATATAATTTAAAGAACTCGAGAGTTACTGAATGTAGAATACTATTAGACTATTAGTATTCTCAAATCGATGGGTTTATATATATATAAATACATATATATATATATATATAAATATATATATATATATTATATTATATATATAAATATATATATATATATTATATTATAATGTGTCTAAATGAGCCGAATCGCTTCAATAGTTCTGAAACCACGAAGCGACGGTGTAAACTTTAAAAAATGTTCCAAAAGACATTTCGACGTCAATATAATATGCCAATTGCCATCCTTTTATAATCTTAAAGCATTAAGACCTCCCTTTGCACATGTCATTGAGCAATAAAGTTTAAATAAATATGCAAACGATATGTCGTTGAACGGGGCTTTAGAGGTGATCTTAGTGATCTTTAGAGCTCACCTCCGGCTCTTAGTGGCTTATATGCGCGGCTCCTTATCAATTAAGTCGTCCTAGTGGCCGTGGCCCCTATAGCAAATATGCTGAATAATAAAAAAATAATAAACAATAATTTAATTTAAAATCAAGGGAATTCCCGGGTCGAAGTGTTATCTGCCTCGTATGAATCTTAATGTGCGAGAATGTCGGTGTATGGCGTGCACCTTAACATGTGAACTATACAGTGGAACCTATCTTAACCCTTGGCTAATCCATTTCGGTTAGTACTAACCAAAACTCGTGTGGTTAGCGGTATGTTTCTGAAAAAAAAAACAAGGCCTACATGACTATGTATAGTTAAAATCTTAGCTTTTTATTGAATACTAATTTTTGCAAGTGAAACCATGGGGATCCACTTGCGTGGATTTTGTTTTAAAATAAGCACCCCCTGGAGAAACTAATCAACTTTCCCTGGAAGATCCTAAGTTGTTCTCCAGATTTTAATTTACATCTCGTTCAAATTTCATTAAAATGGGTTTAGTGAAGTTTAGTCGTGAAGAAGTAACAAATAAACTAAGTATCACTGGATTAGAGTATATTGAAGGCATTCCTAATGGACAAGACAATGTATATGAGGAGACGCGTGTCCAGCCCGGGACGATAAAAGAGTTGGTTACTTACGGTCACGGTTAGAGTGGATGTGAGGGAAGGTAGATGCCTCTAAACTAGAAGGCCGCGAATGTTCTGCCGGTCTTTAACATGCCCAATTAGGATTCTAACTAGAATGGAGCGCTTCTGTGGAGACACCGGGACACAGTACTTGTTTTGGCGGCGTGGTTTGCTGCCGCAGTTGTATAAAAGAACAATGTTTTAGGGTAGGTTCTTTTACTAGTTCTACCATTTTTTATTTTAGTAATTAATTAAGAACTACCTTATTAATTCTCGCAGATTAACAGTTCTCTTACGACGGATATCTTTTCCTTTATTTTTTCTAGTTCCTTAATTCTTTTTGTATTTATTTAAGTATGTATGTATATATGCATTTATCTATTGTAGTTATATAGAAACAATATTTCTTTATTGCACCATTTACCTCTATTCGCGTACAGACTACTTCTTACCAGTTGCCTGGAAGAAATCGCTTTTGCGATAAGACCGCCGATAACACTTCTAAATATGTACCTACTTGTATTTTTATATTTCCCTTTAATGTTTTGGTGTACAATAAAGTATCTATCTATATCTATCTATCTAACGTCACAGCAATTCTGCCATTACATAAATAGTTAATCCATATATGCTTAGGTTAATTCTTTGGTATCTCTTTTTAATGCGCGCTTTTTCTTTTCATGTTGTACATAGGTATTATTAGTTATTTAAGTAACGCCTTTAACAATCCCTATCAAGTGAAGTATTGGTGTGTCTTAATAAATAGATATAAACTATGATTGCGAGGATGTGTACCAACTCCATAACCTGTATTGCAACTTCACCGAGGGATTATCAGATAATCATCAGGGATAATCACATATTATTTTAGAGGCAACAACTTATATTGTGTGATGAACTGGGAGCAGTGGCAGCGACCGGCGACGACACGGGGACAATTGGCACACAATGCCGGACTATTGTCGGGCCGTGTGAAGGAGCGTTCGCTCTACTGTTAATTAAATTTACTTACCACTCTTCCGGAGACGAGCACGCAGTTTGTACTGTAGTACTGTTCTACTCTTCTGGTACTAGTACTGTTTCTATAGCGGAACTCATCATTAAACCATCTATTTAACGATCACACAAGTTAGTTCTTTACTGTCGTTTCTGTTAATAAAGTTCTGCTGTTGAAGATAGAAACAATTAAATGTTTATTGTCACGTACGCTGCCGGAGCAACGTACATGACAATGAAATATTGAAGTCTCGGTCTGGTAGATGCGCTGTTGTATGGAGTTATTAGGCAATGAGATATGTATATGTAGATCCTGCCGAAATCCTTTTATTGAGGTTACAATTTCATTTGCCCCAAAATATTAAAATGTAGGTAAATCTTTTGTTCAGACAGATAACGGCTACGCAAATTTTCAGTTTGTAAATTACTGCCATGGAAACAATTCAACCAAAAGCAATACTTATGATGCTAGTAGTACTTATTTGTAGGATAGGAAAATAGGAAATAGAGGATATACTAATAGAGGACCTTAGCAGTAACTTAAAGAAGACTGTGAGAGAGGAGTTAAAAAAATTTCAACAGTCGCTTGACATTGTAAGCGACCACTGGTCCAATATCGAAGAAACGTTAAAAAATCAAAATGAAAAGATAAAGTCACTTGAGAACAAACACCTGGACCTGTCCACTAAGAACAAAAACCTTGAATTACGTGTCGCGTCTTTGGAACAGCAGCTGGAAGAAACGAATCAGAAACTTCTCTCGAACACCCTTGAGATTTCCGGCATACCGTTGACTGCCAACCAGGACCCATCAAGCCTCGCGATCTCTGGAGCTGCTAAATTGGAGGTAGACCCGAGTAAGGTCGCTTACCTTCCAAAAAAGACCAGTCCAGTCCGATAATTGTGGAGCTAATAACAAAGGAGACCCGCGATCACTGGATTGCCGCTGGGAAACGGAAGGCCCTGAAGGTGGGGGGATTACTGAGCGAGGCACCCGAGGGAAAGGAGAACGACCGCATTTATGTCCGTGAAGCCCTTACCCATCATACGAAAAATCTCTTCTACAACGCAAAGACGCAGCTGCGAGGACCCTACAAGTTTGTGTGGTGCAAGGACGGCAGGGTTTTAGCTAGACTAAAACCCAATTCAAAAGTTTTCCACATTCGCTCACTTCCTGATATTCAAAATTTATTAAATAGAATAAATCAGAATAATTAAGGTGGGCCCTAAAATTTTGTTGCCTTTTGCCTCGTATATTTTGTTACTGTCTCTCAGTATTCACGAACAACGGACCCATTGTCCGGGAACTGTTTGATTGTGTGAGCGTTAACTCGTTTATTAAAAGAATACATGAACCTATTAGTAAAATTACATTTATATGTCTGCATGTCAACATACGGTCCTTACCTAAAAACGTCTCTAAATTACATCAGATTATCAGTTGCGCCATAACGCCCATTGATGTTATTATTGTAACTGAAGCGGCGATATCGGATGATGTCTCAAAATTATTTCAGATTCCGGGATATAAAATGCACACACAGCTTCGAACTAATCGTAGAGGGGATGGTGTAATTTTATATATAAAAAATAACATTAAGGTAATACAACATTCAATTAAAACTTCTACCTTTGAAAACGTTTCTGTAACACAAAAAAATTAATATAACCAAACCATAACTGTGTGCGCTATTTATAGACCACCTGACACTAATAAAAACTTGTTTGTTAAAGAATTAGACAAATACCTGCATTCGCATAACACATACCGCAACGATAATTTGTTACTCGCCGGTGACATTAATATTAACCTTAAAACTACCTCACAGTATAAAGAATCATACCTAAATGTGCTTGCCGGGTGCGGACTGAGCTGTGGCATATCTGACTATACCCGTATTGAAACCAAAGATAATTATGTAACCAGATCGTGTATTGATCACATATTTGCGCGTATGCCATCTCTGGTTCCGTACTCGGCGGCGCTAGATGTTGTACTGGCGGATCACCGTGCAACAATAATTGCTTGTGTAAGTGAACAGTTAACAAACATTCCGAGTACTTCTAATGGAACGCGAGTTATTGGATATGATCGTCAACAAGTGTGTCAGGAACTGGGTAAAGTCGACTGGTTGCTGACAAATGATATGAAACGCCCTCTTGAAATCTATAATTTTATTAAATGTAGTTTTAATGAAGCATATAAAAAACAAAGCAAATTGAAACAACCGGTAATAATAATAGGCTGCAACCCCTGCGCTGTCGCCTGCCATGGATTAACAAAAATATTATAAATTTATGTAATAAACGTGATAATCTTTTTCACAGGTGGAGAAAGGACGGTGGTAATATGTATTTAAGACTGTGTTATAATAAAGCGCGTAATAAGGCTGGTAAAGTTTTAGAATATCATAGGAATATAATAAATAGTAACTACAATAATACTAAAAAACTATGGCAGATAATGAACTCAATCCTTGGCCGTATATCTTTGTCAATTGACGAGTCTATTGCAAAGGCTTTTCACGTTCATAACTTAAATTCAAAAAATATCGCTGATAAATTCTCCGAACAATTCGAGACTGCTGTCAAAGAAATCTTACCTACTTGCAATGACAAATTGTTATCGTCAAAGGGCTTCTCGAAAGACTTAGACGTCAGTATGCGTCCCTGTAAAGCAACCAAAGACAAAGTATTCAAAATTATTAATAAACTTAATACCTTGAAGGCCCCCGGGTTGGACAATATCAAAGTCGCGGATATCAAAACTGTTGGTGAAAATATGTCAATAGCTATAGCGAATTTAATCAATACCAGTCTTGTGACAGGTCAGTATCCCGATGAGCTAAAACAGGGTTGCATTCGTCCAGTCTTCAAGAAAGGGAGACGTGACGATTATAAGAACTATCGGCCTATTTCGCTCTTGTCTTCTATAGACAAAATTGTAGAAAAATTTATATGTGAGCAGATACACTCGTTTTATAATAAATTCAATATTATTAATGACAAACAATTCGGTTTCCAATCTGGGAAATCTACAACATCCCTATTGTCACAATTCACTGATGAAATCAACTCCTATCTCAATAATAGAAAACATGTCCTAACATTATTTATTGACTTCTCTCGTGCGTTTGACACGCTCAATCATTCAAAACTAGCCCAGAAACTCAAAAGTTGTGGGATTAGAGGACCCTTACTTCAGTGGTGTAAAAACTACTTAGAAAATCGTTCTTCTCGTGTTAAATTTAATAGCAGCTTTAGTGATACTAAGCTCGTCACGGTCGGGACAGCACAGGGATCCGTAATTGGACCATTACATTTCTTAACATATGTTAATGACATGAATGAACACCTTAACTATTGCACCGTTTATCAATTTGCGGACGACACTTGCCTACTAATAGCCGATGGGAATGTTGACATGGCCCTGCTTAAACTACAATCTGATTTTGACAATCTAAATAGATGGTGCCATGATGCTAATCTTATTCTAAATGCCCAAAAGATAAAATTAATTCATATAAGATCACCTCATTTGAAACAAACGATGAATTTACAACTTCTTGCTCACGACCATTACTGCCTACACAGTTCACCCCAACACACCTGTACATGTCCCTCTATTGAAATAGTTAACACGCACACGTACCTTGGCCTTATAATTGATAGTAAGTTTAATTGGAAGCCCCAAGTCAATAAAATCTGTAATAAACTGATCAAGTCTTTCCTGTCTACTATAAATCTCGCTAAGAACCGATTATCCTTTAAAACACGACTAATGTTATACAATGCACTAGCTGAGTCAATAGTAGCTTATGGTATTAGTAGTTATGGTAGAACGTATAAATCTTACCTAAATAACATCTTTCGACTACAACTAAAAATATTAAAAACAATTGTTCCCACCAACATTAAACTAAAATATGCCAACAATGACCTTAAACTATTTAAGCATTGCAATACTTTACCCGTTCATATTAAACGTATAATATATTAAAAGAACAATATTTCAATACCGAAATTCAAACGTTAATATCACATCCTACAGTTACTCGTAGTATAAAACATAAGCATTTGGTAACCAACGCCGCGAACAATATATACGGTCAGGGGACCAGCGCTTACTCTGTTCCCAGGTTAATAAATGAATTAGATCCTAAATTTAAAAAAGATATCAGCGAAAATAATTTAAAATATAAATTAAGAACATATTTCTTGTCCAAATTATAATTTGTTCACTGCTCACATGTAGGTTTTTAATGTCTCGACTACTGATTCCAGCAGTACTTGTATCTTAGACAAATCTGTATGGTTTATTAGATACAATTATGTTAGCTATATACTTAATCTTTGTAAAATTGTTAATAATAAAAAAAAACGGTAAATAATATATAATAGCAATAAGAGCCTAATAATAAGTAAATACTAATATAGCCTATAAGTTAAACTAGTTCCTAACACCAATGGAATATGGATATAAAATATGGATTTTTAGTCCGATATGTAGGGTATGTACCTATGTATAGGTTTGACAGCAGCTTGTTCGACTTATAAACAAACCGTTCCATCTTTTGTTTCTTTGCAAATAAAATAATTCAATAATATTGCTTATTATCAAGACACGACCCGGGCACGATCACGTGTCTGCTGAGAGCATGTAACATCGCAAATTTTGCGTAGGTAATGATTGTAATGAGTGTCAGGAGGTCAGACTATTACTCGTTACGTTATTATCAGCGATGTGAGCCGCGAGAAGGTCGAAGCGGACGCTGCGTCAGTTCGTCAGCTCGCGTCGTGCTGCGTGCGTTGTTTAGTTGACGTTGGTTCGAAATGAAGAGGAAGAACACGGCGACCTTGCTCGTCCTTGAGGCGTGATAAGCGCATCCCGAGGTCTCGACTCTCGTGAAATCGTCACCGGGGGCGCGACCCCGCTATCGCGCCCTTTTAACCGAGTGTCGTCCAGCGATCGCACCACTCGCCTCTCGCACTTCCTCGAATCACCACGTTCCTTCTGTTCACTCTCCTCACATCTCTAAATAATTCATCCATACTATCGGCCTATGTGTCGCCACTGCTCTCCTGTAGGCCTCTCCCAAAGCTCGCTACTACATACGATCCTCCTAAATAATTCATCGTGGCATCATTATAAAGAGGTGAGCGATCGACGCTCTATTGCGGTACCGAACGATCCGTAGCGGCCCCCGGCGGCGCGCTGACACTCGGGTTGGTGAACTTTTGGTTTCGGTGCAGGGACGCGTAAAGCTGAAGTGTAAATTTGTTTGCAGATTAATTCTATTTAAAAAGAAGAAACTCAAAGATGCCTAGCGCGGTAGTAAACGGTACAAGGGGTGCTGCGGAGGACGACATCGTTCTGACGGGCCTGTCGGGCCGACTGCCTGAGTCCGACTCCATTGAAGAGTTCGCACAACAACTGTTCGACGGCGTCGACCTGGTCACCGCAGACGACAGGCGCTGGACGCCAGGTATTTATCAATTTCCATCTTGACTTTTTGTGACCTCCAATCATTGTAAGTGCATTATACAGTCTACTGAAATACAAATACAAATACAAATATAATATAAATTTATACTAAAATTATTAACACTGTAAATTTGTTTTGTGTTATATTTTATGTAAGAGCTAAAGTCAAAAACTATTGGACCAATTTAAAAAATCTTTCACTTTTAATAAGTTAAACATATGTTATATTTGGATTCTCTAGGAAATCGTTATTCGTACTATCTGAGTGAAGTCAAGACGGGTAGCTTGTTCAATTATTATAAGTTTAAAGGACATAATAAAATTATCAAGATAGTGATAAAATCCGCAACAAATTGGTCAGCATCAGCGAGCGTCCTTGAGTGGCTAGCGTGCGGGGTGACACAACCGTGTATTTAATTGCGAGTTACGTACAAAATTTTTAATTCAATTAAACTCCTTGAGGAAAATCTTGGCTTTCAAATTCATACCAGCTCTATTCTTTATTGTACTTACTGCTTCCTTGTTTTTCACTTTGTAAATGTGTCATACTTGTATAGTGAAATTCTGTTAATAAACTTTCGATTTATGACTAATATAATTGTTACAAAACTCATTTGTAACAAAATTTTTGTCTTCCTGTAAATCCCAATAAGGATGTTGACTGTTTGGGTTTTCACTAATAATTGACTATATTTTCCAAATTCTGTTTAGTAAATCTCTAAGGAGAGGAGGAAACGCATCTGCAGACATGTATACTTAGTTAATTTTGACTGATGTTACTGTGTATTGCGAATGTCCGCGAGTGACGCGACACTTACCGTCAGGTGGGACTTTCTGCTCTTCTGCCATCTTCTTAATATTGTATAAAAAAGTCTTTTGTTTTAATTCTTGGGTTTTGTAATGTTTTTATTATCATACCATATTACTAACCTGTCTCTCCACGGCTGGATACAGGCCTCTAGGTCTAGGCCTTCTATACATGTATTCAGCTCTTCTCATCCAGCCACTACCGCGACTTTCTTCAAGTCGTCAGTCCACCTGGCCGGAGGGCGTCCCAGTAGATTGTTTCCCGATTAGACGATGGCCAATGTTTTCATACCTAATGTGCCCGTGCATGGTCTCCATTGCAGGAGTCGTTCGTGGGCTATCGCTCCTGCATCACACGCTTACATTTTTATTACAATGCATAATGTTATTGTATTTATTATTATGCAAGCGTGATCGCTCCTTTGCTCTACTGTTATTAATTAAACTTCAAGATTTAATTTATTTTTACGGTTAAACACACGTTAGCGCCATAGGACTTAACAGTTGTCGTAGGCGGACGGGACTCCATCACAGGTTTCACCTGCGCTACATTACTCCTCTTTCATTTATCCAATAACTGGCGTCCGGCCTTGACTTCGAGCCGGCGTCATACCCAGGGAAGCCAAACACCCATCTGTAACTGTGTTGGTTATTTTTCTAAAAATTACCAGTAGATTAGTTAAGCTTGCTAAAAATTAGAGAATTTTTATAATCGGTCTAGTAGTTTTTCAATTCACCTTACACAATCTTAGAAACAAACAAAAACTATTCTGTATAAACTTTAATATAGTAATTTATCCTATTCTTTGGCTTAATGATTAACTCCTTTATCTTCAGTTATTAATTTTATATATGAATCAAATTAGAATAATGACACACACTAGCATTTCCTGTATCGTGGGTCCAGAGACACATGGAAACACCAACACGGGCCAGCCAGATCCGAACACACATTTGTCTTTAAACAATTAATGTGCGACCGGGAATCGAACACGGGATATTTTACATAACAAGTACTATGTAACTAGCAACTGGGCTATTCGTTCGTCGATGTTACAGTACGTACTGTACATACTTCGCAAGTGGAACTATTTGAGAACAAATTATTAACAGTTTTCCTCTTAATTATCGGTCGGTCATCTGTGATGTAATCCTGAATCTCATAAAAAACTTCCACTTCACTTCTCACTGTGTTTCAATTCTTTAATGGAATATTTAACAAACACGCTTCTTAAATTTCGTTGTTACCAGTGATGATCTTGCAGTGCGCAAGTTATCGCGGAAATATTTGACTTTGCTCGAACAAACATTGATGTCGTCATTTCGCAAAAATGGCCGGTTCACGTGTACTCGTATGCACGGCGCGGGCGCACCAAACCGCTCGCGGACGTTGATAGACTAAATGATCTGTGCCCATGCACCTTATCTGTAAATTCATGACCGACATTAATTTTGAAAGTCGACGTTATTCTGGGAACGTAATAAATAAAAATAATTATACTGAATTGTAATGAAGAAAAATGTTTATATTTTATTCTGTTTACATTGCGAAGTAGTTAGTGTTGTACCGATGCGTTGAATCGATGCCGCCTCAATACCGCCTCAATACCGAGTACGGCTGCTCTGGAGTCTGTGTCATATTGTTATGCTTTCACCGTTACCTAGAACAGACCGGGAGTAGCGTGATGCAGCCGCGTGACGCATTGCGCGAGGTACTCCTAACGTTTATAGATTGTTAGTTTAGATTCATTTTACAATGGTCAATAGCCATAAAACGAATGCCAATATTGCTAATATAATCAGTTAATCATTAATCATTTTCAAATCGTAAACACGTTGATATTTAGATAATAATAAACAGGGAAATTAACATGGAGTTGGTAGATTTGCGTCATAGCGCACGTAATTCGAGACCATAAAAAATGAACCGGACTTATATGCGCGTATATTATGCGCGTATACTTATATTATGTGCGTATATTCATAATAGTAGTTTTTATTTAAATACTAGCTTTTGCCGGTGGCTTCACCCTCAAATTTACCTTGTTTCTTTTTACCTACCGTGTGGTTAAGCCTTAAACCGGTTTTGATAAAAAAATAACAATTTAGGTATGTGAATGTACATCATGTAACAATTGAATGTACAGACATTATACAGATATCTGTACATATTATATAATCCCAGGTAGTTTGTCGCCGCACTTGAATTTGCAACGTCTGCAACATTAGTAGGTAGATTATAGTCTCAACATCCGATGGATTCTTTCTAATAAACAAGCAACAACATTTACCACGCACCACACATTCAAATGTAACTCTATAAACTCTTCAAATTTATTTAAATGTGTATTTCTACCCTTAAGTTTAAATTAATAAAGTCTTCGTGTGCAACAGGTCTCCATGGGTTACCGGGGCGCAACGGAAAGCTGAAGGACCTCGCTCACTTCGACGCGACATTCTTCGGCGTGCACGCCAAGCAAGCGCATCTCATGGACCCACAATTGCGGTTGCTGCTCGAGCTTACACATGAGACCATCATCGATGCCGGATACAATCCTACTGAGCTGCGCGGCTCGCGCACCGGCGTCTACGTCGGCGTCTCCAATTCCGAGACCGAGGAGATGTGGACCGTCGACCCCGATAAGATTAACGGCTACGCGCTCACTGGCTGCTGCCGCGCCATGTTTCCTAACCGCGTCTCCTACACGTTCGACCTGAAAGGCCCCTCGTACGCGGTAGACACCGCCTGCTCGAGCTCTATGTTCGCGCTCACGCAAGCGGTGAATGCGATCCGCGCTGGCCACTGCGATGCGGCGGTGGTCGCCGGCACCAACCTCTGCCTGAAGCCAGCCAACTCTCTCAATTTCCACCGGCTGAGCATGTTGTCACCAGAGGGGCGCTGCGCCGCATTCGATGCGAGCGGCCGCGGGTACGTGCGCTCCGAGGCGGCGGTGGCGGTGTTGCTACAGAAGCGCGGCGCGGCGCGGCGCTTGTATGCAACGGTGCGCAACGCGCGCATGAACGTGGACGGCAACAAAGTGCAAGGCATCACGTTCCCGGCTGGCGAGGTACAGCGCCAACTCGCACAGGAGACTTTCGACGAGGCGCGCTTGCGCCCGCAGGATGTTGTCTACGTCGAAGCGCATGGCACAGGCACTAAGGTTAGTAGACTACAAACCTATTAAGTCCTACGCGATTATGTATACCTGAGATATTATTAGCAGCGAAACAAGCATATACTTCTCATAACAAATAGCCACTAAGTCCGAAGTGCTGAGTAATAAAGTTGTTTAAGACCTTTCGTATTGTAAACATAAAAGTCTCTTTATCATTGATCTATATCCGAGGGTTTATTAGCAGCGAAACAAGCATATACTTCTCATAACAAATAGCCACTAAGTCCGAAGTGCTGAGTAATAAAGTTGTTTAAGACCTTTCGTATTGTAAACATAAAAGTCTCTTTATCATTGATCTATATCCGAGGGTTTATTAGCAGCGAAACAAGCATATACTTCTCATAACAAATAGCCACTAAGTCCGAAGTGCTGAGTAATAAAGTTGTTTAAGACCTTTCGTATTGTAAACATAAAAGTCTCTTTATCGTTGATCTATATCCGAGGGTTTATTAGCGGCGAAACAAGCATATACTTCTCATAACAAATAGCCACTAAGTCCGAAGTGCTGAGTAATAAAGTTGTTTAAGACCTTTCGTATTGTAAACATAAAAGTCTCTTTATCGTTGATCTATATCCGAGGGTTTATTAGCGGCGAAACAAGCATATACTTCTCATAACAAATAGCCACTAAGTCCGAAGTGCTGAGTAATAAAGTTGTTTAAGACCTTTCGTATTGTAAACATAAAAGTCTCTTTATCGTTGATCTATATCCGAGGGTTTATTAGCGGCGAAACAAGCATATACTTCTCATAACAAATAGCCACTAAGTCCGAAGTGCTGAGTAATAAAGTTGTTTAAGACCTTTCGTATTGTAAACATAAAAGTCTCTTTATCGTTGATCTATATCCGAGGGTTTATTAGCGGCGAAACAAGCATATACTTCTCATAACAAATAGCCACTAAGTCCGAAGTGCTGAGTAATAAAGTTGTTTAAGACCTTTCGTATTGTAAACATAAAAGTCTCTTTATCGTTGATCTATATCCGAGGGTTTATTAGCGGCGAAACAAGCATATACTTCTCATAACAAATAGCCACTAAGTCCGAAGTGCTGAGTAATAAAGTTGTTTAAGACCTTTCGTATTGTAAACATAAAAGTCTCTTTATCGTTGATCTATATCCGAGGGTTTATTAGCGGCGAAACAAGCATATACTTCTCATAACAAATAGCCACTAAGTCCGAAGTGCTGAGTAATAAAGTTGTTTAAGACCTTTCGTATTGTAAACATAAAAGTCTCTTTATCGTTGATCTATATCCGAGGGTTTATTAGCGGCGAAACAAGCATATACTTCTCATAACAAATAGCCACTAAGTCCGAAGTGCTGAGTAATAAAGTTGTTTAAGACCTTTCGTATTGTAAACATAAAAGTCTCTTTATCGTTGATCTATATCCGAGGGTTTATTAGCGGCGAAACAAGCATATACTTCTCATAACAAATAGCCACTAAGTCCGAAGTGCTGAGTAATAAAGTTGTTTAAGACCTTTCGTATTGTAAACATAAAAGTCTCTTTATCATTGATCTATATCCGAGGGTATATTAGCGGCGAAACAAGCATATACTTCTCATAACAAATAGCCACTAAGTCCGAAGTGCTGAGTAATAAAGTTGTTTAAGACCTTTCGTATTGTAAACATAAAAGTCTCTTTATCGTTGATCTATATCCGAGGGTTTATTAGCGGCGAAACAAGCATATACTTCTCATAACAAATAGCCACTAAGTCCGAAGTGCTGAGTAATAAAGTTGTTTAAGACCTTTCGTATTGTAAACATAAAAGTCTCTTTATCGTTGATCTATATCCGAGGGTTTATTAGCGGCGAAACAAGCATATACTTCTCATAACAAATAGCCACTAAGTCCGAAGTGCTGAGTAATAAAGTTGTTTAAGACCTTTCGTATTGTAAACATAAAAGTCTCTTTATCGTTGATCTATATCCGAGGGTTTATTAGCGGCGAAACAAGCATATACTTCTCATAACAAATAGCCACTAAGTCCGAAGTGCTGAGTAATAAAGTTGTTTAAGACCTTTCGTATTGTAAACATAAAAGTCTCTTTATCGTTGATCTATATCCGAGGGTTTATTAGCGGCGAAACAAGCATATACTTCTCATAACAAATAGCCACTAAGTCCGAAGTGCTGAGTAATAAAGTTGTTTAAGACCTTTCGTATTGTAAACATAAAAGTCTCTTTATCGTTGATCTATATCCGAGGGTTTATTAGCGGCGAAACAAGCATATACTTCTCATAACAAATAGCCACTAAGTCCGAAGTGCTGAGTAATAAAGTTGTTTAAGACCTTTCGTATTGTAAACATAAAAGTCTCTTTATCGTTGATCTATATCCGAGGGTATATTAGCGGCGAAACAAGCATATTTTATGTAACTTTTAGCTATTTTGTGTGGACACAAATACTCTAAATTATTCGTCCTATGTCACGATACCTAATTAAATAGCAACAAAATTTACTGAAACAGATTTCGCAATGAACAGCCCACAATCCAATGAATTTAATCTTACTCTCTGTCATATTATGATAACAAGTTGACTAACCGTGAAATGAATATTTTTGGTTACATTAGGTTGGCGATCCTCAAGAAGTAAATGCAATTGCGGAGCTATTCTGCAAGGACCGCAAAAAGCCACTGCTGCTGGGGTCGGTGAAGTCGAACATGGGTCACTCGGAGCCAGCGTCGGGGCTCTGCTCTATCGCAAAGGTGGTGGTAGCGATGGAAAACGGCGTCATCCCCGCCAATCTGCATTACACTTCTCCCAATCCAGACATCCCCGCTCTCAGTGATGGCAGAATACAGGTAAATGTTAAGAGTGCATTTCTTAGTGTAGGTACATGTTTAAATTTATTATTGTAACGGAAACATGAACAGTTTAATTGACCTGGCTCAAAACTCCGTATCATTTCTTTTAGCAATTTGCACCTTTTTGGCTGTTTTGTTGCCTTTAAATTTACGTACAAATCTCTTTGTTGCCTCTCCTCCTTCTAGTCTGTTTTATATTGGATTGTTTCCTTCTTCGGCGTGCCACTATCGCTATGCAGTTCTTATTTTTATATTTATATTTTTATTCAAACGTTTGTTGTTAATATGATACGTTAACACAACCATTAACACTGGGTTTCATTGAGGCCACATTTTGTCATATAAGACAGTAATGAATACAAATTCACTTGTATAGGTGGTGGACCGCAACCTGCCATGGGAGGGAGGACTGGTAGCGGTGAACTCGTTCGGTTTCGGCGGCGCCAACGCGCACGTGATCCTAGAGTCGCAAGGCGGCGCTCGGCGCCCGGCGGCACAATACTCGCTTCCACGGTTAGTGGTCGCGTCGGGACGCACTGATGCCGCGGTAGAAGCGCTCCTAGCACACGCGGCCGCGCACCCCTCCGACGCGGAGTTGCATGCGCTGCTCGACGCCGTGCACGCACATAACATCCCCGGCCACTCGCGCCGCGGCTACAGGTTGCTTATCGAGCCGCCCGTCCAGGATGTCCTTGTAAGTATCAAGACTGCGTTATAATAATTAAGAATTTCGTGTTACAATTATTCTTCATACACTCACTAATACTAATAGTACTGCAGTCATCCCCCGAAAAGGCGTCATAAGACGACTGGGTGGCCACGATGACAACTTGCAACTTGCCTTTTTGTGGAAATGATAGCTTTTGCATTATAGATGAAGGAACGACTCGATTCAAGAAGGGGAAGGGGTAAATCACCGGGGGGTGATTTACATCTTCCCTGGGGTTGATAGTTAGGAGAGCGGGGTAAATGATCCGCTTTTATTTTCTTCTTCTATGTGCGAAAATCGGTTTGAAAATAAGTTCTAGTTGATTTTTAGGGTTGTTGAATTCGAATCCCGTATCAAAATTGAGCTGCACCCTCTTCATCCCCCGTAACCAAGGGGTCTTCAGTGCAATTTACGAATGATGAATGAACAATAGAAGCAAGTTGGCAACCTCGTCGTACTCACATAATATCTTTTGACAGTTTCGTGGGGTTGATTGAAGTACCTACTATAATGACTATCATAAAGAAATATTTTATGAATGAAACAACATCAAGTTGATGTCATAATCCTCTACTGCTGTCGTGATTAGTTATGTAGTTCACGGGGTTGTCGATAGATGGCGCTGAATTTAAAAGTAAAACTATTGGTTTGGTTACCGCCTCAAGTATACGTTTGTTGCGCAATTAAGTATTTGCCTTTCTAAGTATTTTAGTTTCCTTTCAACACCTATAAACTACTACTATGAATGATATTAGTTTATCGCGGTGTCGCCGAATCTCTATTTCTCTCTATTTTTATTTTATTTCTAAGAGTCAGTGTCAATTCCAGGAGTGCGACAGCGGCGAGTCGCGGCCAATATGGTTCGTGTTTTCGGGCATGGGCTCGCAGTGGGCGGGAATGGCGAAGACATTGCTCAAATTGCCGGTATTCGCGGCGAGTATCGAACGTACGGCGGCGGCGGTACGACCGCACGGCGTCGACCTGCTGAACATCATCACGGAGGCGCCGGACACGGCCTTTGAGAACGTCATCAACTCTTTCGTGTCGATCGCGGCCGTGCAGGTGGCGCTCGTAGACGTGTTGCGCGCGCTCGGCATCCGCCCCGACGGCATTGTTGGACACTCCGTCGGCGAAGTCGGTCAGTATATACTATATAACGTTGTTTATTCCTTGTTTTTGTTTTTTTTTATATTATAAACCGATAGTTGTAAAGAGTAGATGTTGTAATGGTTAAGCAGTTACTGTCCCAAAGGATCTGTTACTCCCATACCATCAGCCTATGTCTCTCCACTGCCCGACTGCTCTTGCGGCTCGCCACCACACACGATCTTCAGTTCTTCTCAACCAAACATCACCGACTATTTTAAGCCCACCTGGCCGGAGGGCATCCCACACTGCGCTTCTCGGTAACGTGACTATCTGTTATCGATCCTGCGGTAAATATGACATGCCTATTGCCACTTTAACATGCCGATTCTACGAGCTTTCTTCGTAATAAACAATTTAATTCTTTGGCAAATGTCTTCGTTTCGAATCCTATCACGTAAAAAACTCCGAGCAATAGCTACGATGCGAAACTACGATATGGAGTTCTTCAAGAAAGCTACGAATACGTTTTTGCAAGGTCGGCGGCCCAACCGCATACCCCCTGGTGTTGCAGGTGGGACCGCATGCTCGTCCGCCTACTTTAATATAAAAAAAACGTTTCCACAGCTCGCTGAGTGATTTTGAACTTATGAATCAGGCGTACCGTTAGAGGCCTACGTTTCGGCATCATACGTCATAACTAGCAAGACACACTGATTGTAGACTTTCTTCTTCAAGTATTATAATATAGGTGACGAGAAGAGGTGATGCATTTTCTCAAATACCTAGCTAAGCTCAACGGAGTACTAACCCAGGGGCTATGGTGAGCGACAGCCCCGGGTCCCACCCTCTAGGGGGGGGGGGGGGGCGCCTTTTATATACAACAATTTGTAACAACCTTTTTCTAATTTTGATCTCTTAATAGGGCCTTAATCGTTGAGTCGTTAGTCCCCGGGGTCCGCAAAATCCTAATCCGCCACGGGCCAAGCTGAATGCGTCTATCGACCTCCTTGCTCAGGTTGGACTTGGCTAGATAGATCGATATATAGATGGATCTGTTACATTTATAAAATGTGTGTGACTGTTGCCAGGGTGCGCATACGCGGACGAGACACTAACAGCGGAGCAGGCAGTACTAGCGGCGTACTGGCGCGGGCGCAGCATCGTAGATGCGCGGCTCGCGCCTGGCGCCATGGCAGCCGTGGGGCTCTCGTGGGAGGACTGCGCCGCGCGCTGCCCGCCCGACGTCGTGCCCGCCTGCCACAACTCTAACGACAGTGTTACGGTACACAGCACAATCTTACTTCAATAAACATCGTACAATAGTCACAAAGTCGCTTAAATTATTAGCATATAAAATTAAATTAATAACAAAATTATTTAGAGCTTACAATCAACTCATAAATTAAAAACAAAGTAATTGGTCCTTCGAGCATCATTTAAAAGTGTGAAAGTGTTCTTATTTCGTTTATATAAGGTTAAGAGCCCACCCTGCAATTGCACAACCTCTGGGCCACTAGGCTGACCACGTTACCCCGCTCTCACAGAAGACTACCTTGAAATATACTGAATTTCCCACTTTATCCTATTTCCCCAATGTACGTACATTGTACGGGTTAATATGGGGGTCTACGGTTGCTAATAAAATGTTTGTTTGTTTGTTAATGTTTATTAAATTATAACATTTAAATTGTTATTAAAAAAAAATGTTCTAATGTTATTGTAGTGAGCTGTGTTGAGCAACTTGTTCTAATGTTTCCTCGCACGTGTAAGCGATTCGCGCTTACTTGACAGTTTTTGGGTTTCGTCACTAAGATTTGTCCTACATGCAAAGTTCAATGTACGTTGACCGTACATACGTGTTTCGGTAGTGAGTGAAATATGCCAGAGCCTATTCCCATCCCATCCTATCCCTCCCTATTTTCCCAACCCTTTCTCCAAATATATTCCAAAATTGTCATTCTCGGTTTATGTTTGCATATATCGCGGATATCCATGGGCGACAGTATCCAGTTACCATCAGAAGTGCTTGGCACCTTTTTCCATAAGAAAAAAAATCAAATTGGTCCTTCGAGCCTTCCTTCGAGTCCTCTGTGTTAAAGTTTTTGTATATCGTGCGAATAATCTGTGTATTTTCTTGTCCTTTATGTTATCTACCGAAAAACTTTTCATAAATCCTTATTTTCTTAAATGACTAGGTAACATTCAGTCACTAAACAAAGTCACGCATTCGTGATGTCGGTAAATTCAAGCAACGTTTGGTTCGTTCTCGCAGATATCGGGCCCAGTGGCGTCGCTAGAGAAGTTTGTAGCGGAGCTGTCGGCAGAAGGCGTGTTCGCGCGACGTGTCAACAGCTCGGGCGTGGCATTTCACAGCAAGTACATCGCGACCGCCGCGCCCTTGCTGCGCAAGAGCCTCGAGAGGGTCATCACCGACCCCAAGCCGCGCTCCAGCAAATGGGTCTCCTCTTCGCTGCCGAAGGACCAGTGGGGGTCTGATATCGGTAAGTTTGTTACAGAAAATAGTCGCCATGGAATTATCAGCGTACAAAATAGATTATCTAGTTATATAAATCGATGCTATAATTTTTTTTTACATCTGAACTAAATATAAGCACCAAATATATCAATAGAATAATTAGAATATTACCGAATAATATACTACTGAAACAAAAACCAATTCGCAAAAAAGAACAGAGGCGCTGTGTCAGTTGTTGTTTTCCTAAATCCAACGTCAATAATTCATTCATTTATTTCACACTCATTGCTGGCTTTACACGTGTGACCCTCGTAGATTGTAACATACAGGGTGCCGTAGGGCGCATTGAATTAAAAACGCTCTACACAGCAGACGGGCGCAAACACAAAAGGAGCAGGCATAATCGAATATCTTGCACAGGGCGGCGACACCGCTAAGGCCTGTTGACACTCACGACATATTGAGAATAGTGTCTGTTTACTGTTCGTGTTTAACGATGTTCGCGTCAATATACCAGTACGATGTTCTTATTTACAGCGAAACTGAGCGACGCAACTTACCACGTGAACAACCTGCTGTCCCCGGTGCGTTTCGCGGAGGCGATCCGCGAGATCCCCGAGCGCGCGCTCGTGGTCGAGGTGGCGCCGCACGCGCTGCTGCAGGCCGTGCTCAAGCGCGCCGCGGCCGCCGCCACGCACGTGCCGCTCGTGCGCCGCGACGCGCCCGACGCCTGCCTGCACCTCCTGCAAGCCGTCGGCAAGTGAGTGACCGCACCTTAGTCTGCACCTGGTGTTCCAGGTGTCCATGGGCGGCGGTAACACTTACCATCACGTGGGACTGCTTGCTCATCCGCCCACTAGTATATGTATAAAAAAAAACTACGACGACCTGTAACTACACGAGCCTGTGAAGGAACGACATATGGCCGCCACTCACGATTCAGTTTAAACTAACAGTCAGACCCTTTAGACATTTTCAATTTATTTAAACGTCTTTTAAAATGTTAATTTTATTTTTATTTATTTTCGAATTTACATTATTTTTTGTGTCACAATCTAGCCTAAATAAGTTTTTATCCATGTTGTGCACATCTATAATTGGGATACTTACTGGACTAGTCTTATGTTGCCGTGCCTTAATTAATAAGTAGGTACTAGAGGAAGGTCATATTTTAATACTAGGAAGATCAGACAATTCAATCAAATCTGACAGTTTTAACTGATATATTCATATTAATAACATATATCGATTATATAATGGTTGTGTGCAGAATGTACGCGGCGGGCGCGCAGCCTCAAGTGAGCCGGCTGTACCCGGCGGTGCAGTGGCCGGTGTCGCGCGGCACGCCCGGGCTCGCCTCCCACGTCAAGTGGGACCACTCCATCGAGTGGAGTGTCGCACACTTCGGGAACCCTTCCCGCTCCGGCGAGAACGTCATCGAGTACGACCTCTCCAAGGCCGACGATGCATTCATCGCCGGACACAACATTGACGGCAGGATTCTATTCCCGGCTACGGGATACTTGGCAAGTGTCACATCTTTGACGATCGATATCACGTTAAAATTTCATTGGCTTTAGAACTGTGACTCTATTCAAGGAAGTACTATCAATATGCAAAGTCAACAAAGATAATATGATATTTTTTTTGTTACACTCGTACCGGAGACGCGAATGCGAATCGGAGAATGCGTTACTTACGAGTTCTTACTACTGCGCATGTATTTTTTTTTAATTTTAGGAGATTTTTATGCTCATATTTTTAATTTGACCTTATGCATCGATACTACTAATGCTTAATAATAAAGGGGTCACAGCTCTAAAACCATTAAAAATTCAGCGTGTATAACATACTTGAATAGAAATCCATGTGATTGATTTCTAATGTCAAACCATTTTACAGACACTCGTATGGAGGACTATGGCCAAACTACATAACAAGAAACCGGAGGAGTGCCCAATAGTTCTAGAGAACGTACAATTCAAACGCGCTACCATCCTCAACCGCGACAATCCTGTTAGATTCCTCATTAACGTGTTGGAGGGCACCGGCGAGTTCGACGTTTGCGAAGGTGGCAGCGTAGCTGTCACTGGCACTGTGCGCCTCGCCGAAGACCCAGCGGCTGAAAGGCTTGCGCTGCCTACGCCTTCGCGCCCTAGCGCCGCCGATCAGGACTTACTTCCGCTCATCGAGGACGACGTCTACAAGGAGCTGCGTCTGCGTGGGTACAACTACAGCGGTATCTTCCGCGGCCTCGTCAAGTCGGACCCACGCAGCGTCACGGGCACGCTCGCATGGCACGACAACTGGATTTCATTCATGGACACGATGCTACACTTTGGCATTATTGGCGTCGACACACGCGAGCTGCTGCTGCCGACGCGGCTGCAGCGTGCCCTCATCGATCCCGCCGCGCACCTCGCGGCTGTACAAATTCACGGCGACGCTCTGCCTGTGCAAATGGACCGTGATATCGACGTTATAATATCAGGCGGTATTGAGCTCCGCGGTGTCAAGACAAGCCTCGCCCCGCGTCGTGCTAATGCGCAGGCGGCACCCAAACTCGAGAAGTATGTGTTCCAGCCATACGACAACGCCAGTGTGGGTACAGAGGATACATCGCGGTCGAAACGCGATGCGCTCACGGTCACCATCCAGCTAGTGATCGAGAACGTGGGCACGCTTCGTCTGAAAGTGGCCGAGGCGGCGCTCGAGCGCGCGCCCGAGGCGCTGCTCACACCACACGTGCTGCAGGCGCTCGAGGTTGAGCCCATGGTGCGCGTTGAAGCTAGTGTCGCGGCTGGCGCTAACGCCGCCCCATACACGGAGGCACTACAGAATCTCGGTGTTAAGGTTACTATCCGATCATTTGAGAATATCTGATTTTTTGCGATCATTTTTGCGCATGCTGAGCACGCCTTAAGTAATGTACCACGTAAAATATTTCTGGTAGGCACATTGTTGGCACGTCTTATAAATAAATTAGTAAAATAGAACATTATTTACATCCTAGTTTAAAAGACTTTTATTGACATTTTTTATGTCCGCAGGTGAGCCCGAAAGATGGCCGTTCCGTTGCTCCGGAGAGCGACTGTCACCTTGTGATAGCAGCAGATGTGATATCGAGACACGGAGCTGCCGTGTTGAACAACCTGACTACCTCACTTGCCGATACCGGCCTCATTCTCCTCGAGGAACCGCACCACGTGCTCGACGACCGCAGCGCACAGGACATGATCGAAAAGTCTGAACTAACGGTTGTCTCCAGACAAGTTGCAGCGAACTGCGAGTACGTGCTGCTACGCCGTCGCGCTAAACTGCCGGCCGAACGCGTCGTTATTGAAATCACGGATGACGACGCATACCGCTGGGTGGACACGCTGCGCGACACGTTGAAGCGCGCTGAGAACGAGGACATTCGTGTGTATGTGGTATCGCAGTCGCCGTCCAGCGGCGTTTTGGGATTAGGCACGTGTCTGCGTGCTGAACCGAATGGACAATCGCTGCGTGTTTACTACCTGGCGAATGCACGCGACAAGTTCTCACTGGATGCGGCTTCGTACGCGCCGCAGGTGCGCAAGGACCTCGCCTTCAACATATTGCGCGCTGGCGTCTGGGGTACATACAGACACTTGTCTCTCGTCGATTCTACCAACGCTCAGCTACAGGTAATTTGTCGCTGCCATTGAGTTTATTTTAAATAGATAACTATAATAATATAACCTATATACCTATAAAAATAACATACATAAACATGTTTCAAAAAGAATCATTCGTTTTGAAATATATTTCTTTTGTTTTGTTTTGTTTTGAAAATATCCCCGCAGTAGGCGTATATACGAGTATGTATGTATGTCACATTCAAAAATAAACACTATTTTATTTATTAATTTATTTAGCACCAGTGTGTATATTATACATACAGGCATATTTTTACTTGATTGTATACCAAAGAGAAACTTTCATTACATATTATGTTAAAGTTATTACACAGAAATTATTATTATTAGAAAGTATGCATGCTGGTAAACACACTATTGGACAGCGTGTTAATTAGGAACAGCCGAGGCTCTCGCAATAGACGGAGCCTGTATCGTTACCGGTGACGTGCATATTTATTTCCATTTCAGTAAGTTCTTAATTAAATGGACGATCTTATCGTGCAGGTGGAGCATGCATACGTGAACACACTAACCCGTGGAGACCTGTCATCACTCCGGTGGATCGAGTCCCCTCTAAGGTACGCGCGCGACGCACCGCTGCCGCCGCAGACGGACCTGTGCCGCGTGTACTACGCTCCGCTCAACTTCCGCGACATCATGCTTGCCACCGGCAAGCTGCCGCCCGACGCGCTGCCCGGCAACCTCGCCGGACAGGTATTTATTTATTTGGGAATAATCAGTTACTAGCTTATTTAATTATTTATTTAGAAATCATACAGTCACTTATCTATATTTATACTAATATATAAAGAGGCAAAATTGTGTTTGTTGTGGGTATGTTGGCGGTAATCTCTGTAACTGCTGAATCGATTTCAAAAATTCTTTCACAAATAGCAAGCTATATTATCCGTGTCTAATATAGGCTATATTTTATTTTGAAATTTTGAAAAGAAAAAAAGCGAGGGCGGGTCGCTAGTCAGCAATATAACACAATCAAATATACAAAAAGACAGTGTTTACAGCAGTATAATGCAGTATAATGCAGTATTTCGCAACCTTAGTTAAGTTGAATATATTTACATTTGTAGCCCAAAAATATCGATAGTAATATTTAATGTTTTGACAAAAGTAACACGTCTGACAAAACTATTTTTATATAATTAGTTCTGCCCAAAGAAATATAAAAGATTTTCGTTGAATGTCAGGAGGCACGTGGAATTCTAAAATTATTTTTTTCTAATTACCTAATAGAGCCTCTTGACCGCTACTAAGAGGTATATTTCACTTATTTACATATATTGTAGGGGACGATTAATTTGAATCTCAATATGTTTAATAAACGATCGAGAGGTTTAGATTTTAGTCAAATTATACAAATAGCGATTTTTGATCCTACAAATATAAATTTTGTATACACAGGAATGTATCCTCGGCTTGGAATTCAGCGGCCGCTCATCGTCCGGCAAACGCGTGATGGGTATGCTCGCGGCGCGCGGTCTCGCCACTACCGTACTGGCCGATAAGGGCTTCCTCTGGGAAGTTCCTTCTGCCTGGTCGCTAGAGGAAGCTGCTACTGTGCCCATAGCGTATTCGACTGCGTACTACGCGTTAGTGGTTCGCGGAAGAATGACACGCGGAGATTCATTGTTAGTGCACGCGGGCACGGGTGGTGTAGGACAGGCAGCAATCGCGATCGCGTTGCACGCCGGTTGCACAGTGTTCACAACCGTGGGCACGTCCGACAAGCGCGCGTTCTTACGCCAACGGTTCCCGCAACTTCCTGAGGAGAACATCGGCAATTCCCGCGATACGTCGTTCGAGCAGTTGGTGTTGCGGCGCACTCGCGGCCGCGGCGTTGACCTCGTGCTCAACTCGCTGGCGGCCGACAAGTTGTTAGCGTCGGTGCGCTGCCTCGCCATCGGCGGACGCTTCCTCGAGATCGGCAAGCTGGATCTCTCCAACAATACGCCACTGGTAAGTTAACACTGTTTTCTCCACACTTTAAACATTCTTTTGTACAGTCACTATGTTATTGTAGTAACTAAGTAATTGATGTTATTATAGAATATTATTTGCCGCCCTATTTTGTAAAGTTTACTTTTTAAAGAAACTACATTGTATTAAACAGGTTATGTACGATATTACCGACCATTGCGCGTGAGGCGTGATTCACGGCGTGCACGCAGTAGTGTCATAGGCCTAGAACTACTTTGTAATATAGTAAAGTCTCCAAATAAATCATTGTGAAGGCGATAATTAAAGACTTCTCTACATATACCTATGAAATTGTACATACTGTGAACATACAAATGGTTACGTCACAATACGTGTCGCAGGGCATGTCAATCTTCCTGAAGAACACTACGTTCCACGGCATCCTGCTGGACGCGTTGTTCGACGCGAGCAGCGACGACCCCGAGAAGCAAGCTGTGGTCAAGTGCGTTACCGAAGGCATCGCCAGCGGCGCCGTGCGTCCGTTGCCCTCCACTGTTTACTCCGATCAGCAGCTCGAGCAGGCGTTCAGGTACCATACTATTCCATTGCACCTATATAACCTGAATTATCCGCGATACGCGGAGTCAAAAGTTAAAAATGAAATTAAAAGTTCTGACCTTGTAACCTCCTGTTCACCTACTCTCGATATTCCTGGGGGCCCCCGGAAGTGCTGAACAGGGATGCGCTTAATAGCGCTCTTGCAAGGTCGTCGTTACACTGCACTGGTTACTGTCTGTTATATACTATGTACACTCGCGAACGCCAAGGTCTCCCAAAAATGTGCAGCCTACTTGCACAACAATAGATTGCGATCGTACCGCATAAGGATCAATGGCCGACTCGTACGGCGAAGGGTCAAAGGCTAACTAACTAACGGGCGACCCGCGCCCGCGCAGCACGTGAATTCACCCCTCACCTCGCAGCCCCCGAACAATACCGAACAAACCCCCGTCCCATGCAGAAGAAGTCTGCATGCTACTCCACTGGCAGGCGAGAGAGAGAGGTGACCGCTCTTTTCAGGATTGAGCCACCCACTAGGACCTCCGCAACCCGGGGTATTCCATCCACTCCGCGAAACAAATTAACAATGCGGCCCCGGCGCCAAAACAACGGCGGCAAATTAGCATCCTTGATTAAAACGAGGTCACCGATGCCTGGTGGGTGGGTCTTATCAGTCCATTTAACGCGCTGTTGCAAAATGTGCAAATACTCCAGAGACCAACGTTTCCAGAAACTCTGGGACAATTGTTGCAACAATTCAAAGTGCGACAAACGATTAGAAGCTACCCCTGTAAATGGGTACTCCGGCAGGGCGTTAAGTGGCTGTCCTATCAAGAAATGACCTGGAGTTAGAGCCTCCAAGTCGTTAGGATCTGACGAGAGCGGACACAAAGGGCGCGAGTTGAGGACGGCCTCAATTTTACAAAATACCGTTACTAGTTCCTCAAACGTTAATACCGTTTCTCCGATAACGCGCCTTAGGTGAGTTTTGGCTGATTTCACGGCTGCCTCAAAAATACCTCCCCAATGGGGGCAGCTAGGAGGACTAAACTGCCAGGTGATGCCCCGGCAAGATAGGGACATTCCAAGATCTACCTGGTTAGCATCTAAAAACTTATATAAATCCTTAAGGTAGTGGTCAGTACCCCGATAGTTGGTTCCGCAATCAGATCGAATTAACGCTGGAAGTCCGCGCCGGCTAACAAATCTACTAAATGTGGCAACAAATGCCTCTGTACTAAGAGCGGAAACTACTTCCAGGTGAACAGCCTTGGTTGACAGACACACAAAGACGCACAAATACGCTTTCTCTATCTTCGCTTTTCGAAGTCGCGACGTCTTGACCATGAATGGCCCGGCAAAATCGGTGCCAACTCCGGCAAAGGGTCTGGTTCCCTTGACTCGATCTGCAGGCAAATTTCCCATCATGGGCTGCAGCGTCGCTGCCTTCAATCGATAGCAAGGCAAACAACGGAAAATTATGCCACGGATGGTCCGTCTGGCTGACAAAATCCAAAATTCACGCTGCAAGATGGCTAATAATGCATTGCAGCCAGCGTGAGAATTTGCAATATGCCGGTCAGTCACCAACAAATGCACTAAGGGCCCACCTTTGGGCAACAACAATGGGTGACGAACCCCAAAAGGCAAATTGGCGTGACACAATCTACCACCAACACGGAGATATCCCTCAGCGTCGATAAAGGGGTTGAGCCTTGCAACGGCTCCTTTGAGTTTAGGTCTGCCACTCTGGAGCGTCTCAAGTTCTAAGGCGAAATGTTTAGTCTGCACAACGCGAATCCAATGCAGAAGGACCATTTGGCGTTCTTCTGGCGTGAGAACAGGAGACAGCCGCTTTTCCTCCGGATGCCGAGCGTTATGAACGAAACGCTTTATCCAGGCAGTCACGCCAAGTAATTTGGACAAGGAACTGTAGCGATCGAGCAGAAAATCAATGCCCTTGAGGGGCTCAGTCAGGACACTCGATGTGAGCCAACCAATGGGGGGAGGAGTTACCAAGCACTGGTAACGTGGCCAATCAACTTCAGAATGTAACAACCACTGGGGCCCCCACCACAAATGGTGGTGAACCAGATCCGGCGCGTCTAAGCCGCGAGAAGCACAATCAGCCGGATTCAATTCCCCTGGGACATGTCTCCAAATTAAAACCGTCTCTGAATCTTGGATCTGTGATACTCGATTAGCTACAAAGGTTTCTAACGTGTGCACCGAAGTTTTCAGCCAACACAGAACGATCTGACTGTCAGTCCAGGCGAAAACTGTTCCAATGTCTACACTACGCCCGAGCGTAGAGCACACGTGATTTAATAAGCGGGCAAGAAGCGCCGCACCACATAATTCTAACTTCGGAATTGTATGTCGAGTCCGTATAGGAGCAACCTTGCTCTTCGACATAACTAAGTGAATTTTTGTCTCCCCAGTGGTACTTACAGTACGTAAGTACAGCACGGCCGCATATCCACGCTCGGATGCATCACAAAATCCGTGGAGGGACACTGAGCATTTCCCAACAGGAAGGAAGCATCTAGGTATTGCAACCTGATTGATAGCCGGGACGGATGAGAAATACGATTCCCAATCGTGTATCAACTCTCCCGAGAGAGGCTCGTCCCACGAGAGTCCCGCAGTCCAAAGCCTTTGCAGAAAACACTTGGCCTTAAATATAACCGGACTGATCCAACCGTTCGGATCAAAAGTCCTGGCTACCGTAGACAGAACTGATCTCTTAGTCCATACCTTAGAGGAGGTTAATTCGACTCTGTAGGTAAACTCATCGTGGACTGGCATGTACTGCACTCCAAGGAGGGCTATCAAATTCAAGCTATCCGCATTCTCAAAGAGATGAGGGTCTTGTTGGTGGTCCTCCGGCAAACCGGAAAGGAGATCCGGTGAGTTGGATAACCATTTTCGCAACTCATAGCCACTAGTTCCCAGAAGCCCTATCAATTCATCTCTCAAGGCCCGAGCCTCTTCGAGACTAGATGCTCCGGTACAAATGTCATCAACATAAGCATCCGTCTCCAAAACAGAGGCTGCGCGGGGAAAATACAAACGCTCGCGCTCCGCAAGCTCCAACAATGAGCGAATCGCAACAAACGGGCTAGATTTTATGCCGTACGTATTGGTGTTGAGCTCGTAAATCACCATCGGATCCTCTGGATGCTCACGCCATAAAATCAGCTGATATCTCCTATCTTCTGGATGGATCAGCGTCTGACGGAACATCATTCGAATATCCGCTACAAAGACTACTTGATGCCTCCGGAAGTTGGTCAGAATGTCTGAAATGTCCTTTTGTAATTTAGGACCCGCATGCAGACATTGGTTCAGCGAGACCCCGGTGGTCGTAGACACTGAACCATCAAAAACCACCCGAATCTTTCCGGTAGGGGTCTTTAAAACCGCATGGTGGCTCAGAAAATAGTGCTCACTATGTTGCCAATCAACGGTCGACACCGACATATGCCCCAAATCCACGTATTCTCGCATGAAGTCGACGTACTTCTGACGAAGGACTTTATCCTTGAGCATGCGACGCTCCATGGAAATCAAACGTCGTTCAGCAACGTCCCGAGAGCGTCCAAGGGCAGGTCGAACCGCTAAAAAAGGCAAACGGGTGATCAAACGGCCCGAGCGAAGGCGACCAGTATTATTCTGGTAGAACAGCTCGCATTCCATTTGCTCTGGGTTCACCCGGGAAGCTGTAGGGGGCTCTTCCACCTCCCAAAATCTCTGAACCGCATCAGAGAGAACTGAACCTACAGCTACATCATCAAACTCTTGGGAATTGGCAGTTGTTGACACTGGGCCCATTATTACAAACCCGAATGAAGTCGGCACAGCGACTAATCCGTCACGCTGTAAAAGCCGCTTAGGTCCACACAACAATCTTCCAAGGACATCCGCTCCAATCAGGAGATCAATCGGGCCTGGGGTGTGGAAGTCAGGGTCTGCTAAGTCCAAGCCTGACACTACACTCAACACAGCAGACGGTAATTCTTGCTGTGGCAAATCACCAATCATCTCTTCCAACACAATTGCCGACGCCTCAATCTCCGGGTGAGACGAGGTGACAGGTGTACAATTAAATTTTGTGTGACCGATCACACGCACCTGCACCTTACCGATACCTCGCACATTGTAGGTACCGGTGTGGACGCGTAAGCCTAACTTTCTCGCCAAACAAGATGACACAATGCAGCCTTGGGCCCCCGAATCTAATAGAGCACGAATCCTCATGTGTCCCTTGGGTCCTCGTACCATAGCCGAAATAGTTGGCATGAGTACGTACATCGATTGAACGGCTGCAGTTGGCGAGTGGGCATGTAATTCCTATAACTGAGGCCAATTAACCCCGGAGCGCTCCACATGCGCTAACGGGTCCCAGTTATGGTATACTGGTCGGCGATCCACCTGAGTCCGTTCAGGGGTAGTGTTGCCCTGCGAGCGTTGGGAATGCGGCTGACGTCGCTCCAAGCGCGGTCGTTCCGCTAAAGGGGTATAATTGGTAGGAGCACTGCTCCTTTGAGGCGGCAAAGATCTCCCGGCAATCACAGCATAATCGCGACGGCCGCCATCATCAACTCTTCGAGGGGGAGTTACCCGGCCCCCGCCCCTAGGGGAAGTGGAGCCCCCGCCCGTGCGGGGGGAATGACGGCCTTCAAACCTAGGAGGGGCCCGTGACCCTATTCTGGGTGCAACCACCCGACCGCGATTAGCCTCCCAGCCATGACCGTCACGACCATCCCTATGGTCGACGCCATTCCGATTGGCACATAGCAGGGGGTGATGTCGGCCCAAACAATGCTGACATGAATGCGATCTAGCAGGGCACTGCTGAATTAAATGCTCTCCCAAACAACCATAGCACCAGCGGCGCTGAAATGCTATGTTCCGCCTACCTCGGACCGCCAGACCCTCAAACCTTCTACACGAGACCACCTTGTGGCCCTCCGCCTTGCAATATAGGCATCTTGGTGAGGTGCTGCCAGTGGCGACAGCATACCGTTGTCTGGGGATCCGAACATTCCGCTTAGACAATTCCCGTCTAGGGGGCGCTTGGGAAGTGGACGGGATGGGCGCATCCGAATTATCCGCCAACCTACATTCGTCCTCTAAGAATTTTAGCAAATCTACGAATTTGGGCAAATATGTTGCGCTATCACCACCGTATTTATATTCAAATCGGGCCCTTAGCTCCTGAGATAGCTTACCCAACACAATGTGGACTAAAAGAAATGACCAACTATCCACTGGCAACTCAAGTTTACCTAAGGTATTCACCGCCCCCAATAACGGGTTTAACAATTCTAATCTTAATGAAGAAACCCGGGTGACCTTAGGTAGTGCCAGGATTAGTGCCACATGTGTGTCCGCCAAACGTCTCACGTTCTGATAACGTCGGAACAACAGCGTACGTGCCGTGATATAATTTTCATTGTTAACATCCAAATGTTGGATAAGACTGCTGGGTTCTCCCCGAAGAATCGAACGTAGATACGCCATCTTTTGGCTATGAGTTAGATCCTCCCTGGAGTCTACCAAACTATCGAACAGATTTACAAATCCGATCCACTGTTCGAGCCTTCCATCAAAATGTGGGAGATCCAAATTGGGAAGCCTGCTCAACAACGCCGGAGGGGTTGCCTTCCCCTGCCCAGAATCCGACGGCAGACCTCCAGTCTCCTCCGAAAGGGAGACTGCCCTTTCAGTGATGGAATCAGCTAACTCATAGCACTGATTCACATCGGCCTCGATCCTATCCACAACCTCAGAGCCAAGATCCGGCGAAAGCTCGGTAAATTTCGCGTAATGTTGGCCCAACTTATCCAACCGTGCCGGTAAATCCTGATACCTTTTTATTAAGGCACCATGACGATCGGGTCTGTCAATCAGACTAGCGGCCGAAGCCAACCATCGGAGTATCGCCTTTATGTTTCCACTAATGGACAATGCTGACATGGTTGTCACTAAATGTAACAACAAGTGTACAAACAAACAAATAAAATTAATATACAGTATTCAGTTTAAGGATAGTGGCCTAACAAACAAACAGGCCACACCTACAAAGCAACAATAAATGATACAAAACAATAATCCAATATGTAATAGATCCCTGTTACCATATACGTAACTTACAACTTGTTATAAAAAGTAACCACTGCGAGAAATGTTAATATAAACAAACAAAATTCCATTCCAAGTTAGTAAGTGCTCAATACCTATCCGTCGCAGGTAACCGAAACAAAACCGAGTCACTAAAAAAAGGAATGTTAAGATTAAAAACACTTGACAACGGGTAGACCTTGGGATACGTTGCTATTAACAAAGAACTTTTTTAACTAATGTTTACGTTTCACAATATAAGGTCCATATGCACAACCACGCTCTGCTACCAATGAATTATCCGCGATACGCGGAGTCAAAAGTTAAAAATGAAATTAAAAGTTCTGACCTTGTAACCTCCTGTTCACCTACTCTCGATATTCCTGGGGGCCCCCGGAAGTGCTGAACAGGGATGCGCTTAATAGCGCTCTTGCAAGGTCGTCGTTACACTGCACTGGTTACTGTCTGTTATATACTATGTACACTCGCGAACGCCAAGGTCTCCCAAAAATGTGCAGCCTACTTGCACAACAATAGATTGCGATCGTACCGCATAAGGATCAATGGCCGACTCGTACGGCGAAGGGTCAAAGGCTAACTAACTAACGGGCGACCCGCGCCCGCGCAGCACGTGAATTCACCCCTCACCTCGCAGCCCCCGAACAATACCGAACATAACCATGCTGTTATAATGCAGCAGTGCTCCCATTTGTAAATCTAACGTACATTCTCAATAGTGGCTGTCGATATGTGAAATTTACGTGCCTCAGGCTAGCTCCCGATCCCTTGGTTAGAGCTCTTGAGCTATGCTTTAATCTTGAGAAGCATATGTACTGCTTTCATTTGCAATGTACCTCTTTGATATAAAGACTTAAGCCATCTAAATGGTGGTCGGGCCAGCGTGACTTCAACCCGGCTCCTATTCTAACTACATTGAGACTGGTACAAAACGAATGTATTCTATAAATATAACATATCTACTGCTTATTTCATTGCTAAAACTTAATATCATATGAGCTATTGATGTGGATGGGGGCAACCTGACGCATGCAATAGCTCTAGCCAAGAGCGTGGGTCGGTCGACGCACGTATGAACTTTTGGACAATTAAACCACATTACAGGTACATTGTTAAATGTACAGATCAACAAAGCACACGAGCGAGAATTAAACCGTAACAGGTTCACTACAATATTTATAGCGTGCAGTCAGAACCAACTGTCAAGCTGCAGATTTGTTTAACTAGTTGCAGAGAATGGGAGTACTGTCACTGTCACTATATGTGCGCCATATTATGTCTTAAATGTTACCTCCGCTATGAAGCATTTTTTGTGTTAACATTGAATTTGTCTCTGGTTATTCTAAGTAAATGAAGTTATTATTATGTATCGCAACAATTTGAATTACTTGTTCCTACAGGTACATGGCGACAGGCAAGCACATCGGCAAGGTGCTGCTTCGTGTGCGCGAGGAGGAGGCAGCGACCGCGCGGCCTCCCACCAAGCTCATCTCGGCCATCCCGCGCACATACTTCCATCCCAGCAAGTCCTACGTGCTAGTCGGTCAGTTTGTCTTACAACCTTACACTTGCAGATAACGATTATTATCTTCTGACACATAGCTGCGAATACTAAACCTTCACACAGAAAAGTGTCTTTTATAGAAGAAGTAGCAGAGTGCGTTGTCAACTGCCTACAATATTATTCACATCTTTATTGAAGTGCCTTATATCGTAGCTAAAATCCAATAGCCTTGTTTGTTCTAGATTTTGGTCACGCCTCTAACCTTGCTTGTAGATAAATGTACGTACACACGAAAAGTAACGTCCGCTTTAATGTATTTGAAAGTATATTATGAAGGACATACGGTCTCTTTTTAAGTTTACGAACATTCAACATTATAAACAAAGCAGACACGTGTACATAAGTTACAAGAACCACATTGGTTATTAGGAATATTTTCACCCTCTACCCCCCCCCCATGGCTCTGCCAACCTTATGGCTTTGGAGCGAATCGTGGGAGATGCGCGCCGTACTAACGGTGGGCTCTTTCTGGCACGCACTTTCTTGACTCCTTACAAATTTTTAACATTTCTCTTCATTTAATATTTCTCTCTAGTTCAATTGTTAAAAATAAAAGACTTTTCATAAGATTTTCGTTTGGTCATGCAAGTAACTTCATGTGTAGTACGCAATGTCAAAAAGAACGCTGAACGCTTCAGCGCTCTCGTTGACGCGTTGTATCAGTGTTAATGAACCTTAATCGTTTTAGACTAAAGCTTTTTAACTACATGGGTTTAAAACCATTAAACATTGAAAATTAGGACTAAAACGCTTATTAGCCTTTATCGCTAGAGTCTTAAAGCCCCATAAAATCTAATGTAAAGTCCAAGTGCATAAAGTCTTAAACATAACATTGCAAAAATCCTCTTGAATCATTTTCATACACTTTGTATATACTATACCATCGCATTTGTATATCTGCGTTGCGCACGTTAGTCGTAGAGCAGCGAGCAGAAACCCCTTTGATGTACCTCTGTGTTAAACCAAAATAAGACGGAATTCGCCTTTATGTTGCATGTTAAGCAGTTATAATGATATTGCTGTTTGTGATAGCAATCCTCGCCGGTGTTCGAACGTGGTGTGTCCGCGTTATTGCTGTTTGTGATAGCAATCCTCGCCGGTGTTCGAACGTGGTGTGTCCGCGTTATTGCTGTTTGTGATAGCAATCCTCGCCGGTGTTCGAACGTGGTGTGTCCGCGTTATTGCTGTTTGTGATAGCAATCCTCGCGGGTGTTCGAACGTGGTGTGTCCGCGTTATTGCTGTTTGTGATAGCAATCCTCGCCGGTGTTCGAACGTGGTGTGTCCGCGTTATTGCTGTTTGTGATAGCAATCCTCGCCGGTGTTCGAACGTGGTGTGTCCGCGTTATTGCTGTTTGTGATAGCAATCCTCGCCGGTGTTCGAACGTGGTGTGTCCGCGTTATTGTAACTTTCAATCAACTTTTTTGTCTATTATTACTGTGGGCTACAATTATTTTTTTTAAATGTGAGTGCTGTGTGCAACTATGGTAGGTTTGTCACATGGAACAGGTCTATCCGATTTTCTGTTAATGATTTATATATGCATGTACCACCGATGCGCCTATTTTAATTAATAAATATATCCCATACTTGAGGCGGGTCGCATCGCATCGCATCGTATGGTCGTATTTCTGCGATACGACGCGGCCCGCCTCAGTATACGTTGAACAGGCGCAGTTAACGGACTTAATTTGGGAGTTATTCGCTGTGTGTGTGTACGTGAAGAATTGAATGTCAACAGTTGACTTAAATTATTGCGTTGAGGTGCAACGCGCTCTGGCGCAACGTGCCTATAATGTGAGCCTTAAAATTTCATTAGCGCCGACTCAATGCTCGAGCGTTCAATGCTCGTTTTTACAACACTAATTTGTGCATGCAGGCGGTCTGGGCGGGTTCGGGCTGGAGCTAGCACAGTGGCTGGTAGTGCGCGGCGCCACAAGGCTCGTGTTCAACTCGCGCAGCGGCCTGCGCACCGGCTACCAGTCCATGCGCGTGCGCAGGTAATATCATCTTACACTTGTTGAATCAACTTGTTGATAACCTTTCTCATTTTTACAACTCTTTAATGGAACTAAAAAATGTTTCATTTTTATTATTTGTGTGAAAAACGAGCAGTCGCAATAAATTATTATACATAAAATGGCATTATATAATATTGGGTCGGGAGAAAGTTTCTTCGTATTTTCTATAGAACTTCAAGACAAATATTTTGAAAGTTTAATTACATATAATAAATATGCGCCGTCTTGTAGATAGTGTCACGATCCCATTGCTGTAGAAATTCTGGGATATTTGGCCAAAAAATGCGACAAGTAGTTTTGACAGTCAACTCTTGATGTCAACCTTACGCTACTTAAAACTTTTAATGGTACCTATTACAACCAGCCTAGTACAACCAAAGAGATTTGATTACAACTTCCTACGTACAAAATACTTCTCCCCTTTCTCCCCGACCATTATACATATAATGAACACAGCGCAAGGACGGAATTGTATTCACAAATTATTAAATAGAAACACACTCGAAAATTATGCAGAGATGTTAAGGACTGTTGCTTCAATTAATTTTATACAACACATTACCTAATTATATGTTCCTAAATTTAAATTCACATTAACAAACTCGAGGAACAAAAGTATTTTTAATAATATGTTTTGTAAATAAATTGTGAAGAGATCTTTATTTCGAACTCTATGATCGGGAGAATGGAAATTAATTTTCTCTAATAAATATGCACTGTCGACATCACGTATCATGTATAATATAAACAAATCCGCTAGTTCAGTTGGTAGTGGCGCTACCCACAGTGCTCTGTCGTTTCGTGTAGCTTTAGTTTACGACACATGTGTTTGTATACAGATGGCGCGAGAAGGGTGTGTCCGTTGTCGTGTCGACGGCGGACGCGACGACCACGGCGGGCGCGAAGGCGCTGCTAAAGGAGGCGGCGGCTCTCGGTCCCGTGGGCGGTGTCTTCAACCTGGCAGCCGTGCTTCGCGACGCCTTCCTAGAGAATCAAACTCCGGACGACTTCCGCGCCGTCGCCAAGCCTAAGATCAACGGTAACACACATATTTATGTTAACAAACACGTATTACGAGTAGAACAAGATTGTAACGGCCCGCTGGGTGGCGTGTTCAACCTGGTGGACGTGTTGAGCGACGCCTTCCTAGAGAATTAGACGCCGTATGACTTCCTCGCCATTGCTAAACCCAAGGGTCAACGGTACCACTTATAGTTATTTATTTATTTTAATGAAAGATTTACAGTCACTTGGAATATTAATCTAGGTACAAAGACAAATACAAAAATGTTATAATACGTAACAAATACTGTTAATTAAATCTCCACATTTTACTACTATATAAACATGTATATATTGACAAACACGAACAAACGTATAACGAGTAGGTAATTATAATATTTCAATCAGACTATAACGTCCCACTGCAGAGCATAGGCCTCCCCTAGTAAATCACTGGAGAATTTTAGGGCGTCCACCACGCGGACCCAATGCGGATTGGTGGATACACATACTCCAAGTTTTTTTTTATTTCTCAAGCGTGATCTTGCATTCTCAAGTATGCATTCGTAATTGTGTCCTCTAGATGTTTTCCTCACGAAATAATGACATTTTCTTTAAGAATTACGGGTACAACTCGATTGTGATTATTGTTTGAACGTTAAACGTTTGAAAGACTTATCACTTGAAAACTGATCTTGAATATTTAAGAAGTGTTTGATTAATAGTATTTTTTAAAGAATTAAGATGACTGAAGCAGATATTCCAGCTGGTGGTAAGAGGATACTGTCGCGCATTGACGTCCACAATATTTGCCAATATCCGTCAAGAATGACAAACGTCGTCCGTGGATGCGCTGCTTAACTTTGGAGATTTAGGATGAGGAAAAAGGGCTGAAGAAAGGTGGAGAATAGGAAGAATAAATGAGACGAGAAATTTTTGAAATCCCATTACACTTCCCATGCTTTCTTGGAAGGATAGGGTGATACGTGGTATAATATTAGAGTATAATAGAATAAGGAGTTTCTTTTCTGTCACTACTATTCAAAGATATAGGGGGGGAAAGGACGGGATGACAAATGGGCTCCAACATGTTTTACGCACTCTTGAAACTCGACCGTGGTACATTTTACGGAAAAATCCTGAGAGATCGGGGTGACTCTGCCAGTCGAGTACACTAGAGTACACTGTCACTCTCGAAACTTGGTGTCTGATAATAGCTTCAGTTTAATTGTCGATGAAGCTCGTGCTTTTCATTACGCATATATGTTGCGTCATATAATAAGATGTATAGTGATTAACATAACGCTTGTGTTTGTTATCAGGTACACGCGCCCTGGACGTAGCAACGCGCGAACTGGCCCCAGAACTGGAGTACTTCGTGGCGTTCTCGTCGGTGTCGTGCGGACGCGGTAACGCCGGCCAGAGCAACTATGGACTCGCCAACTCCGCCATGGAGCGTATCGTGGAGCTGCGGCAGGCGGACGGGCTGCCCGGGCTCGTGGTGCAGTGGGGTGCTATTGGCGAGGTAATCTATACCATATAATAAAATCGTACCAAAGACACCTTATCATGAAATATTTTTTGAAAAAAATCGTCATATAATCTACGAACGATACAGAACCCAAAACTGCTGCTTTTACAATTTTTGGCTGTCAGTCTGTACGTCTGTCGGAACGCGCATCACGCGAAAACTACGGGACAGATTTTAATGAAATTTGCCATAGTCATAAATATAATAAATTAATCATAAATGATATCATATTAAATTTCTTAATGTCATAAAAGTTAAGAGTAACAAACCAACTGTACATTTTTGTTCTAATTCGAGGTGGGACTGATCGTGGACACGATGGGCGGCGACGAGACCGTGGTCGGCGGCACAGTGCCGCAGCGCATCGCCTCGTGCGTGGAGGCGATGGGCGCGCTGCTAGCGGTGCCGCACGCTGTTACCGCTTCTATGGTGTTGGCCGATAAGAAGCGGTCGACGGCGGCGCCGCAGCAGGATCTTGTGCAAGTCGTCGCTAATATTCTAGGTACTCTATAGTACTTACTTTACATTTTATATTTATTCATTTTATTTACGAAAGACGCCATAAGAGATATAAATTATTATTTAAGACAATATGTATAATTTCAAAATAAATAATTAAACGAGCAACAGAAAATACTGAATGGGCAGCAAATTTAAAGGTGGCTTGGCTTAGGTTTAGGTTCTCTGGTAGCAACAAAGAAATTGGACTCCGTCGACTTTGTGATTCTTAGTAATTTTACGTTATGTATTTCAGTTATTCAAAAATAGTTTCTTTTGTTGATTATTATTTGCGCTTTTAGTATTTTTCTGCTCCTCGTATAATTTTTTTTATTTATCTTTATTAGGTTACAACCGGCTATAATATGAAAATGTAACATTATTAATTATGAATACAAAAGCGAACAGAAATATATAAATACAAGCTAAACCATAATAGGTTACGATAGATAGAACATAATGGAAATATTAAAACAAATATTTAATTTTAATACAATTTGAATACTCATCGTTGCAGGTATCAAAGACGCAAGCAAAGTATCGGAGTCGGCCAACCTGGCGGAACTGGGCATGGACTCGCTAATGGGCGCGGAAATCAAACAGACATTAGAGCGTGGCTACGACGTGGTACTCGGCGTGCAAGAAATCCGTGTGCTCACATTCGCACGACTGCGCCAGTTGGCGGGCGGCGATGCAGACACGGCCGCATCCGCTGCTGCACCGGAAGCCGACGACACAGAGGGCACTACCGCTGACCTGGTACAGTTCGCGACGCTCGGCGAGTTAATGCCCAAGCAGGTCCTCGTCAAGCTGCCCAGCAAGCCACCTACAAACCCGGACGCCAAGCCCATATTCATGGTGAGTTGCTTCACTGATCAATGATCAATGTCTGTCGCAATCACTATTTGATTGTCGACGTTGATGAATGTGATTGTGGACGTAAACTAGTGTGATTATGGAAACATGGATACATCATTTGTGAATACGTGAATACTAGTGTGAATACTGAAACATCTTTTTCATTGTTGTTGGCTTCTTCTTTGCTCGTCCTATACTAAACATGTCCAGAGACTATTGAAGGCCACTAGGGCTGTAAGAATTTAGAATGTGAAAATGCGATGGTCAAAGTGGGCGAATGGAATTGTGGAAATGGACAAATTTTGTCTTTGGCTTAACCCATTAATCCAGTCTGTATTACCATTGTTTACCGACAAAAATTCTCGGTTTTGAGTCATGATCGAACATTTGTTAATGTTAGACATTTATCGCAATCATTATTGGATCTATCCGTTCGTTCTCCACTCCTCCTTTCTACAAACAAGTAAGAGATGCATCATTAAAATCGCAATGTACGTGCAGGTACATCCAATCGAGGGCGTGGTAGACGTACTGCGCACGGTAGCGAGCGGTATATCAGGCACGGTGTACGGGCTGCAGTGCACGGCGCAGGCGCCGCTGCAGGACATGCCGGCTCTAGCCGCGTTCTACGTGCAGCACGTGCGCGCCGCCCAACCGCAACCACCCTATACACTGCTCGGGTACTCGTTTGGCGCCGGCGTCGCCTTCGAGATGGCACTGCAATTAGAAAAGGTATCATTTACAGCACTAATACTAACAAAGCAAGAAAAAGTAAGACGGACCGTTTATTTATTTACTCTTTTTTGTAAATTGTTGCATAAGGCATAAGGCGAACTTAATGCCTCACAGCATTATCTGCCAGTCAACCTTTGGGCTATGCAGGACATGAAATGGTAGGGGAGTAAATAAATGTAACAAATATGTACCTAACCGTAAATGTAAGCGATGATTTCATACAAATCTCTTGTCGTCCAGTCTTGGCTCACTTTATGTCGAGTACCAAAATTCTTCCTGCTCGTGGCGCACGCTTTAGAAAACGCGCGACAAAGATTTTTGTTAATTTTAGGGTTTCTTCTTTGACATTGGTAGTCTTGTATGTCTGCGAACAAAAATAAAACATTATTTTAGTCGACAATAGTGTTTCAGTTTGATTACATTGATCATTGATTAAATTGACTACGAGTTAAACTTCTGGCTATGTTTGGCGTTACCCGACTGAAAAAAATAAAACAAACAAAGTGAAATATAACAAACAAAGAAAAAAAAAATTCCTTCATACAGTGACAAATCTGAACTGAAATACAGTCAAAGGATCTTCTATAAAACGAAAAACGAGAAAATATAAATACCCATTTGCGTCATTGCAATAGGAAATGGGTGGTAACAAGAATGGGAATGGCAGCTCAGTACCTACGAGGCTGCAGCATACACCGCAGCGCTGATATTCGGTCAAATGCATATCACGGACGGACGTTTGCACAAGTCATAAACAAGTAAACATACGCATTTAATAGGCAACTTGTTCAATAGATATGTGGGAGGAATAAATACGCGAAAATACTAAAATAGAACTTTAGTGATTTTACAACTTTTACTTTTACAACGAATCGGGACTAATCGGGACTAATCGGGACAATTATCAGGATAATGTAGCCTAAATGTTAACCCAAGTCATAGGCTATAACTATGCCAATTTTCAATAAATTCTGTCCAGTGGCTTTTGCGTTTTCAGACAGACACCCTTTATAAAGGTACTAAATAGAGGTATGTGTTTGTGTAGAGCGGGTGCGAGACGCGGCTGGTGCTGGTGGACGGGTCGCCGGCGTACGTGGCGACGCACACGACGCGAGGCAAGAGCAAGCGCAGCGTGCGCTCCACGCGGGCCGACGAAGCCGACGCGCTCGCCTACTTCGCGCAGCTCTTCAAGGACGTCGACGCCGCCAAGGTGAGCCGCTGACACAAACCATCTCACCTACACTTTCATATTTCATCTATAGAATAGATTGCAGACGAGCGGACGGGCCACATAATGGTAAGTGGTCACCGCCGCTCATGGACACCTGCAATAATAGGAGGCTTGCGGGTATTATCAACTACCACAACACTATTTGATTTTATATTTGGCAGTAATTGAGCACTCAACCACTTCGTGTAATTTTCATGGTTTATGTTGTGATGATAATCACCACTTCGCTTTAAACATCAGTGACGCATTGGCTACGAATGCGCCCATTCAGTTAACACAATTACAAAGCGACTTCTCTTAGAAATTGTTTTTTATACCAGACGTGCTTCCATCTGAATAGGACTTCGTAGAAGTGTGTGACGTGTCTATATAAGTTACGTCCGTATAGACGTTGGAGTGACCTTGTGCTCGATATTCCGCAATTTTATAAATGATCATAATCACGTGCGCAGGTGTCAATGGAGCTAGAGGGGCTGTCGAGTTGGGAAGCGCGCGTGCAACGAACGACGGCCCTGTTAGCGGACGCAGCAGCACACGATGCGGCGGCGCTCGCCGACGCCGCGTCCTCCTTCTACCGTAAGCTAGTAGTAGCGGACACGTACCGTCCCGCCGGCAAGCTCGCCGCACCCGTCACGTTGTTCGCGGCGCGCGACAACTACGTGACCCTCGATGAGGATTATGGGCTTCGCGCCGTGTGCGACGGCCACCTCGACACGCACCAACTCGCCGGCAACCATCGCTCCATACTCGCCGGCGACGCAGCCGCCGCCATCGCCGAACACATTTCCGGGCTACTCGCACACTAACTAAACACGGACATGGGAGTTCTCGCAAATTATAGAAAACCTAGTCGTGTGTCGGACACCCAGTTATTAAGATTCATATGCACTTGCGGCCGCATACACACAACTTGTATGATACCGCGTAGATCATACGTATTACATGCGGCTGGCCTTTTGCCCTGCGGTCTTTATCCCCTCTTTGCGACTAACCGCAGGGGCGGTTAGTCAAAAGTGTGTACGTAACCTTAGGGTTCCAAAGATATTTTCAATAAAAAACCTCTTTAGACCTTAAATGCGTGTCTCGCACTTGCCTAGTTTTCTTTTTAATACCACTTGTCAGTGCAATAACGAAAAACCTAGCCTCAATTAATTTTACAAACATGTATTTTTGTTCTATCTAAAACTATCAATACAAAGTAACCAATGGCTGTATTGGTTTTGCGTAACTGCGCGTAGAATATCAGATATACTAGAAATTAACAATAAATTATGAAAAAAATACCTATTGTAAAAACTATTAGAATCGATTTTACTCTCAATACTGAATAACTTATTTTGAGGTTTTTCGTTATTTTAGTGGCACGTCGTATAATGCTTCCCAAACGGCTACGAGCCCGAGCTTCTCCCACTGTTTATGTAATAAGTAATGACCAATGGCGGACTTGAAACAATTTAGTAATTCAACCTATAGACTAAGACTATAGACCGGTCTAAGACTAGGACAAAAGTGAGACATTAATATGTATCTTTGTAATGTAAGGTACGGGTCGCGAGCCGAGTAGAGATACATAGAGTTATGTATAAGAACATATCGATCAAGCGGAACTCGGCGACTCATCTCGAATAAAGGTGTAGATAATTCTGTCACGTGTATATGTCAACAGTCAAGCTAATTAACTTCCGTTGAAGTTCTTAATCACCAAGTAAAGGTATAGGTTCTAACTTCTAACTATAGGGCCCGGGAAGCGTAAAGCCAATATCGTGAGCGGCATAAAGCCAATATCGTGAGCAAGTGTTAATATGGATTATTTATCCAGACACAATTTGGCTGGTTTAGGTTAGAAGTGTCACACTTTAGAAGGTTGGTTAGAGATGGTATGAACATAATTGCGCTATCTGTCAAATCAAAGTATTTGTAATCAAAGTAATTTGTACTTTAATCCGACTCGTCGTCTCGTGAATGCTGACTTTACCTAGTTAAAGTACAGAATCTTATTTAATTTCGTACTTTAGCGATTGGATTTTGTCGACTATATCTACCTAGGTAACATTAACGGCTCACGGACTTTAGAGTTAATATATACACGGCATTATTATAGTTATTTATAGCGCACTATTTAGTATCGCGGGGTGTGTGCGACTAGTGTAACGATTAACGTGTATATATGCATATGTATATTTATTGAAGCGGAGCCTCGCTCTTGTGATACGAGATATTCCACCGTGCTGCGGCACGCTCTACTCTCAAACAAGAAATAATCTATATAATTTTGACCAGTTTGATGCGATTTTCGAACGGCAATGAGGAAACGTGACGATCGACTTATCTTTGTGACACGCGCATTGGATGAACTGGTAGAGTGCGACAAGGTTCTAAATGAAACGGGCAAAAAATTAATCTAATCACCGCCATCTTGAATTGTCAGTGTAAAATAAAAATTATCTAATTATCACCAGTGTGAATTTCTGCATGGATAATTACAATAATCCGTATCTAGATGTGTTGCCTTGTAATAATTTATCAATCCCCTTATTTTTGTACCCAAAATAGCCATTTATATAATGATTTCAGTACTTTTAATTACGATAACATTTCTCCTGTTGACCTTATATAGCTCACTTGTATCTGTGTACATTTCTGATAGATGTTTATATATATTTTCCCTAAAATGTATGTCTGATTTAATTAGTAACTCTTAAGTGAGTGTCACATTGAAGTAGACCCTTGTCGGCGCCTAGTATATATTATTTCTTGATGGAGCGCACATGCTCGAGCAGTGTGTGTGGTGATGTGATATGTCACACAGTAGTCAGTAAGTAGCAGTAAGTAGTTCCTGTGTATGATTGTTGTGGTAATTTATTTTGTTACTAGCTCGGCGCAAGCGCCTTGATTACACGTTCATTTTTTTCCAATTTGTTGTTTTATTTCATTTATATTTACTTCGTTATCGCTACACATTCTTAAAAACATACTAGATACCTATTATGTTAAAAAAGTTTATAGAGTAGGTAAATTAAAAATAAATAAATATGTCGTTATCATTGTAAGTTTTGGTAATCCATCCTGCGTGCCCGGTCGCCAGGTTGGCGGATAAATGAATATTTGAATACATGATATAGTTATTTTCTGTTGTTCTTAATTGAGATTGTAATTAAATTTACTTTGCAGTTTTTTGGTCCTTCAAGGCAAAATGCTCAGAAGCTTCATGCTTCATGGTTTGAATGCTCAGATAATGTATTTTGTATTATAATCTTTGTAAGATAAAATCGTGTCAGGAAGCGATGCGATAGCTGCCACAAGCAAACAATCGTCTACCTTAGTTCACTCTATGCTATAAAATTATACTGAAAATTATTTGTTTTTTAAATACAACTCCAATTCATTCTTACAACTACTGAAAATATTCCTTGAATTTACGATATAGTAAACAGCAATCAAATAGAAAACCAAATAGTAAAATGTCAATGACACGACCATTTTCTTCCTTGCTTTTGGTCCTTTGAGCCCGATAACAATCTTAATGTGATTCTACTTCTACACATGGATGATCGATCATACCCATTAGCTGAATCCAATGAAAACCTTTAAAAATACCCCTAACTGAAGAAAGTGGTGAAGGTTAATACCGGCGCCCGCGCATCTTCAGCGTTGGCTGTGTTCAGTGCGAGTCTAATAAAGTGTGTGCAGTCGCGCGCAGCCTCGCGGCCGATGTGGCGGCCTCTCGCGCTACAACCGCACGCGAACTTTTATTCGGAAATACGTAAAACTGTAATGCTACGGGATTTCAGTGCATTTGTGTTGCAATCTTTTGGAAGTGTGTACTACTATAATTCTCCTTGATACGTTTATTTGTGGCAGCTAAATATTTAGGTAGGTACTTCGAGATTAATAGACCATATCTTATTATTCAATACGTGTTTTTGTATCATTGGAAAAATTTCTTTAATAGACAAATACAATTTATAGCCACATTGACATAATTAGTTTTTCTCCATTAATTTTTTCCCAGTGACATTAAAAATGCATAGGTATACGAAACTCACTTTATTGTGATGTACCTACCGACTTACGAAGTAGTGAAGCGTATTTTTAAAAAAAAAACGTTTTTTTTTTGTAAAGTTGAAAAAAATATTGTCAGTCGACATTTCTTGTTTTGACGACTATTTATAGCAGTGTGCTGAAAATTGTAAATTATAATTAAGTATTGTGTTTACTTGCGACGAGGAGCAGCTACACAATGTGAACTATCGAGTGCGTGTCTCGGCAGTTGTGTCGTCGCGGTGTCCCGCGTATCAGATGCGAACAGGCCGACTCCAGACCGCGGTATTTACAATGCAAACTGGACGCCGCTGACCGCCGCGACTCGCCGCGCGATGCCGCGGATACACGAGATCGCCACAATTATATCTATTACTTTACCACCCACTTTATCGTGATCTCGACCCGCCACCTTGCTGTAGTTTATTAGGAACTAGCGACCCGCCCTCGCTTCGCTTCGGTTTATAAGGGTTTTTTTTAAATGTTTTTTTTCAACATTTCAAAATAAGATATAGCCTATATTAGACACGGATAATGTAGCTTCCGATTTGTGAAAGAAATTTTTGAAATTGGTTCAGTAGTTCCAGAGATTACCCCCAACATACAAGTTAGCCGTATTTCGTGTTGAAGACACGTGTGAAAGACAACATGACAGAAATATTTCTTTCTATATAGATATAATTTTATTATTTCTCGACGGAAAGTTTTCACCGAGAAATAATCAAATTATATATATATATAATGTGCTCTAACAAACACCAGAGATAATGTGTAGGAATCACGAAATCAAAACCAAATTGCGTTGCTCTGGAAAGAGATTATTTTAATTAAATCCAATGTGGATACAATTAATACATTCGACATCAATTTAACAATCTTACAATCAAAATCTTACCTGGAAAGAGAAACAACATTAGAGCTATTGATTTCCTATTTAATTATCTCCAGGAAGATTATTGAGACACAAGTAACCAAATACCTTTCTTGTATTCAGTCACTAAATTGAACTGTCAAACGTCTATAGCCCCAACCACCGAGTCACCACAGACTGGCACAAAGTCCATATAGCCACCACCATGGTGAATTCGGTGAATGATCATTTACATATATATATATTTAGTGTATACAATTAAAGAGTGTGCGAGTGCGCCTATACTTGTAAAGGCAGTGCTGTTACAGCGGCTTCCCGAGCCGGCGCTGTGGGAGCGGTAACCCGACACGCGCCCTCCACCGCAGCCTCAAACCATTTACATGCATACCTATTGTTTATGCTACCGCCGTATTATCTACATATCTACTAGCTGTACACATATTGTGGTTAGTATCGCTGCGTGACAATGTAACATACCATACATCGGTACCCTACAATATGGCGTCACACGTAAGAGTATGAAATTATCCTCGATAACGATATGATATTGTATGGAGCGATAGTTAGTGTACCTGCAGTGTGGGAACCTGGCATGTGTGCGAAAATAAATCGGAGCATTAAAATTCATTATGTAATTTGCGTGCGCTGTACGGGCGCGTGAGCGGTGCGCGTGCGCCACGCCGCCCACCTAATTGTTCGTTCGCACCGCCTGACCTACGAACCCTCTCGCATCGCACAACATACGCTTCAACCTTACCATGCACATATGAATATATTCTCCATATTCTTTTTAAGTACAGTATAATCGATGTATATAGCTAGATAGAGACGTTAGTAGCTTGCAAAGTAAACCTTATAGGGGCCGAATGAGAAGAGGACATGTAAGACTGATGGTATTACAATGTGATGGTACTACATTTTATAATTTGAATAATAAAGCTTTTATATTGACATTCACGGACATATAAGTGTACTGAAATGTGAAACATAATAATAATTTAGATTTATTTTAGTGTAAATATTGTAATTATAATAAAATATTGGATTTTATTTGTAGTCAAATAAGACGGAGCAAATTCGACGTGAATTTTGATTAAGAATATTAAACATGTATGACAATCTCATACAGGTTGCTCTTGCATTGTCAAGTTGATAAAGGATTGAATTGAATTGATTTTAATGCACATATTTAATGTGCATTCTTGTATTTAAATATGCCATTTATTTATAGACTTACGTTGACGAATGAGTAATGTAGGTGAAATATCTAGCTAATAAACCTATGATCGTCAATTGTTCTCTTCTCTACATGGATGTGTATTAGTGTCCCTATTGGGCCAAGTTGCATTTGACTGGCCAGTAACCTTTACTAAGTAGCGACCTATGGTGGAAAGTTTTGTGAACAGTTTGATCTTAGTTCATAGTGACACTAAGTTTCTCTATTCTCTACTGTTTTTACTAAAAAGCTTCTAAAATAAAGCCCTTTATGTTATTCTACAACACTATTGTGACTAGTAACCTTATCGATTGGGCGTGTAGCAAGTGGCGGATAGCGGCGCGTGTTCGGGGCCTCGGACGACGTATCTCACCAACAACACGGCCACGGGAGAGATACAGGAGTTACGGGGAGAAGTGAAATGCACGAGTGACTTCACGAGAAATTACGATCATTGAACTGGAGCTCACCCTTGTTATCCAAATAAACTGAATACCTACGGTCTGCATAAAAATTGCGTTTTTATGGCGTTCATTGGAGACACTTTCCGTGACGTTAAATTTGTTTTTGTTATAATGCTGCTTATTTTTCAAAACCATACCATCAGCTTATCTCTCTTCGCTGCTGAATATAGGCCTTTCCCAAGGCTCGCCATCACACACAATCTTCAGCTTTTTTCATCATCCATTACCGGTGAACCACACGTCGCCTTCATTCAATTTCATCCCAGGACTCGTCTACCCCATCTGTTATCGTTTCTACGACAAAAATGACCTGCCCGTTGTCACTTCAGAATGAGCTATGAGTCTCTCTATTCTATTCTTTAAAAAAATAAAAATTGGTGATAGAATCTGATGATCGACTTCGATACCCAAAATTGTAAAACTATGACGAGTCATTAATCTATTTATCTTGCGGCTGTTAACATGAGAACCGTGAACGGCTGGCACGGTGAAATCTGGGCAGTAAGCGTGGAACTCAGTCTGCTGGCTCGGGTGGGAACATCTTCACACGTCATTTGTCATGTGAAAACAATCACAATTCGTGTCGGGAAAGCGACATTACACTACAGTTTATAAACAATGACTTTCGATTAAAGTAATTAACATTAATTACATCGTTGTAGACACAGGCAGTGGTATGGCATATAAGGTATGCCGCACATACCATAATGTCTCTCCACTGCTGGATATAGGCCTCTCCCAAGGGTGGTATAATTATATAGTCACCTATAGTATATTATGTAGTCAGTATAATTAGAATTCCAGCTAAACATCAGGTAGATGGAACAGTCTATGTAAACAACATAGATTAAATGAATTTTATTTATTATCACAAGAAATTTAACTCGATATATTATTGATTTACGGTATAAACAAGGCGTCGCGCGTCGGATGCGATTACAAGCGCAGATTGTAAGTGATAGTGCGCACGCGTCCTTTGCGCGCTTTGTTATGCGTAGTAATTTACGACCATAGGACACTAGCGATAAACAGGCGATATTGAAGCTCTGCTTTGCAAATGTTTGAAAATTTACGATATCTAGTACTGAGAGTATCTATACTCAATTCCCATTCGTGCAATTGTGAGTTCAAATCCTCGGCCCGTACTACTAATTTTCTACATAGATTGTCACTTGTCACTAGTTCGGCGGTGAAGGAAAACATCGTTAGGAAACTCGCGTGCTCCAGAAATAAAAAAAAAATCTAGAGTATGTGATCCAACAATCCTCACTGGGCCCGCGTGGTGGATTGCGGCCTGATACCCAAGTGATTTACTAGGGGAGGTTTGTGCTCTGCAGTGGGACGTTAGATATTTTTAGTTCCTGGTACAAAACGTGAGCCTAATGATAAAGCGAATGATAATATAATTATATAAGTACCTACTATCCTAAATGCTCGGTCTTCAGTTCCGAAGCCTTTGTTGATCACATGAGATTAGACAGCATGTACGAAAATGTTTCAAGATTTTTTGTGAATTCAGGAATATCATGTTTTGGATGAGCGTTCATCCAAACTACATGAATCCATGTTTGGTTTATGTAATTGTGAAATAGTTTGGCAGGCGAGATTGTCACATGGTGTGGCTGCATCTAATAAATTAAAAACATTAATTTCAGGAATAGTAAACTGTCCTAGTCCACGATTTCTTTGGTAAAACTATTCGCAGTTAGTGCAAATAATTGTTGGTGGTCTGGTACGACGGATAATGTAGACTTGTTGGAAAATATAAAGTGCGTACTATCCCACGTTCGGTGACCATAAAAATAAAAAAATAATTACTTATGCAACATAAAACTAAGTCTAACTCAACCGTAAATTAATACTAACACTAGTTATTCGTAATACTTATAACTGGGGTGGCTGTTATTCTGCTCTGTTATTTAGCAATGAGTCCGGTTTTTGTGATTGTTTAAATGTCATTCTCTGTTTTTATTCGTTGTTGTTGGTGTGTAATAGAGTTTAGCAAACAAAACGTGGAAAAAAGTAGAATTGAAATTCTTTAAATGGCAACATTTTTGAGTAAGTAAATATATTTATTTCATAAACATTTTGATACTTCGTTTCTTTTACATCTAATGTTTGTATGGATTTTAATTACATGGTAATAAATGTAGAAACTGTTGAAACTAAGGTATAAACTACAGACTAATTGATTTTGACAAAATTCGAATTATAATAGTGACTAATTATGGAAATAAAAAAAACCACGTGGTAGATTTTGGTCCCAAAGAGTATCATTATTATAAGATGATGTCTGTACTCTGTAGTGGATATCGATCGATGTAGAGGTTTTTAAACATGTCCGCAAGTGAAAGATGAAAAAAATTGTATTGTATTATAACTTGTTTAAATCTCATTAAGCTTGACGCTACAACATGCACGTGTCCACACAACCACACACAACCGTCGTTTATGATGAGTAATTAGTGGAATAAGTGTGGCGAGATCGTCCCGCAGACCGTCCACCGCTGCACCCAGGGTTGCCAGGTCTGCGGAATTTTTGAGATTGTCCCGATATTTGTTACTGTGTCCAGGAATTTAAGCAGTTTATCCCGTAAATGCACACTATGACAAAATGATTGTAGGCACATATAGTGTATATTGTGTTAGTGCAATCACACAAAGTTATTGACCGATCAAATTAGCAGAAATGTGATTCACAAGTTATGGGTACTTATGTTGACAATACTTTAGGCCTGATAACATTATATATCATTTGAATAGAATTTTACAAGGCCGGTGGCGCACCCGCATACCCCCTGGTGTTGCACTTACTATCACGTGGGCTTCTTGCTTGTCTGCCACCTTCACCATAAAAAAGTTATAGTTGTAGCAAGTAGTTTTATGTCTAGCAACCCTAGCCGTAGCATGCGGTGTGCGCGCACGCTACATCGCTCCGCTCGTGGACTGAACAAAAAATATAGAGCAGCGGGTGACGGGACAGTTACCTGGGTACTGGACACACGTGGTTACATATATAACGTATCTCTGTATCTGTATACCGGATACTTACATAGATAGATATCTATATATAATTTATTGCAGGTACACCAAAACATACAGAAGTGTAACACAATTAATACAAGTAATTCGAAGTACAACCGGTGACCTTATCGCTAAAACGATTTCTTCCAAGCAACTTTTGGGTGGTAAGAAGTAGTCTGTAGACGAATGGAGGTACGTACTGTCACGTGCCGGTGATTTTACAGCAGGGTTTAAAATTCTCAAAATGACAACTGAAAACGTAAAAAAAAATGAACTGTAACGATCACGAGCGTTTAACGTTTCAATGTTAATGTTCTTTAACGCTCATTCATTGAGCGAGTATCGAGCGCTCAGCGCTTACTTTTACCACATTATTAAAGTCTTAATTTATAGAACAATATTGACTTAACACATAATTTAACACACAATATGCGGTATAGATTGAATCAAAAGGTAAAAAACATTATTTTTTACTTTATGAATTATATAACATACCAGTAACTTCTCAGACATTCACGTCTAACAGTATGTGGAATTATATGTAATTGCATTCGGTGTAATATTTTAAACAGACAAGACGACGGACATTTCCTTTATTTAGTAAAGGTAAAGATGCCAAGGAATTGATTCAAAATATAAAAAATGGATTCTCATGCTCGATTCGTATTCGGTTCAATAGCATTGTCTCCTTGTTGTTTGGTAGCGATTAAAAATGTATAATGTCATCCACTCGTCTACTGTCAACGGCGATTGTGAATATGCATTGTCCCCAATTGGTTCGCGGCGCCCCTCGCTCGTCCACTCCACCAGTCACGTGCGTGGAACGCGCAGCACCTCTCAGATTTAAGGTTCCCAACTACGACCAAAGATCTATAAGGAAAAGACTCAGCTATAAAAAGATAATAAATTTTAACATAATGGGATTAGTTGTTTTAAATAACTAGTTACGCTCACTCTTTTACCTTAAGAAATGCAAGATTTATGGCTGGCTAAGCTTAACGCCACATTTGACTTGTTGGTCAGTAATAGGTACCTCAATTAGAATAAACGTTTCTGAGAAATTGAGCAACCGATGCAATAACGCTCTCGTACAATATGTACTGAACCGTCTGAATACCTCCGTATATGACTTGCCCAATTTTTTATCGACCATCTCTTGTTTGGGAACCAGCCTTTTGGGTACACTACTGTAATGGTTGTCGCTTTAAGAAAATCTGCTTTTATTTGTTGGACCTTTTTAGAAGAAGCTTCGAATAAGTACAATTTGTCGAATAAGGAATGTTTTGCTTGCCGTTTGAATGTCCATCTGATAGCTGTGAGGAGTCATCTTCGCTGCATTCGTGCGTCCGCTTCGTGTGACAGGCGAGTGTTGGCAGTTGTTTACTGCAGACAGCGTGTAGGAGCGTGATCACGCGTGTGGCAACGCAGTATGGCCACTTGTCACGGCGTGTCACACTTTGGAGCGGCGGCGCCGCGACCGGAGCCTCCGACTAGTCGTAGCGGTTTAATCGGGTTTTAATTGCTTACACCCGGCTGTTACGTCATGAATAAAAGTGTTTAGCCTCACGCGGTGCTCAGATTTTGTATGGATTATATTGAATACGATATAATATATTGGCTTGCTCTGTTTACATTGTAGGCGACTGTGTCAGTTTTTGTCGAGGATGGCTGCAACGGCGTTGGTGTGCGTGAACTGAGTCGCGTCCGAATCAGCGCAAAAACTTCCGCTCGCGACATTCCGTTGCTGTCGTTCGCCTCGTCCCTCCCACCCTACCTCAATCATCGTCGTGCCTTTTTGGCGACTGTCATACCATGCGACTGAATTTCATCCATCACATTGGGATGTGACATACTTTGCGACCAGAAAGTGTGCGAGAGTTTTACCAATGACGCATGACCGGTATTACGGCCGCGTCGCTTTCGGTCCTTCTCAAATATTGTGTCTGGTATAGAAAGGTATCTTCCAACCACTCACTGTGTATCAATCATTCCAAAATGTTAAAGGTTCAACATTGTCGACTGATGTGCGAGTGTAGCGGTGAGTCAAGGCAGTGTTGACATGGAACCCGATTCTGTCAAGTCACTACGTCTAATGACGGAGCATACGGTTTACTGATTCTTAAACTGTTGTTACTTTTTGTGGTTATTTAGTAGATGGAAGCGCACGTTTTCAATGTCACGATAGGAAGCATATAGCAGAGTTATACAAAGACGTTTGTAAGTCGCTAAATAAAACGTTTACCTTTAGAGTGGAAGAGTTGTTTGTCGTTGAGTTCTAGAACAGCCCAAGCCATTTGCTGTGTAGTTGCACAAGAGTGTAGTTCCAGCGCGTGTAGAATCCTGCCGTTAATTCTCTTTGTATATTATACAGTCAGCAATAGGTCAAAGGTCAAAGTATACTTAATACGCTATTAATTCCAATGGTTTTGGATACATTAGCGTGTTGCTGATTGTATCTATGGTCTAAAAACATAAAATTAAAATTTTTTTGTTTACCCTTCGAATTCTACTGGCGTTTCGGCACGACTTACACCAGCCGTGGTCAAGTGTTATTTGAAGAGGCGAGTAATCCAGGATGGGAGCTGTAAGCAGTTATATCAACTACCACGGCTGGTGTAACCGTGGCTGGTTCGGCTGGTGTCGAAAAGAATTAAAAGATGAAGAAAAATTTTACGTTTTTATTTTAGCGTTTAGATCCTATGTACTATATAAAAAGTGTACAAAATGCGAGTCCAAAAAGTTTAATTATTTTTACTCATTTGTAGGTGCAGCTGGTGGTGCCGGTGTGAGAGGTGCGGTGCAGTCGGCGGCGCGGTGCGAACGGCGCGATGCGCGTGGCATGCTGCTGCCCGACCAAACGTACGAGGGCGTCGCGCACGTCGCCCTCGCGGCCGCGCTCGCGCCGGCTCCAGCGCACGCGCCGCCACTGCATACACTATTGCGCGCGCATCGCGTTCGTTCAGACTTCTTCTGTGCAAATCGACCGCGACGACACCGTGATACGTGCAAGTATGACACATCATAGACTCATTAACTAATTAAAACTAATTGTCTATCTGAAAATCAGCGTCAATGGTATACTACCGAAACTTAATTAACGAAACTTAACGAAACTATGTTATAATTATTTAATTATAACATAGTTTCGTTCGTTGTGACTGTTTTTTCTACTGAAGTTAATAATTTTACATTTATTATTGAGCCAAGAGAATGTTATTATTGGTACAATATGTTTGGAAACGATCTTAATCCGCTTGCAATCAGGGGCAATCTTGAATATTGTATATTTGCTTATGATAATTTTGCATAATAATATAGTAAAAAAACGGCTGTGCTTAAAAAACAATCAGAAATATCGTTAATGAATATGATAAACAACAAGGGCGCAATTATCCAACCCTGGGGCACTCCAGAAGTAATGTAGCAAGAAGAAGACACATCGCCATAATAAAATCGACACAGCACATCAAATTGATAACCATCGACTGGTGACGTCGAGAGAGGTAGGAAGAGAACCACCTCAAGAGATTTCCCTTGATGCTGTTATAATATAGCTTCCGCAACAGCAACAAATGGTTGACTTTGTCAAATGATTTGCGGAAGTCTGTGTTTATTAACTTAAGTGCGGAAAAAACGATATCGGTCAGGTTAGACAACGTACTCGCAAGTGGATTACCAGAGGAATCCGTACATTCAATATAATAAGCTCTTAAGAAAATTGGTTCAAAAACAGAAGTAATTGTGCTAAAATTTCGGATATTTGATATTGCAGGTAATATTGCCAAAGCTTTTTAGTAATTTTTTTTAGTAAACCTTAGTAAAACAGATATTGGCAAGTTTTCTCCAACAAACAGAATTACAAATGGCTTAAACGAATTATATACGAAATGTAATGGCAATTAAATGAAAATGTCTAAGTTCAAAAGATCAATGCGTCTATTTCTTCTTCCTAATTGTGAACTACTTTTACTTCTCCGTCAGTGTTTGTGTTGTCATTCAAATAACCGACGATACACACACTCGAAAAAGATTTCTGTTTACGTTTAATTTAAGGTGATACTGTAAGCAATAATAATAGTTAGTAATAAGTTATTATTTAAGGGTTATTTAACAAAGGTGTGGTTGATCAAATTAATGTATAAATACCTTTAATTCCAGTTCGTAGAGCCCTTGGCTGCTATGCAAAATGTTCTGTGTTCGATCCTGGGTCCAGCTGTGAAATTACACAAAAACGATACTGCTGTAATTACTAGCTGTAATTCAGACTAAGCATTAAGAATAAGTAGTGAAATACGAATAAAACAGCTCCATTACTTATAGTTGAGCTATATTATCATCGCACGATTTCCCATTACCCCCTTAGAAGCTGCTATAGCATCATTGTGTTTGCAGGTTGCCGGCGGCGGAAGAGCTTTCCACGGATAGCCACAAGCGCAGGAGTCGAGACAAAAGAGGTGTTGCATCACACGATAAAGCCAATGGTTAGTATTACCCATTTAAAATAAACAAATTTTATCATATTTATCTATTCATATTTTTTAGGAATTTTAAAATGGAAGCTAATAAGGAGAAAATTAGATGTTTTATTATACAATATTTTTACCACAAGGGTATGAATACTTCTAGTGCTCGAAAAGAGATTTGTGGTGTTCACAAAGCAGATGCTTTATCTAAAACTAATGCAATAAAATGGTTCAGTCCATTCAGGCCTGGTAATTTTGATGTGAATGATGTTCCTCGCTGTGGTTGTCCTATTAAGGTAAATGTTGATGTTATCATTGAAAAAATTAAAGGAAATCGACACATAAGTAGTCATCAAATTGGGGAAGAGCTTAGCATTTAGATTACGATTACCTGCATAAACTAAATTCTTTAAAAAAGCTAGATGTTTGGGTGCCGCATGATTACAAGGGCAGAAACTTGGTGAATAGAATTACCATATGCGAGATATTGCTAAAACGAAATGAAATCAAACCATTTCTGAAAAGATTAGTAACAGGCGATGAGAAGTGGATCAGCTACGATAAGAATTTTCGAAAACAATCTTGGTCTAAGCGAAGTGAGACATCACGAATAGTCCAAAAGCCAGGCCTCACTCCGAACAAAGTTATGTTATGCGTATGGTGGGACTGGAAAGACATTGTGTATTAAGAGCTTTTGCCGTATGGTCAAACGATTAATTCTGATGTCTACTGTCAGCAATTAGTAAAATTGAAACAAGCACTTGAAGAAAAACGCCCAAAATTAATTAATAGAAAAGGTGTAGTTTTCCCATCATGACAATGTTCGGCCGCATACATCTTTGATGACTAAATAAAAATTGGCGGACCTTGGCTGGCATGTTTTAATGCATCTTCTATACAGTCCAGCCATAGATAGCACTTTCGGATTATCATTTATTCCGCTCTTTATAAAGTTCTCTAAATGGAATAAAATTACATTCAAGAGAAGCCTGTATAAACCATTTAAATCAGTTTTTCGCTCAGAAACCACAAAGATTTTATAGCGATGAAATAATGACTGCCAGAAAGGTAGCGAAGGATAGTCGAATTAAATGGACAATATTCCGTTCAATAAATATTTATGTAATACAAAAAAGTCTTTATTATTTTCACTATAAAAAGGCTGCGAACTTATCCAGCTACCTAATATTATTAAAGGTTGACAACATAGATCAGGTAAAAGATGACATGTTAAAATTGGAAATGTCGTCATTCTAAGTTTATGGTTTAACCATAAACTTATGTTTTCCAACGTATATAATGTGTCATCAAATCGGTCTCAATTTCATGTGAAAATGGATATTAATTACCTTTTAGTATGAATATAACGTCGTTTGTTCCTCAGTGACTAATGTGATTGATGTTCTTAACAAAATTATGGCTAGAGCTCACGTTACATACATATAACTGTTATTTTGTCTTGTTTATTTACCTTACAAGGTTTTTTTATTCGGAGTGGCTAAATTGTTGTGGCCCGAGTGGGCTTTCAAGAGTCACAGTTTGACTGTATTTAGTTTAGGGAAAACGCAGAGAGCGTTCACCCGGAATAAAAAATATATGTATGGAGCAGCGACTCTAAGGGCTTCCATGCCAGTGAACCAGCGGAAAGAATTATCTTCGGCTTAGGATGCCGCTTTGAACCGCCTATCCTTTACCAAGTGGTAGCGTGATCTACTTTACCAGTGATAGCTTAGTGGTATTTTAACTCTCATTCTTGAGATCGTGAGTTCAAATCCTCTATCCTTACCACTAGGTTTCTACATGTATTATAGCCCCAAATTCTTTAGTGATTTACTAGGAGAGGTCTGTATCCTGCAGTGGGACTTTACAAAATAGTTGAGATTGATATCTACTTTCATTTTGCTAATAGACCCTTTTATGAATGGGAGTCGAGAATCGTACCACGGAGCGGCCGCGTAAAACTTAATAAACGCCATAGCACTTTAGTACACAATGTGTCAATATGAGCCTTCCACTTACAGAACTTGTCTGTCTGTAGTTATATCTAAGAATATTACAGAATCTATATTTTTACCTTTATGTTTTATAAAAATATTTTGATTTTTTCTATTATATTGTAAATTATTTACAATAGTTCTAGCCATTGTACTACTTTTGTTAATTCCTCGTTAGTTTCTACTTCAATATTAATAGTGTTATTTTTCGTGCCCTTGACATTATTGTCTTATACTCATGTGTGGTGGCACCAGTGAGCAAGATGCATTCCTGAGCAGTACATTCCGGTAAGTCGTTTATGTACATTAAAAAGGATAATGGGTATAGTACACTGCCTTGCGGTACTCCACGTCTGTTGTAGCTGTAAATCTGTAAATATTTTTATATAATATTTTCCCGCTACTTTAAGGATTTCAACTGATTGTTGTCGATCATTTAGATCGAACTTTCTAATCCATTCTAACTCATTTCCTCTTATTTCATATGTAAATACCTTGTTTAGCAACAACTTATGGCACACGAAGTCAAAAGCCTCGCACTGCGATGTCACTGGGTACATTTTTCAGTTCAAATTCTCGGTAACAGTTTTAATTATGTTATAGCAAGTACGAGCTGTCGAGCTATTTTTTTTTATTTAGTTAATAAGTTATATTTATTTTGTTCCATTTTATGTCATAGTTTATATTATTTGTCATTGTGTTCCGAGAGGCTTTACATGTATTAGTTGAATGATGTATATATTTTGTATTACTAATATTTCGAGCATATAATATGCTTTTTTTTAAAAAATCTTGTATAATGTTTATAACCGATTTTATTTACTTTTTTGGTAGGAGGTATTAATAAATACTTTAGGTACATCGGACTCTTATTATCCGCTCTTATTATCGCTTATTATTATCTTATTATCCGTGTAGCTCGATATCCGTTACTTTATTCAGAAAAGTTTTAATTATGTACGGCAAGCGTTTTTGTGTTACAACTTTTTGTGAATATTAATAAACTCGTAAAGTGTCAATGGTCCGGAGGCGGACGACGCGCGTGTGACAGCTAGGGAAGGGACACGGTATTGAGTATCGATACTTCGCGATACTTTTCTCATGGGTGGTATCGTAAAAAAGTATATATCAATACATCGATATTTTTCCACTCTAAGTTGTGAAGGCGAAAAAAAAGGACGTCGTCAACTCAACATCTTAAGGTATCGATACTTTTCATAAATTTTCTATAATAGGTAGGTTTTCTTGATAGCGAAACAAACAACGCCGACAACACCACACCCAAGTCAATTTTATATCGATACTTTCTTAAACCTCTGCACATAATTTTCGGTAGCGATTTATTGTCATTCGATATGATACCTGCCGTATATGATTACCTGCTACCTGCCACGTCATATATTTGATATGAGTAAAGTTTACTCTTACTCATGTATCAAACAAAAAGTCGCACCACGACCGCTCATTGGCGATGATCACCTATTGAACGTAATAGACATACACTGTAAATTGAATGAGATGTATGGCCTTAAAATGGCACGCTGGCCAAGCGGGTTGGCGAGTCCACTCTTTTAGACGTAGTGTAGTTACTCAGCGCATGTGTTATCGGTTTTACTAACCCTTAGGCGCCTTTTACGACATCCACGGGAAGAAATGGATTATTCTATATGTGGCCGACACCGCACGTCCAAACTAAACTACTTATTAAATTAAATGTCGGTCGGTTCGTGTTTCTGCCGAAATCGGATGCTAAGAGACCGTATACAACAAAGAGTGGTTACAACTAAACGTAATGAACAGTGAAAGCTGAACTTTTAAAGTGGACATTTGTTTCTTTTTTTACTCAATCAAACTGTAGTGATAATTGAATACGAAGATGGTCGACAGGCATTATTTAATTAAGTAGTAGTGATGTAATTTGCTATAATTTGCTATAATTTGCTATAATAAATCGCCAATAAATCAATTAGTATATTTTAGAAAACTGTTGGGTGAGGCTTTAAGTTTTTTTTTAAATTTAAACCTTTTATTTGATATAACTTTGACGGATGTAGATCTGCAAAATAGATTTATAATATCAAAAATATTGAAAATGGAAGTCGATACTGACATTCAAGTTATATCAAGAAAAAATGGAGTCGAGTTCTTTTGTCGTATAATCTAGTTACAAATATATTTTTAAGGTTAAAAACAAGAAAAAATTCGAATAAAAATATGCAATTAAGGTAATATTACAAACCCAACAGCAGATACGCAAAATGGAATTTCCTCGGTACATAAGAATAATTTCAACTATCACTGGTCGTGTTTACTCCGTGAAAGTGTTGTTACAAAGGCGCTAGGATGTAGTCTCGGTAGCGTTCGGCTTTGGACTGGTGCGATACAATAAACAAGCCGGTAGCGTTATCGCGCGCGACGCTTAATTGGCGTTATCTGGGAGCGCACCGCACGCCACCTCCGCCCTGAGTCCGAGCCGAACGTCAACCACTTCGCGCCAGTAAGCACACACACAGCCAGACTCCATTGTTAACTTAAAACACATTATGGTCTAAGCGGCGACCCTATAAAGTACCATAGTATTAAATTTTACACGGGTGACCCCTTTCCGTTTTGTCCGACATGCATTATCTTATAAATGATACGACTCTAATGAAATATCTCGTAGTAGACACAGTACGAGTATTTCGAGATGCCGTCGCGTCGTAACAGCTAATGTGTATGGTTGACGCGTATTTGGAGCGTTTATAGATAACATTACTACTGTACTGAAACTGTAAACTGAAACTGTACATAACATCATAAAGAAATTTATTAATCGTCGAGGTAACTTCAGTTAAAATATCTAACGATAACTTCAGAACTACTCGTCACATTTTAATATGATTTTCAACTCATCGTAAGGAATAATAGACCGAGTAATAAAAATAAATAATAAACGTAAAAAAATAATCGGAGCAGACTTTTTCAATAATAATAATAATAATTTATTTTGCAAGAACATCGGTAGCATAATATTGGGATGCATTACAGATAATTCCCTGCCTCAACAGGTGTGAAAAGAATAATTTAAAAATTAAACAATACTAATTAAATACTAATCATACAATATTGTTCAGAATAATAAATTAATAAAAATTGCTGATTGTCAAAGGATTAAGATGATTATTTATTATTCGTTTAAAAACTCGTCAACAGTGTAATAACATTTCTCAATCAGGGAATTTGAAAATATTTTTCTTAAATAAGTTAAATAAATAATAAGTTCTTAAACGTATAAGTTACAGTGTCAGATAGTTTATTGTAGATATGGACTGCCATATCTACAATAAACTAGAGGATCTTAACAAACAAGAAAATAATGATGTTTATTTCAAATGCTTTATTTCAAAGGCCCGTTAATAATTTATAGCTTATTGAAATTTGATTTTTTTTAAAAGACATTTCTTAAATGAATTTCGCAACGTAAGACTTATTCGGGGGGCGGCTTAGTCCATGTTTTTGAAATACGTCTCTTGGACTGTGGTCGTCAGTCGTTATAGTTTTCAGTGGATATTGAAATCTTATTTATTTATTAATGTTATTATTTATATTTAGAATTAGGCTCACTCTACTTACGAAATGACAAAATGATAGAGTACGCGGGCACGAGTTAAGGGTATACAGAATCTGTGCGACCAACGCCTTCCTACCACATCACAAATTGAGTGGGCAGTCAGTTGAACGGATTACCCAGGGAAATCACATCATTTGAGAACATTAATCAAAGCAAAAATAGATTCCATCAATATCTTGAAACACATTATATTTATTATTTACTTTTATTACTCGGTCTATTTTTGAGGGGAAGAGTGCACGCTGCAATTCAACACGCTCTTAACTAGCCACGTTACCCCTCTCTCACAAAAGACTACCTTGAAATTTATTGCATTTCCCACTTTTTTTTTTTTTTTTTTTTATATTCTAGTGGGCGGACGAGCAGGCGGTCTCACGTGATGGTAAGTGTTACCGCCGCCCATGGACACCTGCAACACCAGGGGGTATTTGGGCGCGCCGCCTACCTTGCAAAATCCTATTCACAGCTCTCTTGAAGAACCCCATATCGTAGCTTAATGGAAAGACCTCTTGAGGCAGTTCGTTCCACAGCCTACGGGTTCGCGGTATAAAGTAATTTTTGGACCGAACAGTGCGCGACACCTCCGTATCGAGGAAATGCGAATGGACCGCACTTCTGTGACGGGAGGTGCGGTTGTAGAATCCCGAGGTGGGAATTATATTGAACAATTCTTCAGAGCATTCCCCATTGTACAGGCGGTAGAACACGCAGAGAGACGCAACGTCTCTCCGAATGCTGAGGGGTTCTAAACCGCTCGTGAGAGTGGGATCGCCGACAATACGAACAGCACGTCGTTGGATGGAGTCAAATGGGTCCAGTTGGTATTTCGGTGCACCGGCCCAGAGATGAGAGCAATACTCCATATGGGGCCTCACTTGAGCTTTGTAAAGCATTAGGAGTTGCCCGGAGGTGAAGTACCGCTTCGCTCTGTTCAGCACACCGAGCTTTTTGGAGGCCATTTTGGCCTTATTTTCCAGATGACCCCTAAATTCGACTTTGCTGGAGATGTCGACACCAAGGATCCTGATACTCTCTGAGATCTTAAGAGGTATGCTCTGAAAGCGAGGTGCTACGACAAAAGGGGCTTTTTTAGCGGTGAATGCGCAGACTTGCGTCTTACTGGGGTTGAAATCCACTAGGTTCAGAGAACCCCAAATCGAGACTAGATCTAAAGAGTCTTCGATTTCAGACACAAGCCTGGCGCGACTCTCTTCCACTTCGACCCGAGGGATGTTGACGCGGCCCCTGTACAAGGCGTCACCAGTACTGTCATCTGCATAGCAACGTATGTCACCAATTTGCAACAGGTCGTTGATATGTAGAAGGAACAGAGTTGGGGACAGCACGGAGCCTTGAGGGACGCCAGCGTTAATAGACATGGTGTCGGAGCAGCTACCATCGATAACGACTCTGATGCTCCGTCCAGTCAGGAAACTGGCAACCCATTCGCATAATCCCTCGGGTATCCCGAAAGATGGTAACTTGGAAAGCAGAGATTTGTGCCATACCCGGTCAAAAGCTTTCGCAATGTCTAGGCCTACAGCCAGAGCCTCGCCTCTACTCTCAATGGCGTGAGCCCAGCGGTGTGTTAAATACGCTAAAAGATCACCAGCCGAGCGATTATGGCGAAATCCATATTGACGGTCGCTAATCAGTTGGTGATCCTCTAGGTACCCAAGGAGCTGTGTGTTTATGACACGCTCCATCACCTTGGAGAGGAGGGAGGTGATCGCTATTGGCCTGTAGTTGGCCGGGTCTGTGCGGTCACCCTTTTTAGGTAAAGGGTGAACATGAGCTACCTTCCATGCTGCCGGGAAGTTTTTTGTGGAGTATGAGAGTCTAAAGAGTCGCGTAAGCACCGGGGACAACTCGGGAGCGCATAATTTGAGCACCACTGCAGGAATACCATCTGGCCCACTCGACTTTCGGATATCAAGAGTTGCTAGAGCTCGCCGGACTTCACGCTGCGTGAAACAGATTTCCGGCATGGAGCTTGTGCATCTCTAGCATAGACGGTGGTGATGCACCTCTATCGTCCAGAGTCGAGTTCGGGGCGAAAAGATAGCCCAGGAGATCGGCTTTCTCCTTCGCCCCGTGGGCCAGTGACCCATCGAGTTTTCGCAGTGGTGGGAGTGACGACTGACAGAAGTTACCTTCAGCAGCCTTGGCGAGCGACCAGAAAACTCGGCTTCCAGAAGGACAGCTAACTAGTCGATCGCCAATTCTGCGGATGTGCTCATTCTTTGCTCTGACAATGATCTTCTTACTGCACCTCGAGGCAGCGTTAAATTTCTTCCTCAAGTCGGTGGTATTCGGATCTTCGGACACCTGCGCTTTGGCCCAGGCCCTGTATGCAGCCCGTTTATTACGACGGTGTATGCAGTATTTCGATAGTGAGTGAGATTTGCCAGAGCTCATCCTTTCCTATCCCTCCCCATTTTCCCAACTCTTACTCTAATCACATACCTATATCTCCAAAGGCAGGCAGTGCATCCGGGCGCGTGCTAACGTTTGTCATTGTGGACTGATGTTGGCATAAACCGTGGGTGTCCATAGGCAACAGTATGCATCAGGCGGACAGTATGCCCGTCTGCTGCCGCCGTTGTCCATAACTAATAATAATAATAATCTATTTGGTACAAAGGCAGGATTACATTTCACTTTATCACAATTTAATTTACCATTTCATAAATTAACAGATTTGTATTATATTAAACTTAGGAAAGCATGCTCCACATTTATAAATGAGCAAATAAAATAAAATCTGGAGGTTAGAAAATCCTCAAGTTTTGCATGAGTTTCCGATGCATCCGCAAAAAGTGACAGTTTGGTGTGACATGTGGGCAGGAGGTATCATCGGATCATACTTTTTTGAAAATGAAGAAGGTGCCTCGGTGACTGTCTATGGCGATCGCTATCGTGGCATGTTGACAATCTTTTTTTGGCAAAAACATGTGGTTTTAGCAGTATGGTGCCACTTGTCACACTGCGTGCGAAACAATTACGTTGTTGCAAACTTTGTTCCCTGGTCCTGTCATCTGTAGTTTTGGAGACAGACCAAGACTGGCCACCAAGAAGGTGTGATTTAACTTGCTTATTTTACTTTTTATGGGGTTTTTGTAAAACAAGGTATTTATGGTACAAACCACCCGGAGACAAATGAACGCCAAATTTACGAAATGCCGCGGTTTTTACTCGAAAACGTATTCCCAAAATTTAGTCGAGTCTATGCCTGCCAACGAAGTTGCGGTGGTCATTTGACCACATTTTACTTCACGTGTAATGTCAATAATTGATTTGTTTATGTAAATAAAAACCCGTAGGAAATTCATTGAGATCTGGTGTGTTTCCATTTATTCAAAGTTTTTGTTGAAACACACTTTATTTTAAAATATATATATTAATATACTATTTTAATAATACTTAAAAACTACATAAATATTTCTTTAGCTGTCGTTGGTAAAATGGATTTCATATTAATGTTGGTGTCTATGGGCAGTTGACGCTGGTCAGTGAAGCCTCAGCGCCGGCGCCCTCGTTCATTGCCCGCGATGCACTCCTTTATTTGTCTGTTCGTTTGCCAAACCACCTTCATTAACATTCAGCGCGTAATGATAACGCCTAATACGTGCCCTCGTCACACGCACCCCGTCGTCACCGCTTCGCCGGTCATCGTGTTGCTTGATATGTTAATGCTAAGTCAAAATTAATAAGAAAAGGGCATCACAATGTCTTCAAACTACTTAAAACTTAGCTAAAATGTTAAAAATAAAAATGAAATTAATAACTTAATAACTATATTATTTTTTTATAAATTGCTCTTATCGAACAGTAAGTAATATCGATGAATTATTTATTGTCATTGAATTATTTATCATAAAACATGGTAACCCCTGTTATAATATTTTTTCAAAAACTGCTGGTAACGTAATCTTACTTCCTATACAAAAGACATCAACGCGCATGCGTTTTTTGCGCCAACGCATAATAAGTAAACATTTTTCGCTCTATGATTATAAGGTTAAAAAATATAATTACAACAGGAATCAGTCACGTTCTAGTATGGAAAATTGAGTAATAACATGTAAATGCTTTTCATTTAAGAACCACCTTACAGCTATTATAAGTGTTTCTTGTGTCTCTAAAACACGGATAGCAAACATTCCTGCATCACTAGCGCCCCCTGTTGCCCCCTTCAGTCAACACCTTGGAGGCTGTGGCAGTACGTAAGCTGTGCAGTGACTTTAATTCGAGACGGAATATATTACCGTTACGCAGCCAGGCTCTACGATCGAAAGGTTTCTGGTCATCAATTAGAACTCTAGATGGCGGTACTACTCATACACGAACACAATATTAGAGATAGCCATTACTCCTGTGGAATGTAAAGCTTTTATTAATGGAATGTATTTATACATAAACGCTTCATTCCATTGTATAAGAGAGCATGTAAATAATTGTTTAGAATATTGATTGCTTTTTTTACTTATTTAGAAGAACACTTTTGTTTTTTGTAGACTTTTAAAATAAGGTCAAGATTGAAAACGCTTCAACTAAAAGTGTAGAAAGTAAACAACAACAGAGAGAATATTGTAATACTGTCTGAAGGCCGCGGATGAATTATATAATACACTTATATGTTACCAATAAATGTTTACTTTACTATTAGGTATAAAATTGCCGTTTTATACGAAAAAATTCAAATATTTTTTTTTTGTATGAGAATTATATACTATACTTAGTTAATCGAAGTATTGTCCATTATTATCAATTCACTTTTGCCATTTTAATGGAAGTTGATTGATGCCTCTGCTACAGAACTTCCGGGGACAGGAATTTAGTCCCGCCTCATCGGGGTTGAATTTTTTCCCCTATAAAGGTTATCCAAATTCCGAAAAAAATGGAAATCGTTAGCGGCAAGATCTGGCGAGTACGGTGGGTGACGGAGAGTTTCCAGTCGCACCACCTGTAACTTTGAGACTGTCTGTCGTGCAGTGTGTGAGTGAGCGCCGTCACGAGAAGCAGTGGACTAGAGCGATTGACCATACTCGGATGTTTGATGGCGAGCTTGTCCATCATAGTTTACAGTTCTTCACTGTATACCTCTGCCTTAATTGTTATTATTAATTGTTGTGCTTATCACCTAAAAGGATAAGCACGCCTTTTTGTATGAATTTTATTTTTTAATTATTTTTATCATGTGTGTGTACAATAAATTATATAACTAAATGCGTACTGTAAGCAGGTACCTAGCGCTCATTTCCAGCTGCAACAGGCGAAGGCAATAAAAAATGCACAAACGAATAATATAATATGATTAAGTGATATTATGTTGATAAATTAGTAAATACGATTCAAATTTCCATCAGATAACATGTTACAATTACAATTTAAATGCTGTGTTCCCTTGTAAGAGGCCACAATATATATGTATTATAATGTTCATCGTGTTTGTATAGAACTAGCTGTGCCCGGCACGCGTTGCATGCACGTCATTTTTTTGCACATAATATTAGCCTATGTCCATCTGAAATAATGTACCTTTCAAATAGAAAAGAATTTTTGAAATCGGATAGTAGTTTCGGAGATTACCTCCTACATCCAAACTTACAAACTTTACCTCTTTATAATATTAGTATAGTTGAAAATGTATGGTGTGTCGTTGGCAAACCTAACAAAATGAAATATAAAATAGAAAGTGCAAATTACGACAAAAACAACAGCAGTGCATTTTAGATTGCATTTCCCGTGCATGTGTAACAATACATACGTCACCGGTGCACGTGCGCAGACTCGCGGCTCATAGTAATCGTATCGCGGGGGCGCGCCTCGGCTCGTTACACTCAATTAAACTCACGTGTGGTACATAAACACACTACTGCACTACATTCTTGTGTTTCTGAACCCTTCAATAATATACCTACATATATACTACATATATACATATATAATACACTTTCAGGCTATTCAAGTGGACCAATTAATTTGCGCTAAACTTGGTTACATAGATTTAATATTATATACGTGGAATGATTGAAATTCAATAAGTTGTATCATACTGACAAGGAAATATTCAATTTTAATTGAATATTTATCTATTAAATAACGATTACCAATTATTATTTTTTCAAATCAACAAGTTTACACTTGGTCATTTTATGTCAGAATCTCTTAAGTTTAAGTATTTTTAAATATCTAATGTATATTAATATCAATTTCCATGTCAAAAAAATGATATGGAATAATAAGTATAATGTAAAGTATATAATTGTCATAGCCTTTAATATTTTAAAAGTATAAAACGTCCGCGTAACCGCAATTATATGACAAAGTGGATTAATTAGGAAACACATTTCTTAAAATCCACCTAATTTTGTGAGAACACTGTATTCTTATAATCATAATGCGCAATTACAAATTACAGTTGCGGTTTGAAAATAAATTACCTAGAGTTACTAATATTTACTTCTCAACTGAAAAAAATAACATTATATTATACTACTAAGGTGCTTTTGTGGCGTCACGTGACCACATATTTAATAAGTTAACAAGACATTGCAGTGGGATTAATCGTGTGGACATCTGGTTAACCAACACTTTACACACAGTAGACAGAAGTCCAGCAGTAAACGATAAAAGGGCTGATTAAATCGTGTGTAAATATACTCTCCACTGTGTCAAGTAAAAAGAAGCTCTAATTTGGTCAGATGGTACAATTAACCGTAAGAGTTCACGCTCGCGTCCCGCTGACGCGGCGAGCGGCGGCTTTGCTCCGTGGGAGTGCTACATTTCTGGTCGTTGGATGTCGAAACGACAAGTGTCGGCGGTTGATGTTAACAGTTATAAGTACTCGTATCTCGGCACGACGCGTCGGCCATACTTAAATATTAATTAATATCTCAGTCTCAACGACAAATTGAAATAGACGTTAGATTTGAATTTTTAAGCAAAATCCAATCTTTAAGTTGATGTTATGTTGTAAGAAATTTATTTATTTAAGAAACGATATTGGAAACAGAAACAGGAAATATTCAGCTCGTGACCACGGTCGGTGCAACCCAACCAAAACGTCGAGTAAAATAAATAAGGTAAACATACGCGTTGAGACCAGTTTAAATAGATAAATAAGGGGGTAAATAATACTAATAAAGTAAGAAGAAAAAGTAAATGATGTTTTCTATTAAGTCACCTTAAAAACGTAAGGTTCAAATGCCGCAATAAGGTCATACGTAAGCAAACGTAGACGAAAACCAAGACTATATAGTACATTGTAAATTACATAATTGAAACTGTTTCCGTGACCACGGCGCGCGGCGACCCCGGTCTGATCTGTGCCGAAACGCCCATTACAAATAAAATATAAACGCATTTCAAAAACGATTTATAAAACACAAGTAAAATGTGATATTGTTAAGTAAAGCGCGTAGAACACGAAATAATTAAATTGATGCTTTACTGTTTAAGCTTTTAGTTGAACGATTTACTTCAGATGTGAAAATATATAGATGCAAAATGTACAAGCTTCGTCGGTTGAAGCTTTTACATAAGTATGCTATTTATTAAAATAAATTATGATTTAGTCTTATTTTTAAAATTGTTCTTGTCATTTGAATATCTCAGAAGTTACACGCAGACAAAGTGTAATAAAGAAAATAATTTCAAAATTCATTATCGCCGTGTCAAATGATCGTACTCAAATATTGTGATATTTTCATGTAATACGACGAGATTTGTAAACGTAGTACTATCATAAATACTGCAAGCTATAGTATCTGTACTTACGATGGCGGAAACGCGACGGGAAGTGACATCCATCAACATACTATTACTCGGCCTTTGAAGCCTCCATCCATAGTTAACGGTTGCAGGCGTCCGTGTCGAGTTACGATCGTTAACATACTAGATATTCAGTTCGGGATTAAGTTTACTCAAGATTTAATTAAGAATGTTGACGGTTTGCTTAAAGGTGCGAGAGGAAGGGGGGAGGCAGAGCTTTCGGCGCGCGCGAGCTTACAAATAAATAAACCAGTTTCCCCCGCGCCCCGCGCTATCTATATCGTGCTCTCCTGCGCCCGCGCAGCCTCCGCCCCACCTGCGATCCCGCTCACATTACCCGCGTAATGCACGAAATGAACTTTTAGTGCCGCACTCGAAAGCCCAACCACACGAATGTGACAAAGGCGACTGTTTTATTATCAAAGACTCTCTTTTATTGAATAAGGTGTCTTGATCTCACACAGCGTTTCACGTGAAGTGCGTTGGTTAAGCTATTTAATTGAAGCACTCCCTCTTAAGAACTTTGCCGTCATCCTCACTCCGAGCCGAAGCTTTAATTCCGCTTAACGATTTTCATCGTATAGTAACATCACAGGGTGTCTGACAGTTGTTGTTTGTTTGGTTTCGTGGTTCCTGGGTGTATCGAGGTCGTTCGCCGAATGCTCTGGACAGGCCATTTCTAGTCCAAAAGTAGGTATCGCTCGTGCGGGCGCGCGGGGGCGGCGGCGTGGCGGCGCCGCGCCGGCGCGGGCGGCAGTACGCGGGAAGACGCGCGCGCGACAGGTCGCCGCTGTCAGCTCAGAGCGGCGTGGCCGCGGACTGTGATGCGAGCGCGCCGCCCGCCATGGCCACGCTCGGCCTCTCCAAGGTGTTCATACTCGACAAGTACTTCACTGAGCTGCAGAAGTTTTGGGAGACGGAGAAAAAGCTGCAAGGTGAGCGCGAGCTTGTGCCGCCCCTGCCCGCACGCCCCGCCTGCGCGAGCTTACGCTCACCGACTTGCGCCCGCGCCGCGATTCTCTCTATACTCGCTCTAAGGACGGGATTGTGATTATTATTGCTTTTTATACCGTGTTCGGAGACCGAAAGCTCCTTTACCCCTGTGCGCGACTTTTCGTATATTCTAAGAAGACCTGGCTCGAACAACCAAGTTTCGTAATTCAAATAATGAATTGTTGTTTTGCGGTTTTGTATTTCATACTGTGATACTGATAACGTTATGTATGAACATTATTCACGTGCTGTTACTATGACAATATGTGTTTGACACAAATTTATGTGAGTGGGATTATTAACGTTCGATGTTTTGTTTGTGTTTCGTAGAAGATAATGTACAATTAACGCCGACTAGTCAGCACTCAAATTAGTCAGTAATTTTGACACGAGCGCTACAAACACCGCTCGACGACGTGATGTATGGCAGCCACTGAACATTTCACGTGTTGGCCGTGTCGTGTTTCGTGTATCGCGATGGCAGTAACCCAACTCCGGTCTAACATGATTCTGACATTAACTTTTTATTTCGACCTGCCTTTCATAATAGGGCAGTACAGGCACTTACGAGTCTGCTTTGAGTCTTTTTTTACTAAACTCATGGTATAATTATTATAGTTAGAATTATTTTCGTAAATCCAAGAAGTATAAAGTAAATTAGAAGATTCTAATAACGACATAGATAAATATTCAATACATTGCAATTAATATAATTTATTGCCTTTGTATTTGTCCTTGGCAGCGGTTACCACGATGCATATTTACACATAGGCAGTTAATGGTATGCAAAACTGCATCGGAGGCTGCGCTGGTATCGGCGACTAACGGCACGTAATAGATAGGTTTTAATCGCGGGGATAGGCGGGGTGGTGCGCGGAGGGCTCGAAAGCCTTTTGCAAGCCTGAGTAAACGTTGCGCGGCACGCGAGACCCGCGGGATCGGCCTCGCTGCACGCTTTATAATTATATATGGACTCACATGTAACTAAATAATTCGCTACGATATCTCAACAACAGAGGAGTCGGTGGACACGTCACGAGCCGAGGGGCGCGCGGCGGACGAGGGAGGGGGGATAATCGTGCGGCTTCACGTGTATTATGGAGTCGTTTTCCTGTTGAGTGGAAAGTGCATGGATGCAGTGAATCATGATTATGAATCAACGTCGAGGACATTTACCTAACTAATATGATGAAAGATGTTCACTTAATTCAATTCTCATAAAAAACTTTCGTGATAAATTAGCCGTAGGTACAGAAGGGAAATGAACTGAAGGGGTGACTAATAGGCGTTGTTGACTAAATAGCTATCAGTCTCAGTGACCTTCAACGAGAACTTTTTTTAGAATATACGATTCGCGACACTAGCAGGTCTAGCAATACAATCAGATTTCCCTCATCGCATTCAATTCTTCGAGCAATCCACTTCATCTTCTTTATCTATTCGTAAACGTATTATGTTGAATTATGTTGAATGTTTTCACTAACAACTATAATACGTCCGCGAATTACAAGTTGATACTATTTATTTTAATTCGTCCCAAGGTCGCAAGTTGTTCGCTAACAAACAATTCAATTTATAATATTAGTAAGAATTTAGTCTTTGATCATAGGCATAAATTTCAGTCTTATTTATATAATTAATAATCGCTCAGTTTATTTAAGTTACCGGTGAGTGTTGCGATGCTCAAGTGATGCTCAAAGCATTGTAGTGTAACTCTCACGAGATCTAGGACGACACACTGAATGTTTAGAAGACACAATAATAATACGTGTAACATTCACGATAAATCGATATTTCTGACAAAATTCAAACGACTGATTTAACGATACACATGTAAAATTTAACCGCTTTTTTAAATCGGCATAACAACAATTGATACAATAATAATAATACAATAATATTCTCCTACATAATGTTTGACCGGCCAACTGCGGCTTGGCTCATGCCATAATATACAAGATAATAATTGAAAGTTTGTCATAATATTTGCAGGTTATTTACGTATAATTTGGTATAATATTCGCGTTTAGTAGCCTGCGTCGGTTTACTACCGTGATTAAAGTGTCACGACCGACAAGCACAGAAAGTAATGGTCCCTGCTTGCTGCACAAATGGTCCCAGGTTCGATTGCCGGTCAAATGCGTAAAGAAGAATATGCACAAGAAAGAAGTACCTATATTATTTTATATTGTAAATGTGAACGAGTGAAACTAAACGTTTTTGTTTTACCTTTTATTTTCTACTCGACATTACGGCACAGGATACGCCAGCGGTGCACCGCTGCACCGCTGCACCGCTGCACCGCTGCACGATTGTACGATATACAATAAATCCGATTTACAATATACAAAGTGTACCGAACGCGAAAGTTTAAAAAGTCCATTATTGACAGTAAATTCAAACAAACAAGTACTAAAAATAATATTCATGTGAATATAGTATTGTGTGACTTTGTACAAGATTAAATTCAATTTTGTTTTTGGGTGATTTGTGTTCGTTTTTTATGTGTGTCTCTAGACCCACGGTACACAGAATTCTAATGTAGGACATTGGGTGTGGTGTTACTATTATTATTGGTTATATTTATCGTTAAATTAATATTTAACAAGGATGGAATTCATTTAGTGGTCTCGATACAGTATGTAATCGATCAATTCACGAAGCCTGGAACTATAGATTCCCTTCATTACTCTAACATGATCGATACGAAAGTTTTATTAATCTTTTTTTCCAAAAAATTTCGTCCATTTTTTGTTTTCGCAAAATTTAGTCACTGCTTGCTAAAAAGTACTATAACTTTTTATAGCTAATATAGCTATCCAATAGCTAAAAATAAAAAATCCAGTAACTTTATTTTTATAAAAAATACGTTAATCGTACCATAAGCACAATCTTCCCCCCGCTGACACGGGTTCTTAATGTACTTTGCTTTTTGCATGAGGGATGTACCCTTTAAAACGGCACGCTCGCCAAGTGGATTGGCCAAGTGGCTATTCCAGAGGTGATGCAGATCCTCAGGGCTTGTGGTAGCGACTTTGTTACCCATTAGTCACCGTTTAGGAAACCCGCAGGAAGGAATGGAGTGGTGATATTGTGAAGCCACACGACACCACGCGGTCAAAAAATACGCTGCATAATATAAATTAAACTAGTGTATTAACATACTGTATTAACCTTAGTATTTTCACTTAAAGGAAGTCTTTTTAGGACACTTCCCAGACATGACCAAAGCCAATAGCGAGATCTAGTAGTCAATAATGAACAATGACTGTGTCTAGGTATGCGCGTAAGCGAGTAATGCCGCCGTCATGCGGCGCTATTACCACCGACACCGGCAAACTGGTCACGCCGCGCGCACGCATACAGTTTTTGCTTGCCCCTTCGCATGATGATGCTACCTTAGATAATATTTAACATGAAGCACGTACGAGTATATAATATATTCGTACAGCAATAAGTGGCAGGTGCTCTCTTTATAGTCAGTTCGATTGCGGTATTATTACATTTCTTTATAACTATGGATTTTTCATACATTAGCACTAGCTCGGCATTGAAAAAAGTAAGTGAAGCATAAGTAATATCCACCAATCCCCACAGGGCTCGTGTGGTGGACTGCGAATGGAAATCGTCTAATAATTGCAGGAGAAGCCTCCACATTGTGCTTTGAAGCAGGACGATGTAGACTGACTCCTAACTGTAAATTATACATTTGTACGTTTATTAATGTTTATTTTGAAGATAAATATTGAATGATGATGTATACTGAATTGTTAAGGGTGGCTTTCTTCAGCCACGCTTAAAAATATTAATAGTTGAGCAGAAACGGAATGAAATTCATAAAAGAAAAATGTTAGCAATATTATAATTGGTTAGTCCGTCTGTCTGTCTGTCACAACCATCTGCTGTTTGTAATAACTTGTAATAAGTGAAACATGTTATCATGTTTTTAACAGACTTAAAAGTTTCGATTTTTTTCGAAAGAACTGTAATCTTTTTGTCGTGTGGTGGCCACGTGTGAATAATTAAACAAAAGAAAACAATAAAAGTACAAAGGTCGATTGCTTGAGGGATTATTAAAACTTTTTAGTTGGAATCCTGTGTACCGTGTATACGTACTATTTTCAAAATCGTTTGAAAACCTATTAGTTTTACTGTGAATAATTTTTATGATCTTCGAGATTCAATAAATTCCTATCAGCCATTAAAGTGAGCAGTTTAGTTCCGCTATGGTCGTTCGTTATAAGGTAGATGTTATTAAATCTAGTGAGTGCCAAGCGCCCCGCGCGATTGGACTCAAATGTTTTTATATTGATTTCCAATCCAATCTCGTGTGTCGACAGAGAGCCGTTACATGCTACATTACTGCGCACTAAAATGAATGACGGATACAAAAACTAACGCTGGAACTGAATACGATACGGAGGTGTCGCGCACTGTTCGCTCCAAAAATTATTTTATACCGCGAACCCGTAGGCTGTGGAACGAACTGCCTCAAGAGGTCTTTCCATTAAGCTACGATATGGAACCCCATGGAGGTCTTTCCATTCAAGAGAGCTGTGAATAGGATTTTGCAAGGTCGGCGGCGCGCCCGCATGCTCCCTGGTGTTGCAGGTGTCCATGGGCGGCGGTAACACTTACCATCATGTAGAACCGCTTGCTCGTCTATAAAAAAATAAATAAATTGGAATTATTAACAAAAGACGTAAGAGTAGCGGACGTAAGAGTTCCTCGAAGAGTGACAGCTGGTCCACACTGCAGCGACTTGAGTTGCTGTCAGTCAACTCGCTGACGACTCATATTTTCGTGTCTGGATGTATGATGCGAAAATTTAAAATCGCCGCAATGTGTGTACTATAACGGAATTCAAAAATGGAAAAATGAATCGGTATCGTATCGAAAGTAATTTAAAAGTCGACTAGCAAGTCTTCTCACGTGCCCCTCAGGGGCCGGTTGAACAAATCCGGGACTGTGTCGATCTGCTATGGGGCGAATACAGGTCGTTGCGTGGCCTTAAGAGGCGACCCGAGAGGCGACATCGCGGCACACAATTAAACTTAAGTCCTAAGTAAAGACATCAACGTGTCTCAAGTACACTTGCGCGTGTACTGTAATGCAACAATTACTAAGCTGTATTACAATAATATATAATGTGAAATTTAAAATATATAGCGTCAATTCGTGTTTATACATGTAAAAAACAGGTCTTTTATATTTTTGAAATTGAACGGCTGAATCGTCAAACTTTATGTACATTGAACTTCCTATTCATAAATAACATATCCGCTACTATTACTATTTAACCCAGTTATGGAACACAAAGCGGGAACAAATGCTATATGAACGACGTTGACGGTAACATATAATTATACTCGCAGCCATTTGTAGGGGTCCAGGTGCTTGTTAACGTCCCCCCCCCCGCGCTTATTGTGCACCTCTTAAATTAAATTACATTACAACATTTTGACTTTACACATATAAAATATTTTATACAAAGCCAAGAACACGATGTATAATTTGTATAAACAATTTACTAATTGTTTATTTATTTTTAAGCAATTTTCTTCTGTTTCCATTTATGTAATTGAACTAATCACATCAATCTCTAATTGTAAGTATAGTTGAACGTTTTTAAAGAATGAGATATTTATGAAAATTTTTGAACACAATGAAACTTGGCGATGTGGTAATCGTAAAAACTTTTTACATGTTACCCCCGTCCCATAGAAGACCACCGTAGGTACTGTATTTCTGGAGAAATTCAAACACATACGTGTTTCGGTAGTGAGTGTGATATGCCAGTAACCATTTCCATCCTACGGCATCCTATCTCTCATTTTCCCAACTCTTGTCCAAATCCATTCCTTTAAATCTCCTAAGGTAGCCGCGCATCCGGGGACTGCTTGTATTCTATACTGATGTTGGCATGTACTGCGAATGCAAGTAATCACATACCATCGAGTGGATTGTCTGCTCGTTTGCCGCCTTCTATCCCTAGAAAAATACGTACAAAAAAAGACATAATAAAATAAATCGTATATCGGTTGTTGATTAAACAAATGAGTATATTAAGTATAATATATTAAAAGAACAACATCTTGTTAATTGTCTTAAATCTTACTCTTGATTAAGCAGCAGTAAGTCTGCTTAATCAAGCAGTAAGATGAAGCAATAAGTCTCAGCTCATAAAATCTCACGTGATTGCGAATGCCTCACATTCCGCACTCCACACTTTAATTAACGTGTTCCTTTACGCCTGTAAATGCAATAAACTTGTAATAGCCGTGTCAGTGACTTCCTCGAGGACGATGCGCTGTATTATTATTTATCAATGCCATTTTTGTGTGTTTTTTCTCTTATTTATATATTATTAAATAATTATTAATAACACTTAAATAGTTGCGATAGCTAAATAAATATCTGGGGATACTAGAAATCGATCCGTAAATACAAAATCAAAATATATGAAAAAATGATCGAGTTGTAGGGTTTAGAAATATCTAAATGCAACAATACACTCGTATACCTATCTGGTGGAGTTGGAAAATGAGCTGAGTAAAAAGCGAGGTAACGCTACGCCGCACTTGCGCCTGCGCCTAGAGCCCACGAGGAGAACGATCACCGTGCGAAGTTGACCCGCCACTATACCGACAATATTATGGACTTAAATCTGGGTGAAATTAGTATGACCCTTAGCTAAGGAACGGGAAAGCCGCCGGTGAAGACGGAATAACATCAGTTTTTGTAAGCTGGAGTAGCACCCCTCTTACAAGAGCAGCAACATGTCTTTAATGCCGTCTTACATGGTGGCCTAACACCGGAAGCATAGAGCAGAAGAGTGACAGTCCCGTTCTTCAAGAAGGGAGAACTGTAGATCTATTTCTCTCCTAAGTGACATATATAAGCTGTTTTCGAGGGTAATTACGAATCGGTTAGACGAGATTCAGCCGCTGGAGCAGATTGGGTTTCGAAAAATCTACAACACCTAGAACCACATACACATATTGAGGCAGGTTATATAGAAGACTGGAGAGTATAATCAGCTGCTGTGACTTGCCTTTGTGGATTTACCTTTCTGTTCTTATATATCGAGGTGCTGAGATGTCTGTATAACACTGCGAATATGACAGTCCGAATCCAAGATCAGCACACCAGGCTGATCCAGCTGCGTATAGAGGTGAGACAAGATTATGTAATTTTTCTGAAACTGTTCACAAGCGCGCTCGAAGATGCATTTAGGATGTTGAACTGGAGAGGACGTAGAATCAATGTGAACAAGGAGTACATCTCCCATTTTCGTTTAGCCGATAGCATAGTCATCACGGCGGAATTGCTAAAAGATTTGAACTGAATGCTGAACGGCCTTAACGCAACATCGCGGCGCGTCCATCTCGGAGTGAACATAGATAAGACGAAAATCATGTTCAATGATCATGTAATGTCGAAGGTGCGGCACTCGACGTTATTTGATCGTTATGTCTATCTTGGGGGGACTATCCAACTACGCAAGTCCAACTGCAACAAAGAGGTCGATAGACGCATTGACGCTCGGCTGTGCAGGATCTTTTGAAAATGCGTCGGCTCTTGTCGTCGCCTATACCACAATGCTTGAAGACTAAAGTCTTCAATCAGTGCGTCCTGCCTGTTGTGAGCCTGTGCCATAAGTTTAAAGTCGCTCAGTGAGCTATGGAAAGAGCTATGATCCGAGTTTCTTTGCGTGTTAAGATGCGAAAAACTAAAAACTAAAGTCACCGACCTAACTTACCGAATCAGGATGCTGAAGTGGCAGTGGGTAGGTCATATTTGCTGCAGAATTGATAACCGATGGGCAGACGAGCCCTCGAGTGGAGGCCTAAATGCATGCCTAAAGGCCTAAATGGCTCCCTGTGATATGCCCTCCAGCCAGGCGGATCGACGATTTGAAGATGTTCGCGTGTGATGGTAGGAGCTTTAGGAGAGGCCTATAAGACCTACTTCTTTAAGTTGTCGTTAATACAATAAATAACTGTTCATTAGTTACTTTAAAAATAACACTTATTTTTATTCATTTAATTATACGAGTATATCAGATTTCATTCCCAACACCACCTTCAATTAATGTAAAAATGTCACTTTCTCAGTTCCCATACTTAACTTCCGGCCATCAACATATCGTCGCTCTTCATATTGACATATTGAACATCAACATTAACATCAACATATTGAAAAAAAGAACTATTTAAAATAGTATTTTTTTTTCAATATAATTTTATTTAAGCGCAGTACATTAGAAAGCATTCAGCGCAAAACCGAATAAGGCTTGCCCTGTAAAATTTACTAAATGTCAATTACGTCAGTTAGTCAGAAGAACGACGATATGTGGCGCACGACGAGTGCTAAACGTGTGTTTCCCCCTACACGAGTATTTGCGTGTGTTCATGTTACTTTATATCAGCTCAGTTAGATACGTGGCAGATTACCACGAATGTTCCGGCACTACGCATTCTAGCACCCTGTTTCTGGTCCGACCACTCAATAACACGTGACTTATCGGGCCGTTTCTCAGTAGCTTGCTGCAAATTGCTATCATTTGCAGCTCTACATACATAACATAAAGATAACAACAGTATTTAAATAGTATGTATAGTAACATCTACTAAAACCACTATTTACATCTATTTGTAAGCCGTATATACAAGTGTTCATTTTAATGTAAGAGTTGACAGACGGGCAAGCAATCCACCTGGTGGTAAGTGGCTAGTGCCGCCCGTGACAACTACAGACCTGCCAGTGCCGATCAAAAATGATAGACACTAGCTTGTTTGCAGATGTACTGTTCACCTTTAAGAGGATTAGGATTTAAAACCGGGAAAGGGAACAGTAAGGATAAAGGGGTAAGGAATAAGGATTAGGAAAGGTATGGGTCTCTGGCAACTCTCACTCAACGACGATACGCGCACAAGGGACTTCACGCCGATTTCCTGTGAAAGTGGGGTAACGCGGCCTGTCGTGTGCGACCCAATTCGGCTGTAGGATTCAGCTGCACTCCCACTTTATCGTATTCTTCAACGTACTCACGTGTTTCGGCTGTAAAATGTGCCATAGCCCATTCCCATCTCATCCTATCCTATCCTTCCCCATTTTTCCAAACCTTTCTCCAAATCCATTCCCAAATCTCTAATAGTTGGTATCGTACCCGAGGGCGTGCCATCGTGTATCATTCTGGACTAATGTTAGCATGTACCGCTGATATCGCTCGACGACAGTATCCACATACCACCAGGTGAACTGTTCGCTTGTTCGCCATCTTTCTATAAACGAAAAAACAGAGTCAGGTCAAGGCAACAAAAGGAGTAGAAGAAGTCAATCATTGGGGTGATATGAAAGTGTGTGCAAAACTCAAATTTAACTTGTTTTTAATACTGTCCGAATAGTTATAGTCCCTATTAATAATAATTCAACCCGTGATTTTTCATTTCAATAATGTAAATAAATCTATAATATTTAGAAAAGCTTGAGTATGCTTTATGTGCTTGAGTTTGTGCTGAGTGTGCTTATATCACCGTGATCGTCAACCCACAACCTTCCAATGTTAGATATAGATCTTTAGCAAGTCGCTCATAATGTCCAAATACTCAAATTCTGTTTAAGTTTTTACTATTATTACCTTTAAATTATTGGAATAATATTTCCTTCCATGCACATGTCAAAGTTTTCTATGAATACTCATTAAAAATATACATTAATTAATTATTTAGTTAACCATGTATCGGTAGGTGTGACCTGTGTAACTGAACTAAGTACGTGAAGCTCCCTTGTCCTGTTTTACGATAATGACGAGAGAATGTTACGGTCATGAAGCTTTCCGATGCAAATTCCTAAAATGTTTCTCATTTATGTCTTAAGGTTTTTATGCTTCTTTTTTTAACAAACCTAAGGTTGTCCCAGATTGAGCGCCGGATTTAAATTTTACTCCATTTTCTGTTTGGCAACTCTGATTTGGTTATAGATGTCACATATGACAATTGCAATTAGTCAACATGGAACGCTGCACGATAGAGCAACGCAGTATGAATTTTAGAGCAGTATGTAGTGGACAATCATTTTGGTGAAAAAATCATCTTTAGTGACGAGACCCATTTCCACCTTGACAGATACGTCAATAAACAAATTTGTTGTATCTGGGGCTCCGAGAATCCTCTATGAGATTCATAAAACTGATGCATCCTCAAAGAGTTACAGTTTGGTTCGGCGGGATCATAGAGCCATTTTTTTAGGTATCGGTATTTAGATAGGCATAGAGGGGTATGGGAACATGCTACAGGATTTTTTTTTGGCACCAATCGGAAGATATGGACCTCGATTAACTGTAGTTCCAACAGTATGGTGCCACATGTCACACAGCCGGAGTAACAATGACTTTAGTTTTTTCTAAATTAAATCCGGTGCTCAATCTGGGACAGCCTTTATAAACGTATATATGACTAACTAAGTTATCAGATAACTAGTTATTTAGAAACACTCTTGAACATTCTTCCCAATCATTTTATATAGTTATTGAATTCATTCTGCGGCTCTTTTGTACATAATGTCAGTAATGGTAACACTCTCCGCTACTTTAATATTTTTTAAGCATGTGTCATGCGGAGTGGCAGACGAGGCTGCGCGGGCGCAGTTTTTGTGCTGTGACTCAGCACGAACGTGAAATTAACGACACGTTCTCACGGTTATGGTTGCGTACTTTTTTCAAACAAATAATAGGTTTATTAATAGTATTCAATGTTTAAAATATTATAGACCACACATTGGTGACAGTTCTTGTGTGAAAATCAAACCAAGCGAAGTGCAGGATACCAACCAGTAAAAGCAGTACGGCTATATACATGTTAAGGTGGAAATGCTGATAATATAGACTTGTCTGTAGCATATGTGTACGGGGTTTAGTAGATAGACATCGTCAGCCTGTGTCTCTCCACTGCTGGATATAGGGCTCTGTCTTCTCACGGTCACACACGGTCCGTTGCTCTTCTCGTCCAATCACTACTGGCGACTTTCTTCAGGTTGACCGTCCATTTAGCCGGAGGGCGTCCCACTCTTCGTACCGCTTTCCGTTTCCCTATCGATTATTGGTCCTGTGGCATGAATGGCCTGCCCACTAACATTTCAGCTTACTGATCCTTTGAACTATGTCTTCAATTTTAGCTCTTTGTGGAATATCATCCTAACGGATTTTGCCCAGCAAAGAAACGACAGCTCTTTTCATCGCTGAGCGATTAAGTGATTACAAAATTATTATTCCTAAATCTAACTAAGATCCAACAATCTAAAATTTAAGATTAAACAGATTAAATACTGCGCGGTCCCGTGTATGAAGAAGTTACATAATCATTATAACAACACTAATCGTATAATCCTGGAGTTGATGTACTCTAAAATTGAGCTTCACAGGCATGCGATGATCGATGTGAGCAGCACAGAAAACACATAAATGTACCTATAAATTAAACAACATACATACCATTCATTTTAATTGTATTTTTAATCCATATGTGTACAATTGGTGGAAGAACAGTGTGACAAAATTCGTTACGCACACATAAGTAATATTTTTTCAAACAAAACCAACGGAGTCAAAATAATCATAATAAAAAATGCCAACATATTTAATTAGGGAGTTTAACATTTTCAATTTATAAAAATACTTTTATATAAATATTAGATGGATAAACTCTTTATTGTACACCAATACACGTTGCAAAATGACAATTTAAGTAAATAACACGAAAAGTACAACAGGCGGCCTCATCGCCGAAGCGATCTCTTCCAGCCAACCATTGGGTGGTAAGGAAAAAATAGATAACAATATCAAAAACAGGTGGATGGTGCAATTTTACATAATATCAAATCAATATAATAAAACTTAATTATAAGAATATTTTATACATATACACTTAGTTAAGATTAATACAATACATAATTATATAGAAAATATAAATTTTATAAATAATGAAAATAATATTATATTTTATATATAATATAAAATATATTATATATTGCAAATTTTACTTAAAAACAATATTTTTACTTACTATCTAATACTCCCTTATCATCAAATCAAATCATTCATTTTACAAACACATAGTAACTAATATGGCGTTCATTACCAATATCTCGCATTGTGTTCTGCCACAATGGGCGTGCAAAAACTAAATGTAAATTGATTATTCAATTAGTACTAAGACAGTTTTCTCTCATCTACGACGAACGACGTTCCTCTGCAACCGTGATAATTATCTTGGAAAATGTTCATGCATAAAAGATTTTATTTATTTTTGACTTTAACTAGGTGCGTATGTATTGAGTAGGTATAAATATAACCATTGATATTCACCAGATGTGTCGCTGCGCGCTGGTGCGAATGTCGCGAGTCATGCGACGGAAAGTAAAAGCTCTAGGCGCGCATTCCGCGCACGCGTAACGCGAGCCGCGCGCGTGCCACGTTTTTTACTTTTTACCACGACTAGCGTTCATTCATGACGAATCTACTTACATGCTACCGGTGACACAGGCATTGTCTACACTCTAGAACATATATCAAAGCCTAATTAAAATTCGTATACACAAATAACGTAGCCCGGCTATGTGAGCGCGTAGCTTGTAGCTATACCGTAAACATCGCGTAGCCCCATAGTCGTGTAGCAATTAACTATTGTTAAATTATAACAGTATTGGCCAATTTAGCATTCGAACAAACACGAACTACTTTTGCAGTTCATTGTTAACGTATTCAATAGGTGGCTAAAGGGTCCCAACCGCAAGTATAACGTTTGTAGAACAAACATGTGCTTTCAGTTAGAGCAACGAATACGGACGTTAAAAGTCAATAAGGTAACAAAAGTTTATAATCGAGCGAACGATCAACTTTGGTCAATGTTTTATACTTGAATTCAACAATTCTCTTGAATAATTGTTAAATCTTCGCATAAAACTTGCAGCTTTTATCCTAAAGTCAACTTACGGGATAGTTTTTGATGTTATTTAAGAACAATCGAATTTATTCGTATATTTTCTGTGCACCTTAATATTTCTGTATTCTTTCTTTTCTTAATCTTTCATATATATTTCTGAGGGTTAATTTTTTGGCAAGTATCTAAAAGAATATCTAAAATTCTATGTAAACTCAGTGTAGATAATAGTATGTGCATTAGACTATAGGATAGTACCAGCCCAAGGATAACAAAGCCGCTACCACCAGCGTTGAGGAACTACACCACCACTAAAAGAGGGATTCAACAATGTGCATGTGCATAAGACAATGTGCATGTGGAGGCCCGTGTCCAGCGGTGGATGTAGAAAGGGCTGATTGCATTGCCTTCGTTGCAATTAGATGGCACCAGTGATTGGTTTCGTTGTCAATAATTAACTGTAAAAATTAACTTAACTGTAACTGTATAAATTTATACGAAATTTCAATTGCATTTTACCACGGTACTTGCGGACCACGAACATAATTCAATACCATAATTTTACCGTCTCAATAATTTTGTGGCGACGTCAAAATTATATGAGTACTACATCGCTTCAATTTACATTATACTATGTCAATGTACTAAAGATTCAATGTACTGTAATCTATCCGCTAAGATAAAATGATTGAAATGATAAATTGAGTCCCTGATCTAGTGCGCTCGCGCACGGCACGCGGCGCATCGCGAGGCGGCCGGAAACGTCGCGGATGCCGCGCGGTACACCTCACGCGCGCAGACGCGCACAACATCCGCGCAATTTTTATCACAAATTGTCTTGTTCTAATTTACTGTGAGAAATTTTGAAAGAAGTAGAAGTAATTACGTACTGTATATTGTTAACTGACCACTTTATTTGTTGAGGTTTATATACAGGGGGTCCGTTGCAAATGATATGGTGACGCTATCTCACGGACACCCACATCTCAATTTCATAACAATATTCTTTCGAGTATTGTCCGAACTACTTGCTACTTTTCTTATTCTTATTGCTGAAGTCAGGATTGGCTGTTATTCAATCTTAAAACAAACCCGTGTGAACTGAGCAAACATTGCAATCAAAGCATCATATCATCACCTAACAGCTACACTGGTTGCGATGGATATATCACTGGTCCTACAATCGATCGTTTGTTTCTACACAGCCTCTTACGATATGTTAAAAGCGCATAAAAATTCTAACCACAATGTCTGGTCCGTCGTCGGTACAATACAGGGAATGTCTACTTCAAACGAGCAGAAAAACAACGACTTGTTTACCATCCACGTCGTTCGAAAGGCATTTCACTTGTATCAACGAAAGCTCTCTCGAAATGTTTTAAGATGTCTTCGGGGGTAACGAGCAGGCAGCGGGAGGGGCGGTGTCCTTCGATTGCACAGCAATAAAAAGGTTTTTGACGCGAATAGTGCTCCTCGCAGTCCTCAAAATAGAACTCGCCCCGTTGGTAATAAGGTTGAGTTTAGAGATGCGATGATCGGTTGCCGCACGGCGCGGCCGCTGCGCCCGCGACGACCGGTTGTCTCTCCCACTGGCCGCCCGCGCCGCCACCTGCATCCCGCCACGCCCGCACCACCAATACAGCCTACAATCATGTAATCAGGCGATCATTCCACCTTCACGTCTTTTACTTATCTACAAAGTACTGTAGGGTTCGTTGGTATTTCTTTCAAGCTATAATTTTTTTTTTTATGGTCTACAATTTGCTTTTAAAACGTCTGATAAAACAAAATGGTATAAGGAAGTGGCTGACTCGGTTACTTGACCAGAATTTTTCGTAAACGGTATTCAGGAATTGCATCATGTACATAATACAAGCAAACATTCTTTTATATACGGCAAAATAGATGTTTTACACTCAAGATTTGCTAATTTTGATTTGACTTTGTCGCATTCAGAGAAGCACAAATGTCAATGGCAAATAAACAAATAACCAACGCAGAATCAGGTCAAGACGAACTATGGGCCTGTGTCCATAGGTTTATTCACAACATATGTGAATAAATCTGAAACGGAAAACAATAGATACAAACATCACAATAGAAATAATATTAGGTATATTCCATGTTACAGACGCTTCGTCGTCGAACGAGGCAGTACACCTGCAGCGGCGGCTGTTGAGCCTCAGTTCGGAGCTGGTGACGCTCCGCAATCACCTGCACGTAGGCGCGGGGGGCGCTGGCCCTGCGGTTCCCGGCGCCCCCGCCACCGGAGCTAGTGCTGCCAGCGCAACCGGAGTAAGCGCTACTGGCGCGGGTACGTCACCACCCGCTGCACCGCCCAAGGCGCCCACTCCGCAGCCTGCGGTCCCTCCCCGCGCGCCGCACCTCCACCCACCTCCGCCCACGCCCGCGGCACCACCAGCACCACCACCGCCGCATCATCCCGTGCCGTCACCACCAGGTATATCACATAGTATACTATCAGCCTATGTCGACCCCCCTGATCAAAGGGCGTCGCTTACTGCGCTTTCCGGTACGTAGTATCCCATTCGACTCGTCTAGCCGTTATCGTATCATCCAGTACCTATCTATCTATCTATTTGATATCACGTTAAATGTGTTGCGGTAATATATAAAAACCTTTCTTTACAAATTGGAATCAAATAATTTCTAAGAAGACATAGTTTAAGAAGAATCCCTTTCGTCCAACCGTAGATTATAGGTTGCAGATATATGTATGCGACTTCAATGCTGAGTCTTTTATTTATTTATTCAGGAACGTCTGATATTCGTATTTACTTATAGAAAGTGGGTAGCAGACTATGTCCCCGATATGAATGACCCTCCTCGTTGCTGTCGTCGTCGTCGTCCTCGGCACGTACTAGACGACCCCGATGACCCAGTTACTGGTGCCAATGCGATTCTTACACTACACTCACAGACTACACATATACACCGTCCCCGCCGGCGGAGACGAGGACGTCACCCTCGCTACACCGTGAACACACACCGGCCTTCAGCCAACACTTTTAACAGGTATCGACACGTGCCTGGGCGCTTTGTACTGACTCGCGATCCCCCGGTACCTTCCCAAAGCAACGCCCTAAGCCGAGGTCCGTTCCTTCCCGCACCGATCTACCGGCGGGGGAGCCCGCCTCTTGCTTGCGCTCATTGCTGCACACACTCTTTGCTCCTGGCTGAGCGCCTTCTGCGCTCGCCGCCCTAAACTATACATGTGCGCTGACTCTTGAAAGACCCTTAGGGCCGCAAGAATTTAACCAATCCGAAAAAAAAGAGTAGCGGACGAAGATATCCGTGATGCATGCCAACATCAATCCATAATATTCATACGTGTTTCGGTAGTAAGTGAGAATGCCAAAGTTCATGCCTCCCCATTTTCTCAAAGCTTTCTCCAAATCCATTACTGAATCTCCAAATGTAAACTGCGCATTCGGGAGCGTGCCAACGTTTGTTAATATGGACTGATATTGATATGTATCGCGGATGTCCACGAACGACGGTATTCCCTTACCATCAGGTGAACTGTTTGTCCGTCTGCCACTTTTTTTCATAAAAAAGACAACGTTGATGACAAGCCCTCGGATACGCTACCTACCTATGGAGATTTAGGATTGGATTTGGGAAAGGGGTTTTAATGGTAAGGGAACAGGAAGTATAATGGGCGTTCCATTTATTAATACTATAATAACGATTGCAGATCCGCGATGGCGGAGCGGTGGAGGTGCAGCAGCACCGACGGTCACGTGCACGGGCAATGCAGGGGCAGCGGGAGCGGGCGGCGCGGCGCAGGGCATCGACGTCGACGACTTGATCCACATGTGCGGTCCGCTCAACGAGGAGGCTGTCGTGAGGGCGCTGCAAGCCAGATACTACCACAACAAGTTCTATGTGAGTACATGCCGACACTAATAATGCCATGAATTACGGATCCGGCCGCTTGAGTTCGTTCTAGTAGTCACACATGTAAAACTCATACTTGGAATACTTGGAGTACAAGTCATACTTGGAAAAAAAGGTACCCATGGCTTATAAAAGTGTTAGAACACAAATTTGATGAGAAATACGCTTTTAATTCGAGAAAAATACAAATAATTTCGTCCATTATCCGAGCGAGAGAGCATACGCGACACACCCAGCCTATACAAATAATTGATATTTACACCATCTATATAATCTATATTATTTGTATGATTTGTACATGTATATATTAAATCAAAGCAATTGAACATAAAATACACAAATCGTCGACCTTGTAATCCTTCGATAGTTTGGCTAGTAAAGGACCTAAATACTTCGTTTTTCGATATCTGTCCTAGCGAGTACCTGTTGGGGTGTATCACGGGTGTATTTATGAGAAAAGGTCGTATGGTGCATGCGCCCGGTGCCCGTGGAGCGCCACGTAACCACCGGCGACGAACAGGTTGCATTGTGTAGGGGCGTACTACCGCTGCGGAGCGCAGGTACCAGCTACCTGCACATATACTCTACGACCTTTATGATCGATCCTTTACTAACCGTTAACTATACGAGGAAAAAATAAGATAATTACATGAATATTTTAAATAGTTTGTTGAGGGCGTTGTTTATGGCATTGTTTCGATCGTTTAAAACCTGATTTTCAAGTCATTGTAGCTGAATAGACATATTATACCATCATCTATGGTATATCATAGGAAGAATGACCATTTTCCATTATTACCTAAACTACTGGACTGATATTTATAACTATCCGGGACAAACACTTTACAAAACAGTGTAAACTGCGATAATATCGTTCAGTATATCTAAAGATTAGCGCGAAAAGACAGACAGACTAATTGAAATATTTAAGCCAATTTTTGTGATGATTGGTATTGCACAATAATAATTATACAAAGCCAATTCTTTTACAATTTACAAAAAAAGAAACTCCTTTGAGCAGTGTTCAGCGTTGATCTAACAGGTTCTCGACTCACCACATGCGCTAGACACTTTTTAAAACACTGTTTTAAAGCGTATTCATCTCTAGCAATAAGAAGGTTATTGTTTTATTTCTTTTCGACTTAATCCAAACTTCTTCCTCATCAAACTAAAATAATGCTTGCATGAAGTTGAAGTGATATTTTATTATGTATTTTCAGACATGTATCGGTCCAATCCTGGTCGCAATGAACGGATACACAGACACGACGAACGCACTGACGCTGACGGCGGCGCGCACGCAGCGGCCCGAGCTTGCACGGCTCGTGCACGACGCCGTGCGCCACCAGGCCGACACCGGTTACCCGCAGGCCATCATACTGTCAGGTACACGCAAACACTTATATACACGACAAGAGGACATATACGACAGAACACTACCTATAGTTCCATTAATCCTCCGATTAGAGGACTAAAACGCGGTACGCGCTGTACTGCATTCTTTAGGACCTTCATCTGCTTTGTCCATCAATCACTTTCTGCCTTTTGGGGTATGGACGTTACTGTCTACAGCCTCTAGCGTGGAGCCGCTCCATGCCCCATTGGACTCCGTTTAATATATGACATATAGCCACTAGGGTTACCTCTCGGATCGCCTAATTCACAGGCTTCCAAGCAGCTGAATGTCAAGCACCAAAAAAGGCAACAGTTTTTGATCCCCATTTTATACCAAAATTCTCTTAGTACAGATTTTTCAATTATAAATAACACGGCAATGGAGGAAAACATCGTGCTATGAATTATTAGTAATCTGGGGCAAGTGTGATGTCCACTAATCCGCACTCGACCCACGTGACTCGAGACCCCTTCGCGATGGCAATAGGAGGTTTGTGCCGTGCAGAAGGACGTTATTGGATGACATTCTTTGTTTATAATAAACTAGCGACCCGCCCTCGCTTCGCTTAGGTTTATAAGTTTTTTTTTTAAATTTCAAAATAAAATACAGCCTATATTAGACACGGATAATGTAGCTTCCTAATTGTGAAAGAATTTTTGAAATCGGTTCAGTAGTTACAGAGATTACCCCTATCATATCTATAAACACACAATTTTATCTCTTTATTATATTGGTATAGATATAGATTGATGTTGTCTTTGTAGGTGTGTCCGGTTCAGGTAAGACGTACGCGTCGATGATGCTGCTCCGGCGGCTGTTCGACGTGGCGGGCGGCGGGCCCGAGACGGATGCGTTCAAGCACCTCGCCGCCGCGTTCACCGTGCTGCGCTCGCTGGGCACCGCGGCCACCGCCGCTAACACGCACTCCAGCAGGATTGTAAGTATACAGCCGATCCACATGGTCTATTGTGTTGATAAAGCAATAAATATAATTAAAATAATAAAATCATTAGATATTAGATCTGCTCAGTGACATTTTTTGTGATTAGTATTTTAATAGGCTTCTCTTTCAAAAAAATATTAAAAGCTTACAAAACGACTAAAACTAATTTTTGGTCATAACTTTCTCAAAATTAGCTACGCTTTTGAATAATGGTAGAAGGGATGGGGTGGTAAAGCCGGCCGATACCAGACGGCCTTATTAATATTATACCTGTATACCAAAATATTCAGCAAACGATTTTTAGAATGAAACTAATCTCATTGTCTACGCTTAATAAGATATTAATCTGAACAAGTTGTAATCACAATTGTCTGTTTTTCAGGGTCATTTTATTGAGGTTCAAGTCACAGATGGTGCGCTGTACCGCACCAAAATTCACTGCTATTTTCTGGACCAAACGCGTGTGGTGCGGCCGTTGCCTGGTGAACGGAACTACCACATTTTCTACCAGCTTCTGGCAGGACTAACGTCCGAAGAACGTTCGCAGCTTCACCTCGAAGGTTACTCGGCGCAGGATTTGCGTTATCTCGCATCTGTTCACCTTCGACGACCAGATGCGGAGGACGCAAGTCGCTTCCATGCCTGGAAGACTTGTCTCGGTATTCTTGGTATACCATTTCTCGACGTGGTTCGGGTTCTGGCAGCAGTGTTATTATTGGGAAATGTGCAATTCACAGAAAGTGCGGAGGGTGGTGCTGAGCCTGCTGCTGAAGCGGAACTGGCTGCTTCAGCAGCTTTATTAGGAGTACCAGCACCGGCTTTATTGCGAGGTTTAACGACAAGGTCACCTCCACGAAATGCTCGCTCACTTGCGCGCTCGACAGCCTCGGCTGCAGCCGCCACCGCCGCTCGAGACGCGTTAGCCAAAGCGCTATACTGTAGAACAGTTGCTACAATAGTCCGACGTGCCAACTCACTGAAACGCCTCGGCTCCACATTAGGCACTCTATCATCAGACTCGAACGAGTCGGTACACAATCAAGATGCAGCGTCAAGGCGTGCGTCCACAGCTGGAGGACGGTCCCGAGCTGGTGCTAAGTCAATGGCAGTTTTGAACGATGCGGTACGACACGCCACGGACGGTTTCGTTGGTATATTAGACATGTTTGGATTCGAGGACGCGGCGCCGAGTCGGCTCGAACATTTATGTGCAAACTTATGTGCGGAAACTATGCAGCATTTTTACAATACACACGTATTCAAGTCGTCGGCGGAGTCCTGCAGAGAGGAGGGCGTGGCGTGTGTGTTGGAGGTTGAATATGTCGACAACGTGCCATGCATAGACTTAGTATCATCACTTCGTGGTGGTTTACTGGCGGCGCTCGATGCAGAATGTGCCGCTCGCGGCTCGGCCGAGCAATACGTCGCTAGAATTAAGGTTGCCCATAGGTAAATTGAGTTTCTATAATAGTATCTGTAGTACAAGACTTGCTAGACTTAACTATAACTTTATTTGTTAAACTTAACGTTTGTTACAGAGGTCACCCGCGGCTAGCGGAGGCGCGCCCGCCCCACCCGCGGCGGTTTGCGGTGCGGCATTACGCAGGAGATGTATCCTACGATGCCAGCGACTTCCTAGACGCGAACCGCGATGCTGTGCCTGATGAATTACTTGCCGCATTTGACACTAGAACCTGCGAATTCGGCTTCGCTACACATCTTTTTGGAGCAGAACTTAAGGTTAGCTTTTCAATATACCACAGACATTTTTCCTGATCATTGTAAGACATGAGTTTATAAACTAAGTAGGAATCTAAGTGGTAACCGAACTCCAATCTACCTTTTGAGCAGAAACACTAATAAGGGTATGACATGAGGGGCCTTATCTTATCTTCTATCATATAATCAAAAATAATTTTAAATGAATATTTAAAGTGAATTTTAATAATATATTATATTTCGCAGGCGCTGGCTGCACATGGCGGTCCGGTCGGGGCCCAGTTCCGCGCTTCCCCGACAGTAGCGGCAGCACTTGACGAGGCGCCTTCCTCCACTCTCACGCAAGACTTTCATACTCGTTTAGACAACCTATTGAGGACACTTGTCCACGCGAGACCACACTTCGTACGTTGCTTGAGAGCCAACTCTACCGAGACGCCTATGCTCTTCGATTGGAACACCGTTACTAAACAGGTACGAGTATGCATAAATTGCATAATAAATAATCAATCATAATTTCAAATGCGAAAGCTGCGAAAAAACAGAGCGTTAGTATAGTTTTACCACTCCTCGGCTAAAACGCCATGACATTATTCATCCCCACCTGTTCACCAGGTCGTCGATCTCTTAGTTACCAGTGCTCATCGTAGTCTTAAAATATTCGAATGTTGGTAATTGATAGATATAAAATAATTGGTAGGTAGACCGTGGATTATGTGGCACGATACCTTTACTGCTTGAAACTGTAGTAGAAAATGAATGACTATGGATTTTTTAATGTACGAAGGCGGCAGACTAGCATACAGTCCACCTGGTGGTAAGTGGATACTATCGCCCATAGACATCCGCGATACATGCCAACATTAGTCCAAAATGACAAACGTTAGTACGCGCAGTACGCCCCCGGATGCGCTGCCTGCCTTTGGAGATATAGGAATGGATTTGGAGAAAGAGTTTGGGGAAATGGGGAGGGATAGGATAGGAATGGGCTCTAGCACATTTCACTCACTACCGAAACACGTACGTACATAGGTACATTAAGGATTTGTAATGAGATGGTTCAAAACTGATAAAATTTCGAAAGTGGATAAAAAAATGTATTCAAAATAAATTATTTAGAAATATGTGGAATAAGTTTGGCGAACGATAACAAAGAAATAATTGTTAGGAGAGGTTTGTGTGTTAAAAACCCCTTACTTTAAACGTTACTGAAGTGATTTTTTGGTTAAGAAAGGCTCACTAAAATGATTGTAATATACTCTGTTACAAAAATATTATAATTGTTTATTAACGGGTACCGGTTGTAGTGTGTGGCTAACATTTAACTGTAATTAGTGTATAAGTGGCTTTATTGTATCTAAGGTTAATAAAGTATACTGTCTTAAAGAGATATTCGTGGTGTTTGTTTGTGCCAACCGAATCCCTCATCGCACGGTGAAGGTAACATGGTACATAATAATACGCGTCGCCTGTCACTTTTGTTAGAGCCATAGCTTTTCCATATTTCCAAATACTTTATTCAACTAAACTCTAGTGGTATCAGAACGGTATACATGCGGGAATCTGTGTGGAAAAAAAATTCAAATGGATCCTCCCGAGGATCCATGTCAGGGGATCCTAGTGGACATCCATGTTAGGGGATCCTAGTGGACATCTATGTCAGGGGATCCTAGTGGACATCCATGTCAGGGGATCCTAGTGGACATCCATGTCAGGGGATCCTAGTGGACATCCATGTCAGGGGATCCTAGTGGACATCGATGTCAGGGGATCCTAGTGGACGTAGGCGTTTGTTATCGCCTGGTGAATAAACAGGATAATATGGAACTGTATAATAAGTGAAATTCGTTAAATTATAAAGAGTGAAATAGATAAGTAAAAATAGGTAAACAAAAATAGGTATCATTAAGTTCGCATTAACGGAAAAAGCTTAGAATATTAAATTAAATATTAGGAATAATTGTGACGGTAAGTACCGGTGCCCGTACACTTAGCATTTTAGATTTGAAAGTACAGAAATAATGTTTAATGAATTCCGAGTGTTCCCAGTTTCGGTCGACCATCATAAAGCTTTAACTTTATCAATTTGCAGGTGCGCTCTCTCCAAATCCAGGAGACGGTGCAACTGATGGCGAGCGGGTACCCGCACCGTATGCGGTTCCGCGCGTTCAGCGGGCGGTACCGCGCGTTGTGGCGCCGCGGTACCGCCGCCGTGGACCGCGAGTCGGGCCCCGCGTGCGCCGCGGTGCTGCGCGCCGTACAAGCGGCCGCCGCGCCGCCCGCGCCTGCCTCCACCGCTGCCGTGCGCTGGGCGCTCGGGAAAAGACATGTATTTCTTAGCGAGTGCATGCGACAGGTACGAAGATTAATGCAGGATATAGTTTTTATCTATAAGCATGCGCAACGCGTTCCTCGTTGTGTTATATTCTTAGAATAGTAGTGGCAGACGGGTAAATGATCCATTTTATTTTAAAATGATCAATCTCTCTGGGCTGCGGATTTGCAGTTAATATTGATATAAATAAATAACACCTCGAATAATCAACACTAGGAACTGTGTCGTTGGTCCAGAGACAAACTTAAAAACGAAAAGGCAATCAATCAGACCCGAATAAACATTTGTCTTTACACAAATGCCTGTACGGAACATTTTTGTATAGCAGGCAGACGGTCAATCAAGAGTCTAGGTAGACCAATCGGTCGTTAAATTCAGTTATTTAAAATAGCGAAGTTTTTTTTCTTCGAAATTTTAGATGTTCTATGAAATTATTAATTACTTGTCAGTTATGTTAGATTGCGTGTTCATATAACGATTGATACACCTAAGGTTGTAGTCCAAATAATTTATTCACTTTAATTTTGATATAATTACAAACAACGGTTAAACAGAACGGTGCGCAGGAGACGAGTTGCTAAATCAACAAAACACTCTGTCTAGCCTTCGACACTATGTCCACACTGTGTCCCTACAAGTTGTAGGGACAACCGCTACAACCGGGTTGTAGGCTACAACCGTCATTCTTTTACCAGGTATTGGAGCGGATGCGTCGCGCCCGCAGGCAAGCAGCTGCAGAGTGCATCCAGGCGGCGTGGCGGCAGCACCGCGCCCGCGCGCCCCGCCCGCCCGCTCCCACGCCGGCGCGTCCGCGGCCCGCGCCTATCGCCGGCACGCCGCCGCCGGACCCGTCCGACAAGTGCGACCCGGCACTCGTCAGGCGCACCTGCTCACTATTTGGACTGGATTTGGTGAGTGCCTAAATCTAGCTACGTCAATAGCCGATATTCATACCGCTTACGTCTGTATTCTTCATCAAATGTTCACATATTTGAATAGCGCCCCTGCTCATTAACCATATGTACGTCTGAAACTACGTTGTGAGACAAACAACTATAGATGAGGTACATTACATTTTTTTATAGAAAAAAGTGGCAGATATGCAGACACCCTAAATGGATACCGTAGATCATGGGTATCCTGATACATGCCAACATCAGTGATACATGCCAACATCCCCCTACTCCCAGATGAGCTGCCAACCTTTGGAGATTTGGGAATTATGGATTACAATAGGCTTTAGCATATGTCAATCGCTCACTCGCTCACACAAACCGAAACACGGGCGTCGGGGCGTACATTGCCTTATACGCATTTGGATATATACCGGTGATGTATAAAAATTTCTGGCCATTTCTCCTGCTGATTCGCATATAATTTTTAGAGTTCAACACTCGTTACACCCAGCGGCTATGGGATTGTAGCGTGCACTCTGCCCTTATAAAACCATCATTCATCTTTTTCATTATCATCTTTGTCATTCGGTGGTCAGGAGCGTCCACCGCCACTGCCGCCATCCCGCGCATACACAGTGTCAGGCGGCGTGAAGCTGGGCTACCCGCAACAGCGCACCGTTGCCGTCGACTGGACTGAAGAAGGTGGTGCTGTGCGGCTGAGGGTTGGCGAGAGCGTGCTGGCCGTTGGCGCTGCGCGTCGAGGACACGTCGCCATACAGGTGCGGTCTACTATCTAACATCCCTGTTTTTTTCGCAATCTTTTGGTGTTAACGGTCTACCAACAGTTACCGTACCTCCATAGTTTAGAGCGATCGCTGAAGGTGCTCAGCAGGAAGTGTTTAGATCAACGAGTCTATGGTTTCGGGTACACATTCTCCTAGTCATGGTGACCACTGACGTGATCATGCTCAGGTGCTCGACCTATCGCAATCGATGGATAAGAGCTATCGATCGTTGCGATCGTTGCGACTGATCGCTCGATCGCGCCAACTCGCGGGAGGGCTCTCCCGCGAAGTGACCGGTGGTAGGAACGGATCTCGGCTTAGGAATAGCACCTACCTAGCTCACATATTTAATACAAACCATAGGTAGGCGTTTGAATGAATGGTCCATCTAAACATTAAGGCTATCAATTATCATATCACGCACTTGATTATTCTGGAACGAGTACTGGTATTAGGTACCGGGATTATCCGACCATCTCAGCAATGTAAGGTCAGTGTCAGAATTAGTGGTTTCGCCGTCCTGTGAAAGATGCTCTATTGCGCCTTGTTGTTGTGTCTACTGCGTAGAGCGTTTCCAATTGAAGGCCTTCGGAACCTCCCTCCGGGCCTCCCAGCGCCCTGTACGCGGCCGCACGGGTCCCAGACCTCTAAAGCGGGCACTGTGTGAGATAATAATACTAGTTTACAGCTCTAATCTGCTGCATATCGTTTTCTCTTAAGAGATTTCATGGCACAGCATTACCTATCTATCTAGCATCTCAGAAAACAAAACTACTTCATATTAGGTTTGCTTACAATAAGATATATACAAATATAAAATTAGTCTCACATATCCATGTATGCCCACAATCTGATAACTAAAACCTGTCATTGTGAATTGATTGAACTTGTCGATAGCCAACGATAGTTAAGGTCTCGTGATAGTCGTGACAGTCGCTTCAACTGTGGCAAACATATAGAACAACTCGCAAACAGACTTCCAGCAGAGTTGGCCAACTTGACACTTATCAAAAATCATATACGGTTTAAAATGTTATTAACGTTATATCGTACGGTTGTACGATCGTATCGTACGGATTAACAAGTTATGGCCGTACTTTCAAGTCCTATTTAGATATAGGTCTATCAGAATCTCATGGCATAAAAAAAATAAAAAATTGTGATTTTCATATGGCAATGTCAATTGTCACCTGTCATATCAAAGTACGAGATTTGTCAACCGCTCCTGAGATTTTGTGATATCTTCTTGACAATTAGTTGTTTTTGTGAAAATGTCGAAAAAGCCACTTCGATCTCGAGCGAGAAATATTGTTTTCAATGTGTATCGTAAAATAAGGGAAGAAGAAAGCGTAAATCAAACTCAATCTTTGATTTTAAAGCGCGTCGTAGAGTTGACCGGTAAGTTGAACTGAGTTGTTTTGATACTTTTAGTTTATTTTATATTTTTCTTACTTAATTGTAGCTTCTTTATAGGGGTTTCCAGTACTACTATACGGCGAATCGTAGGTGAGGGCACATCGAATGATGGTATATTTTCCACGCCTGGTAAAAAGAGGAGGGGGGAAGAAGAAAATCAACTTGGACAGTTTCGATTTAGGGTTGATTAGGAATAAAGTAAATGAATTCTATACAGTTCGGAAGGAAATTCCAACAGTAATGAAACTGTTACAAATTCTTCGACAAGATATTGATTTCAACGGAGGTAGAGAATCATTGACGTAAGAAAAATATTAAGTAATAATCCCTCTCACTCTCACTCGGCCTGTGCCCTGAGGAGGCCTGTGCCCTGCAGTGGGACGTATATAGACTGATGATGATGATGATGAATGACTAAAGTCGGAATTTTAATTCGATTCCAGATTTGACAATTTCAGTGTTGCAACGTTATGACAAGTACTAAATAGTAACGTTGCGAAATTATTCGATACGGAAATGGAATCGATTCTTCTCGTTTATAATTTTATTCTCGTAAACTAAGTATATCAGGAAATTAAATATTTGTGAACGGATAATTTAGTTATGACGATTAATTTTATTACAGATCTGAGAGTTTTCTTTAATAATTGTGTGTGAAATAAATAAATAAATGTGATCATGAAGGAACATGAGAAATAAAACAAATAGATGTATTATGGTAATATTTTATTTTATAAATCGTCGCCGTCATCGCTATCGCTATCGCTGTCACTTTCTGTAACATTTATTATAAATGTGTCTGTGATATTGTCAATTAACATATCTAGCCTACTCATTTTTTCCTCTTCTTTGACAACATGGGATACGCATTTAGACTATTCGGTGGCCGTAATTTTTTGAATGCCTTCCTCAAATAAATTTCTCACGTCTGTCAATTTGAAGGTTTTATTATTTTGAGCTACATGCCCCTTTACCTGAGCGGTTCGATAGGGTTAGTCGATAGGTTCGATTAATTCGATAGGGTTCAGCTCGCAATGGTAAAACCGTGATCCCATGTTGTGCTGCCATTTCGTCTACAGCGTACTTATTAAAAGACTCGTTATGTGGAATCAGTTCTAAAAGCGTAGCTTTAACCATATCTGGTTCGTAATGAATATTTTTATTTAAAAGCCAGTCTTGAATGGCAGCTTTTTTCCAGCTCATTTTTGGTGCCGTTTCCAATTTTCGGGAGTGGTAAGGTGCATTATCCATCACCACAATTGAGTTTGGTCTTAATTTTGGTAAGACTCCAGCGAACCACTCCTCAAAACAAACTGCATTCATCTCATCATGGTAATCTTCACAATTTTTCTTTGCTTCAAAAATCATGAGCCCCTCTTCCAGGAAGCCTTCTTCACTACCTATATGGCTAATTATGAGACGTTTGCCTTTTCCAGATGGGTTTTTTAATCCAGTGGTCAGTCCCTCCAAAAACGCTTGCCGAGATGATGTGACTTGCTTGTCCACCCAAGTTTTTTTTACAGTATGACCTTAAATCACATATAGTACATGAACATTCAATATTACTATTAAATTTAATGTAAATGTATATTAATTCAAAATGTTAGCCTTACCTGCGTTAACCCAAGTTTCATCTTGATAATATATATGTCTCCCTTCTCGTCGAAACTGACATATAGATCGCAAGTAACGCTGGCGCCATGTTATTATATCATTTCGATCAATAAGTGTGCTCTTGCGTGACCGTGCAACAAATTTAAAATTAAGATGCTTCAAAAGTTTTCTGAGGGTGTCTTTGGAAACCTTGGGCATTTCTGGATCATCGTTCATCACTTGTAAAATCTGAAATAGTAAATTTTATAATAGTTTGGAATCATTACTTATATATAAAAGATGTAGGTATAAAATAATACTGTCTGACTGATTGACTAACCTTTGCAATGGTTGGAGGTTCATTTCGGTAAAAGAACTGATGAACTATTCGTCGTATTGCGGAGAATGTAAATTCATCAATTTTATCTTTGAAACTTCGCTTTGGTCCAGTTTTTTTAGGGGGAGTTGGCGGCGCACCTTTATTTACTTCCTTCAAAACGTTACAAACAGAGCGTGAGGTTATTCCCAATATGTGAGCAACTTTGTTCATACATTCATTTTCTTCCACAACTTCAAAGGCCTCCAATTGCGCAGAAGTTTCATTTTTCACGTACTTATATGCGTTGCGGATCATTACTTTTTCAGTAACAGTGAAAGCTTTTCGTGGACGTTTTTTTCTTGGAGACAAGAAAACATCCACGTCTTTTTGTGATGTACTTGGCGGAGGATCCATTTTGATGGAAAACCAAAACAAATAGATTCACTCAAAGTTCACAAAAAACTATAAACGTAACAACAAACACAACGTAACAAAACTTTAACAAAAACCCAACAAAATAACAAAATATCGATTCGCAATGAAACGAGATATTCGTGCAGTCAGACTAGGAGAATGAAGCCGAATGACAAGATAAACAAAATGGCGATAGCTGCACGAGCGCGCACGGGTTGCCAATACAGAAAACTATCTAGGCTCTTTTATTATAAGTTTTGTTTTTAATATAAAAAAAAACAAAAATATTAACTTTTTATAAAATAAAGCAGCGGTTACTAATTAATAAATAATTGTTATGAATAATTATGTATTTATTTAAATAAAAATCAATAATTTAGTCTTTAATTGGCACACCAATATTATGATTACATAAACATAAATCGCGATTGTTTATCGATTTTTGTGTTCATCACTACACTATTATATGTGGTATCATTATTTTACAAAATGACAGTAGCTAATGTCAAATGTGGAATCGAATTATAATTCCGACTATAAGCTATCGTTTGAGTAACATGATAAATTTTATTATTTTTTACACTTATACTTAAGGAGATTGGTTTTGAATATGTTAAATGCCAATCAAAAAGGACCATTTTGATGGAGAGAGATGACATAAAACTACAAAGATACAAGTTTTTGAAGCGTATAAAGGAAAACCGCGAAGCTGAAGAGCACAATAAATTGGATGTGATTTATTTAGATGAGACTTACATTCACGGTTCATGTTCTGTGAACAAGTGCTGGCAAAGCAAAGATATTGCAGGTCCATCTAAAAGTATTTCACTTGGAGCGAGGTGGATCATTGTAAACGCTGGTGGAGAAAATGGCTTTGTACCAAATTGTTGTCTGGTGTACAGGTCAACAAGTGTATCTGCTGACTATCACCACGATATGAATAAGGACAATTTTACAAAATGGGTGACAGAGAAGCTAATTCCAAATCTGACTAGACCTTCACTAATTGTTATGGATAATGCTAGTTATCATTCCGTACGGATGAACAAACCGCCCACACAAGCCAATCGTATCGCTGATATAAAAGAATGGCTTCGTGCAAATGATGTACATTATGATGATCTTTGGCGTAAATGTCAACTACTTGAAGTAGTGAAACAAAACATGTCTGCGCCCTTATATGAGATAGATGAAGTATTAAAAACGCACGGTCACGAAGTTTTAAGGCTCCCACCTTATCATTGCACATTGAATCCCATAGAAATGATTTGGGGTATAATGAAGCAAAAAGTTGCTGATAAAAATGTAAATAGGCCTGCAAGTGACATTAAATTATTAACAGAAGAAGCTTTCTCACAAATTGGTGCAGAGGAATGGCGAAAATGTTGTGAACATGTAAAGAAAATTGAAAACGATTTCATCGAGCAAGATAGAATAATTGAAATGCTGGAAGAGCGATTTATAATAAATATCTCTTTATCTTCATCATCTGATGAAGAACAAGAAATGCAAATGGAGTTCTTGGAATCGTTTTCTAGTTCTGAATGAGGTGTTAAGTTAGTAGTATGATTTAAATGATATATAATAAATTAGTACATAAAGTAATATACGATTGATTCATTTTTCATGACATATTTTCCTATGTTAAGAACCCGATGTATAACAACATTCTTCATACACATACCTAATATACTTCATGTTCATTAATACTAAAGACATAAATAAAAATTAAACAGTATCAAGGTCGTTTAATCCAATTTCCCCAGTATTGCACACAACAAATTTTTATTTCCCCATTTGCCATGAGATTCCGGTAGACCTCTACCTATATTATATTCATTACAAATTCCTACCTATAGAATACTGAAAATTATAGTTCCCAAAAATATAAAAACCAAATATAACACACATGACCCATTTAAATATTGTAAAATTCTTCCCATACATAATAAAGTAAAATATATCATATTACGTGAACAACTTTTCAACGAATGCTTGCTAACTTTAGTATCTCTTCCCATAATTACACGCAATGTTACTACTTAAAAACTGATCGACATATTAAAAAATGTCAACATTTTTTATGGATAACATACAGTTGAATATATAATCGCAATTCTGATAAACAACCTACTCACTGACCCAAGACAATCACTAATCCCTAAAAATATAAAATGTATTAATAGACAAATTATAAAAAAGCCACCTGTATACGATGCATACCTACCTATTCACTCGTGACACCGGTCCCGCCGCACCCGCCCCCGCCTTGTTGTGTTGTTTTCATACCCATGGTTATTATATTATAAGCGATGTAATGTAGTGAATCGTAAACAATTTTACCTTAACTATTTTATATTGTATACACAAAATTAACTTAGTATAAATAGTTTTAACTACATCGCAGACAAATCGACATTCGGTTGTGTGATGTGTTTATCCAAATATAAAATGTCAAATATTAATACTAGAAAAAAAAAATTGCCAAGATTAACACTTCTCATTTCTCTATGCAGGTGGGCACCCGTACTGTGGCAGTGCCGCACCGAGTGTTGGCGCCGCCTCGCGCTCCCCCGCCGCGGCTGCAGCCCCCGCCGCCGACGCCCCCCGCGCCGCCCGCGCCGGTCCCTCCACCGGCGCCTGTCATCGCATAAACCACCACATAAACAATACTAAAGCAACGTCAATACAGAATAGAGATCAAAATCAGTTTCCCGTCAATTATGACGAGAACTGATTCTGAAAATCGTATTTATTATATAACAGCTAACGTCCATGGTTTTCGCAGACGAGGCACTCAATGACAATTACCGGTACAGTAATACTATATATACTCTATTCACATTAAGAAAATGTGACGTCTTCCATGCAATGTAGCATAACACGGCATTATTTGATCAATCGAGGAACACTCCCTAATTAATCAATAGGTGAAATCACGTCACTGATTGTGGTGACATCACTTTTTTCGTATCTTGGCTCCAACACAGGGGATGAGCGTATACAAGAGTACCCGCGCTCAAGCGTCAAGATCGCGCTATGTGAACGAAAGCGGCATCTCAGTACATTTAGACAAGACAATTTTGCTTCACCACCTTTATGAAACTTCGAAATCGAGACTTGAAGAAAAACAACTGATTGACGCTTCCAAGCTTCGTCCCTGTACTTATTCAGTGTTCTTTTCATCACATCACCATTTATCACAACTGTATCTAGCATCTCTGATATTCCAAATCTGTCAACGGTTCATTTGACCGAAATTTAGAAATATATTTGCACATATAAACGATACGATATCAGACTACAAAATCCCACCCAATAGCACATGCCTTCGTTTGTAGTTACGCCCGTAAAGATCTTAAAACTCGCACTGGCCATTGCGATTTGGCAGACTATTTTTGGTCAATATGGCCATCTGTAACTGCAATGGTGATGCGAATGCACAATACTATTGTGGTGTTGCTGACCGCGCACAATCCTATTCACTTCTTTGAAGAGCCATATGTCAAAGCGTAGTGGAAAAATGTCAGTACAATAGGTACATTTTGACAACTTACGTGTTTATGATATAGTGTCTTGAAGACCGGTCTGTATGCAGCAGTTCGGTCAAGGAGATGTGGATGAACCGCACTTCGGTGATGAGAGGTGCACTGACCGATAGAAACCAAAATGGTGCATGAAATTGAGCAGCTCTTTCGTGTAGTTTACTATTATGCAAAATTCCCCTCCGGTAACTAAGATACCTTGACAAGAATACCCTGAGGAATTAATTTGGACGTTTTCAAAAATTCTAACCGGTGATTAACCTGGTGTTTCGTCTGCCGTGACTTTACGGTATTGTCGTATTTAGGAACGCCGAAAGAGTTGTGAAACTGCACCTATCTACTTATGGTGCCTTATTGATGTTAAGTGTAAATAATAGTATAAGTATTTATAACTTTACTGACAGCGAGTGTATTTCCGTTATTAGTGCGCTTGCTCGGTGAATAGTATTATTAAAATAAGTTTATATTGTTAAAAGAGGTGTACACAGGTCTTCGATTTTATGAGCTCAATATATCTATAAATGTGTTTTTATAAATTGATTTTTCAATACAAACGAGTCGATATTTTTCAGTAAAATAAATTTTATTCCAACCATCTATCAGCCACCCACTATCGGTTATACCAAGGCTCGCTACCAATACAAATTTGGTGGTGTCGTGGAGAATGAAAGATTAGACCAATTTCAAATTTACCTAAGACACAGGCGACACTACTGGTCATTAGTGCCGAAGACTACCGGTAGCGCGGCTTGGTAGTGTTTAATTGTAAATGTATGTATCCAATATGCCTTGTTGACGAAGTTGTACTTGTATGCATTTGATGCTAGAGATTAGTGTAAACACTGTCAAACTGTATAACCATAGCCGAATATATACATACATATATACATATATATATACATACATATATACATACATATATACATATATATATACATACATATATACATACATATATACATACATATATACATATATATATACATACATATATACATACATATATACATACATATATACATATATATATACATACATATATACATACATAGATACATACATATATACATACATATCCGTATAGTACTGTAAGTTATTGCAATGTATCTATCCTGCCTGTTACCATATCATATCACAGATGTACACTGCGATAGGTATTATAGTGTCATATTGTATGTAGGTTTGTGACTTGTTCGTAATTGTATGAATAAATAAAATATGAAAGGTACCCGAATGTGGACGGTTGTTATAGAGTAGACTCTCCATAAAGATGATTTCTTTTTTCTTTGGATTCTATTGGTGATCAGAGGGTAACGGTTAACATAAAAATTTTAATATTACGGTATCTGTTGCCAACAAAGCCATATTATTGTTTCAAAATGTCTGGAAAGTTTGGAGCCCTATTGAATATAAAGCATCCATTGTAAATATATCGATTGAATATATACATTTATAAAATACAGAAAAGAAGTGAAATTGCTAGTGATTATTTTACGAATATGGTGCAGTTTTGAATATAATGATAATCACGTGCGAATGTTTTCCCAGAGAAGCATGAAAAACGGAAATAATTTCTAGCTATGGATCAATTTCAATAATATGAAATGGAATTGGTGCAATTTCGATAAAAAAAAATAACTCAATTTTGAAAATGGACGCTAGATGTGCGATCTGCCCTTCAATTTGGAACAATTTTATAATTTCAATAATTTTGTCGCATCTGGTAAGATTAATTAAACTGCTTTGACTCTTCAGTGAACGCTATTTACTCTAAGACAAAGACGCGACAAATTTATTGTAATATGAAAATGATCGAGTCGAGCCCCTGAACACTACTCCAATTCACTAGGTTTAATTAATCTTTAGCTATTTTCAATTGAATGTCAAAATAATTAAAGTCCAAGTTAAATTATCGTCGACTTGTTAACTTCGGTGCCATTCCATAGATGGGAATCACTCTATGAAGGTGTCTCTCCACTGCAACGTGCTGCGTCGGGCCTCGACGAGCTTGCCAACAAGAGTCTGATCATACATAATGTATTGGAAATTATAGACTAATTTATCGAAATGTATATCGTTAAGTAGGGTAACGTACAAAATAAATATACGATTCTATAATATTCACTTGTTTTTATTTACGTTTGTTACGCTCTGTACATGTTGCAACAAAAATATTTATACAATCTCTGGAATGTGACAAAGGCTTTGTAAACAGCGACACTTTACTACTGTTTATCGTTGCCTTTTATTTTGTAAATAGAGTATGAAATATCAACAATGATTTTGAATAAATCGCAATTACAAGGTCTCTTAAAGAATTACATCTAAACATTACAGAAGTAGATATCATGAGCTTTACATTAGATACTGTCGAGTGTTGTACCGTGTGTGAACACGACACAAAAACGTTCTTAAATGCGTATGTTTATCTATTTAACCGGAATGAAAAGGACGATAGTTTATGTCGAGAGGTACGAAGACTTTTTATTTTAATTTGCATTTAAATCCGGTCTTTAAATCTGTCAAGTGGCTTTATAGGTAACCATTAACGTACCAGCGAATTCCATGAAGAGGACAAATTAAAGTATAGAATTTAAAAAAATACAGATAATCATATGCAGTGAGACCCTTTAATTGTGTGGAAAATACGAAAATCTTAATCGCTATATGACAGACACAAGCGACAGTAGAGCCTTATATAAATATCGACACAGGGCAGTGTTTGATTATAACATGAACACGTTCAAAGCAGTACGACACAGTGACACATTTATGCGATTTTATAAACCGACATAGTCTCAAGACAGGCGCCCCATCGAATATCTCAGGCATAATTCACATCGACTACACGGAACGGAGACGACGCGGACGCGACAACCAATGATAGGATTCCGGTGGAAGCGTTCTTTTCCTTAGGCCTTCGGCTTCAGTTTCTACTTCATAATGTTAAGTTCTCGTCGCATTTACTGCCATCAATAGATGGAAATTGGAATGATCTGACGGCGACGATGCCACGATACATCGTACGAGGGAGAAATTGCGAGTAACGATATTTCTGCCGGATTGCCGCTGGCTGTACTCGCAGTCATTCAAATTTAAACCATTAGGATGAACATGAAGTCCGCTACTCACTATTCGCCCCGTGGCTTCCATTCCGCGCGTTCCGTGTATGCATGTCTTAGAGTGATAAATTCGCGGAAATGTGCCATCAAACTTTTACTCAGACACAATCGCCATGTGGCGAACATCCGACTTACATTGCTTGATATCCCTCCTGTACGCCAATAACTATTTTACAACACATTAATCTATGTATATAACGACTACACAATGTGAATCCGCTAATTCTCTCTTCATTAATTCTAACAACGAACTACTCGTATATAAATAAGATATATTGGAAAGGCAATGCGTATTAAGACAACAAGAATATGATTTTATAAGGTCCCATTAACAAATACGTGTATGTAAATACAATATTTAACCAAATTCATCGTTTCGTTGAGATATCACATTGCGATTATGGAGAACGATACCTGGCTTTGGGGCCGAAGCGCGACACGCAGATTCCTTAAAAACAGGCCCGTAACTGATCGTCGTTCAGTCGCTGATTTTGACGTAAACCCGTTGCGTAGGAATCGCACTGAAAGCGGCCCGCGGCAGCAAAGGTGATCAATTAAACATTGACTGATTGTCTTCTAAGTTGACTTGTAGGACATATGATAATCGCTCTTTGAACATTTAAACACGATGTATCGTTTTCTGTCTTCACAATACAAATAGGAGACGTAGTATATCATATGAATTGACAAAGAGCGATTTTCGCACGTTTTAGAATGTAACCTAATACTTATTTTTCCGATTGAATTAATAGTAAACGATATACTTTAGTTCTGAAATCATCCGCTAGAGACGCCACCATCAGTTACAATTTTTAAAAGAAATTATTACTATTTCAACATAATTGGTCAATGGAGGGCTCTCAAACAAACTCAAACTCGTTTACAGCTCATTATTAATATATTCAACAGACGAGTAGGTGACGCCATTCGCAAATACAACTTTGTAGTACAAACATATTCATTCGGTCACCGCAACGAATATTAACATTAATGTCACCGTAATAAATGGTTCACGAACGCAAGAAAAGCTTGTAATTGGGCGAACGTTCAGTTGCTAGTTAAGGGATAACCTGCCGCCGGTGGTCGCTTTCAATAATTTACGATATAACTAACATTTCATGCGAATAAACATTTTAAGGCCATGGAGCCAAAATCTAACAACGTTCCAATGTTTTAATTTAATAGACATTAGGCCTGCACGCGCTGATACTGCGGCCTTAGCATTCCAAGCTCCACATACCTTTTGAAGGGCCTATAGAGAACTGTTTTTCAAAATTCAGCAGTACTAATCGATACTAAATAAATGTTAACACAGCTGACACAATACGTGTGTAGAACTCCTTAGAAGGGCCCTAAACGATCAATTGTATTGTGAAATTTTTCGGATTACGCAATGTTTTTGATCGTTTAAGCAGTATATTGATATTCGTTTGGGTGCAAGGCGCGATTCAATAATATTGTATAGTTCTTTCACCTCACACGCGACGCGCGGCGTCGGGAAACTGAGCGTTCTCAAGTTTTACGCACAATAAAACAACGTACGCACACACGTGCACTACTATGCGTAACCCGCCCCCGTGACATGAAACAACTACATCTATTACGTTATTGTACAATTGTATTTCGCTATGAGAGTGAAGCGGCCCTTCACTTTCATAGCGAAATACAGTATCAGCGGGCGCAAAATAAAGCTCGTTTATAAATAACATGCACACAGAGACAGATGAGCAGTCGCCATTATACGACTCACATAGATATTACATGTGGGGGCACGGTATCGAATGAAAGTGTCGACATTTTATTGGATGTCGTCCACTAGGATCCCCCAACAAGATCCCTGGGGGGATATGTTGGGGGATATGCACTCACCGGTTCATCGGCATCCTCGAAGATGGGGTTCTATATAGAATTTCATTTTTTAAGTATATTTTTACTAGGGTACTAGTATAAATATTAAGTTACATCAGGTATAAAAAATATTATACATTCTCAGACAAGTAATTATAAATTAAAAAGGTACACGAAAAAAAACTATTATATATAAAATCGTAGCTTGGGAATCCCCAGTGAACCGTCGAACGTCTGTCGATCCCCTGGGGGATCCTGATGAACCGATGAGTGCAGACGGATCCCCGGGGGATCCTGGTGTATTAACTCCTTTTTTTTCCGAAAAAAGTATCGTATTCATCAAAAAATATATATTTAAAATCTTAAAAAATTCTTGATAGTGACAAAAATATCGACAGCCCAAAATATCGATACGTCCCTAAAGTTCTCGACAAAATTTTCGGTACTGATTTATGATACGATCTCATGAGTAATATTAAAAGTAGCGACTGTTAATTTCGATACGATACTTGCCTTAAAGTATCACACGAGTAAAAGTATCGGCATCAAACATAAAAGTAGGTACTCGATAACGAAAAGTATCGATACTTTTTCCGTGTCCCCAATTAAATGAGATTTATAATAATTTTATAAAAATACACGATTTCTAGCGATTTCAATATGGAAGCGAGTCGATGACACATTTGACAGAGGTAGACGCGACACGATCGAGAAACTAGTCAAAATTTGGCAACAGTATCGTTAGACTATATAAACAACATACATTGATATATAAAAAGGCTTCTGGATACACAGTTACTAATAATAGGATCATTTCCAATTTCATTGATATAACAGATGAGAAGATAAAAGCTTAATTAGTAATAGGGCGTTTGACCATTTTTAGAATATCGTACAATTAGATGACAGAATAGTATGAATTCAGTTTGTGCAATAAAAATATAAATATCATGGAAATATCCGCGGTGAAGATCTTGGCAGCAATGCACAAGAAGAATGTCATTCTTCTATATAAACACTAGAATATAAACACCAGGTAGAATATAATCCACACATGGAGCAGCAGCTCCTCAACACGCCTTCTCACTTCCAATGTTGCTAAGCTCATATTTAGCTTATATTTCAATTGATTTAGAGAATTATTTTTAATATGCCTTCGCTTTCATCTCTAGTCGTCGAATAAGCCTGTGAAATATGACAATTTCAAAAATAGTCATCTACCTTATTACACATTTATTTTCGACTCTAACAACACAACAACAAGATTCATTCTTAAATGAATAAGCAATAAATAGAAGACATTTTTGAACGGCGCGTTGTGTATCTTGAACATTTTTATATCGATGTCAATACAATAAAGAGATATAAGAGAATAAGAGTACAATTAGTTCCTTTAACTTGTAGATAATGGGGCAGCTTACGTTCATTTGTCATTTGGAACAAAATCTTGCCAAAGATGCCGCCCTGGCTACACAACACATGCATGCTAATATCAAGATTAAGTAACAGTTGTACAATAATTGTGACCCGCTACAAGCGATACAGCGAATCGATAGCAGCAATTCAATTCCATTTAACCGTTAGAGATGATAAAAATATTTCAAAAAATCACGTGTCCACAGATAAAACTGAACGAATGTGAACTCAATCCCAACATACTGTAATACGTGTTACATATTAGATTGCACGTATATATAATTACTAGAGATATTAATAATAACTTATAACGGAATCGATGCTCGAAATATTTTTTTATTAAAATACTAGCCGACCCGACAGACGTTGTCCTGTGCTAATTTCAATAATACAATAAGTTCATACAAAAATCACGTAGAAAAAAAGCACTTTCAGTTTTTCCCGAATTTTCCAATTTTTCGGTCAACTTTTCCAATTTTTCTTTCCCTAAACACCTTATTAGTACTACGTACATTTAAAAAAAAATACCCAAATCGGTCGCGCCGTTCTCAAGTGGTGCGCTTACCAACGAACAGCATTTAATTTTTATTTATATAGATAATATCAGAAACAAATTCACAAGACTTATGTAAAAATAATTTGACAGTTTCTTGGTAGGAACATTCAATCCGAACGACATGAGCAGACCGTCAACGTGACAGTTACATGCTTGTTTCAATTCGAAGTAAATGGTAAATAGTTTCATAATTTCATTTTAATAAACTAAACGAAAAAACTTTCGTCGAAAGCGTAGTCATCTTTAGCTAGCGACATTTATATGTTCGGCGTGCATTAGAATTAGTTCGAATATGGATTTAGAAAAAATATTGGAACTATCTTGGATCCAATATTGGAAATATTGGATTGGAATATAGGAAAATTTAGAATTAGATTAAATATGTATCTTGACATCCTAATTACGTATGTAGTGTAGCTAGTCCATAGCGTTCAGTTACCGCATCCTTCAAACCAATATTTACGGATAATAAAATGTAAAAGTATCAAAAACCTATGCTAGTGGTGCAACACACGATGAGCACACACACACACACACGGGAAGTATAATGCAACGCTAATCAATACACACTCACAAACCGCCGCCAATTACTGAACGGATTTGACTGAACGAACTTATGAGACATGGGGCCAAACCAATAGACACATTTCTGTAGAATCTTCCACTGAAGTACCTTATATTCTTTCTACGGAATCACTGCTAGCGTACAAAACGCGTGTACTACATTCAAACACACTCTTCAAAGAACACTCGATAATACAATTCGGTTGTGCAAATTAAAATTCTGGTAAAAGCACCGAAACGAATTTTATAAGAGAAGAAAACAGTAAGTTTGTTCGATTATCTAATACATCTCTCAGTGCGACTGTTTCACGTATTGGTACACGATTTAATCAAATATCAGACTGATAACTGCAACGAGGTCGCATCTCAAATATAGATAGATTATTGTGAATTATTTGTAAAAAAAATTACAATACTATTATAAAATAAGTCGAATTTCCCATAATATGTATGATAGATCCCGCGGAAGCTATCGGTCAAAATGTAATAATATATTATTTCAAACATGTCTCTCACCAGGTTTTTAATTAGCACAACCGAAAACGCCGTCGAAGCGACAATATTTCAATAGATTAAAATTATATATTATAAAAACATTAGTAAGCGTACTGTTTGTTACTAGCGAAATTTACATCACACGTGAAGCAAATACAATAGAAAAACTTAGAACTATGCATTTAAACATAACAGATATAAATTTTTATTAATTTTAATATAATTTGATGATTATTACATGTATTGAAGCGATGTGCGGGGACATAGGTTCCAATATATGCGCCATTTGCTATTTGATAATTATAACAGTATGCATGGAACAAATCACTATTTGGGAATGTGGACTCGTAGGAACAGTCGCAACATGAGTTTTGCTAAGTGCAAAGTTAAGTTATTACAATTATTGCATTTGACGGTGTTAATCTCAATGATCAATGAGCGTATGGGACAAAGCAGGCCTTTAAACACTAAAACAATTAAAACAACGGTCTTTTAAGCCATAATTTGTTGTATAAACCGCTGTTTTCTTCGGGGTAACCGACTTCTTATTTTAAAAGCTATCGAAATTTTAAATATACAGAAAGATAGAGGAGAAAAAATGGATTAGAACTGTATATAAAACGTATTTTAGAAAAATGTCCCTTACTCCAATTGAAATTAACACTGTCGATTTTAATTTTTTTTTCATATACCAGCGTCATATAGCTTTCGCACGTTTAGGATACAGCCCTAATAACGGACATATTTTCAATATGTGATTGTCTAGTTCAAGGTATCCCTCTCCGCACGTGTCTTCGGCCAATGACAATAGAATAACATGAGACTCATTTAATTTACCTAACCGTCGACACAAGCCGTTACACGTATAAGTACAACGTGTCATTGAAACAACGCAAAAGCTGGAAACAGGTGGTTCAATATCGAGAGTAGAATCGATTCTAACAGTTTTCATAATCTAGTACTAGTATACTAGTACAATTATAGTATATTAGTATATATGCGTGACGTCCGAGCCGCGCAAGGCGAAGCGCGCGCCGCCGCGCCCGGTCTTAGTAATGAGCGCTACATACGTTTTAGACAGGACAACAAAACCTTACATGATTGTAACATTGATTTATTGTTTAAAATAATTTTATTTTTCGTTAGAACGATTTTCTATATTTTAAATTGGTTGACATATATCAGGTTTTGCGTATAGACACGTTGTATACATTTTTTAAAGTATAGTAATTACCTAAATCGATAACGCCATACGAACATCGACGTTGCATTCGGCAGTTTGCGCGAATCTATTGAACACACGCTATAAGGCAGTGCTGTAGTCGCATATACTATATTATATATATCTTTGTACTCACAAGTTACATACGCAATATACAGAATCTTTTACTGAGAAGGGTCACTGTGGAAAACCCTGAAACTATTAGAAATAAAAAAAAAATCTAATGATTGATAAATAGTTGGTAGACATCAAGCAACGGGCACTAAACTTCCAGAATTATAGAAAATAGTGAAATCTAGATTTTTCTTATTATTCTAGATTCCTTTCAACTTACACTATCAATTGGCGCAAAAATAACTTAAGATTTTTTAATGGAAAAGGAACGGGTTCGATTCCCGATTGTGTATGAGTTTTCTTGAAAATCTTTGAATGCGGTTTCTCATAACTCTAAAATCTACGCCATAGTCCCTTAGAACAAATTTCTACATGTCTAATAGTTTCAGACTTCTCCACACTGAGCCCGTCTCATTTCTCAACAAAAGATCCCGTTATATATTTTCTCTCAACATTACATGTAAATTTACGAGCGCTATGTGCCAGACATTAGTCGGTATTTATATAGTCGATATCGAGTATCGTCGATACATCACTAAAAATAGTATCGAGTGTCGAGTTTGACGCGTTCGATTATGACTCGGACAAATATAACATCCTCGCTCGACTTGAGCACGTTCTGATCACAGACACAGATATTAATATAACTTTATAAAATCCATTGATGTTGAACAAACATAGTACAACAATAATAAATTAAATTCAATCCTTCTAACACGATATAATATATAAACTGGCATTATATGTCGTTGCGCTAGAGTTAGACTCAGTAAACCACCACCAAAGGATCTGTTAAGCAAAATAAATCATGATTTTGACGACGAGTTGAGTCATCCGAGACATGCCCCGTATGATTTATTAAAATACCACACTTTAGAAAAGGAATATATTTTATGTTTCTAAAACATAATCAGATTCGTAGTCAGAATTGATATTTAAGGTTTGAAATCCGTCAAGTGTGTGTCGGTTACAAATTAAATGCTACCGAAAATGTTTATAAAATTGGATAGAAATTAAAAGAAAAAATACTTTGAATGATCAACAATTCATTGAAAGTAATTATACTGACGTTTTTTTTAATTATGGAAAGGATTGAACTACGGACCTGATTATAACAGTCCCGATACAAGTTAGAACTGGACCATATGTACCTGTAATATAAACACAGTATAAAATAAACTATGATTTCTGTGTGTTACTCAGCTGTTGCTTAGTCTCTGTCGAGGGGCGTACTGCACATAGTCGATGATGTGCGGCGCTCTAGTGGTGAATGTTGCAAGCTCGACGCCTCCGCTGCCGCTCCCGCCTCCGCTACCGCGTCCGCGTCCGCCTCCGTTTTATCTGTGTTCACAAGTTCGGTCGAGTTGCCGACCGCGTCCGCCGAGCACAGAGAAGTAAATACGTAACTCGACGACACCTCGCGCACGCAACGACGTTGCTCCGCTGAAAGTTATACAATAAAAACATAATTCGGGTATAATAAGGTATTAGGCTGTGAATAATAATATAACTAAATAGCTAAAGATGCTAGAAATAAATTAGTAAAATATAAATCAAGATACCTTGAAAAATGATTGAGTTATTAGAAATCAAAGTTAGACAGTGTTAGAGTGCTACTGTGTTAATGACGTCATTAACACAGTAGTGTTATTATAAACAATGCAAAATTCGACATAATCTCAAGCTGTCATTCAATATTTCCAACCCAATTTTCTAACCGTGTATTGAAAAAATATTCTTTTTAATAGGCATCTATTTTCAACTTTTAGTTGAATACTCCAAAAAATCTCCAAAAGATAGATAGGGATCTTATAGAGCAATTAGAAGATGCAAATTTACTAATTGAACATACTTATAATACTTTCGCTGTATTATGAATAGAACAGTAATTTGCTTCCTATAAAAGTACCTAAGAGTCGCTAAACTCGGCCTTGGAGCAGAAAGTAACGTTTCTATGAAACAGGAGGAAATGATCTCGAGCAGTAAATGATACCGACCGACGCGAAGAAAATTATATGAAACGAGGGAAATCGCGGTGACCATACAACTCACACAAATCCCACGCTCATATTATATATTAATTTGTGACTCGGTTCAGTCTATGACAAAATCATGTGACGTCAACATAAATGGCACAAGCCCTTGACCAAAATAAGTCTCAATTATTTTTTTTGCAAAACACACAGTTTGCCTGGAAGAGATAAGGCCGCCTGTTGTACCTACTCTCGTGTTATTTACAAATTGTTTTTTTGCAACATATTATGTTGGTGTTCAATAAAGAGTTGTGTATTTGTTTATCTATCTACATTATAGTAATGGTTTCTCGGTAGTGGTTTTTCTGTGACTTCTAACTCAAGTGTCAAATCTGGAAAATTCTCGTCTAGCTGAACCAATCGGTCATCTGTCATAAGTAATTTATTCCACGACACCTCATTCGTGTTAAGAGAACTGGTAACTTAAACGAAGGCATTGAATGCATTGCATTGAGTGCAGCCTTTTTCCAAATTCATTACCAAATCTCCAAAGGTCGGCTGCGCATCCGGTGATGTGCTAACGTTTGTCATCTGGACTGATGCCACATACCACGGATGTCGCAGGGAGACAGTATCCACTTGCCACCTGGTAGACTGTATAGCTCATCAGCCGCCTCCTTTAAAAAAAATCTATTCCACGCTGCCAATTTGCGTTTTATCTTTAGTCCGTCTTAAAAGAAATAATAGTCTCCTCAAACGAAGGCATTGAGAACACGTGTGAAAGCGGTGCTGCATCCCACAGCTAGTAAGCGCGCCCGACTGTTACCACACTCTTAAAGAATAATATCGTAAAGCAAACAACACGTTTTGACAACGTTTTCGGGCGGTAAAAATTACAATTGACAGTTTCCCTGTCGTCTCAATATACCTTATTCTTACCGTCGACGGTAACTTCTTATCATCAGGCAGATGGCTCGTCTGCCCGTTTCTTTCTACATAAAACTTTGACGCTATATCAAAGTATGAGGCCATAAAACACGTCCATTCGTATACACCTTCGACCCGGAGTAAACATTTGCCATCCATACAAATATTTGCCTCGGCTCAATGTTACTCGGTACGTCTGATCTGGTTTACAAAGATCATATCATTCGCATTTACCTGTCCTAGGCATCTTAATGTATTCATCATTCTCATATGGCGAAGGAACCAGGCGTTGTGTGCCACGTCGTCACTCGAGTGTAGAAATATAATCGTATTTTGTCGGTGAAATATACGTACTTTACTGTGAATGTGTGTAAACGGACCAGGTGCGAGAACTCTTTAAAGAACCCACAACAATGTAACTCAGCTTACATCGTTATAAATTTTATTTGCATAAAACTTGGTATACGAAACAGGTGTTGTGATATATAATAATTTCAATTCCTCAAGGTTTATAAATAAAATGGTTTTATATAATGTATTAAGAATATACTTTTCAAATAGATAAAGTAATAAAATTTAGGAGGTAATTACAAAATTTAAGGTGTAGAGGTTGGCATAAATATATCACGACACACCACGTTAATGCAGAGGTTGGTTGACAGCGAATGTCGCTAGGAATTAACATCTCTCATACAAATTTTGCGCGCAGTAAAGAAGAAATAAAATAAATTGGTGAGCAGTTCTACGCCATATAAGAATAAATTGGACAATCTTTCTGCGTATGCTGAAGGGCCCCGCGAAATTAATTTGCCCGTGACCCTATAAGGTTTAAAGGTCACGTAACACAGCCCGTGGTCATAGCCGCAAGTGGATCGTCTGCTTAGCAGTAAAGAGTTAGTACTAAAAGAAATATCATAGTTACCAATCATGTTTTGCAGATTGTCAATGACCACCTCCGTGTTGTAGGTGGCGTCGACCGCGCGCTGCAGAAACGCCGTCCACGTGCTCAGCTCCGCCTCCTGCGAACCAACATTGTAAAGGGTGTTTTTTTTAGAGGTATAGAACTTTAAGTTGGCAACACTGTTTTAACTGGCGGCCATTTTGTCAGCTGTCAAGTGATTTGTGTTTATTTTGGTTTGGCATTTCAACATGAATAGACTGACGCCTGAACAACGCTTCCAAATTGTGCATATTTATTTTGAAAATAATGGTTCTGTTCGAAATACGTATCGCGCACTATTTCCATTTTACGGTCAACATAATCGTCCATCAGAGCAATTAATTCGACTAACTATGGACCGTTTTCGCACCACATTTACTCTAAATGATAATACGCATCTACAGAGACGTCGTACAGTGCGTACAGAAGAAGCCATTGCTGCTGTAGAGCGTAGCGTAGAGGAAGACCGGAATCAGTCTATCCGCCATCGTGCACAGGAATTGGATATGTGTCCATCCACTTTATGGAAGATTTTGCGGAAAGATCTTGGTTTGCGTGCTTACAAAATCCAACTCGTGCAAGAATTGAAGCCACGCGATCATCACCTAGCAAGGCGTAGATTCAGTGAATGGGCCCAAAACAAGATTGCCGTTGATCCCGATTTTCATAAGAGAATTTTGTTTAGCGATGAAGCTCACTTTTGGTTGAATGGCTACGTCAATAAACAAAACTGCCGTATTTGGAGTGAAGATAATCCTCAAGTGTATGTTGAGACACCGTTACATCCAGAAAAACTGTCTGTTTGGTGTGCTTTATGGGCTGGTAGAATCATTGGTCCGTACTTCTTTAAAAACGATGCTGGCCAGAACGTTACAGTCAATGGTGACCGCTATAGAGCCATGATTACTGACTTTTTCGTTCCTCAATTGAACAACCATGATGTGCAGGAGCTGTGGTTTCAACAAGACGGCGCAACATGTTACACAGCTCGTGCCACAATTGATTTACTGAAGGAAACGTTTGGTAACCGCATAATTTCACGTTCCGGACCCGTGAATTGGCCTCCAAGATCGTGCGATTTAACGCCGCTAGACTATTTTCTGTGGGGATATGTGAAGTCGCTAGTCTACGCCGATAAGCCCGAAACGATCGACCACTTGGAGGACAACATTTGCCGCGTTATTGCCGATATACGGCCACAAACGTTGGAAAAAGTTATTGAAAATTGGACCTCCAGATTGGATTACGTCCGAGCCAGCCGTGGCGGTCATATGCCAGAAATCATATTTAAATTATAATGCCAAAAGATTATCTTTTGAATAAAGTCAATTTCATGTCAATTTTAAAAATTCATCCTTGTTTTATTCCATTTCAAAGTTCTATACCTCTAAAAAAAACACCCTTTATTTTATTATAATAGGTTTTCATTTCCTCAAACTATCTTCCTTCCCAATCCTGGACCCAAAAGGTAGGTAGTGCATCAATAAATTTGTGACGGGTGGTAATTTCGCAAAAATATCCATGGTGACAAACGGACTGCCGCTGGTTCCTCAATATTGTCTATAGTCTATACATATCATCATATCAGAACTTACGTAGATACACATAGTATCATCACTAAAATTACTCCTACAAATGAAAAAGTTTGTTAGTTTATTTTTCCACCAGATAACATTTTAACATATCAACGAATCGCTACAAATACATTATGTATTATTTATACATTATGTATATATAATACATTATGTATAAATAATGTATGTATATAATACATTATATAATGTAATGTATTACTTCGTAGAAGAGATTAATGTAAGATAGTGTTAAAACTTAATTCTATGTGGACGATATCGCAAGTAAAGAATACGAGTATCTTTATGATGTGTACCTATACCATACACCTAAATCAGCGCCGGCTCTAGCTCATGTAGCGCCCGGGTGCAGGGCGCCCTCTAGTAGGCGTTTTGGACTCTTTGGAGGTGTCGCGAGCGGCGCTCGGCACCCCCTAAGACCCTGCGCCCGTGTGCACCGCACCCCCTGCACCATAGGTAAAGCCGGCACTGAATTCAGCGCTCGACAGGCGCCCCCGGGCGCGGGGCGCCCGGGGTGCACCGCACCCCTTGCACCCCCTGGTAAAGACGGCCCTGACCTAAATGACTAAGAAACACTTTCCATCTGCTGTCATCTCCGTGATACACGATTCGTCGCTAATGCATGCACAACACCAGAGTGGTGTGAATGCATCGCTTACCCTCCCCATTCTCCCTAATCCATTCCTAAAAGGGTTATTGCACGTCACATTATTCAGGAACACTCAGTAACAAAATTGAGGAATAGCAGTTTTTACACCATCCTGAACGTAGTAACTAAGCGAGTTAGAATTCCTGAATAACGTGAAGTGTAATAAGCCCATAAATCTCCAAAGGTAGGCAGCGCATCCGGCGGCGGGCCAACGTTTGTCATTCTGGACTGATGTTGGCATGTATCGCGGATGTCCATGTGCAAAAATATCCACTTACCATCAGGTGAAATTACTGCCGCCTTATCTGTATAAAAACCAAAAAAATAAACGAAATAATGATACGTGTGGTGTGCGTGTGTAATTAAAGCGTTAATATCAATTGTCCATCACTCATTCTATTCGACCCTTTAGCAGTAACCGAATCCACACGTCTCTGTAAACCGAATGCAATATACATCAGCCCCAACAACTTGAAGCCATACAAATTGTATGGTGTATCATTTACATGCCGCGTTCCGCTATGACACATCCATCATGTCATTTGTGAAAGTTACTTTATGACTGACAGGAGAGAATAAATCGTAAACGGATATGTGAGATTTGGTCTACTTCAAATGTACTAGATGTTAACAGCCGAGATAGTAGAGTATCTCCCGGTAGCGGTGGCTAAAAACTCTTTTACTTAGTCCTGAATTTATTGACCTGTGCTCTTCGTTTCAGAAACGAGGTCAGTCCCTTCATACATAAATAAAGAGACGGACAAATTTTATGGTTACTTTTACCCATCCTGTCACTTTTTCCGTTAAAATATGTGTCGCGGTCGGTGCCTACAGAAAACACATTACGGATTCCCTATGGAACATAATTCTTACAAATGTCGTGATTAAATTCCCTTTTCCCTAATATAATACTACGAGCATGATACATCATCAGAATATAGCACGGTGTGCGTAGTAACAAGCGGTAGGCGTGTATATTTATAGATGTGACGGTCAGGGGCGGACGGTCGCCGGTCGGTGCACTATTTTAGTTTCGCGCCACATCGCCATGTAATACAGAACCTGGACTTCGAAATTAAGGGTCAAAAGTCTGCAAGGGCTTCGGAGGAAGGAGCCGCCTAATTTGTAAAAGTTATGGCAGATTTTTTTTAAAAGCATTTGAGCAGTCAGTCGACCTGGTGGTTAGGGCGATGGGATAGACGAGTCCTTGAGTGGAGACCACGTAGTGTTAAGTGTATTATGGGGCGCTTTGCGGCCAGCTGCGTCCTACCGTCGTACTATATGCAATACATTCAATACTTGATACAATATGTGTATTGGGCATTTAAGACCAATTTCAATATCGCCAGTCGCATTCCGAACACGCGACAGGAAACCAAGGTGTCATCATTGTAATCATCAACAATCAAGCTTGAAACTAGCGAAGGGCCGCGCGGTCACACTCACAGGACATGACAAAAACATCATCATAACAGTAGAATCATCGCTATACTTAACCTTTACTCCTCACAATTAATATTAATGGCAAATATGTTTAAGGGATGACGTGTATGAGAGGATATGTATTCTTATGCGTTAGTACAAATCAGCAAGATACAACACTAATGATGTTGCCTCTTAAAAGTGTATGGCTCAAGTTGAATGGCAATATTCACTGATAGGTTTATATGAATTTCTCACATACATACATAAAAGCCTAAGGTTGGACCTATTTTGCTATCACAGTGTTTTACTCGTATTATTAATACTTTATTTTTATATAGCAGTGTGTTTATGTTGATGATGTATAAATTATCTGAATGTATATTTTTAATTATTTTGTAATGCAGACCCATAATCCACATTAATATTACAAAGAAATATTGTGAGTTTGTTTTTATACCGTACCATACCATCAGCCTGTCTCTCCACTGTTGTAGGTACTCGTACCTTTTATAGGAGTCTCCCAAGTACCGCTGTCTTCGGTTCGTCTCATCCAGCTACTACCGACGACTTCTTCAAGTCGTCAGTCCACGTGGCCAAATGGCGTCGCACACTACGTTTTCTAGTACGTGGTCTCCATTCGAAAACTCTTCTCCGCCAATGTTTTTTTTTATATAAGAGCTAAACTCAAAAACTACTGAACTTAAGTCTTTTAATTAATATAATTTAAGAAAATTAGTTTAACAATTATTAACAATAATTAAACAACTTAAACAATTATTTAAGAACATCTTTTAATTTTAAGAAGCTGAACGCAGTGCTGCGTGCTAATTGAAAAATAATATATGTACATACATGAGGCGGTATGAAGGTGTATACACCTTTGTATAAGTAGGTACATACAATCCACGAAATATAAAATCGATTTGATTAGTTCAAGTGTGCTGGAATTTAAACTCTTAAAAGTTAAAAAGTAGTATTTCAGCAACTGCTGATTGTGAAACGGATGTAGTAACGAGTTAAATGACTAATACGAGAAAAACGTCATTTAACTTTCCACTTATAACGAACAATAAATAGCAAATTACATTTAAGAGTCGTACAATCTCGCTAGAGCCGGTTCTTGACGCCATAAATTAGGTGCGCGTTCATTTCTGTGTCAGATGCTCGTCAAGCCTACACGCTGTATGATGTGACACAAATTGGTATCAATATCAAAACTGTTCCGAACTCCCACACACTGCCATGAATTGGCAAGCAATGTCATACATACCACATCACACTTATGAGCCGTGGCCATTAAGGAAGCGGAGAACATCAAAGGAGATGACAGCAGAATTACTAACTCAATTTTAAAATTATAATTGATACGCTCTCAATTAACCGTGTGTTTCGTGGCTCCGCCGCGTAAGATTTAGGTCATTGCGCGAAGGTGAAGGACCATCATAGCGGATGATGCGTAGGCGCAGCCGCAGACATGACACCACAAATTAACCTACACTACCCGTTCAAAATCTAATTACTACCCAGAAATCAGAATCACTGTGACTGTAATTGTAGATTGTTGATTGGAGTCATCCTCGGGAATTTCCCGATATTAACTTAAGTTGAAATGCTTTAAATTATATTAATACCAGCATAGAAACTGGTTAAAGTCAAATGTGATATTATGTAAATATTTTTACTATTATAGGATTAGTTTATTTAATATGCAAACGCGTGGTAGCTTACAGCGTATCGCATTGCCTTTGTCCATGTTTCAACATTTTTATAATTTCCTTTGAAAATGGTCGCTAAATGTCGCTGATGTTGTAATTCTATTATAAATGAAACAACAGCATAAACACACTATAATAATTACATTGTAAATAATCTCCACTAAGGCTGGTTCTAAGTTTGGTAAAAATTAAGACCTTTATTTTGAGGGAAACGATTGTTAGTTTAAATGCAATAAATTAGCATTCTTGACAGTTCCGCCAAGAGTACCGTTAACTATGATCGATTTGACGCACACTGATCGTCGAATGATTCGACAGAATGAAGTAAAGAAATTACTGAAGATTTCCTAAAATAACATCATCAGATTTAACATCAGATGTGACATTGAAAATCATAACATCATAACAGTTTATGGTGCGCTGCTAGACTGGTTCTAACACCAGTTTAGCAAACGTTTCCCCTTTTAAATATTAGTAAGTTTTAACTTTTCATTCATTAAGTTTCTACGATTAATTATTGTTGTAATTCAAGCTCCTTCATTTAATTATTTTTTTAGTATTGCGACCGTAACAATCACTAAAACTTATTTTTACATACAATTTTTTACCAAAGTTCTATTAACGTTAAAAGCTTACGAAACTCGCAAAATCTTATAATCTTAACCCCCCCCCCAGGAAGCACTTCTCAAAATAACTTTCGACTTTTAAAAATAATTTCTATATGCAATGACAGCCATCAAAGATTCAACAAGCAATAACCTGATGTAAAGACAATTACTTCAGGATACACGGCACTCCACGTATACAAAATCTTCCAAGAGCATCTGTTTTATGCAATCGTGAATGGATTATGGTAATGTAAAATTCTAAAGAACGAGTGGGGTTTATTAAACAAACATGATCACTCGATTGTTTCGCCCAGATATACAACGCTGTGTATTATGGGGCGTACTTATAAAAGAATTGAGGCCATAAGCCGGTAATTACTATGAATCAATGTCGCGTGCGATTGTAACCTTTGAAAGGGCCCATTAACATTAAACTCGTGTGTACAAGGGACCGGAAGTTAAGAGTACGGTGAAATGTTATTAAATAAGGTTGCATGTTTTTGTCCCCAAATGATGTTTTGAAATGCAATGCAACGACCGCTAACAGTTGTATTTAAATACCAGTTTTTAACTGAAGGGAACAGGCCCTCTTTTGCAATCCCGAGGAAATTTAGGACCATAATACATGACGCGGGTTGATGCTCCAGAACATTTTTTTTATTCTCGGCATTACAAGTTTTCTTATATTCAGTTTTTCTCTTCACCGCCGGAATTGAAACCAGGCCGGGGTTCGAGCTCACGATGTCTTTAATGTAAGCTGCAATCAGAAATCATGCTGAATAAGTAAGTATACTCGTATACATAAAATCTGGTAAAGATTTGTATTATATATGCGCAAGAGAATAAACGGGCTATTTGAAAGTAATATTGATTTTTGAAACAAGTCTGAAATAGAAATAAAAGGTGAAAAGGGTGTTGACAGTCCCATAAGTAAATATAAAAGTACCTTAGTTCGATGGGAGCCGTACGAATCACATATATTATGAATCTTATACGTCCACGTCCGCAATATAATATTAATATTGTGCGTTTGTTGATAATCAGGTGTACTGTTAACGTTAATATGAAATGTAATTTAAAAAAATCAGCCTTTTTTATGACGATGACGATTGACATATGACATATGACAATGACATATGACGATTAAACTTTAATACGAAAAAAATAACCAAATTTTCGATAAATTCCGTATTTTAGACATATTGTGGTGGTAGTAAGTAAAGATGGGAGCCGCGTGCGAAACCGATACATTGTCGAGGCTCCACACAAACAATGCATCTATCATAGATTGTTGCGAGCGTCGAGCGCGGAGATATCGCGGCGGCCCACTTTCCACCGATCCTTTTATCTGGCGCCCTAATGATGGCGCGGCCGGCGCCCACGCACACCGCGCACTAACAAGGTAAAGTAGTAGCGCAACTGCTACAAGAGCGGTAATAGCCTATAATGGTAACTATTCTCAACTCTCATTCGTGTGAGAAAAAGCTACTGTGCACTTCCTCTACAGAAGTGGCTACGCGTGAAGACTGGTTTACTGGGTAGGTATTCGAGCCTTGGCCGAGGCCTACAGTCACTTATGCAGACCTGTAACCGCATGTAGAGACATGAGCTACTGTTCGCCGCGTGCGGTGCGGTGCGCGGCGCTGCGCCCGCGTCCTGCGCGCGCTTTCACTATCATTAGCGCAATTCGCGCACAATGCCCGCCGTCATTAGAAAGCGAATTTCCATTTATATGCAAATCCCAATTTACGAGTTATTACCATTGTGCTGCGGTTGCTGTCTCTCTTGTTTTATTGTCGCACTTTTTCCATTACGTTCGGCACGACCGACTCCATACGAGAATCGACGATATCTCTACGGATTTATCATCGCGTCGAAATAAAAAAGTATGCAAAGGATACAGAGCGATAAAATAACGGTATTCTATTTAAATGGTGATTAATACAGGAAGCGTTGAATGTACAATCACTTTGTAAACAGTGTGCGAGTTACCTCAATATGTGTTCCACTTGTACAAGTACAGTATTTACCTATCACCGAAACCCCATTGCGCGGCGAAAGGCTTTTATCTACTTCATCGCTACTACATATCGTATTCATTTCCTTCATTTGAGTACGAAAGATTCCATAAGGAGAAAGTTTTAAAAAGCAGTTGCAAATTTGTATTAACATTGCAACGTATAATTTGAGGAAGTAGCGAGGAAGCCGATGAAAGTTCTTCCGTAACTTTACGCAAGGCCGCTGTCAGTCACGCGTTTGATTGCAAAGCCATAGGCTTGTTTGCGTTATTGATAAGCGTGATTATCAGCGGAGCATTGTTCCCCGCGAGTGTGGCGCGAGGTCATCACTCGAGTGGCGACGACACGCGCCTCCACTGAAACTAATCAGTGGACACGCGCCCAATCGATTCACCGGGGCCGTGTGCTGGACGCTGAGCAAACAATGCCGCCGCGGCCCGGCACAGTCATGTTCACACCATTGTTACGCAACTTTTTATCAGGCCCGTGCCAACGTACAATAAAAACTGATAAATGCATAACAGTATCTTTATTTAAATTTAATGGGAAACAAAGTGATGTCAATGTATTTATTTATAATATGTTAGAGCAGGACACATGCCTCCTCTTGCAATCACGAGGACCCAATCCACCACGTGGGCCCAGTGCGGATTGATGGATAGTACACATACCCCAGATTTATTTTAAACTCCCGGGTACCTACGCGGGTTTCCTCACGATGTTTTGCTTCAAGACCGAGTTAGCAGCATTGAAAAATCCGTAAGAAGCTGGTATAGGTTATAATAGTTTGTTTCTGTTCCTTTGTTTTGCTATACGAAAATATATCGTTGGGTTGATGCTCTGATTGATTTAATATTGCTAATGGGTCAAAACGAGAAATCCCTTTTTTTTTAAATTGTGGGAATTATATGCAGATAAAAATTCGTGATGTTCGCAAGTATTTCAACAACATTTTTCAATGATTTAATATGAAATTTTATACTCCAAATAAATGGAGAATTATTAGTAGTCTTCTTTCTAGCTTTTTCTAATTTTATCTCAAGACCTCACGAGTAAAGAAATAGGCTTTCAACTGTGTATAAAAATTCAGAATTAATTGTCTTCTCTAGGAGTAGTTCAGAGTTCATATTCACAAATGAACTTTTGGCACACGACGAACGTGCAGACGAGGAAGATTTCTTTGAAATTATAAATTGATGATTGCATGCAGGCTCCAAGCGCAGGGTTCAAATGTCGGCGACGGGTCGTCGACACGCCGCGACGTTGTAATGGCCGGGCTGCCACCCCAAACACTATTCAATTATTTTTATGCGAGTTTAAACATCCCAAGAGAGGGATGCAATGCCAACATGAACGTTATGCGACCACGATATGTGCATTTATTTGAGTCCAACCAATTATATGTCGGCATCAAATAGTACGACACATCAATAAATTATATACAAAATGCTTCGAGGAAGATTTTAAGTGTCATCCAAAATAATACCTTGCAGTTAAGTAGCGCATGTCTCTGCTGGTTCATTATTAAACGTTTCAAAGTCATTACGTGTATTAGAACAAATTATAAAATCAATATTTAACAAGTAGCAACTGACTGATGGATCGCACACATTAACGTCATAAGGGCCCACTAATTTATTGGTTCGGTTGAACGCGCGTCTCATGCTCGTCCATTGTATACGACGAATTAAACTCTAAGTGCTTGATTATAGCATGTTCTTCAAACAATGAAGTATTTGTCCGCCAAATCAACATTAGCACGTGTGAATATTTAGCACTCGTATTCTAGCGGTTAATGTTTTTGGGTAGGTTGTAGGTTGTTGAATGTTTCTTGCTTTCATCTATTAGTTCGAAACCTGACTAGTACTATTGAATTTCTAGTTAAAAAGAGATTTATCAATTATCACTAGCTTGCTGATCGGTTGTAAAGGGAAACATACTGAAGAACTCCGCGTATGTACCAGAGAATTTGAAAAAGATATGGGACATATTTAATAACAATATTCTAATGAAATACATAAAAAATAATGTTTGTTTGTTCGTCTTCTATGCGTTCCTAAACCATTCATCCAATTTCGATGAAACTTTGGTGAGCTGTTGTGCGCGAACTCGCGAAGGTTTTTTGACAAAAAAAAATCTAACGCGTTGCAACACGTGCCGGGCACAGCTAGTATGTAATAAATAACACTGGGCTGTGTCAATTGTGCCCTACAGTGGGACATTATATGCAGACATAAATGTAGACGATTAATGTAGTGAAAAAATCTAAAGTTAACATGTCCAATCCGCACTGGGCCTGCGTGGTGGATTATAGCCCGAAACACCGTAGATATTTACTATGAGTGGCTTGTAATGGGACGTTAAGAAGGCTAAAAAAATGACTTCATTGACATTTATATTCCTTCAGACCACCGGCGCCGATAAACGTAACCTACTCAAATAGTGCCTCTAACACAATGAGATTCGGTTACCATAAGCCCCCTGTAATACCATGTAGTCCGTATACCTTACCTAGTCCTGTTTACGTTCAGGTTCGTTAACATTTAATGAGATTGACATCAACTTCCATGCTGGGAAACGCTTTAAAGATGCCTTGTATGATACATGATACAATTACGATTTCTTAATTTGTAACATTTTTCTATTCAATGTTTGTCTATTTAAAAAATTTTATTGCACTTAATCGTACAAAAGGCAAGCTTAATGCCTGGAAGTATTCTCCACCAGACAACCTTTGGGTTGAACAGAGAGGCACGCTGGCTGTATATAAAGAAAAATAATTTCATGCAAATAAGTTTTAATTATACTTTTGTTTTCGTATATATTTTTATGTATGCATGTATTTATTTGTATAGACCTAATCACCTGAAATGAATCGATAAATTGAAAAAAAAATCTTCGGAAGTAAGCTTAACGCTACCGAAGCGACTCTGCAATATTGGTTAAAGTTCACTGCTGGAAGTTCGCTGTCGAATCAATCAACGCAATAGTCTCCCAGCAACGAGACTCAGGGTGACGTAGGTTGATCTCGCATGAGTGACGAGATCACTTAATCACTTAACCGTGCTGAGTAAACGAGTGCAAATCGAGGAATTGACCACCGGCCGCCAGCGGCTGAACAAAGACAATCAGATAATCAGTGAGATAGCGTAATGAGTGTCAACGACCCGACGCAACCGGGCCGACAAACTGTACCGGCCTGATCGACCACACAAATCCATTATTAACACTCATTAATCACCTTGACCCGTACAGGAAGTAGGACCAACTCAGCCGAGCATTGGTGTACAATACGCTCTTATGAATAGCAGCAAGAAGAGATGGGTTCATCTCTTCCCGTGGCTGTCGTAGGAGACTAGGGGTAAGAAAGCCGCTACCACAAGCGTTGAGGAACTACAACGCCTTTAAAAGAGTGGACTCGCCAATCCGCTTGGTCAGGCGTGACGTTTTCAGGCCATACATCCCTCATGCACAAGCCAATGTACATGAGAAGGCCCATGTCCAGCAGTGGATGAATCATAAATATTTAACATTTTTTATCTGTAGCACCTACCTTTGGTGGGAAGAAACTCATTTCACAATATCACAATATAATTTCCTGAATGATATAATTTAATTGATTAATGCGCGCGCATTAGAATTGGACATTACTTAATTAATACAACATTTGTTCTTATATTTTGTTACAGATTTATATTTTTTTGTTAACAGCAAAGATCAGCAATGCACGATACAAGTTCTTAACAGTAAACTATTTTAACGTCTAACTCCCCAGTTAGACGTTAAAATAGTTTTAACGTCTCCTCTAACATAATGGTCTCCTCTTGCGATCACGAGGGGAATTCGGCTCATAATCCACCGCGCGAACTCGGTGCGAATTGGAGGAAAACAACAATGCGTACTAACGAGAATTCATATTCGAGCAAGTTCACCTTAATTTTGAGAGAAAGATACACAACCAACTGCCAAGTTGCGCATGTTTTCACCTAGTTAGAGGGCGGGAGTCCTGTCATTCATATGTTTTACGAAGTTGCTCGTTTGTTTAAGAGTAAACAGCTAAGTTCGTTACAATCCAATTTGCCGAAAACAAAACGGACAGCACAACGCATAGTGCATATACCTATTTAGTTTTTTTCTTTAATATTGTTTCTTTGCTTTGTATATTCTATGGGCCTTTGTTGGCTGAAGTAAATAAATAAAAAAAATCAATGAAATATCTCAACAGTTTACTTTAAACCGAGGGCAAACTTGCAGTCTCGATGAAATTATGGATATGTAAACAATTATCCCCTCACAATTTAATTTAAGGAAGTGTCAGTTACTTCAGGCCACCATGTTTGATTACATTTGGGACAAATTGGATTGGAACGAGATATAAATTCAGTGTCGGATTAATGTTATTGGGGACCTGAGGCCATTTGCGAGCGAGCAATTTTATAATTTTTAGACATAAGAATTTTTAAATGGCCGGACTTGGGCCCCTCGGGAAGCGGGGCCCGGGGCACATTACTACAAATCACGTATATTCACGTAAGGGAATTTTTGTACCGCGATGAATTTTTCCCTTCATTAGGTACGTTCTATGTTTTCGGTTTGTTTATAACCTACAGCCTTGTTCTATGTTACTAGAGTTCACGAATTATGACGAGGCGATGAGTGATGACATTTAAATTCATACTATAGATATGTTATAACCGTAGGCTAGATTGTTGAATGATCTCACGATTCGATCTCACTCAGTTGAATAATTTCAAAACATCAATGTCTAGAACTGAAAAGTTAAAAGTGGCAAAGACGTTGGGGGCCATTAATTATATACATAGCCAACATTGTTTTTAAAGTAAATTAACATGTATGTAGAATTTAATGAAATACAGTGTTGTTTTGATTGTTATCATATCAATGTATAACAGCTACCGATTGTGTTATCAATGAAATATAATTAACCTGTGCTACTTTACATAACTAATCCCATCAATCGATATCATAATAATATCCTACTGCAGGGCAAGAGAATGTAAAGTTCCGCCCTGGAAACGAGGACTCGCCCTCTCTTTTTAGCGGTTATTTAAGTCCCATAGCCTGTGGGTTAGTCGGGTGGTGGACTTGTACCGGTTATAAATTAGCGAGTTTTGGGACTATTTACACTCCAAGACTTGGGGTAGCCGCACTGAAAAGCCAAGGGGTCAATTTGTCGCAGCTCGATATCCCGCGTCGTGTTGTTATCCATTAACATAATATATGTTTATAAATATATATATCATGTTTAAACATAAGTAACACTACATCTTGCATGAACTTAAAAGGCTATTAATGTGAATATGGGCAATTCTTATAAATAAGGAAACGAGATGAAGGCAAGAATTCAACTGGCGAATGTCACGCGAGTGTACTTGACACGCATCTTAACATTTTATACGAGCCAATCAACAAGGGGTGACTGGGACAAGCCAAGTACACTTTCAACGAACAGGCTTACATAAAGCGCAGTTTCTTAAACACAAGTATCAAAAAAGTAGACTTCGATATTTTCTAACGTTTTTAAAAAGACAAGTCGAATATAACAGAGCTGTTTAACAAATTGCCTTTAAAGATTTAAACATATTTATATTATTTAACATGTCCTAAAAACCGATGAAACAGACCAGTTCTTAGGACACGTTTAGTGTCTCATGAAACCTAACCAAAAATTAATATATTATACATAATATTGTTATCGCTTGCATATATTGTCTGTGGATTTATTTGTCTAGGAGATTTAAAATAGTTTTAACCGTTGTAATTTTGAAACTATTAAACTAATTCATGTATGAACTTAACAGAGATCTATCTACTCAACTATTTTTGTGCCAAATTTGATTTCGACTTTTGTCGATATTTAGTAACGAAATACATTAGTAAAGAAAATAATGCCGAAATTCACAAATGATCTCTGCGATCTGTAAATTTCTTCGAAATCAACCTCAAACACAATACAACCTTTGTCTGGAATTATTTGGTTACTCAAACTCGCTGTAATCGGCTGAATCTAAATTAATTTTGCTTAAAAGTTCATATGTGATGAAATCTATTACAAGTTTGCCCAATATGGTACCCTACTGTCAGATAATATCAGGAAATAAATTATTTCAGTTGTATGTCCACGTCGATCGGGGATCAACTAAGCTAGTTTTTAGGTAGATTTAAAGCTACTATCAGAGATCACGGTTTTCGAATTTCGCGAATAACAGTGACGAGCAGAACCTAAAACTACATATATAACTGTAGCTGAGAAATGGAGTAACAAGTTCAGTTATTAAATTAATATTTTTGCATTTACGAGTTTTGGTCGTGTGGTGTCAGAAGGCCTTAGAATAGCACTACCTCGTGAGAGTCTTAAAAGGAGATCTTCCCGTGGGTGTCGTAAAAGATAACAAAGCCTCCACCACAGCCAACTCGCTCTGATGGTAGAGGGGTTCTTAGTAAATAAATGACACCCAGTCTTAACTCCAGCGATTTATTGATCAGTAATAAGTATTAAAATAGTATTAAAACACTGAAACAAATAAAGGGCACTTAAAACTTTTAAGTGGGTCTTATAACTGAATCTAATGATCTTTTTAATTTCTTTATATCATTTATTTATTATTATTAACGCGGTTCGCGTACGAAGTGCATGCACTGCATATAATATGCAGGTTTCGGTGTCGTATGGGGCCACTGAAGTGACTATAAGCTCGTCCCTCCAAACATTGCACCGCTTGCATCAGGCCCGGTGACATGATACGAGTGCAGCTGTATCGGGCCCTGTATGAATGAATCACCTCAATAAATAATCAGTCGGTAAAAATTGCCTTTGCTATTCTTATAACAATTTATTATTTGTTCGTAGTTTTCTACGTGCTTAATTATTAATAGCACAGAGTTAACGGCCCTAACATTACTGTCGTCGGGCCTGACCTGTCTAACTACGTGCCTGGTGATTAGGTGCGTTTCATCTGTTTACATTTGTATATACACGATATTGCGCTTTAACGAAGATAGCGCTAAAAGTATTTTTATCGGTATAGGTCAACTCGAGACAAACAAGGTGTGTGATTACTTGATTCCACAAGACAAATGATGATGATGGACGTTAATCACACACGCTCTATGGTTTAACACGCAAATTGTCCAAATAACGCGAATAATAACAGTTTTTCAGTACAATTACGCGAGCCCTTGACTCGCACACCCGGAAGACTGAGTACTGGTAGTGCCACCACGACGCACAAGGTGAACTCAATAACATGGACACAAAAAGAACATTAAAACTGCCAGTTATAATAGACGCCAGTTTTTGTAAGTCACTTAATGAAGCATTACATCAAACACAACGCAACCGTGCAGCAAAAAACGCAAGTTGTGGGAACTGTTAGACAATTAATGCGCATGCGGCTTCATATGCGCAAGAAATGCTATCGAGAACAATATAAATCAACTAGTGATTTTATCATCGGTTCACATGGCTGCAACACGCTGTTACTTTTCATTATTTCTTTAGCCAGTTAAATACGAGCGTGTAGTAATTATAGTTTACAATTAAACCAGTGCCAACCACGTAATTATCATGTAACACAAAGACCGACGTGTCAGTTTTTCAAATGAATTGCAATAACGATTTGTGGAGACAATACTACGTTTCAAGCAATACAATTAAACGATACGCGTCTGTTGGTGCAGTTTACTGTTAGTAAACATTGCAATGTTGATATTTTGAGATAAATAGTAGCATAAGTAGTGGTGTGGTATTCGATGTCGACATCAACCAATAACTATGGAACACGTGTACAGGCTACCCAGTGCAATCTGAAGGTGGTTTTAGCTCATAATCCCCTAAGCGGATCCAGTGCAAAATGGTGGGTGGAAACTCAACATTTATACCGCAATGTACTTACTCACTATCGAAACGATAGTTAGTAAGATATTCCTGAGCCCATTCTACCATCCTATCCCTCCCCATTTCTCCCAATTCATTCTTTAATCTGAAAAAGTAGGCAGCACATCCGGGGACGTGCCAACTAGTCATTCTGGACTGATATTGGCATGTATCGCGGATGTCTATGTGCGACAGTATCCAAATAGTTGATATTTGACAATTGATATTTTGGATGGATTGGAACCAAAACCTCAACCAAAATCTGTTAGTGTGACCAGGATAAATTGAGATATTTTGCTTAAATTACAAGATAAATTAATTCTTCTAAAAAAATGTATTTGATGACTTATCTATGTCATTTACTCCATATAGTAATAATATGGGTATGTTTTCTGCGGGTATGTTGTATGTTAATGCCAATAGATTACATACCCCGAGATCGCGTGGACAATTTTGTTTGTTCTTTATATTAGTCGTTGCAGTGTGTTGTATCACTATTCCCAGTTAAATTTTATATTAATTGCTTCAGTAGTTTTTGAGAATTCAAACAAAAATCTAAAAGTAATGCCTATGGGTTACAAAGTTATGTTTACGTTATGGAGTTTTTATTGTATATTTATTATGTTTCAACCAATTTGGGAGTAATATATAAATAACTACAATAATATTTTTGTTTATTTATTTCAGATTTCAGTCAGATCGTGATTTACGCATCTATTTAATAGACACCCTATTATATGAAACAACAGAAAAGATGACTATTGGCTGCGTCAAAATTTCGTGTCGTCTGCTTATTACGTATATTTCTAATTTGTATTTCATTCCTGTCACAAATTGTGCACGACAGAAAATAAGGGCGTAGCACAAGTGCAGTACAATTAAGATATGTTATTATGTAATGTGTAAATTATGTAAATCAAGTGTACATGATATGTACGTACTGGCATCGCACGGCTCGGGGAAGAAAGGGGGTTGTCTCACAAGGGTTGCGCAACTAGCGAGGTGAGGACGAATGAATTCTCACATTAGACTAATAAAAGCGTACGAGACAAATCCATACACCTTTCCTACGAGACTATGGGATGTTAGTACGTACATTTATATTATATTTTTTTAAAGTGTCTTTGTTTATAAACTATGTGTTTGTATTCGCTCTCCATAAATGTATTAGGGAAACTAGGTTGCAGGTCAGGGTATAGGCAAAATAAAGGCTACCGCCCGCAGTGTGTTTTATTAAGCATTGAATTAAACATATAAAGTTGCGGGCTAGATGACGAAGTTCCGGTATCGGCGCCACTACTTCCCCTTTACCTTCAGTCCTCCCATTCCCCTTGCTACTCAACGAAGGAGGGAGGGAAAAAAGGGCTAAATTGCCCAGAAAGATATAAAATCATCATGTATCGTCATCGAAAATAGCCTTGTTCTCCGCATAAGAGGAGAACCGACCCTAGGATAAGTGACTTGTAACCTAGAAGTTATGTATGACGTTGGAGAGCGAATAGCACAATAAACTACCCCAGGGAGCAGGGGGATCGCACGGGCAGCAAACTTGCTATAAAAGGCATAGGTTCCGACCTCTCTTTGCCAGTTCGTCCTCAGCACTTCAAACAGTAACTTGAACTGCCAGTTCGTCCTCAGCACTTCAAACAGTAACTTGAACTACCAGTTCGTACTTAACACTCTAAGTAGTGACTTGATATAACAGACTCCTCATAGTGGAGATACCTAACAAGTTCATACAAGCGAGTTCGCTGCCGACTGCCGCTTCCTCCCTGCGCTCCTGTGGTTCAATGTGAATTAGAGCAGCGTTTTATTTCCGTATTTCACCCCTACACCCCCCCGTTGGAAGGCAACGTGCGGCCTGCAACATTGGCCCTGCGGTATAACATCGATCGCGAGCACCGCCTTATATATAATATATATATCGTAGCCAACATCTGGTCCTTCGAGCCGGATCTCCTGAACCATCGTCATCCAGAAGATCGCCTATCGAGATACGGAGAGAATTTAGAAAATGCCGACCACAAGAAGCAAAAGCGACAAGGAGACAACAGAAGCATCCTCGAGCTCGCAAACCGAAGCTACGGCCACCACGGGCGCAACAACGAGCACAGACTCGTACGCAACGACTGCCCAGACCGCAACCGCGACCGACACTACCACAAGTAAGTCCTCAAACAATAAAAAACAAGCCAAGGACAGTGTCGCTGTCGCCGTCTGCTCCAGGCCACCATCGCCTGTACCTGAGTGCTCCGACCACACGATGCGCCCACACTCGAGCCACGCTCGGTCACGTCGCTCCGTACCCTCACGCAAGAGACTCCTCGCGGAGTTAGAGGCGAAAGAGCGGCTCGCCGAGCTGTACCTAAGAGAGGCCGAGTGGAAAACGAAAGAAATCCAGGCCGCAGCTGAACTTGAAAAGGCGAAACTCGAACGACTGAAACTAGACTCGTCGTCGAGTGAGGAGGACGAACTGGACGAACAGGATTCAGATCCTCAGCGTGTCCACCGATGGCTACACAATCAAAAGCAGATATTAGCCATCAAAGACGCCGAGAAAGAGAAAAGTCCCAAACCCAAGGAGGCAGCTGTGTCGGAAAAAGGCAGTATTAGACAATCGGCCGGGAATGAAAGAGACCCGGGTGTTGCGGGAACCCCCACGAAAGAGGTCCCGTCTTCAGACCATTCTCCACCGGCGATTGACGTGACTACATTAGCCACGGCCTTCTCACAAGCTATGCGCCAGAATAGGGACTCACCTCGGTACGTACAAGAGTTACCCGTGTACAGTGGACACGCCCATAGCTGGCTCGCCTTCCGAGCAGCGTACAACGAAACAAAGGAACGCTTCACTAAAACTGAAAATGTGGCCCGACTACGAAAATGTCTAAAGGGACCCGCCATGGAAGCCGTGAGTTGCCTACTAATAAGTGAGCCTGACCCGCCAGTCATATTACAAACGCTGGAGAGAAGATTCGGGCGGCCAGAGGCACTCATCCGCTTAGAATTGGAAAAAGTGAAGCGTTTACCCAAGGTCAGTGAAAACCCACGTGACCTTTGCATATTCGCAAGTAAATTAGCGAACATCGTGGCTGCTATAGAAGCATTAAAGAAACCACACTACCTCCACCACCCTGAGATGTTGTACAACGTGGTGGAGAAGCTCACTCCAACCCTGAGAAGTAAATGGGTAGACTACGCGGCGAGAGAGCTTTCAGAAGTATCCGACTTCAAAAAGATGTCAATATACTTGAACGAAGAAGCGGATAAGTTTGGCGCTTACGCCCTTCCAGAATACATCGCCGACGAGTCAACAGGGAGGGAGCGACCTATGCGAAAAAGGGTCGAACGCGCTTACACAATAAAAGAAAAGCGCAAGCCGCAAGAAAAGTGGCAAGAAAAATGTTGGCAGTGCAAACAATCACATCAGTTAGTGCATTGCCCACAGTTTCTCAACGCTAACATACACGAGCGTTGGGAGATGGCAAAAAAGAGCCATACTTGTTTCCGGTGCTTAAAAGGTACGCACCAAAGAAACACGTGTCGCGTCAAACCATGCGGCCGCGACGGATGTACCATGAGACACCATGTCCTACTCCACCACCAAAAAACCGATCAACCATCAGACATCCCAGAAAGAACAGAAGAGGTACTGACTTCAACAGTAGCTACCAACTCGAATACGCGACGTCGGGCGTACCTGAAAATAGCACCTGTCGTGCTATCCGGTCCCCAGAATAAAATAGAGACGTACGCGTTGTTGGACGAGGGGAGTACAGTAACCGTTATCGACGCATCTCTGGCCGATATATTAGGGATAGATGGGCCCAAACAACCAATGTGGGTGCAAGGGGTGAGTGGGACAGAGATAAAACACGAACAAAGTCGGAGTGTCAACCTGGGCATTAAAGGGAAATTCAGCGGCAAAGAATTCCAAATTCAAAATGCCAGAACAGTAGAAAGGCTGAATTTCACGTCGCAATCCATAACAGAGGAAAACATGAAGGGCTGCACTCATCTACAAAACATAAGAAAAGAGCTCACGTACGACTACGCGTCCCCAAAGATACTGATCGGTCAGGACAACTGGGACCTAATAGTGTCACGTGATCTTCTAGAGGGTCGGCGCGACCAACCAGTGGCATCACTAACGAAACTGGGGTGGGTACTCCACGGATGCCACACGTCGAAAAGTAAGCCCGTAACCTTTTGTGGTCACCTATCCACAACACAGGGTGACACAATGGAAGAAACAATGAGGAAATATTTCGAACTGGAGTCATTGGGAATCGAACCCAGAAAACCCAAGAACGATCCCGAACAACGGGCGTTGGAAATACTCGAAAACACCACTCGACGACTTCCCAATGGCAGATTCGAAACCGGGTTATTGTGGCGAAAAGACGACCTAAAAATACCCAACAACTACCAAAACACACTAAAGCGCCTCTACAACTTAGAAAGGAAACTAGATCGCGACGAACAGCTGAAAGTTCAATACCAAGAACGGGTCGACAACCTCTTCAAACGCCGATACGCCGAGCGAGCCCCCGCAGCGCCAACTAGCGGCAGAATATGGTACCTCCCACACTTCGCGGTCATCAATCCCGCAAAGCCAAAGATAAGAATGGTACACGATGCGGCGGCTCAATCGCATGGACTGTGCCTCAACGACATGTTGTTGGCAGGACCTGACCTATTACAGTCCCTCCCAGGCGTTATTATGCGATTTCGACAACACCCATACGCCGTATCCGCAGATATAAAAGAAATGTTTATAAAATCAGCATAAGAGAAGAGGACAGAGATGCCCTGCGTTTTTTATGGAGAGATCACCGGCGGGAGGGTCCGCCAGAAGAATATAGAATGACATCGGTGATATTCGGTGCGTGCTCATCACCATGCACCGCCATACACATAAAGAACAAAAACGCGAACGAGTTCGTCGACATCTATCCAGAGGCGGTGTGCGCAATAGAAAGAAACCACTACATGGACGACTACTTACAAAGCTTCCCCACCCCTGAGAAGGCGATCAAAATGATCAAAGAAGTCGACTTTATACACCGACAAGCAGGGTTCGAGTTGACGGCGTGGACATCTAACAACATGAGTGTTATAAAAGATTTCAAGGAAAGAACGGAAACAAACGCAATACCAATAGGTGCGAGCGAGACAGAAAGAACGCTCGGTCTCCTATGGAGCACAAGAGATGATTGCATAAGTTTCCGCTTGAACAAAACGAGAATAGCACCTGAAATGCTTGAAAACACGCGCCCACCAACCAAGAGGGAGGCCTTAAGTGTCATAATGTCCTTGTTCGATCCATTGGGCTTACTATCGCCGATGACAACGCCCGCGAAAAGAATTATGCAGGACACCTGGCGCTACGGTACCAAATGGGACGAGCCCATTCCAGAACAGTTAAGGCAAAGATGGGACGCATGGCTGTCATTGCTAAGAAAGGTAGAAGACCTACGCATCCCTCGATGTTACGACTATGAATCGGCAACCACTTACGAACTACATACGTTTGTCGATGCCAGCGAGGAGGCCTACGCCGCAAGCGTTTACTGGCGAATCGTGCGTAACGACGGAAGTGTACACGTCACGCTGGCAGCCGCAAAGAGTCGCGTGACACCACTGAAGCCCGTCTCAATCCCCAGGTTAGAACTACAGGCCGCCCTACTAGGGGCCCGCCTAGCCGATACAGTGCTACGAGAGCACGAGTTTGAAGTCGCGCATAAAACATATTGGAGCGACTCGCGTACGGCCCTGGCGTGGATAAGATCCGAACCACGCACCTACAAAACCTTCGTAGCACACCGACTCGCAGAATTAGAGACACTCACTAAGAAAAATGAGTGGCGATGGGTGCCTACGGCAGATAACGTAGCAGACGACGCGACAAGAGCGACACCTCACGACTTCAACGTGAAACATCGATGGTTCAATGGCCCCTCCTATCTACTACTATCTAAGAATGAGTGGCCTAGAGAAGTCGAGGTCAAGGTCAACAACTCTGGGGAAGAGAGAGAAAAATGTCTCGCAATAACTGACAAGCCAACTCATGACCATCTGCCAGATGTCCAACGATTCTCGAAATGGATCAGACTGATAAGAGCGACAGCTAGAGTGCTGCAATTTGTCGAATTATGTCGGGGAAATAAATTCCAAATCACCGCTACGCGTTACAAACGAACGCGTGTAAATAAATCACGTGACCCCGACTGGAAGAAAAAAGATAAACAAACTCGAACCCAATCGACCGATACGATGATTCCCACGAGTTCATCAACCCGCCGCGCCATTGACCTAGAAGTGCGTCATATTGAAAAGGCTCAAAAATTGTGGATTCTAGCGGCACAACAAGACAGCTATTACCAAGAAAAGCTGCGCATAAAAGAGAACAGGGCGCCACCTACCGGAGATTTATTGTCGTCACTTAGTCTTATCATCGACAGTGACGACATAATAAGAATAAAGGGTCGTATAACTGCGGCCGAGGGAATACACGCAGAATCTGTGAGCCCAGCCGTACTGAATGGAAAACATATATACACAAAATTGTATATACAACAAGTCCACGAGAAACTTCATCACGGAGGCGTAGAAACAGTCGTAAATGAGCTACGCCAACGGCTATGGATAATGAAAATCCGACCGGCCGTGCGAAACGTGATCAAGAGCTGTATGGCGTGCAGAATAAAAAAGACTAAACCAACAAGTCCGGCCACAGGCGACTTACCTCCAGCTCGCCTGGCCCATCACGCACGCCCCTTCACATTCACCGGATTGGACTACTTTGGTCCAATAGAAGTCACCGTCGCGCGCCACCGCGAGAAAAGATACGTAGCGCTCTTCACATGTATGACGTCACGCGCCATACACCTAGAAGTCGTGACCTCCCTAAGCGCTGACTCAGCCATTTCAGCGCTGAGGAGGTTTATAGCCAGAAGAGGCTGTCCAACGGAGCTGTGGAGTGACAACGCAACTTGCTTCAAGGCGGCTGATAAAGAGCTCGCCCAGTCCATAGCTGAAGCCACCCAGCACGAGGCCACAAACCGCATGATCAAGTGGCGGTTCATCCCACCAGCAGCGCCGTTTATGGGCGGTGCATGGGAGCGCATGGTGCGCTCCGTTAAAGAAGCCCTACGAGTCACCCTGCACGAACAACATCCAAGTGACGAGACGCTCAGCACACTGCTAACTGAGGCGGAGATGACCATAAATTCCCGCCCCCTTACTCATGTGGCGGTGACACCCGACGAACCGGCAGCACTAACGCCGAACCTTATACTACTCGGCCCGAACTGTCACATGCCGATTCCCGGAGACTTCACCGAAGGCGACCTGAACGCGCGCCATCACTGGAGGCGCGCCCAGAGGCTCGCAGACGTATTCTGGCACCGCTGGGTACGGGAGTACATGCCCTCACTCCAGTACCGGCGGGAGCCCCGCAGCACCGGTGAACCACTGAAGATCGACGACATCGTCATCGTGTGCGACTCCAACTTACCCCGGAACACCTGGCCACGAGGCCGTGTCACCAACGTCTACCCGGGTAAAGACAACGAGGTACGAGTCATCGACATCACCATGGGCAACGGCACCGTGCTACGCAGACCTACGAAGAAAGTCGTCGTGCTACCAGTCGGTTCGCAGTGTTGCGACGGCGGGAGAATGTGCACGACAGAAAATAAGGGCGTAGCACAAGTGCAGTACAATTAAGATATGTTATTATGTAATGTGTAAATTATGTAAATCAAGTGTACATGATATGTACGTACTGGCATCGCACGGCTCGGGGAAGAAAGGGGGTTGTCTCACAAGGGTTGCGCAACTAGCGAGGTGAGGACGAATGAATTCTCACATTAGACTAATAAAAGCGTACGAGACAAATCCATACACCTTTCCTACGAGACTATGGGATGTTAGTACGTACATTTATATTATATTTTTTTAAAGTGTCTTTGTTTATAAACTATGTGTTTGTATTCGCTCTCCATAAATGTATTAGGGAAACTAGGTTGCAGGTCAGGGTATAGGCAAAATAAAGGCTACCGCCCGCAGTGTGTTTTATTAAGCATTGAATTAAACATATAAAGTTGCGGGCTAGATGACGAAGTTCCGGTATCGGCGCCACTACTTCCCCTTTACCTTCAGTCCTCCCATTCCCCTTGCTACTCAACGAAGGAGGGAGGGAAAAAAGGGCTAAATTGCCCAGAAAGATATAAAATCATCATGTATCGTCATCGAAAATAGCCTTGTTCTCCGCATAAGAGGAGAACCGACCCTAGGATAAGTGACTTGTAACCTAGAAGTTATGTATGACGTTGGAGAGCGAATAGCACAATAAACTACCCCAGGGAGCAGGGGGATCGCACGGGCAGCAAACTTGCTATAAAAGGCATAGGTTCCGACCTCTCTTTGCCAGTTCGTCCTCAGCACTTCAAACAGTAACTTGAACTGCCAGTTCGTCCTCAGCACTTCAAACAGTAACTTGAACTACCAGTTCGTACTTAACACTCTAAGTAGTGACTTGATATAACAGACTCCTCATAGTGGAGATACCTAACAAGTTCATACAAGCGAGTTCGCTGCCGACTGCCGCTTCCTCCCTGCGCTCCTGTGGTTCAATGTGAATTAGAGCAGCGTTTTATTTCCGTATTTCACCCCTACACCCCCCCGTTGGAAGGCAACGTGCGGCCTGCAACATTGGCCCTGCGGTATAACATCGATCGCGAGCACCGCCTTATATATAATATATATATCGTAGCCAACACAAATTATTACCAGATATATTGATTACAGTCATAATATAACTATTATAACATCAAAAATGAAATTATTTTTACTACCCTCCCTGGCAATCCTACGCACACAGGGACATACTTATTATTACATCGCGAACACCACACACATAGCTGTATTCGGACCACACCGCACCGCTTCGGTTACGTGCGCGGTGTCTGCCTTTTTCTTGTAATCTGAGATGTACAGTATAAGGATATAAAAAGTGGGTTATTCAACTGTTACTATATACCGATGGAGCACAGTAATGTAAACTTTTTATAGAAGAGTTGGCAGACCAGCGGGTGGCACTTAAGGTGGTAAATGGTTACTGCCACCCATGAACATCTATACATCACCACGTAGACATATCGAGATTTTTATTTTTTATTTTAGGTATCTAAGGGCCGTAAACTATATACCTTTGCCTAGAATACATTATGTAGTAAACATAACTACTAATGGGGATTATTGTTGCTTGGTCTCGCTTCCCTAAAGCGTCAGAAAAGTCCGGCCAAAAGTCAGGACTGAGGAACAGCTTCTGATGAACTGCAGCAACCCGGAGCTTAAGTTTGCTATTAATATATTTATAATATTGTACATAATGTTCGTTACTCAGGTTCGTTATTACACGCAGGTATTCATTCATTTGTCATACAATGGGACATTGTGGGCTGGTGAATGTTTAATGATTTTCTTCGTTTATCTTAAATCTTAGGCAGTTTATTTTAAATTTTTACGGACTTCGCACGCGGCCCTGAACTCTTGTAGTTTTAATTTAGACTGTAGTTTTACCAAATCGCTTTTTACTTATAACGTTGCGTCTGATCGCCTATTTTAGAATATATTTTTTTATAAACCAATTTCTAAAATATACAGCGATGTCAAGGTTAGTAATTCATGTTCTTAATTAATCTCAACATTCGGTACCTTTAATATCCCCCCATTTATTATTATTATTAGCCTTTCTTTACTCATTTCTATCACTCATGCATGTACATGTTCCATCAGACATCGGTGTCGCTGTCTTGATCAGTTTGCCTCTCGACAAAGGCCTCCTCCGGAATCTTCCACGGTATCCCGTTATGAGCCTCTCTCGTCCATATCGTCCCCGCCTACCTTTAGAATCTAAAGGTAGGTACTGGTCGTCACACTTTTCTGGTCAAGGGCCACATAGGACAATGTGAGGTATCACTGCGGGCCGCACATTCTTGGATTGTTTAGTTGACACCACCAATCAATTGACATATTTTTTATGAGCTGTCAAAACGCGATTGCCCGATAGATTTTGTATGGCAATTGCTACCTATGACCAATGTGAAGTCTTTATTTGCCAACTCAATGAACTAACTAGCATTCAATTAACGGACACAAAGAACAGGAGGAAGTTTATACCTACTCGCGTACTTCTATTTAGTTAACTTCATGTGCAAAATCATATTTTGATATTATCTACTAAAACTGTTTGCTTTGTCGCGGGCCGCACAAATATCGTCCGCGGGCCGCACAAATATCGTCCGCGGGCCGCAAGCGGCCCGCGGGCCGCAGTTTGACGACCACTGCTTTAGATCATCCTCCCATATTCGGTATTGCCTCCCCCTCTTCCTTTTACCGTCCGTGGGATACCACACGATTGCAAGATCAAATGTAACGAAAATGTATCTGAATATCCCTCTATACATATTATAAATGCGAAGGTTTGGATGTCTGCAGCCACTCAATCACATCAAAACGGCAGAACCGATTTTATTGAAACTCGGCAAATAGGTAGATGGTAATCCGAATTATCACATAGGCTACTATTCATGTAGACCACGCGAACGAAGTCGCGGGCAAAAGCCAGTTAACGATAATTCGTATGCGTTCTATATCGGTATTATAGGCGATATTATCAGGCATTGACAAGACGTTCCCTTAATGCAAGCCAGTTAGAATGCACCAACCCGGTTCTGGGGCGGTAGTAGACGTTCTCAAAGCTGTAACTGTATACTTTGCCTACTGCACACAATGTGGGTAACCGAAGGAGATAAGCGAGCGTAGTGCGGTGAGGTAACACGACACCGCTGCGGTTTGTAAGTCATCGCACTATGACACAGCTAATTATACGCTCCCTTTAAAAGGCTTGTATTGCGACAGATTGAAGGAAACATTCACGTAGCAGTACTCGTTACCTTATCTAATTGCTATTTAAATTGCGCCTAATTATTGCACAATTGGCTGGTAGCAATCGGCGAGATCCAGTCTCATTTTTTTGCAGAATTTAGACAACTTTTCACACGGCAAAAAAATTCAATATCAAAAGATTGATTTCAAGAATCTACAGCAGTAGCATTAATAAAGGATCATTAAAATAATGTTAATTAAATTACTAATCATTATAAAATTTGCCGTAAATCATATTAATATTAGATAGCTTTAAACCTCTAGACGCAGAGTTCTTGCACTTCTCAGATGACAATGGGAGACAGTATCCACTTACAATCAGGTGGACTGTCTGTTCGTCCGTCACCATTAATTATATAAAAAAAACTCACCATTTTGGCGAGCATGGTGTCCATCTGAGGCTGGTGTGTGGCGGTGAGCAGATGCCTGATCCTGGAGGCGTTAGCGACGCACTGCGCCATGCAGCGCTGCAACGCTGCCGCCTGCCGCACGAGCGCTGCGCTTAGCGGTACGCTGTTGCCCTCGCTGCTCGCGCCACGCAACACGGTCTCCAGCACATGGGCGTGTTGCGAAACGTAGTCCAGGCAGCGGCGTAATTCTACCGCCTCGCAACGCTGACGGTCTGCACAATCATTCAATCACACAGCATTCAATGATTTGGCTACGTTCCTGAGTTTCGGGTGGCGACTTTTATTTTGCCCAGGAAGGACAGGATTTTGGAAGAACGAATTTTGAGGGGAAGGGTGCACGATGCAATCCCACAGCCGATGAACGTACTCGACTGATCACGTTACCCCTCTCTCAAAGACGACTACTATTGAATTTCCCAACATTAGCCTAATCCCCCAATGCAATGTAGTGTACATGTTTCGGTAGTGAGTCAGATATGCCAGATTTCGTTCCAATTCCATCCTATCCCTCCCCATTTTCCCAACCCTTTCTGCAAACCAATTCCTAAATCTTCAAAGTTAGGCAGCGCATTCGGGGGCGTGACAAAGTTTGTAATTATAGACCGATATCGGCATGTATCGCGGATGTCTATGGGCGACAGTATGCAGTTACCACCAGGTGGACTCTGTCTGCTCGTCTGCAACCTTACCTTTATATATAAAAAAAACGCTGGTCTAGGGCGTCGAGTACACGATGTCGCCTGGTCGCCTAGTTCCATTTTGAGATTTGTTCGCGTGATAAAACGAAACTTTGACTTGATTTTTTTTTTTTTGATAATTATCACTACACCCGATGCCTAGTGTTAGTTTATTTGCATTCTATAATGTGCACATAATTATGATGAGCTTTTTATAATGAGTATCTACTATTAAGACTAAATCTATTAATAAATATGTACCTAATAAATCTAATGATGAATATAAAAAGCATCCATCATGGATATTTGAAAGTAAATGACCTCTGACCTCAATCAGTCCTAACAAACCAAATGGACTTCTATCAGGTAAATAATAATGATACAACACAACGGTTTTCTATCACTCGGCCGTTAAAGCTGAGTCAGCCACGTGGTTGGGCGGTGACTAGCTACAATAGAGTAATCAAATAGTGTTCATACAAATATGTATTAGAGAAAGAATGCTTTGCAACATAAATAAGAGATTCAGATTCATGATGGAAAAATTGTTTTTACAAGACGAGGGTTGTGTCTAGTATCATTTTACTTTAGTATGATCCTTCCCACGCTTACATAGTATTTTGTTTCATACAAGAGGGGCACACGGGCAGGCGCCCCATGAGACGGCCAGTGGTCACCGCCGCCCATGGATACCTGCAACACAAGGGGTGATAGTGCGCTGTCGACATAGCCTATTCATAGCCCTTTTGAAGAGTCCCATGTTGAAACTAAGCGGAAAAACCTCAGCTGGTTTTAGATCAATAGATTTTGTCTAGATTTTGTCGCAATGTTTACAGCTGTGTAACTAACATGTTTATCCTGGAAAATATTAGTGTACGTATTTATTATCAAAGTTGATCGAGTAATTTTGAAAATAACGGGTATCGATCAACACCGGAGATATAATATACGGATGATGGTGTGATATTGCAAGAACATTAATGGAGTTGTATAGATATATATATTTATATGGGAACATTCTCAGTGATTTGGAAATCAAGTGCCGCGTGGACAGGCAAAGCAAATGTCAGTCATAAATAAAATATTTTATTTTAATTTTAATATGAACAAAGTCGCACAGTACTTACTATATACACGTATATTTAGATAATATCACTTATGTATATTATTATGTTTACTCTTATTGCCAATAACAGACTTCTTTCTTTAATATAATAGTAATATTTTAAATTAAATTAAATGTGGACGGACAACTAAACTATACATTAAATTATCTATTTGTTTTGTTTTTATGTTAGTAGTAAAATCGAAAACTACTAGACTGATTTTGAGAGTCTTCAAGTTTTGCAGATAAGCAAAGGCTATTTGGGTCCTTTAGGTCCTTAGGATTGGGATGCCACCTGAGCGAAGACAGGGTGGATTGCTAGTATAAAAAAATAAGTAATTATTTTAAGCAATATAATAAAAAAACTGAAACCAAGGGTGAGTGTTAAATTATGATATTGCAAGAAACCTCAACGGGAACAGTTGCCATAATTAAATTTCACAGTTGAGTTGACAGTGCAAAAAGTTGACTGAAGTAAATGACTTTAGAGTCAATATCCTTGTATGCTCTGAAAGCAGTTAGTCACTGTTCCAACTCATGAGAATTTAGGATGACTAAGGTAAAACCATTCAGTGTTTTTACTGGGTCCCAAGTGGCAAGTAACTGTCATTAGTGATTTAACAAATCAGTGCCCGTTAAGTAACGTATATTGCTACTGGTTATGTAGCGTTGGCGCAACTTGTACTCACATTACATAAAAACAACCTTTTTAAGCTCCCATGCTAACGCACATGGACCACAAAGTCGAGGCTCTCTATGATGATATATCGAGAGCCCTGGATCAGATTGTCAAGACTAAATTCAGCATTTTTACAGGGGGGATTTCAATGCTAAAGTGGGAATATGAGAATATGGTGAATTGAAAGTGGAGAATTGCACGGATTTGGAGAAAGCTACCACGGGCAAACGCTGATCAACTTGTTTGTTATGCAGGGGCTCTTTTTTATGAACTCTTTCATCCTTCGGACTGAAGACTTTCATCCTTAGACTTTAGGACATTTAACAAAATTGACTTCATCTTTGTTTTTATAGAAGAAAGGTGGCAGCATATAGTCCACCTGATGTTAAGTGGATACTGTTGTCCATAGTCACTGCAGACAAGAGGCGCATAGGAGATCTTACAGTACACAACAGGTTTAAGACTGGAAACTGACCTGGTTTAAGACATTTAATTAATAAAAATTAAATTTTCCGGGCAACTTCCAATTTTTCTTTCCCTAAAAACCTTATTCGTACTATTACAAACATTTTTTAAAAAAAAAGAGCCAAGTCCATCCAGCCATTCTCAAGTGATGCACTTACCAACAAACAGCATTTAATTTTTATTTATATAGATAATTTATACAATAATTTATAAATAACATTTATGCAGTTTTGATATTTAGTGGCCATCAAAATTTATAAACTACAACATGAATGTCTGTTCTCTTATAACTTGGATTCTATTGGATGGATTTTGATGTGGTTTTCACTAGTTATTTCTTTTGGAAATTTTTAGTATACAGGACATCAGCGTATGTACCACGAGAGCAGAGCCGCGAGTATAAGGCTAGTATTAAAGTAGGATATGCATAAATAATTAATAAAGTTTTAGATTTGTTATGAGTAGAAGTCAGTGTATATTAATATAGTGAACTATAGTGAAGTCAGTCAGTGTTTGTGATGACCATATCATGTGATGTGTGAGTGAAGTCAGTCACAATGAGGGTTTTTAGATTTACAAAAAAATATTCACAAGGAAATTCTTATCATTTCACATTTCCATTGGTTATCATTCTATCATTTCACATTTAATAATACATCATGAAATTGTATAATTTATAAACTTATGACAAATAGGCTATTTATTTGCCAAATAGGTATCTTACTCCAATTCCAATAAATATGCCTTGAATCCTGTTACTTAGATACATTTTGTAACACAATATTTTCTCTTAAGAGAGTTAAAAGCAACAGTATGAATTAGTAGCACCCACCGTGTAGATCATAAATCCTCTGTGTCCTGCGCATGTACTTCTCTTCCTGTAGTTGCCTGTCCACCTCAGCATGTTTTTCCCGCGCATCCAGGACATCCAGGAATGACGAGAACAACGATTTTCGTTCGCTTGTGTTAGTAACGGTTTCTTGCATTTTGATAACAGAAAATCGCTACTACTTTAGAATTAAAAAATGTGTTCTTGCTTGTTCTAAATAATACAAGTCTAAATTATTAATGTTTCATTTATGGAACTAAGAAAAATAAAGAGATTACGAAATTAAATCAAAATTAAATTCAAATCACACAACCTCGTTTTCTGTCACACAAACTACAACTGATCATAGACAAAACAAAAGTCAAGCAGTCGCAACTCGCAAGTCGCAACAAAAAGTTATATATACAAAAGCTATAATATATCGAAGGTTTCCGTATAGAATTAAATAAAATTCATTTATATGAATTTTATAAATTTTATAAAATTTCATGTGAATCGTTTTTTTATTAAAAAAATACGTTTTTTAGGTTGAGTTTCAAAATGTACTAAGCACTGTTATGCAGATAACAGTACCGGAGAAGCTTTGTATAAGAGCCGTGCGAATATTACTCGGGTAGAGGTGGAAGACAGTCGCGTAAGGCTTGTGTCCGAAATTGAGAACTCCTTAGACCGAGTCTCGAATTGAGGTAAACTTACTTTGGTCCTAACCTAACCGCAGTAAAACACAAATCTGTGCATTACCGCGGAGAAAGGTCCATTTATCCACCTCAATATCAAAACATTCCTCTCAAGAACTTTGAGAGTTTAGGATCCTTTGCGTCGATATTTCGAGCAAAGTCGAGTTTCGGAGTCATCTGGCGAGCAAGATAAAACTTGCTAGTAAAAGCTCAGTGTACTGAATAGAGCAAAGCAGTATTTCTCTCGGGGGCAACGCTTGTCGCTTATAAGGCTCAAGTTGGAGCTTTTTTAAAATGTCGGACAAAGAAAGTGATCCGGCAACAGATCGCGAGTAGGTACTTTGTATTATTTCTCGAGTATTACAGTATCTCGCTTTTCAATAAATACTCAATAACTTTGAAAAACATTCATGATTCATTCTTAAATACTTTCGAAAACGCGTAGAGTTCAAAACCTTCATCGTTCTCAAAGGTGTCAATTTTCTTCTTTGTCTGCAGCTCATGTTTTTCTTTTTTTCTCCTTTTTATTGTTTTATCGAGCTTGATATTGCTATTGCTATTGTAACTTTTTGTAATTTTGATAAGGTTGAAGCCATCACCAATAAAAAGATAGGTACCTACCGTATACTGAACAAAGAGAAGTAGTTCTTCACTCCTGTGCAACGCTCGTCGCTTTATAAAGCTCAATATAAAGACCCCACATAGAGTAGGTACTGCTCACACCTCTAGGCAGGTGCACCGAAGTACCAACTGGACCCTCTTGACTCCGTCCAATGACGCGCTATCCGAATTGTCGACGATCCCACTCTCACAGGTGGTTTACAATCGTTCAGCATCCGTAGGTAGAAATCTCTACGCGTTTTCTACCGCAGGTTCCGAAGAGCTTTTAAACTTGATGCCAACTTCGGGTTTTTACAATCGCACCGCTTGTCATTGAACTGCGAACCCTAAAGTTGTAGAGTGAACTGCTGAAGTATTTCCGTTGCGGTTTACTCGGTCAAAATTTAAATTAAATTCGGTTTAAATTCGGTGTACTCCTTTTCGTCTCTCTTTTCTTTTTCTGTCTTCGCAGCAACCGATGATTTTAAAAACTTAGAAACCTGTAGTTTTAAAAAACACTTTCCTAATAATAGTGTTTCGGGCCGCACATAAAAACTTTGGCGGGCCGCAGGTTGAATATGGCTGATATAGATGGTTCAAATTATAAAAATTAAGGAAGCGGAACCCTAAGTACGGAGGAATGTTGCCATACGTAATTATTATTTCTTAAAAATGCTGTCGTGCTAATAAATCAAATATAACAATAATTCAAAAAGAGGATATATGTATATCTTACACATACATATTAATTATACATTCATATTTTAAATAATTTGATACTTACATATCTCTAAAAGCGTTTGTATAATTACATGACTAGTGAGAGCGTATTATTTGTGAAGTCAATGCTACGATTTTATTGGTTAAAGAGTGTGTTACATTATTCTTATTGGTTAATATGTTAAAATCAACTTATAGAAATTGAAAACACACCAATGACAATTGAAAATAATTGATGTATATTGTACCTATGTGTCAAGTCATTCTACTAACGCCTCTTTAACTAATATTTCTCTCAAGTTTTGTATAAAATAATTATAATGGCTCGAGAAAGTAGTGCAGGATTCGATAGACACATTACGATTTTCTCTCCCGAAGGAAGATTATATCAAGTTGGTAAGTAAAATGCTATTTTCGTTGAGGAACAAATGCCACTGCCACAGCGGTATAGTCCGCATTATTTCATTTATTTCAAGTTGTAGGTATTTAAAATAAATAATCTATGTAACTACAGCAATAGAGGACTTCTACAGACATTTGAAGTAACAGCACTCATACAATACATAGGTAATAAATAATACATTTTATAATTTTAACACTTTATTTTAGGTTGTGTGACTAAATTACGTTTTTTAGTCTAGCTCCAATAATTAAGAGAACTCGGTAAATAAGTTATAAGGTTCAGATTTTCAATTATATGATTTTACGTAAAACTAAAAATCTATATAAAAAATGAATTACATGTAAGCAAAATGAATACAATTTGCCTTCTATACAGTAATCACTTTAGGGCTTTCTCATACACTAGTTTCTTTTTATAGAAGAGTTGGCAGACTAGCAGTTGAACCACATGATTGTTAGTATGATAGGATAGATTTTCAAACATCCTTGAATGTGGGACAAATTTAAGGACGTTTGAAAATGAAGTCATTTGTCAGTACCAAATTATAACTAAATAAGCTTTTATTCCTTCAAACATATTGGTCACTTTGCAGGGCCGTAGCCAGGGGTACGCCTGAAATTTTGGAAAATTTTGAGCCTGCCCTAACTGCTAACCAATGTTTGGGGACCAAGAGGGAGATCCGGATAGGTGTAGGCCACTCGTCCCGATTCTGCTGGGACAGTCCCGATTTCGATGTTTGATTAACATTTTAATTAATCATCTTTAATAACCTATCAAATAAAGATAAATAAATTATTTCATCTTATTGTACTTTAGTAGGTAGGTACTCTATGTACTTCATGTGAATTAATAAAAAGTTACTGTTTCAATGTGCTCACTTTTATGTAATATCTACTACAAACAAAATTAACCAAAAAAGTATGTAAAAAAAAAAATTTGCTTGCCCTGAATTTTTTTGAGCCTGTCCTGATTACACAGTCTGGCTACGGCCCTGTCACTTTGTCATGCTGTCCAAAGACATAGGATATCTCCAGATGCATTCACATTCGTCATCAGTATTTAGTTATGCATATATAAATATGTGAAATAATTTTATTTTAAAACTGTTTAATATACATTAGGTGCTTGCCCATGAAATGGATGATTTTATTATTGACCACTTTGAGTTTCAATATCTTATGTTCTAATACAAATTTTAAAATAAAACAAATTGCATCTAATTCAACAGCATATTCTTATTTATTTCATTTGGTTTCCTGTATATACAATATACGTATACATATATACATTTGTGTTATTGTATATACAAGGGATATATGTGATATCATATTAAGAAATGCAATTATTGCAATTTTGATGAATAAATACAAAACATAATATAGTGTGCAATATAATAGCTCCCTTTTTTATTCCCCTCCCTCCGCCACCAACACCATACCAACTCCTGTCATACCATACCAAACATACCAAATGAAATGATTAAGTGGCACTATTAGGTTTAATTTTACTTGTAAATTAATTACAATTTAATTTAATATTATAAGTGCACTGAGAGGCAAAAATGCAAAGGCAAGAAAGAGAGGGTAGAAGTATCAGGAACTTACTCCGTAGAAACAATGTTTCTACCATGTAATGTAATGAGTAATGTAACTTACTTTGACAGATTAAATTTAATAGATTTTTTGGCGCTCTTTAACATAAGATAGCTGTCATTGTGAAAAAAATGGCGTGTATGATAGATATGAAGTTAGTAACAAATACGAACTTTTTAAGTTATACACCCAATAGTTGTCTTAATTATGTACTGTTTGTAAAATTCCAGAATATGCTCTAAAAGCCATCAACCAGGGTGGGCTGACGTCGGTAGCGCTGCGCGGTACCGACGCAGCGGTCGTGGCAGCGCAACGCAAGGTTCCCGATCGTCTGCTGGACCCCGCCTCCGTCACGCATCTGTTCCCACTAACTGAGCGCATCGGCTGCGTAATGGCAGGAATGATTGGTAATATTAGCATTCATACTCCTTATAAGAAGCATCAGTAGGCATCCTGCAGCAATTTCTACTTTGACGACTTTCATAACAATGTCTAAAGGCTCAGTTACACTAATATCAATATTTTTTTTTTGTTGATACTTATTAATTTATTTTGAGGCAAATCGTATTTGATAGGCTTTATACTCGGTTCCCATGATACAGATTAGCCTAGTATGGGGACCATGGTAAATTCTCCAATTCTTCATGAAATTAAGCTTCTACGGAAGTATTCTATAGAAGACTGATTAATTAATTCCACGTGCACATGACAATGTTCATGAGGAAACTCATGTTCAGCAGTGCATACTGAAACTGCTGATTGCATTGCATTTGGACTTATTGGCTCCACAAATTGCATCCTGCATTCGAACAATCCAGAACACAGGTTGTATTTTTTTATGACAAACCATTCAATATCGTGCATACATTTGACAGCGGACAGCAAGTCACAAGTACAGCGCGCGCGGTACGAGGCGGCCAACTGGCAGTACAAGTACGGTTGCGAGATCCCGGTGCACGTGCTGTGCCGCCGCATCGCCGACATATCGCAGGTGTACACGCAGAACGCCGAGATGAGGCCGCTCGGATGCAGTGAGTGCAACTTTTGCTACTAGCGATATATATCTATTACGGCGATGATGGCTGATGGTAACCAGCAGGCTCTAAAACTGAATTAAACTTAATTACTTCACAATTACAAAATAGTTTGGGTCCATTGAGTGTATGTAACTTGAAAAATAAAGAATGTATATGAATGAATGAATAATAATGAATGATATCTAAGATGCGTGCTCATACAGACAGACAAAAATACCAAAAAATGTTGTTTTGGTCACTATATTATTCATACTTACTATTGCAATCAGTTTTTCCAACAATTATTATATATATAGACGTTACTGTTACAACTGTTACGATTTTATTATATATAGATAACGCATAAGCTGTTTATACCGCAGGCATGATGGTGGTCTCATACGACGATGAATCCGGTCCATGCGTGTACAAAACAGACCCATCCGGGTACTACTGCTCGTACAAGGCAGTAGCGGCGGGCGCGAAGGCCACCGACGCCAACGCCTACCTCGAGAAGAAGCTCAAGAAGCGCGCCGACCTCTCCACCGATGAAGCTATCCAGCTCGCCATTTCGTGTCTATCCACTGTGCTGTCTGTTGACTTCAAGTCTAGCGAGATTGAAGTTGGTGTTGTTACCAAGGACAAGCCTAAATTCCAGTGAGTAACTATTTACTATCCAATAGATGTAGTATGTAGCGCTGGCCTCTCCACGGACGACGCTGTCCCACTCGCCGTCTCGTACCTCTCTACTGTGCTGTCCGTTGGCTTCAAGTCTAGTGAGAGCGAAGTCGGTGTTGTTACCAAAGAGAAGCCTAAATTCCAGTAACCACATACTTGCTATACAGTATTTTTTATAGAATATATTTATTTATTACATCTTCTAGAGAGAAACAAATATCACAAATACAGCAACTATACATAGATCGAATATAACCTTTTAAACTTACGCGTTTTTTACGCCACATGATAGTAAGTGATCACCGCCGCCCTTGGACACCTGCAACATCAGCGGGTGTGCTGCCGACCTTGCAGAATCCTGTCCACAGCTCTCTTGAAGAGCCCCATGTAACGTAACAGAGATACATATACAACTCAATCGCGTACACCTTCCTTAAATTTTAAAAGTTATGTTTGTAATATCCGCTTAGTAGAATCTGTTATTGTAATTAAGTTTGGTATATATATTTCAGTTACTTATTTCTCTGTTTGCTGTGGATACAGCTTACAGTGTTCACAAACAATAAATAAAAAAAATACCCCAGCTGCCAGTTCATTCCACAACTTTCCACGTAATATTTACCAAGCACCATTTTTATAGATACCCCACTAATCTGTATTTATAGATACCCCATTATTCATTACAATTGTATTGGCGGTCAGGCCAGGTTTCACACAAAAGTGCCCATCATTCCTTATATTTATTATATTTCTTCCTTCCAGGGTGCTGTCGGAGACTGAAATCGACAGGCACCTTACTGCTATCGCTGAAAAGGATTGAGGTGGTTGGTTCAATTAAATAATAATCATTATCGTATTTTTAATAAAATTCTTCTCATAAATAACATTTTCTTTCTTTACTCTCCCAGAAGACAACGGCATTTGTATCAAACAAATAATCACGTCGATGATTCTTACAGTTATCCTTTTAAGGTTCATGGAAAACTATATTCTGTTCAAGTTAGTCATGCCATTACTGTCAGTCATGTAATTTCACTTATTAAACAATTATGAGGGAGCGTTGTTCCATTGAACAATTAACGCTGTATTATGCTACATTTGACGGATGACGTCAGTCTTTAATGTGAATAGAGCATAGCATAAGTACTGGCCAACTTATAAATCTTTTGCAGTTCATTCTCAAATTATTCAATAGGCGGGGCTACATAGCGTCAACCGCACATTGAACATTGTTTTTAATTTAAAATACACCTTGTATTGTTCCAACCAATATAGCGGCGTTAGGATTTATGCGTGCCGCAAACAATATGTTATTGCTTGATTGGTTAAGGCGTCTTATGTCGCACGACGGTGTAATTTTTACATTTACTACGAGTATTTAAGATATAGAAACGATATTAACTAAATCCTAGGAACTTCCAAATTTACGAAATATGGTAAAATTCAGTGAGCATGCCCGGCCTGCCCTCGGGCACATCCGTCACGAGGTCACGTGGCATTTCCGTGACGATGTTAGTGAAGTTATGCACACTGCAGCAGAACACCAGCCCGAACACTGGGCTCTCGTAATTCCTATTTCTCCTCAACTCGTGCAGCCAGGACACGCTACCGCAAGCACTCTCGCAGAACACCACATCTTTAATCTCGCTTACGGCTACAAAGGGGTCGTTTAAAAGTACTATAGCCAGCGCTTTCTGGTTTATTTTATCATGGACGACAGTCCATATGTATCTCGGTACCGGGAACCTCTTTCCCGGCTTCAGGTAGACTTCGGTACGGGAATGCCCCGACCGCAAGGAGAGCACCTCCCTGGTGCCGGTATATACGTCGAGTACTGTGTGCGGTCGTGTTAATTTCATTAGCTTGGCGATATCGTGGTGCACGTGACGTAGATTACCGCTTGCAACGCTCTTCCACACAGGCACATGATTGGACACAAAGTCTGTTACCCGCATGTTTTGGTCGTCGAAGTAGTGCCCGCTGAGAAGTTTGGCAGAGGTTAGGGTTTGATCGGCGAAGGTCACTCGTTCGTGTTTGAAGAGTTCATGGAGTCTTCTGTTCATTCGAGTATCGTCCGAGTATAACTGCTGCGCGTCTGATCGTGTCTTTGCATCGAACATGTGGTTGAAGTTTCCAAGGAGGCTTAGAGGTGCATTTTGTTCGTTGTGTGGCGGCATTCGTAGTTGGTTCCGCGGCGCGTTGCAGACGTGTGCGCGCACGGTGATTGCGCGATCTTCGTCGAAGCAAAGAGTGGCGAGGTGGCGCGTGGCGCGCGAGCCAGGGTCTTGGGTTTGGAATGCGCGACCTTGAAGCGGACCGCCACAATGTTCCACCTGTAATAATAATAATTTCGTATATTTCCCATCTGGTTTTGTAGGTATAACGTAAGCAGAGGACCGATCGCACTTTGGAGACAAGTTCTCTAAAGCCAATTTGTGTATCAGCAAGGCTGCAACGTAGAGCGAAAAGAGAAAAAACGCGTTCTCGGGACGATTCGAAACAGAGCATATATCTCAAGATATCTGCTCTTTTTCGGGCTATGTCTGTGGCGTTATAAATATTGCAACTGATAGCTTAGACATAGTAAAATATAACAGTAGATTATATTCGTGCAAAACATGTGCAAACGCAGGATACATGGTTCATACAACTATACAGAATCACAGTGAACATTGACGACGCATACCTTACAGCAATCGACGTCGTGGCCACCTTTATGGTGAATTAAAGAATCTTGGAGATGGGCCGGATTTTGTTATGATTTAACTATAATTATGTACCTCCCTAGTCTTACCATAAATATTGTCACAAAGGAAACTGATATTTTTACATTATCATCTTATTAGAAGAATTTATGTTATTAGAAGTAATACCCGCGCCGAGCCGTCGCGCAATCGAACTTATTTTAATAGAACTGCTAACAAACATACCTGATGCTGAACATCCTCATAAATATTCTCCTGGCAGCCAAGCTCTAGTAGATGCCGCAGCGTGCCGTCCTGTCTCACACGGTACCTTCCGGCCTCACACACCGCCGCGACGGTCTCCTGTAGCGGGTACATGAGGAACTTGCCGCCGCCGCACGCGAGAACGACCTCGTCACCGGCCGCCGCGACCACCGACCCGTTGGCGGCGCGGTGCGAAGTCACCAGCGGCATGTTGTCCGGCACGCACTCGCGGCATTCCAGCTCGATGGTGCACGGCGCTGGAAGTAACGCAGTAGCAGTGACGTATTTCATATAAACAGACAAGCAGAACTTTTAATTTAACCACGTATATGATAATAATAATTTCTTTAATTCGGACCATATCCATAGATTTGTTAGACTAAAATTAACTTATATCTAAAACCACCTTCGTCCACGGCATCTAGACAGGGACAGTCGTTCTTGACCACAATCGTCCTCGGCATGCTATTGCCCCCCCCCCCCCCCCCCCCTCGGCCCGCTCATCAACGAGGCTGCCTTTTTTCTCACTATGGCTTAAAATCCATCTGCCGCAAACATAGTTGATGCGCTACAAAAGCGGGGAAGCCGCAACAACATCGTATTATTGTTATTTACATATGTAAGGTAGAAATAGCCGAGATATAGCTATGTCACGGAAGGACAGATCAACTGAACTGTTTTCATTCTATTTCCCCAGAGATATAGCTACATACCGAGATTAGTTTAGTGATATAAAAATATCTGATTTATTTTTTTATTATTTCACTAGATTTGGTCAGTGATTTAGAATTATGATCGTTTCCGTGCAACGACGTGTGTGGAGCCCCCGCTCACCCCCCCCCCCCCTAATTTTATTTTATCTACCTTGCTGATTCTATCTCATTTGAGTACTGATTATTAATTAATAAAACGAGTTTAAGACTTTTTGTAAGTTGATTAGACCTACATATATATAATAATAATTTCGTTTTATGTGAAAACTGAAGTATTGTAAATACCGCTTTGTTCAGTAGAGGCTGTATGAAAACACTAGCAATACATGGTTATGGTTTTCAGATAGGTAGTTATAATCTAAATCTATAACATTAGAAATGTGAATAGTACATTAAAAAAATGGATTAGGCAGAGGTTCGTCACGTGAGAATAGCATAGTCGCATATTTTCACTCGCGTGATTATGACACGATGTAAAACGCCATTGTTTTGTTCAACAGGTGCCGTGTGGCGTGAGATCAAACCATCTTACTACGAGCTAGGGTTTCATTCGAAATGGCACTAAAATAACTTGGGGAATAAAAGGCAGTGCCTAAACTTCTTAGCTAAGCTGATCAGTGATGCCATCATCATCGTTTCTTCAACTAATTTTAAAACTGGTACTGTAATGGACTGATGATGTAGCTGAGCACTCGTATACTTTACTAGTACCACGAATATTTATTACGACAATAGTGGAAATCGTATCATATTCAAAGTTAATCGCAAAAAGAGCATGTAAGAATTACATTAACTTGGATAATAAATTTTATAAAAAATACTTACGGTCAGTGAAAGCCGCTAATCTGAAGCAACATACCAAAAACACAAAACTTAATAATTTCCTCATGATAAGATTGTATCAAGTACTTTTGTATATACAGTGGCGAACAGAGAATGACTGACTGCCAGCAGATAAGTGTGGTATCCGTTGCGGTATCGGCTCCTCTGACACTCGACCCCTGAGATAACATTGAGACATGTTATTGTCCATTAGAAAAAATAATAATAATGCCCGTAAATATTTTTGTACATAAAGTTTACCCAAGCGTTCTCACGATTACAAACGTTTTTTGCGTTCGTAAAACACTTATTTTGGTAAATTTAACCTACTGTGAAAGTAGAAAAAGATTAGAAATATTAGATTTCGTCTGGTTCAGACCAACTGAGCCGCTTCGCGCGGTCTGGAAGCACATCTCCAGGCTCGGACCGAGTCGAGGGTTGTTAATATTACTGAACTGCTCCTAATTCGGACTAATTATAGACTTTTCATCTATCTAGTCAGAATGCAAATCTATCACCATGTTCTTAACAGAAACAGGTACAGGATCTTTGTGCATGCTCAAATAACCGTTATTTGACGGTACTCACGGGTCGTATTGTATTTACCAAAATGGATAAGGCGGACGAGGAAACTGGGCTCATTTGCCTCGCGAGGCAGCATTACACAAGTAGCTAAGACGCCTTCTCTTCTTCGCGAAGCAAGCTCCTGCACATTTCGGTATATGTTTGAAATCGTATTGAGATTCAAACAAACTTGTTTACAATTTAATAAAAACAGGAAAAATCTATTATTAGGTATAACAATAAAAGACCAGCAATTAAGATAGGTAGTTTAATATGAACATAATATACAATGCAGTTATATTTATTTATAAAAGCAGGTAAAAACTGACGAGACACATTACACCGTACGATAAAATAGTAATTTATTTATAAACATACATATATATAATGCTATATTAACTATAAACCAATGTCACGTGATCCAACTGTTACCAAGTAATAATTACAGTTGAACCATTTACATAGCCTTCAGAATTACCTATTAAGTTACTGCTACGATCTGTTAATTTCTACCCTACAGAGTGTTGGGCGAAGCGATAATTTCGATGTCAATTAAAACTGGATTTTTTACGGTAAAAGATAAAAATAATTTGACCCCTTACAAAATGACAACTTAAGACGCTAGAAATCAATCCGTGAAATAAAAATTAATTATAATATTTTGAAATATAATAGATAGAAAGGGACTTCGGTGATCACATTTCAGGTAGAGTGACCGTTAGTACCTCCCTACTTAGTTCAAATATTCAATTCCATAACTTCCTAAGGAATTGGGATTTTTTACATATAGGTTTGTTATATATATATATATATATATATAGGTTTGTATATATGAGGATGTTCAAGTACGCTTGTGATGTAATCTGTTTTGCCATTGAAGGCGTACAAATTCCCCTACAGGGCATGATTTTGCCAGACATTTATACAGGAAATTACAATATTTTGTGTCAACATGTATGAATCATTTGCATTTAATATGTATAAATAAGGTAAGAGTTTAAATTGGCATCGAATTAATTGCTTCATCGATATTTCGTAGGATAGAAACTGACCCTAAGAATTCATCTGTGTACACATTCGTCCTCTTACCACAAAAGATAGACACGTTTTAAAACAGTATTTTAAGAAGCGTCCAACGCAGGGCCGTCTTTACCAGGGGGTGCAAGGGGTGCGGTGCACCCCGGGCGCCCCGCGCCCGGGGGCGCCTGTCGAGCGCTGAATTCAGTGCCGGCTTTACCTATGGTGCAGGGGGTGCGGTGCACACGGGCGCAGGGTCTTAGGGGGCGCCGAGCGCCGCTCGCGACACCTCCAAAGAGTTCAAAACGCCTACTAGAGGGCGCCCTGCACCCGGGCGCTACATGAGCTAGAGCCGGCGCTGGTCCAACGTATTTCAATGGTCGAACATTTGTTAAAACTCTGTTTTAATGGTGTTTGTTATTATGGTAAGCGGGTTTATCTCGAACAAGCGAAACTCTTTCAGAGATCGCGGTTCAACTCAATCGCCGTGTATTACTTTAAAATCTTTACTCTTATTTCTACACATATTATGGTACTCGGTTACAATAGGAAATTATATAAAATATACTATTTGCATTCAGTAAACAAAGGCAAAAAAGGTTTTGCCGTATATAAAATTTGTATAAAACCGTGTCAAAATTGTGTAGTTACTCGGCTAAAGAGTAAATGCTTAGTGAGGCGTGACTGTGGTATTGCTTGTATAGATATGTTACTGTTTATTGCCAACAAGCTGACTCGTGCGAATGTAAGCGAAAATGCAACGCCGACCGCAAACCGCCCGTTATGCAAGAATTATAATTCTTGCCTCGATTAATACTATATTGATCGGTACGATTATAAAAACACCGCTGCTACTCTATAGGGGCCGTTCAAGTATTACGTAAGCACCAGGGGGGGGGGGGGGGGTCGTCTTCGCTTTGCTTATTTAGGGGGCCGGTGGGTCTGAATGGCGATTATGTCAGCAATATATATTTGTTTACTTTCGTATTCGTATCAAAATTTAGTAGTTTGATTAAATGAGAAACTTGCACAGATTATGTAAAAATTATACCAATGCTTACGTTAGCGTGAGGGGGGGGGGGGGGGGTAAGAGTTTTACTTACTTTCGCTGACGGCGGGGTGGGGGGTGAAAAATGACTAAAATTCTGCTCACGTAATACTTGAACGGCCCCATAGAAAAGAAAAATATTTAGGTAAAATTTGTCATATGCGTCGATTTTTTTTTTGACATTTTTGAAACTATCAAAAACGATTTGGTTCATATAATAATATGTATTTAATAAAGATATAAATAAATTTTCGTGTCAAATTTCATTTCAATTTTGATGCGCCCAAATAGGTACGCAGGTGTAGTATATTGCACAAGAGCTAGCGCGAACAAATACATTCAATTTATTTATGAAGAAGTACTCTCACTTTATTAGAAAATTGTAGTACTTGTTTATTTATATATATATACTAAATGCATTTCTTCATACCAGCTCTGGTAAAACGACCTGTATCTTTGTAACTTCCTTAGAAATAGTTCTGGAGGAGACTCTTATATGCTACAAGACTAATATTGTTACTTTTCATTTGATAGGTAATTGACAAACATATTTCAGCATTCTTCGCACATCTGTATCTCTTGGGAACATGAAAATATATAATTTTGAGTTACTGTTATAATGATCAATTATATGTATGTATATTTTATTAAAACTGATGGTTACGAAAATAATGACACTGAAATTAAATAAACTAGTTTTAAAAGCAAAAGCATTTTCTACATTTATTTATTATATTGCATTTATATAAGCGCCTGAATTTCAAAAATAAGGTACATAAGATTACTATTGCACACATACATCATGTATTCGTGACGAGCAACAGACATTATCAGTAGCTCTTTGTTAGTGTGTGAGTGTTTGTGTGACATTACTATTGCACACATACATCTTGTATTAGTGATGAGCAACAGACATTATCAGTGGCTCTTTGTGACTTGCTTTTTGAATACAACAAAAGAAATCTACATCACATTAAGCACTCTAATCTTTAACACGTTACAAATTATACGATTGCTTAAAATCTCCTGCCCTTAATTATAACTTCTAACATTGAAAGGTGACACAGAATTTTAAGCAATGATTAATTTTAAACGGCTTATGATTGTCATGCGTAAGGCGGTTATTGGTTAGGTAAATGAGAAACTATCAAAATTAATAGGCTACAGTACACCATACCTAACATAAATATCTGCGTAAAAGCTGGACTGAATAAAAATTAAAAAACGCCTACAATACAGACGTACAATATACCTACAATACGCACACCACACTATACCCTTAACAAAACAATTCAATGAAACCAGAACTGAGTAAACAATTTTATTTATATAAATTTGAGACTTGTCAGTAACCATTTAAGCCTAATTATAAGTCTAACCAAAGTCCTTTGAGGTTGTGTGCGCCCTCATTGTAATAATTTCTGACTGAGCCCTACCACCTACATGCGACTAGCCGACTCGACCACCGTCGAGCTCTCCATATTACATCTTGTTCAGATAACGCGAATTACGCAACAACTAAGAGCTAATTTCTCAAGTGTGAACCGCAAATAGTACGTTAAAATATGGACTCTTCAAAATACTAGGCACGTTTTCGTTCTGCATACACGTGTCCGAGCTCTAAAAATCTTATTACTATGTAAGGTTTCTTAGCGGGGGAAAAGTAGCGAGCGTTGTTTAGAGAGTAAACCTTGATTAGAGTCATTTAGTGACTCTTGACTCTACGTACTTGCTTACTCTTTGACTTAGTGGTAAACGCTGACGCTGTCTTATAAAGAATTTAATACACATTTTCAGGCTCGAACGAATGAACTCTAACACCCGAGAGCAAGTGCTCGGTATTAAATAATGACTAAGTGTAAAATGGCGTCCGTAAAACATGCTTTCTGTGTGCAACACCAAATTCACACAAATAAAATCTTCCTATCTTGTTTTATACGGAAAAAAGTCGCAGTCGAGTTAATCTGTGTGAAATATTCAGTTACTATTAACCGTAGACATCTGCTATGTATACGAACGTCAGGGACGACACGTTTCCAAATGCGTTGTCTATAATTGGAGATTATGGATTATTATTACCCAATTCATATCGCCCTACCCCAATTGGTGCATAACGCGTGTTACGCGCGCTCACATCATGGAAACCGCTGACGCCTCAATACCTACCGCGTGTTACCAATAGGACATGGAAACGGGGACATTGCTGACGATGCGGCACGTGTAACTGTGGAAAGACTTCATCGCACCGAAGCATGGAAAATTCCGGGCACTTATAATCCAACCTCGATTAGAGTCGCACGTTAGCTTGTAGTTAGAATTAGTAATATATCTGTATTACCTTTATAATTAAATTTAGTATTAGTAAATTGGTTTTTTTTTCGCTCCTCCGACGGCAGTCTACGTAATTCGCGTTATATGAACAAGCTCTTTAAAACAACATGCCGCGTAACATAGTTATTGATAACAAAAGCTGTACCGATGCAAAAGTACGTTCGCAAGTGCGGCCGCGTTCAACCGAGATTCAAGGCAACAACACTCGTAAAATAAAACGTGACCGTCGGCGACAATTACTAGCTCACAGTCATCGATCAATCAAAATACAGACATGTAGCATACAGCCCTAAAAGAGAGGTTTAATGTGACCAAACTTTAATGTGACCAAAAAGCGACATGGTTGCCGCCATCTTGAAATGTCAGTCTAGTGACAGTTTCACCTCTGGATGTTGTAATGAACACAACAAAATTTCTTGAAAATTTGATACCTTTTAAATTTCTTGTATTATAAATAGAAACGTTACTATTTTTTACTAAAATTCTTATTCTTTCAAAATACATATATGAAGTTTACAAATATTTTTAAATAAATAAATAAAGCGAAGACTTAAAAACGTAATTACTACTACTCGATTATCGCGACAGTAACATTTTATTTATACCACTGGTATCATATATGTACATCAAATAAAGTTAGTTTTGTTACAAGGAATTATCAGTCTATGTATTCTGGTTGATCGATGCTCACAGTAAAACTAACCCGCCTCCTAACTGACAATATCCCACCCACACATAACACCTAAAATCAATATAAAGAGAAAAATAAGATAGGTAAGATAAAAAATCATTGAGCAACTGAAACTATGAAGACTTAGATTCGCATACTGAATAGTTACAATATTTTTATACAACACGTCACTGGAATAATGCACCGGCTGAAAATTGGTTCTTCAGTATCGAGATAAGAATCTATTGCAGCAGTTGTTAAAACAGGATTTTCTTCATGATTTATTGTTAATTTCTAGTATATCTCTTATTGTACGTGGGTCGCCTGCGCCGCGTCCGGCCACTACCCACCCTGTAAGGTGTACCTGATCACCTTTGAGATTGTATTGTGAGTGTTGAATAAGGTAACTATTCAACAGTATTTTCGAATGAAAAAAAATTACAATTAAAGGTAATTTGTACAAACGGCAGCAAAAAACTGACACAGGATAATAATTTTAAGGAATTAAAAAGGAACAAATAATTATAAAAGTTTTTTACTAAAATCAATTTTAGGTATTTTGGTAGGCCATGACCCAAGTTCTACATAACTTTTTAAACTTTCGCGTTTTGTATTTTATATTCTAAATCAGGTCTCAAATTTAATTCTAATCGGTTTAGAGCCCATTTAGAATATAAAACATGACCCAAGCTATAAACGTCATGCATATTATGATTCACTATGTGACACCCTGTATTTTAAATTAGTTGATGTGTTTCAGGTTTTTATTTCAGTGATACGTTGTATAGAAAGAAGGTGGCGAATGAGCGGATTGTCCACCTAGCGATAAGAGGAGGGGGAGGGTGCACGGTACAATCCAACAGCCGCTGACCACGTTACCCCTCTCCTCACAAGACTACCTTGAAATGTACTACATTTCTCGCTACATCCTATTCCCCAATGTACGTTTTTGACATTCTGGACTGATGTCGGCATGTATCGCGGGTGTTTATGGGCGACAGTATCCACTTATCACCACGTGGACTGTATGCCAATATACCACCTTACTAAGGGGTTTTCCAATAGGGACTTGACAACTTTGAATTCAATTTGTGAACGCACCCTTTCACTAATCATCGAACTGTCACTGTCAATTTATTCAGTAAACTTAACATTTTCGTCATGGTAAAGTACACGAACGAACAACGTCTGCAAATTATAAAAATTTACTACAGAAATTCGGAGTCGGTGACCGCTACTTTAAGAGCGTTAACTCCGATTTTCGGTCGTAATTCTCGCCCTAGTAGACAGGCAGTAACAAGTTTAGTGCAAAAATTTGAGTCTACATATTCGTTGTGTGATGTTGCCGTGCCAGTGAGACAACGGGTTGGTCGAAGTGTCGAAAATATCGCTGCCGTTGAATCGTCCGTAGCAAATGATCCAAAGCAGTCAATTCCACGGCGTTCTCAAGAGTTGGACATCGCCCAGACCACTTTATGGCGAATTTTGCGTAAGGATCTTGGTTTACACCCATATAAGATCAAGCTGACTCAGGAATTGAAGCCGATGGACCATTTGAAGCGACGTACGTTCTCCGATTGGGCTCTGGAAAAGATGCGCCAAGATGATCAATTTCATCGCAAAATCATCTTCAGTGACGAAGCTCATTTTTGGCTCAATGGGTTCGTCAATAAGCAAAATATGCGTTATTGGTCGGGTGAAAATCCACATGTGCTTCATGAAACACCACTTCATCCACAAAAAATAACTGTTTGGTGCGGTTTGCATGCCGGCGGCGTCATAGGGCCATATTTTTTCGTCGACGATAATGATCGTCACGTTACTGTGAATGGTAATCGTTATCGCGCCATGATTACCGATTATTTTTGGCCCGAATTGGAAGATATGGACTTGGACAACATGTGGTTTCAACAGGACGGTGCCACAAGCCACACAGCACACGTTACAATCGATTTATTTAAGAGTAAGTTTGATGAGCGTGTTATCTCAAGAAATGGACCAGTCGATTGGCCGCCTCGTTCGTGCGATTTAACGCCTCTAGACTTTTTTCTTTGGGGCTACGTCAAGTCATTGGTTTATGCCAACAAGCCGACGACGTTGGAAGAGCTCAGAGCCAACATTGAACGCGAAATAGCAGCCGTTTCGGCCGAAATGTGTGACCGAGTCATCGAAAATTGGGTCCAACGAATCGACCGCTGCAAACGTGCCCGCGGTGGCCATATGAACGAAGTCGAGTTCCATTCATAAATGTTTTGATTGTACTTCAACCCGATAATAAAGTTTTTGAAATATCTCAAATGGTTTGCATTTTATTTTGAAAAAAAGTTGTCAAGTCCTTATTGGAAAACCCTTTATAAAAAAGTGGATACTGTATCGACACATGTCGACGTCGCCAGGAATGTTGAACGTTGGTACGGCGGCAGACTCTCCACCTACCTGAAAATTTGAGTGAATTTGGAAAATTTTGAAACTGAAATTTCGGGAGAGTATTTTGGAAAAGAACTGGGAGTGATCGGGATATAACAGTTTTCGAGTGGTGCGTGCCGGTGGGATTTATGGCGGTATGTTTACGTGCAACATGCGCGCGTGGGTGGCGCGCGCGAGGGCCGCCTCTCAACCGCGATGCGAGCGTGATCCGCATCCGCCTCGCGGCCCGCCGTCTTGTCGAGGATCGCCTCGGCGAGCTCTGAGAACGCGCGGTCGATGTTGATGTTCGCTTTGGCAGATGTTTCCATGAAGCGGATGTTGTGCTCGCGCGCTATCTGCAAACGTAAATCACATTTTCTACTTCCGTATTTTATTCACATAGATATCTCGGAGGAAAAGGTAAATGACATTACAACCTTCTAACAACTACTTTAACAAACAGTATAGACGTGCTGGTTACAAGTGAGATACTTGATTGATACAGTGCGATTTGAGCGATATAGCTAGTTGGCTGTAAGGGGAGATGTGGAGATGAACCCGGAGAGTCCGATTAAATTCTTAATGTTAGAAATGCATTTATCGAATACCGAACGAAGAAACTCACCGAGCTTGTACATAATATGAAAATTAGACGGGTCTACATCCGCCATGACCAACAGTCGCCCATTACTTTAAATGAACATTGTAATGAACGTCGGCGATGGATAATACAGAATGTCGCTGTCGTTTCAGTGTCTGACAAATAAATCCCATCGTGTACATAGTAAGACTAATAGCCTATTACAATACAATAATTTCTCTTATAAACACGCTATACAGCTGTGAAGACTGCAATAAAGGCAGCGCAGTAGATGGCGAGATTAGCAAAAACAAACAGACGTTCTATTTTTATATTATACTGACAAATCAACTAATGACCATGATCAGCGTAACCCGACTGAAACGTTACGTAAGATGAAAATAGTTGAATAAATACTCGCTTTGAATGCCATAATATCATACCAAACCCTCAGCTCGTGTCTTTACTGTGCTGGGTATAGGCCTCTCCCCAGGAGCGCCCCCACACATGGCCGGGAAACGCAACGTGGGACGCTTTCCACTCAGATGTGCAGACTTGAAGAATCAGTTTAAATTGACCCTATGAAAACCACACAGGACACACTGAATTTACCCACAGTTAGGACAGGACGAAGTCAGTCGTTATTATCCTGGACGATATGGTAAACGACGGATGATCGGCGGGTTATAAGGCGCGGTTATTGATGTGGTGTGTCGTAGGCTCGTCAGTTTTTCATTTTGTAGAAGGGACCATTTAAATTGTAAACGATTTGCCACTAACGTTTTGCTTTGTGAGCAGTTTGGTTAGATGGACATTCTATTTTGTAGCGCATGTGATACTAAGAGAATTAATCGTGTGCAAACCTAAAAAGTTAATAGTTGTGTAAGGATTAGTGTGCGCTGTTCACACAAGTTTTCTAATGCAGCAGAGCATGAAAATAACATTAATGTTTGATTTCGTGCAATACCGCCACTCACTGTTGTGCGTGAGTCATATGAGTGGCTCAAAATAACGCTTTCATTAGCAGTAGGTAATGCTAATTAATTTAACAATTCATTCTTGTTTTTAGGTTATGAATGCTATGGAATAATCAGGAAAAGGCAAAACTAAACACCTGTTAGTCTCTTAAATCACAACCTCTGTTTGTTTATTTGGCATAATGTCAAAAAAAGAAAATACAGGTTGCAGTTTTTACCAAAGTATTGGATAGTATTTCAAGAGCGGCCATTAGGCAAGAGTCGTGGTTACAAACGGGTGCGGTATCGCACCCTTGAGAGCGTTGAAATAACAAAAGGGGCGATGGAAACTTCAGCACTCAATTACGACACTAGTCCAATTTGCACCTTAAACTATCACTGTTTTATTTGATATATTACATCATTTTGCTATAATTATGTTTGGTTTTGCAGATTTTGTAGGAATTCATTTCATTAATAAATAATGATTCTTCGCTCTTACTAAATGAAAATGTGTACAATACAGATTGTTAGTGTGTAATAGAAGTGTTTAAAACCCAATTATGACAATTTAACTATGATTCAACCATACTTTCTTTTTGTTATTATTTTTAATTTAATAGATTGTTTTTAATATAATTCATCAACTTCAGACAGTGCAATTAATGACACATTATTTTAATAAGCACATTTTATTTTTGTATGAATTAACATTTGATGTAATAAATAATGGACTGTGGGGGGCAATGGCCTGAAAAATGAATTTATGAATAAGTGACAAGACCATATTTTTTTCATACTTCCAAGTAATGTAAGCGTGAATCAGGTCAACTATGGTATAGATAAAATTCTATAAAGAACAAAATGATAGTAAAGCATGACAAATCATTGAGGAAGTCAGTTGCAGATAACTTGCTAAGCGATGTGTCAATATATTTTGTTATTAACCTCTTATCATTAACACCTACATATTTTATACAAAACAATGGTTAAAAAAAATATAAAAACACATGTTAGTATGTGAAGTTATTTGAGTAAAGGACCTTATTGACGCTATAGACTTATTTATGTAAACTTTATTGCAAAGATACAATGTACAAAAGGCGGACTTAATGCCATAAGACAACACTTTATCAGTCAACCTTTGGGTAACTAGAGAATCGAGAGGGGTACATTTTGGTATTAAGATAATTAGAAAATATCAATCATATATCATAATTGATTCGGATCAAGGGCACCGGATCAAAACCGGCACAGGTTTAATGTGCGCCAGCAAACGCAGTCTCATTGTCACTTTATTACATTTCTTTAGTCTTTAGTAAAAAAAGGCACAAGTGCAATTTGATGACATTTGAGAAAAATGAAAATATTATTGGTAAAATTTTTATTAATCAAGCTTGGTTAAAATAAAACTTGTCTTATTTTATTTATTTATTTGGTTAAAATAAAACTTGTATTTGTTTATTTTTAATATCCGAATATAATGTTCCACTTTTGTTAAAAATGTTAAATCTACTAGTGCCTTTTCTTCTTAGGGGGACAGATTTATATTGTTAATTTACTTTCCGTCAGATTGTGGCAATTAATAGCATTTAATAAGTCACACTTCCTATGAATAATTATAAAATGAATAAACATTGTTACATCAGAACAAGGAAAGAATCCAAAAGAATCAATAATAATTACAGCTTGAGCTTGTAAAATATAAGATAAAATATTAACTTTGTTTCTACTGTAACAGTTGTAAATTAAAAGGACATCAGTCAACCTGAACTGAAGTCCAGAATGACAAATGTTGCTTACCTTTGCAGATTCAGGAATGGCATTGAAAAAAAGGGTTGGGAATGATGGAAGATAGTGATGAGGAATTTTTCCCATCCCTCCTTATGGGGGATGGGGAGTAAATAATATAATGGAATATGGAGTTTCTTTTATCTTATTGTATTCTCTATTGGATAGGCCAAGATAGGATGGAATGAGAAATTAGCTCTGGCAATTTGCTTCATTTGGCAGGTTGGTTGAAATATATATTCATACAGCAACTGCACACTAAAGCATTGGCCCACTGATGGTTTGCACTGTTACACACCTTTCATACATTCATTAAGGTGTAACTGCTTATTGAATAAGCTAATAATGATCTGCAAAGGAGTTTGTATTTGTGAGAACGCTATATTGGTCAATACAGTAAGATTCTTTATGTAATTACATTTCATAGTCTCATTGCTATTATGAAGTCTTGGAAGAACAGGTAAAGGTCTTTGTCGAAGAGGCTTAAAATAGGTTCCATATTTATAAGAGTGGCTACTCACCGCCTCCCCACGCTCCTTGCTGACAACTCGCTTCTCTTCCATGTCACATTTGTTGCCCAGAATCATCTTCTCCACATCTTCATTTGCATGCTGCAATACACATATTTCTATTTTAAAGAAGATTCTTTGTTCTAAAGTAATTTAGAAAATGAACTAATACTAATAATTTAGATTTTTGAATTACACAATCTCTATTTAGCCCGCATAGTGGCAGTTCAATTCAGCATGGCGCAAACAATAACAGGTCATTGTTAAACTAATTAAATTTAAACGAAACTAGTTTGCTTTGCCCTTCCCTGAGTACGCCCTTGGTCTTCTTGGGTACACTTCAGTGTAGAAATGAAGGAAAAGCAAATTATTCTTACTGTATAATAAATAGTTATTAACCTCGTCTATATTTCGTAACCACTTGACAATGTCATCAAATGTTTTTTCATTAGTTATATCGTATACGAGCATGATGCCCATAGCGCCACGGTAGTAGGACGTGGTGATAGTGTGGAACCGTTCCTGGCCGGCTGTGTCCCAGATCTGGAGTTTTATCTTCTTACCACGCAGCTCCACTGTCTTTATTTTGAAATCAATGCCTGTAAATAATACGTACTTACATTATACTTGTAATTCATAGCAAGAAATTGATCATACGCAATAATTTTCGTAAAATTTAAGGTACTCTGGTCATTTCTTGTAGCTTAACTGCTCAATTCATGAAGCTACGTTTCGTGATGAAATGTAGTTTTTATTAAATATGAATATAGGAGAGTAAAACTGCAGTAAAACAAAGATTTATTATTTGCAGTGAGGGTATATTTAGGAGATACAAAAATGGTTCATACCGATAGTGGATATAAACGTCGTTGTGAAGTGGTTGTCTGAAAATCTGAACAATATACAAGTCTTCCCAACGCCGGAATCGCCGATCAGGAGCAGTTTGAACAATAAGTCGTAGGTTTTCTTAGCCATTTTATTTTTATTTTAGAATAAATGTAATAAATGCAAAATAATCGGATGTGAAAATGTGACAGTTCAAGATCAGATTGCCATGAGCAAAAAAATATTGATATAAATATACATCAATAGATGGCGCTTATGCTTTGTATTTTATTCTATTGTTTATGGTTTTATTATACAGACGCGCGAAGCGAGACGATCGATTTGGGAAAACTGAACGGAAGTTCTCTCAGAAAATGGCCTCTACCTTTCCGAAGCGTTTTTATTTCGCTTTTATAGTCAAATAATTCTGTGAATATTGTGTGAATAAATGAGAACATGTAAAATAATTATTTGTGTTCGTTTACGTGTATTTACTTCTAACGGTATACAACAAAATGCATCGCCGTGGCGGTAAACGTATACGGATGGACGATACTCCACCGGAATACGTTAATCCTATGACGCCGGCGACACCCATGACGGATTATGGTGGACAATCAGTGCATGAGCAGGAGATTGCTAATGTGACGTATACTGCTTTTAATGCTGGAGCGGTGGCGAACTCTACAACGGCCGAGGTGCCGAGAGAGGAAACTGAAGAGTCTCAGCACGAGGAAGATGAGGAACGGAGGTCACCATCTCCGGCTCCTACTAAGCGTATAACTCGTAGTCGTGGTCGAGGCGGGGATGCAGGGTACGTTGGTCGGCTAGCGGAGTCCCCTCCACCGCCGCCTTTGCGCCGGCGCGGTAGAGGCGGCCGTGGACGTGGTAGAGGTCGAGGCACCGCACCGCCACCTGCATATTCTCCCCCGCCGGTGCTTCTCCCGGGAGACGATGAGAACAGCTTGTATAATTTACTGAGATTCAACAAGACTGCTATAAACGTAAGTTCTTTCTCATAAAAGAGATATATTTATCACCACCTGTGCCTGGCATAGCCTATATCCATATAATATATAGCCTATATCCATCTAGAATAATGTACCTTTCAAATGGTGAAAGAATTTTTCAAATAGGTGCAGTGGTTCCGGAGATTACCCTCCACAAACTCACAAAAACAGATGGTATAGATTGAGTTAAAGGTTGAGGTGTAGGGTTGAGGAGGGGACCCTATAGCTGTGAAATAAAAAATATTTAGCCTATTTTTCCTCAAAAGGAGGGTAATAGCTGTGCTCACCAGAAGACTCGTTTAGTTGACCCTAAAAGAAGCAAACCTACGAGCCCGAAAGTAGGGAGGGTAGGTGGCGAGCGAAGCGAGCCTCACCATTGTGTAACGAAAATGAGGTCCTCTTGGGACCTCCTTTGTGAGCTTCTGGCTCCACGCTTTATTAAAATACTCTAGTCAAGACAACTCCGATTCTGTTCTGTGTTAATAATTTTATTAAGGCTAAATGTTATCCAGGTTATTAGTTTCTAGCTTAAATATTCAGGTAGGACTGTACATTATCTGAGAGTAGATAGGGAAATTCTGGAGAAATAAATAAAATCAAACACGAAACAACAACACATGGAACTAGAGAAACTTATGAAATGGGTTGACATAACATCTCATTTGATCTCATTGTCATTCAAAAACAAAGGGGGTATTCATTCATTTCACATTCATTTAAAAACAATAGTGCATTGAGTTTCATTTCAAATGAAAAAATGTAAATTTTGTATAAACTTTGAAATTTAATTTAAAAAAAACTACATGCCTCCCAGCAAGTAAAAATGGTTTTAGAGTATGATTAAGACCCCCTAAGTCTTCCCATCACTTTCCTGTCTGTAACTTCAGGTAACTGGTTACTAAATCCCATCCATTAATTGTATGTATTTCAAACTTTAATTAATGTTTTCAATACTTTGAACATGAATTCCGTGTAATAAATAATTATTGCAATTTTCAAAAAAATATATTGTACTGTGCGTTTTGAAATTTGAGATCAAGACCTCATTTGAAGAAGGGACCTTTCTACCAAAAAAATATGACTCCTAAATCAATGATATATATTGTACAATTGTTCTTGACACTTCTTTATTGTTATAATGTATTTACTCCATAATATTATACATATATCTATATTATATGTCCTCTATATCCATATTATAAAATATTTAGTCTAGAAAATTAGGTAGTTATGAGCTTAAGAATATTTGAGGAGGCTGTTATCATAATCCTCTTGAATGTAATTGTACTATTGTGTTATTGACGTCATTAATACAGTATCAGTATTTTTCTAACTTCTCTTCTAAACTGTACAACCCAGTCATTTTTGAAGATAATTTGGTTTAATGTATTTCTAATACTAAGACTTCAGACCCTAGATATTTCAGAATCAGAATAATATATTGTATATACTAATTCTAGTGTCTTCTAGTATCTTCAGTTATTTAAAAGTCTTAACATATCAGTACAATATTAATTTTTAGCATTGGCAATACACATAATTTTGTAATTTTTTTCAATTAATAAGATAATATAATGTCTTTGATTTTATAAACTACATTTCTACATTTCACAGTGAATGGACTCTTAATACTTTTAACTTACTACTTACATATGTATGTACTTTTACTTTTTTGACATAAAAATTCCAGTCTTAATAAAAATTAAGACTAAATTGTTACAATTCACAGCAAGTGGTAGACATGTGGATTGAGCAGTACAAGACGAACCGGGAGTGTGCGTTAGTACAACTAATGCAGTTCTTCATTAACTCGTCTGGGTGCCGCGGGAAGGTCACCCTGGACATGGCCCAGATGGAGCACACACAGATTATCAAAAAGATGACGCAGGAGTTTGATGAGGTTTGTCAAATATACTCAATTTATTTGTGTCTTTAATTTGCTTAGTTATTTTCATATTAATTTTTTTTATTTGTTAACAGTCACCAACAGACCAGAGGCATATACATAAATAATTGGGATATATGTTATTTAGATAAATGCCATGGGACAAAAACTCGCCTTGATAAAAACTTGCATAATTCAAAACAGACACAATTTAAATATACAATTAACTTTTATTACAGCCAACTTTTCTAAACCATTTGTTATTACAGAAATGTTATGAAAGAAAAAGAGGTATATAGTAATAGGTATATAACTAGTAAAATACTTAGCAGTGAGTATACTACATAACATGACAAAACAAGAGGTTCCACTAAAATAGAATATAATTATTAGAGATGCGCCAAGTACAAGTTTTACCGAGTAGCCGAGTACCGAGTATTACTCGGTTTTATGTTAGCCGAACCGAGTACTCGGCCGAATTACTCGGTTCAATTTATGCAGGGGTATGGGGCGGCGCGAAAACACGCTTAAACATGATCGCGATGTGCGGCCGGTGCACCATAACCTGCCTCTGTTAAATTTCGTATATTAATTGATTACTTGTTTGCTTCATTTAATTCAAATTAATAAATGCTCATTACTTTATTAAATATGCTTATTTTTATAACGCTCGCGTCTCTGACAATCAAGTTTATTTTACATTATTATTTTAACCGGATATTCGTCACTTAAACCGAGTTATTCGGCCGAGTACGAGTACTAAAAAAATTGCCGAGTATGCCGAGTACCGAGTAATAAACGAGTACTCGGCGCATCTCTAATAATTATTCATATTGTTTAAAAAATACTTGAAAATAAAATATTAACAATTATTGTGTCCCTCATAGCTCAAAGGGGATGATACAACAATGTTATTTATCTGCTGTTATATATTATACAAGTGGATACTTGTTTGCTTTATTTTAATAAAAAGTAAACTGAAGTAGATGGTTGTAAAAAAACTGTGACATAACATTGCTACAATAAATGTATTTTATAATACACCGTGTTTTTCTGGACATATTATCTGCCAACTCTCTTGCATTATCTGTACTGTAAAAATCTTTTTGTCTAATAAAATACTTGTCACTGATTGTCATCAGGAAAGTGGAGAGTACCCGCTAATAATGACAGGGCAGACCTGGAAGAAGTTCCGTGCCAATTTCTGTGAATTCATCCAGACACTGGTGAAAATGTGCCAGTACTCTATCATTTATGATCAGTTCCTGATGGACAATATCATATCGCTCCTCACTGGGCTCTCCGACTCGCAAGTCAGAGCTTTCAGGCATACAGCTACATTGGCCGGTGAGTAGAACAGTCAGTTTTTTATTCTCTAAACATTCAGATTAATTGTATAGTTACCAATTTTTGCCCTTCGGCTTTGCACCAGCCCACGCTATCCCACAGGAGCTTTTTTTATTGTTGCCAGGCTTTTGCTGGTCCTCAAAAAAGGTGCATAATTTTAACTCAATTCATCTATCTGTTTTTCCGTTAAAGCTTTTCAAACAAACTAATAAACAAACAGACATTTAATTTTCATATATTAGTTATTATTGTAACTTCATGCAACAAGTCTCTTACAGATACATTACGAAAACATTGTCCATCGGCTAATCCGGAAACAAGTAATAAAGTATCTCGTAATAAAGTATGCAATTAGAGGTACCGTAATTCATAGACGTGGATGACGCGTTCGGGTGTTTCTAAATTAGCCCATGGCCAATGTTTTCTTAATGTATCTGTACATTGCTAAAAATTAACTGACACTTTATAATTTAGTTCTATCAATATAATAGTATATTAGTTTCGGCCAGTATGAACCAAATTGTGTGTTTAAAAAAATAACCACGAACTACGAAGTTTGAGGTGATCGCTTCAGACTATAAAAAAAAATCGTTTCTGGGTCGGAAAGACTTCAACCAAAATGACGTTGGACTTTTACCGAACGCCGAGAACGTGTGAACTATTGATCTAACTGCCCCATCAATCATTTCACCGCCCAAATAATACTTTATTGCCCAGTGTAACCGCCCGCATGTTTAAAAAGCCGCTTAAATAATTATTTACTTTCGTGCAGTGATGAAGCTAATGACCGCGTTAGTGGACGTGGCGTTGCTCACGAGCGTGAACTGCGACAACTGCCTGCGCCAATACGAAGCAGAGCGACTAAAGGCGCGCGACAAACGCGCCAGTGAGCGACTAGAAGTTCTAGTCGCTAAGCGGCAAGAGCTAGAAGAGAACATGGAGGAGATCAAGAACATGCTCTCATACATGTTCAAGTCTGTTTTCGTGCATAGATACAGGTGAGTGAACTGCGACAATTGCGCCAGTACGAGGCGGAGAGCCATTGAACCCGCGTCACTAGTTAATCATGTTGTGTGTTATACCATTCTTGGCCTTCTAGGACTAATACTATACCATACTATCAGCTTGCATCTCCACGGGATATAGGCCTCTCCCAAGAACTTCTGCTCTTCTCATTCAATGACTACTGGCGATTTTCTTCAAGTCGTCATCCACCTGGCCGGACGGCGACCTACTCTATGGTACCGGGATAGGAGCAATATACAAAGTATATTACTGACAGTCCACCTGCGAATTTTTATTAAGCAAGTCTTTTAAAAATATATATATTTAAGTATGTTAATTGTGTGACACAAAGGGCATAATTTACCATGAAAATATTACAAATAAGTAATTACGTTGAGGATTACAAATAATAATTACATTGATCTTAAAAAGTAGGGGATTCGGCGGTGTCATCGTTGGGTGAAACATTCTCTTGACATCGTATTAGGTCTTTTTGTACTATTTTTCGGTCGAGAAGCTAATTTTTTTGTGGTGGTGGAGATTCATTTGTGTTTATAATCTGGTAAGAGGTAAAATAACATTCGATAAGAGGGCAAATTAAATAAAATGGACTCCGAGGTTGACCCTCCCCGTGGGGAGGGTCGGTCTCAGGTAGATGTGGAAATGTCTCAAAGTTCACAAATAAACCATCTTACTCTCAATAAGTCAGCGGTAAAGCGCGTGGCAGAGCGTGACCCTGTTGAAGAGAACGCCAAAAAGATTATTTCTCCTTCTGCCTCAGTGCAGGAAACATACACGAAACCAGAATTTGAGTCCTTCAAAAAATTAAAGTATACGGGATTAGATAAAGGTCCTTTCATCGTCCATATTACCAAAACAGATCCTGCTTCTAGTGCACCCCTAAGTACACTAAAACTGGCCCAATTCATCCACAAAAATAACATCGAGGGCATAACAATTGGAGGTATCAAGTCGGCTGGGAGGAACAAAGTGGCAATAGAATTTAAAAATGCAGAAGCAGCCAACAAAGTACTTGAAAATGAGAAATTTAAGAATAACGACTATGAAGTATTTGTTCCTGCTTTTCATATCACAAGATTAGGTTTAGTCAGACAGGTCCCTACTGACTGGACCTTAGAGGAGTTTGTACAAAGTTTAACTTTCCCTCCGAATTGTGGCCCGGTCATTAAGGCCAGACGTCTGAATAGGAGGTCTACTACTGATGGTGTGAGAACGTGGATTCCCTCTACAACAGTAGTTATTACATTCCTGAGGCAGATTCTGCCCGATAGAATCTACACCTTTAATTCATCTTTACCTGTTTCTTTATATCACCTCCCTACCATACAGTGCCGCAATTGTTGTAGATTCGGCCATACTGCTGTACAATGTAGGTCTACCCCAAGGTGCTACAAGTGTGCACAAACAACCCCACAGGGGCGACTCTTGTAAGGTTGTGGAAGCAGATTCCTATTGGCTAGTGGATCTATTGGCAAAGGACGCCATGCGTGTGGGATGTGATTCATATCCAAATTATTTTTCTCGCGATCTACGGGCTCTGGCTAAACCTTACTTGGATAAATCCTGGAATGATCTGTGGCAGTCGTCTAGACTAACTAAAGCTAGACACTATGGTTCCATCCAGCCGACTATACCCCCAAGACCTTGGTTTTTTAAGCATCAGAACATCAATAAAGTGGATACGTCGGTTATCATTCGGTTAAGATTGGGACACGTATGCTCGCCGGCCTTCCTGGCTAAGCTAAGGATTCGGGATCATTCCTTGTGCGAGTGTGGACTTGAAGAAGGCACTCTGGAGCACATTTTCTTTAATTGTCCCCGCCTTGCAATACCTCTTTACGATATACTTCCTCCTTCTCTTCCTCGCCCTGTAAATGTGAATTATATACTAACCCTTGTCTTCTCCCCTCATATTAATATCCTTCACAAATTCATTAGAGTTAATAACATTGTTCTTTAATCATTTTTTAACTATTACATCATATTCATCATCACTATTCTATGTTAGGTATATTGTTATTAACCAAAAATACTTTCTCTCTGTCTTCATACTTCTATAAAACTAACATCTAATTTGATCTTATATTCTTATGTATTATACTATATATTTATATATAAAGTTAAGTATTCTTTGTTTTAGTGAGCTCAACTGGAACCAGCATAATCTCTGCGCGTTTTATCTTTTGCTAAATATTTTTTACTGTTTCATTCAACCTTGACATTGGCAGAATCATCGAAGTCTCGATGGGGCCATATTAAGAAATTGGAATTGGAATTGGAATAATTACATTATATTAATGATTACATTGGTCCACCTACTTTTGTAATAAAAAAAAATAACTGAGTTTTATACAGCAAAAGTGCACTTGTTCGACAGAGACACGCTGCCGGACATCCGGTCGATAACAATGGCGGAGATCGGCATCTGGATGGAGAAGTTCCCGGCGCACTTCCTCGATGACCTCTACCTCAAGTACATCGGGTGGACACTACACGATAAGGTAAAGAAATTATATAAACAATGATGATATTATACATGTTTTGACTAGTTGAAACTAGTGTGCTTTTTAATTTTACTACAGGGATGACCGGTAATTCAACCTATTTCTTGAAAGGGGTTAAATACGAGCCGATTTGCAGTAAATTGTACCATGTGATACCTCATCTTAAAATTAGTAATTTTCGAGATATAAATATTCAGTGTTTCCTTAAAAAACATCTAGAATTTTACCAGTGCGATAATCTTGCTTATCTTTGGTAGCTATTTTAGAGTTTTCTTGTAACAAATAATTGATTAAAATGGTAAACGATTGTACGCCCATGGGGGTGTATTACAGAGGAGCGTAGCATTGTATTTGAAACATCTTTTCACCTGTAATCATCACAATGAATAATTGACTATCACATTTGAAATAATAGGTTGAAACTTGCACAAAAAAAAATATGTTTTGTTTATATGACAGTGGATTAATTTAAAATGTTTGGAAAATAGCGGAAGTCGATGACACACTACAGAATGGACGAAGACTGTTGTTCGTCTTTTTTTATAATTGTACATATTTATTATAACATTGAGAAAATGGAACATACTACCGCTCGATAACTTATGTACGTACGTTACCAAATGTACGTACGTGTTTCGCTATTAAGAGAGATATGCCAGAGCCCATTTCCATCTCATCCTATCCCCCTATTTTCCCAACCCTTTCTCCCAATCCATTCCTTAATCTGCAAAGGTAGGCAGTCCATCCGGGGCGTGCCAATGTTTGTTATTCTGGAGTGATGTTGGCATGTATCGCAGATGTCTATGGACGACAGTATCCACTTACCATCAGGTGGAACTGTATGCCCATCTGCCGCCTTTTTATAAAAACATAAAACAAAAACTTATTTAAATAGTATTTAGTCTCTTTGATTTCTCTCATTACCTAAGTCATAGGCATTTTCTCTGAGATGGCAGTTAAGGACACCTCAGTGAAATTTAACTAAGTAGATATGAAGAATCGATTTTAGAATTAACAATTTTAACAATTACAGAAACCTTAAAATCTCTCACATTTCATATTGTATCAAGTGCAAGTTAATTATCAAAATTACATAGTTTTAACTGTCTAGAATTACAATATTTTACAAATTTATTCTGTATTCATTCTATATCGTGAATGTAAGTGTGAATAAATAAAAATTGAAGTATTTAAAAAAAAAACCTGTGTGTTGCAGGTGGGCGAGGTCCGCCTACGTTGCTTACAAGCACTTCAACCGCTATACGAATGCGAGGAGCTGAAGGGCAAGCTGGAGCTGTTCACGTCCAAGTTCAAGGACCGTATTGTGTCCATGTCGCTCGACAAGGAGACCGATGTCGCCGTGCACGCCGTGCGACTAGTCATCGCTATACTCAAGTTAGTCGCTCACTGTTGTACATTCACGACACTGTCCGTATTGTCAATCAAACGAAACCAATTGTCTATTTTGTACTACATTTATTATTCCCCTTGTAATATTTTTCAATGACTGTGCGTTTCTCGTCTATTTATGTGTGTACGTGTTGTTACGGCAGGATGCATCCAGACGTGTTAACCGACAAGGACTGCGAGAACGTATACGAGCTAGTATACTCGTCTAACCGCGCAGTAGCGGCGGCGGCCGGCGAGTTCCTGAACGTGCGTCTGTTCCGAGCGGACGAGGCGGCGCCCGCGCTGCGTAGCCGCCGCGGCAAGCAGCGCGCGACTAACACGCCCCTCGTGCGGGACTTAGTGCAGTTCTTCATTGAGTCCGAGGTGAGTGCCGCGACCCGTGTTCCCCACTTCCAATATGCCTTTTCGGTCAAACTATCCCTTGGGCTAGGAAGACCAAATATCTTGGAGTCACCCTAGATTATCGGCTGACCTTCCGAGAACATATAAAAGCTGTCCGAAACCGAGCCGCCTTTGTCCTCGGTCGCCTCAACCCGAAGAAAAGAAGTAAAATGAATAAAACGCAGGAGAAGTAAAATGGCGCTTAGAAATAAGCTGACATTGTACAAAACCTGCGTACGCCCCATAATGACCTTCGCTAGCGTTGTCTTTGCACACGCAGTCCCCTCCAACATAAAATACTCCAAACCCCTAAATAGTTTCGTGCATAAGGCCGTCTCGCGATCCCGCGGTACCCGTCCAAAGCAACGCCCTAAGCCGAGGTCCCGTACCTTCCGCCGGTCTACCGGCGGGGAAGCCCTTGGGTTCGTTGCTGCAAACACTCTTTGCCCTTGGCTGAGCGCCTTCTACGCTTGCCATAAATCATACATAATCATTGAAATGCCACTAGACCCACAAGAATTTAGCCAATCCGAAAAAAAGAAATGGCGCGTCCTGTGAGCTGCTCCTTCATCTACTGAAACCGCCGCTCGTGCGGTACCTTGTGCAGTTCTTCATATAATCCGAGCTTGGAACATATCAATCGTGCGCATAACGGTATTGCTCACATTTTATAGTTATAATAATAACAATGTTTTATAATGTGCTCTAACAATCACCAGAGATAAGGTGTAGGAATCAATACTAATTGCGTTGCTCTGAAAAGAGATTGTTTTTATTAAACACAATGTGGCAATACATCGGATATTAATTTAAAAGGTACGAATCATACCTGAAAAGAGAAACAACATTTAAAGCTATTGATTCTCAAATTCTTTACACATCAAGTATTCTTATTTATTTAGTATTCTTATATATTCACTTGCACCTGCCTGACATAAGTGACAACACAGCCCTTCTGTCAAACCTCCATTGCCTCAACCATAGAGTAACCACAGACTGGCACAAACTCCATAGAGCCACCATCATAGTGAATATGGTTAATGACCATTTACATAGTTATTTATATTTATAGTTTATATTTATATATTTATAGTTTATCTATAGTTTTGACGTTTTTCGAGTGTAAAAGCATACATTTTCATTAAATATAACGATGTAAAATCGTGTTAAAAATTATCATTAACACGTTATATTTGTTTTTTAGTTGCACGAGCACGGCGCGTACCTCGTGGACTCGCTGATCGAGTCAAACTCGATGATGAAGGACTGGGAGTGCATGACGGACCTGCTGCTCGAGGAGGCGGGGCCCGGCGAGGAGCCGCTCGACAACAGGCAGGTACGCAATCACTTTTTAGTTATTTGTGCTATATCACTCTTGTGTCGCTGTTGTCGCTTTTGATGGTAATTGGCGATTCTTGGTAGCATTGGTGGAAACTCTACTATGTACTCTACCACAGGTGTATATACCACTATATATAGCAGGTGTATTCTACCACATATATAGCTAAGTATGGTTAAGAATGGTCGAGTTGCCACTACATTATCTTACAAACTACTGTAATGAAACATACTTATTCTCGGACTTGCCAGAGCTTATGTCTCATTCCATTCATTGCGGAGAATAATGGGGTGAGGAAAATATCTTATAACATTAAATTTTATATTTTATATTTTATCTCAATGAGAGGTCAATACACAAACCATCAATACAAAAAAAGGTCTCTTAAAAAATATTTGTACTCTTTATTCTCCATCTTATTCTTTCCACTTCCAAAGAAGAAGGATTATAAAGGATTGAAGAATGTTTTCATTGCATTATATTCTTTACTAGCGACCCGCCCTCACTTTGCTTCGGTTTATTACATTTAAAACAATCGGAATAAGATATTTTCCTGCTGTAAAATGGAGCCTATATTTTAAGTTAGACCTCTAGCAATACATCGGTGAAAACTGCATTCAATTCCATGCAGTAGTTTTTGCGTGATGCGTGTACAAACATACAGACAGACAAAATTTCTAAAAACTTGTTTTGGCTTCTGTTGCTCTAATAAAGACCCATATTAGTTTTTTTTTCAATATCTATAATGTACAGACATCGGCCTGTTACAATTTCATTATATGTATAAATACCTAATTTTTCTCAAGCCTTTTTTAAATCTGCTTCATAATTTTCAAATATAGATCTCATTCCGAGTAGTAATAACGTTTGACTAATGTTGTCATTCATTGTAGATATCCACGGGCGGTAGTATTCACTTACCATGAAGGGCATTATACTTCCCTGCCACCTGTTTTGCTTCACTGAGATCTGATATAATACACTGATATATAAGATCTGCTCAGAGTGTAAAAGATCCATCACTCACGGGGCAGCAGCGAAACGATTGATTCAATAATAAGTTGTATCGGGCAGCCACTTTTGATGTTTATTAAAAAGTTAAAATTGAGTTTGATACCACTCCATCGAGAGGAGATAACTGTTGTCATGTTCGTACATTTATATTTAATACATAACATATATAAAATATTACTAACTAAATTACAATACAAAATCTTTTTCTGTGTGTTTAAATTACACATATGCCAGCAGCATTAATAAACAAGTTTTTTTTTTTTTTTATATTATTTATTATACATTATAAGAACAAACAAACAACAGGAACAAAATTTGCCCATTTTTACAACATGATTGAAGAAAAGATTAAAATTTACTAAACTTAATAAAATGTAAAAAAAAACTATATGGATATTACAACATTATGTTATGTTGTCTGTTGTCAGGAGTCGTCGTTGATCGAGCTGATGGTGTGCTGCGTGCGGCAGGCGAGCACGGGCGAGCCGCCCGTCGGCCGCGGCGCCTCGCGCAAGCACCACCACCAGCCCACCAAGGAGCAGGCCAAGGTAACACCACGGTATCTGCTGTAGGGATGTTATGGAAAAACATGAACCAATTAAAAGTTTAGCGGATAACGTCACGACGCGACGTGCTCCGTTATTAGCAGTTGATGCACAATGAACACTCCGCGATTGTGTAAAAGGTAGCTCGCAATCATCTTATATCTAAGGGAACCTTTCGTTCAATATTTTGGAGTCACAAGCTGAGGTAGTTTTTAGAAATTATTTTTTAGAAAGAGTATTAGTTAGTATCATTTGGTGGAAAAACGATTTTAAACATAAAATAAATAAAATACTTGACCAATTTTCACGATTAAAAACTAATATAAAGTGAACATTTGCAGGTGGTGAGCGAGGACCGCAGTCGCATGACGGCGCACTTCATGGCGGCACTTCCCGCATTATTAGACAAATTTGGTGCCGACCCCGAGAAACTCACCAACCTGGTGGCAATACCCCAGTACTTCGACCTCGAGCTGTACACCACGCAGCGGCAGGAGGGGGTGAGTACACACATGTATTGTTAAAAGGGGATCAGAGAGGAATAAAAAATCATGTGCGAGTTAGAGCCAAAACAAAATTAGAGCATGTCTTTATTAGAGCAACAGAAGCCAAAACAAGTTTTTAGAAATTTTGTCTGTCTGTATGTTTGTACATGCATCACGCAAAAACTACTGCACGGAATTGAATGCAGTTTTCACCGATGTATTGCTAGAGGTCTAACTTAAAATATAGGCGCTCCATTTTACTGCAGGAAAATATCTTATTCCGATTGTTTTAAATTTAATAAAACGAAGCGAAGTGAGGGCGGGTCGCTAGTAAAGAATATAATACAAGTAAATGTATATCGTATCCAGTAGTATGACTTACTAAAATGACTGAACAAGATCCGGAACAGAGTGAAAATACAAAATGACATGTCTGAACCTTTTATAACGCACAATTGTCTTCGCCAAGAGATTGTGTAGTTCCTCGGGGCTTGTGGTAGCCGCTTTCTTATCCCTTGGTATGTTTTTATCGGCATTTGTCATACATAGCTATATGAAGTAAATCATAATTGGCCATATTTTTATTGTTTTATTTTTTCGGAATTCTTTTTATTTATTTGGCAGTATATTGTCGTTTTTGTATATGATTATATGGACAATTATGTACAACTTTATGGACATGATAAAGACTAATCTTTTTGTCTGTGGGTTTACTTCATAGAGTGTATTAATTTTTTTTTCCTTTTTGTGTAAATGATTAAATTGCAAAGTAAATACTTAAATAGATAGTAGGTATATTGGCACTGAATAGACGATGGTGTGACCTCCCTTTGTCCGCGCAGAACTTGACACTGCTACTGAACAAGCTGCGCGACATCGTCGGCGTACAGACGGAGGCAGAAGTGCTAGAGACGTGCGGTCGCACGCTCGAGTACCTGTGCAGCGAGCAGTGCGCCGTATATACGCGGTGTAACGTGGCGCGCGCCACCATCACCGACATGTGCGTCAACCGGTACAAGGAGGCCGTCGACGAGTACCGCAGCCTCGTGGAGGGGGTGAGTGTCGCCAGTAGCGCCCGCTCCTACCTTTCCTAGAACCAGTAGCAAATTTGATAATTGCTTGTGACGAAACTGTTTACATAAGTGATTAGTACTGCAAAAACGAGCGCTAATCGCTCGAACCTAGAGAGGAAAACGCTAGTCTAAAACGGTTAAAGTTAAATAGCACTAATATAGCGCAAGCGCTTGTGCTCCGAAGCGTTCAGCACTCGTTTTAACAACACTATGAGTGATGGCCAGTAGTTTAAAAATAATGTTATTATCAAGATAAACGAGTAGTAATAATGACGTTTTGAAGAGCCTTTGCTTTATTTATTTACTTAAAATCAATTACGCAAACTCATTTCTTCAACATCATTATTTTGATGTTATTACATCACATTACTTTACATCATTATTATGTAATTACATCATTATTTTGATTTTAATATAAAAAAGGCTATTTATGAATAGGCAATTCGATATCTATTATATTTTGTTACATTGATAATACCGTCAAAAATATAGCAGTTATTATAGAAATGAAAAACTATAAATAATACGTTCTTGGTAATTTTTTGCCGCTCAAATGACAAACAGAATTGACGGGACGTAAATTTGACCGCCTTTGCAAATGCCTCACTTTTACGGCTATTGTTGTTAAAAGAAACGCTGGCGCACTATGTTATTGCTATTGTACTTTAAACCTTAACAGTTTTAGACTCGAGCCTTAACTACAATAGTTTAAGGCCATCAAACATTGAAAATTTGAACTTTAACGCTCATTAGCCTTTACCGCTATAGTCGGAATTTTAATTCGATTCCAGATTTGACAATTTCAGTGTTGCAACGTTATGACAAGTACTAAATAGTAACGTTGCGAAATTATTCGATACGGAAATGGAATATTTCCGGATCGATTCTTCTCGTTTATAATTTTATTCTCGTAAACTAAGTATATCAGGAAATTAAATATTTGTGAACGGATAATTTAGTTATGACGATTAATTTTATTACGGATCTGAGAGTTTTCTTTAATAATTGTGTGTGAAATAAATAAATAAATGTGATCATGAAGGAACATGAGAAATAAAACAAATAGATGTATTATGGTAATATTTTATTTTATAAATCGTCGCCGTCATCGCTATCGCTATCGCTGTCACTTTCTGTAACATTTATTATAAATGTGTCTGTGATATTGTCAATTAACATATCTAGCCTACTCATTTTTTCTTCTTCTTTGACAACATGGGATACGCATTTAGACCATTCGGTGGCCGTAATTTTTTGAATGCCTTCCTCAAATAAATTTCTCACGTCTGTCAATTTGAAGGTTTTATTATTTTGAGCTACATGCCCCTTTACCTGAGCCCATATCAATTCGATAGGGTTCAGCTCGCAATGGTAAGGGGGCAGTCTTAAAACCGTGATCCCATGTTGTGCTGCCATTTCGTCTACAGCGTACTTATTAAAAGACTCGTTATGTGGAATCAGTTCTAAAAGCGTAGCTTTAACCATATCTGGTTCGTAATGAATATTTTTATTTAAAAGCCAGTCTTGAATGGCAGCTTTTTTCCAGCTCATTTTTGGTGCCGTTTCCAATTTTCGGGAGTGGTAAGGTGCATTATCCATCACCACAATTGAGTTTGGTCTTAATTTTGGTAAGACTCCAGCGAACCACTCCTCAAAACAAACTGCATTCATCTCATCATGGTAATCTTCACAATTTTTCTTTGCTTCAAAAATCATGAGCCCCTCTTCCAGGAAGCCTTCTTCACTACCTATATGGCTAATTATGAGACGTTTGCCTTTTCCAGATGGGTTTTTTAATCCAGTGGTCAGTCCCTCCAAAAACGCTTGCCGAGATGATGTGACTTGCTTGTCCACCCAAGTTTTTTTTACAGTATGACCTTAAATCACATATAGTACATGAACATTCAATATTACTATTAAATTTAATGTAAATGTATATTAATTCAAAATGTTAGCCTTACCTGCGTTAACCCAAGTTTCATCTTGATAATATATATGTCTCCCTTCTCGTCGAAACTGACATATAGATCGCAAGTAACGCTGGCGCCATGTTATTATATCATTTCGATCAATAAGTGTGCTCTTGCGTGACCGTGCAACAAATTTAAAATTAAGATGCTTCAAAAGTTTTCTGAGGGTGTCTTTGGAAACCTTGGGCATTTCTGGATCATCGTTCATCACTTGTAAAATCTGAAATAGTAAATTTTATAATAGTTTGGAATCATTACTTATATATAAAAGATGTAGGTATAAAATAATACTGTCTGACTGATTGACTAACCTTTGCAATGGTTGGAGGTTCATTTCGGTAAAAGAACTGATGAACTATTCGTCGTATTGCGGAGAATGTAAATTCATCAATTTTATCTTTGAAACTTCGCTTTGGTCCAGTTTTTTTAGGGGGAGTTGGCGGCGCACCTTTATTTACTTCCTTCAAAACGTTACAAACAGAGCGTGAGGTTATTCCCAATATGTGAGCAACTTTGTTCATACATTCATTTTCTTCCACAACTTCAAAGGCCTCCAATTGCGCAGAAGTTTCATTTTTCACGTACTTATATGCGTTGCGGATCATTACTTTTTCAGTAACAGTGAAAGCTTTTCGTGGACGTTTTTTTCTTGGAGACAAGAAAACATCCACGTCTTTTTGTGATGTACTTGGCGGAGGATCCATTTTGATGGAAAACCAAAACAAATAGATTCACTCAAAGTTCACAAAAAACTATAAACATAACAACAAACACAACGTAACAAAACTTTAACAAAAACCCAACAAAATAACAAAATATCGATTCGCAATGAAACGAGATATTCGTGCAGTCAGACTAGGAGAATGAAGCCGAATGACAAGATAAACAAAATGGCGATAGCTGCACGAGCGCGCACGGGTTGCCAATACAGAAAACTATCTAGGCTCTTTTATTATATAATAAGTTTTGTTTTTAATATAAAAAAAAACAAAAATATTAACTTTTTATAAAATAAAGCAGCGGTTACTAATTAATAAATAATTGTTATGAATAATTATGTATTTATTTAAATAAAAATCAATAATTTAGTCTTTAATTGGCACACCAATATTATGATTACATAAACATAAATCGCGATTGTTTATCGATTTTTGTGTTCATCACTACACTATTATATGTGGTATCATTATTTTACAAAATGACAGTAGCTAATGTCAAATGTGGAATCGAATTATAATTCCGACTTTAGTCTTAAATTCAGCGCTCGAGCGTCGAGCGCTGAACGTCGTTTTAACAACATTATTTACGGTTGTAATGCTACATCTGTATTCTGGTTGAATAGAATATTTATATTTGTTCCAAGTACAGTACATCAGTTGTAGGTCAGTATAAACATTCATAGTCGCATGTCGTCTCCGTCTCCCAATCGTCTCCGGTATACAAATTTACAAATTGTTATTATATTATAAAGAATGCGAAATTTAAAAAATAAAAATTAGATTCAATAATTATAAAGATGTATAGATGAACAGAAATAACAGATTATCATATTTAAATACAATAGTACAACATATTATTACAGTTGTCAGGTGAATTATTTATTTCATCTCATAGACTTAGTTGATCTAAGCACTAACCACGTGTGATTTGTATCTACTCAGGGCGAGGAGCCCGACGCCGACGAGGTGTTCAACGTGATCAACTCCCTCCGCAAGGTGTCCATCATGTACATGTGCCACAACCTCAACGACACCAACATATGGGACTCGCTGTTTGATGACCTGCCCAAGTGCCTCAAGCAGACAGACATGCCCGAACAGGTATAACTTATAAACATTATTATGCAATTGTATTCCGCCCAATTCTAAATCGCTAGAAACGTACCTTTGAACCACGCACATGTACGTGTGTGTGTGTGTGTGTATATTTACACGTGTACCTTTGAATAATGTTTTTTTTTTTAATAAATACATAAACGTGCCACAATCTCAATGACACTAACATATGAGACTCGCTCTTTAACGACCTGCCCAAGTGCCCCAAACAGACCAACACGCTAGAGCAGGTTTGTTACATACAAACATTCTGTGTTTATATTCCTTTCAATTCTGTTGATTTTTATTTTGGAGAACAGAAAAAGTAACAACTAAGTCTTGATCAATAAGTATTTCACTTTCTTTTTAAAAACGGCTAGGTTTGGGTTTTAGAAATCATCTGGGAAAATATTAAATATTGGCTTGTATTTAAACGAGCCACATAACACGAGCCACATCACCAAACAAACTATGTTTGACTAACCCGATATAAACAATTTTTAATTACTAAGAATGACAACTCAAAGTCGACGAAGCCCGCCTTGTCTTCATTGTCCTGCCTAACCTAACCTAAATCTTTAAAATTGGGTATTTGAATTTTTTTTTTTTGTTATAACTGGAAAGATCATATATAAGTTTTATAACAAAACTATTTTTTTTTTTTTTTTTTTGCAATAATTCAAAAGTTATATCAAAATAAAAATTAATTTTTGAATCCAATACTGAAGACCCGCCGACCGCTCCCGAACAACCCCGAGCGCGCGTGACGTCATAATGTTAGTTTTCACTCATTGCAGTTTACAGAGATATTAAGTACAGTGTTTTGATCTATTTGATTCTGTTGTCATTGTTAAATACTCAAATATATATTGAAAATGTCGAACCTCAAAAGTTATCGTTCTTGTTTTGTACCATTATGTAAGAATACTACAAAAACAACTCGTGACAAAATGTTTTTAAATGTTCCGCAAGAAGTAAAACGTCGAAACAAATGCTTTCAAGCAGTGCACCGAGATAATCCCAAAACAAAATCGAATTTTTTTTGTTGTGAAGATCATTTCGATGTAAGTATTTCATAATACCATTGTTATTAATTATTATTTATCTAAGTCTACAAATCAAATAAAAAGAGTTCAGTCAATATTTTTTTTTAATTGGACTCCAAATCATAACCTTTAAAATCATAGCATTAAAAAATTTCCTATTGATAATTTAGTGCTTAAATAATAAATTCATGTATCTTTATTTAATGATTGGGATTCAATTTGATATTTTTATAATTTTATAACGTTCTAGCTTATGTATTAGACTAGATTAAAATTTTTTAAGTTTATGTTATAGTGGTTTTTCTGTTGTTATAATAACATTTAAATAATTCTTATGATTTGTTTTTTTTTCTATCTAAAAGATGATATGGAAAATTATATTTATTACACAACAATGGGAGGTAAAGCAAAAATTAAAATTGATGTGGTACCACACAAGTTTGACTGTCAACCTAATCGTAAACGACAAGGCACCACAATGATTATTAGACCAGCTGCAGAAAAAAGACGGAGACAACAAATCATTCAAGAAATTTTGAGTGAATCGTCAGAAAATATTGAAATTGGTAATCCTCAAGAACTAAACATTGATGCCGTATCAGCCAACACTGTTGAAAATATTGAAGTTGATTCTGCTCCTTTAAATGTAACATCTGACCAAAAAGTCAGTGTTGAAACACAAACTAATATTAACAACCGTACTGTTGCTGTACAAGTGAATAGTCGTTCTAAGTATCGTAGCGTGTCAGTTCAGTGTAAAATTTTATCAATCGGAGTTGATAAATCCTGCTCACCTATTAAAACTGGTAGCATTAGTACTGCAACATCTCCAATAAAACCATTGCGTCAAAAATCAATTTCAAATTTACTCGAAGATGATCAGAAAAGTTTGTCATCTAGTAGTTTTACACATTCAAATAGTTCACAAGATATTTATGAACCTTCGGAAAATACCGGCTCTATGGATTCTAGCAGCTTTCAATCTCCTGTGAAAAAATCTGAAATTTTGAAAGTCACAAATTACTTAATCAACGATAATTTAAAAGCGTATACTGGAGTTCCTCAAGAATGGAATGTGATGCTAGAACGTATTAGTGTTATATCTAATATTAATATTACCCATATAAAATTATCTTTGATGAAAATACGACGCCAAGATACTTTTGAAAGATTAAGTGAACAGTTTGGAATGAGTGTCAGCAATGCTAGTATTATTTTTAATAAAACAGTTCCTGTATTGGCACATTTATTAAAAAAACTCGTTTATATGCCGGAAACTAGTAACATAAAAAAAATACTACCGATACCATTTAGAACCTCATATAATCATGTGATTGCTATTATTGATGCATTTGAGATACAAATTGAAAAACCAAGTGATCCAGACTCCAGAGTAGCAATCTTTAACTTGGTCAGAGTATATAAAGTGTAATACTTTACAAGTATTTAATATCTTGTACACCAGATGGTTTTATAAATTTCATATCAAAAGGATTTGGAAATCGAATTTCAGATGAGCTATTATTTCAAGAAAGCGGATTATTAGAAGAGCTACCCGATCAACATCAACATATCAACATCAGGAATATTATCAGACTTTGCCTTTATAAATCCTTTATCACACATAGCTAATCGGAATTAACTAACAAATCGTTTTTTAGCAGTAAATTTTCAATATTTTTGTCAATTCACGTGTAATAACCGTAAACGCTGTACTGTTCTAAAATAGCTTTAACATTATGACGTCACAACTATGGTGACCAATCGTGGCGCGTTCATAGTCACGTGATTTTTTTTTAAATTTGATCAATTTTTAATTGTTTATAATTAATTGAAAACATTTTTTTTTTAAGTTTTTCTCATTAAATATTAATATTATTCATAATAAAGTTTTAAAATACATAAAAAAAATCAATATTTTTTTTTTTCAAATTCCCAATTGTTGCCACTTCAGTATTTCTGCTGCTCATCCTACAATACTGCTACAGTATTTTTTTCTCTCGCAGCGATATTCTCCCCCGTGCCACTAATTTCAATACTAACTAAATATATGAGCTATCGCCAAGTGCGTCTATACACGGCGAAATTCGCTGTGTATGAGCCGTGAAATTAGAGGCGCGAGAGACTCGCTCGTGTAGTTGGCGCCTTAATCTGTCCTGCTCTTAGGTCTATTTTGTTTTTGTAGCGAAAATCTATTGAAGAATTGAAAAGCGATGGGTTACAGATACCGCTGATTGGTGATGTACATTGTGTCAACGATTTCTTAGTGTGTGGTGTTGTGTCCAGGCGCTGGTATACGTGGTTCGCTCCCTGTTCTATTCTGTGGTGTGGTCTCTACACGCGCTGGAGGAGCGCGCGGGTGGTGCCACGGGGCCGGGGGGCGAGGCGGAGGCGGCGGCGCTGCGGGAACGTCTGCATGCTTACGCGGACCACTGCAGATTGATCGTCGCCCACGGAATCACTGCGCAGCTGCGCGAGGAGGTAACGTGAGCTTGTGTGTGGGTGGGTGTGTGTGAATGTCTATGTGTTTCCAGCCGTTAGTATCTGCTCGCTGTTCTACTCTGTGGTGTGGTCTCTACACGCGCTGGTGGAGCGCATGCCGTCACACCGCATCCTAGCGAGAAAAGGATGCAATGCGCTTTGATTGATATTAGTTTCAGTATTAAAACTGTATGCTTGAACTGATTGAACTGTATTAACTGATTGAAAGTCTTCAATCAGTGCGTTCTGCCAGTTATGACGTACGGTGTCGAAACTTTGCCTCTAAGTGCAAATAGGCCTAGTGCAGTTTTCCTGAGTGGACACAGTTGAATCATAGTACAGCATACAAAAATTTGAGAAACTGCACTTGTAAAGGCATCTGTACCGAAAGCTCGGTCAACAATAGGTTTTTGTAATGAATAGCCCAAATAACACACGAGATCATCGCGTTTCGTCTTAGAACTGGACAATTTAATATCACTTATATTAAATCTTATTTTATGAAAAAAGTAGACGCAAGCCGATATAGGCACGTACGTGCGTCGCACGCGTCTTGGCAATGTATAAGCTCACACATAAAAATACCTTGTGTACAAAAACCTGTCGTGTGTTGTGGTGTGTTGCCTGCGTCTTTGTATACGCCTAGGCCAGGGTTGGGCGAACGTTTTCAGTGGCGTGCCGAATTACAAATAAAAATTATGGCGGGCCAAAATAAATAAAACAATATTACTAAGTTTTTTTATTATTATTTTCATTATTTTTGTGTATTGGCGGGCCGGATAAAAAAAAGCCCACGGGCCGTTTGTCCATCTCTGGCCTACGCTGACTTTGGGCATGATCCATAAGTTTAAAGTCGCTCAGCAAGCTACAAAGAAAACTATGCTCGAAGTTTCTTTGCGCGATAGGCTCGAACTTTGTTTCCTGAGCTTTATATCAAGCAGTGGAGAGACATAGGCTGATGGTATGGTATGACTAGGAAATGTACAATGTATATTTTTTTAGAACCAAACCAATTTGATCAAGAACTCGTGTGCCTACTGTATGTTGTACATTTCCTAGTGACGAAGGTTAATATCTTGTTCAATATGCGTGCGTAGGCGTACACCAGCCTGTGCGATCTGCTGATCTTCTTTGCGGAGCATCTGTGGTCACTGCACCATCCAATTGAGCCCGCCATCAAGGCGCTCGTGTACGAGCCCGACACGCAACTCTGCGACATGCTCAACGACTTCATACAGGAGTTCGTTTTCGTGCACCACAACTACGGTAACTATCTAATTGTTCATACTTGTTTATATATATATATGTGTCTCTTACAGTTGCGTTAAGGCTTATTTACACTAGAAGAGTTTTGTCGCATACGAGAATCGTATACAATATTCTCGCCTGAACCGTTCGAGAAACTCCTTGTGTGAGTACTCCTTTTGGAGTGGGCTCGAGCGGGTATCAGCGCGGGTAACAGTGAACAGATACAACCAACTTTAAGCATCCTAATACATATAAGTTGTTCGTGACAAAATTGCTAAATTCGATTACTCTATTATCTAGATCTGGATTGTGTCTCAAGTGTGTTTACTACTTAGCTACATACGAGTATAATGCGAACATTTAGCTTTATCAAATTCCATATTTTGTGTTTGTTATTAAGTTTTTAGCCACTAAGAATAATGAGAAGTGCTCCTAAGATATCATGAATAAATATGATTGTAGCAAACAAATGGGTGAACAAATAAAAGCAATTTCAATACGGTTGTACCGCGACAAACCGTTTTGTTCTAATAACTTTGATACAGTAGTTGACTGTAGTTGAGTTGTAGTTGTTTTATGGCTTATACGACAATCGAACAACTTCGAATTTGAAATTCGTAATCAAGACTAGATAGGAAAACTTTTATAATTAGCGGCCATCTTGAATTGTTTTATTTAAACAAATGACTGGTTTTGACATAATTGATAGATAAAATAGATACATGAATAGATAAAACCAACTTTAATACGGTACAATGTTTTATCGCTTATTAGATAATTGAAATACTAATTTGAAATTCGTAATAAAAGACGCTTGTACGCCACTTGTGGATCGGATAACTTTTGTAATTGGCGGCCATCTTAAATTTCGGTTCACAATAGATCTTTCAGGTCCCACTAATGCTACTTTGAACCTTTTAGACCAGGTGGTCCCTCACTTAAATAATAATCTTGAATTTTGTTATTAAAAAAATTAATACTTAAGAGCCATTTCACAAAAATGACTAAAGCAACTTTAGGTAATTACAACGCAACGCGACTAGCAATAGTTCATGCCCCCGTCTCTATAGCGTAACTATGGAAACAAAGTTTTGATACTTTGAATAAGCCGAACTTTTCTCCGTGTGCTTCTATAGACAATACTAATGGCCGACGCGAAAATCCCCGAATATAATAGAGAAATTAGAGCAGTTTTGTGATATAAAAAAATATATATAATAAATCATAATTTATAAAAATACTTATGTTTTCGTTATAATTAGGTACAAAATTGATATTATTCTAAGTAATAATTAAAAAAATTCTTTAATAAATGATAAAAAATTGCAGTTAAATGCCAGGTATTTTACGTCGAAATTGAAGCACATTTTTTTATTTTTTCTGGTGATTTGTGTTAATTTACGGAAATATTAGTGTACTATGTGTCAATAGAATTATATACTACGTATAATTGTACCTTATCTTGTTGAATTAATGCATTTTAGTGGAAGAAGCACGGCTCTGAAGTTTTTACTAAAAAGTTTACTAGGCGCGTTTTTACTAAAACATGGTTGAGTACTACAGGATAAATAAAGAAATATTTCGAAATGTATCCTAATAAATGTCAATGCAAAGAAATGAGCTATTTAAAATATTTACTCAGAAATGTAAAGCAACTTTCATTTCACCTATAGGAGAGCTCAAAAACTTGTATTTTTCGCTTAAAACGTGAAATGGTTCTTAAGCTTTTCATTTTGGCTCAAATTAGTTTGAGCATCAACTGACAAATATGCTGTATACATTGCAATAGGATAGTTGGCTGCCCATTATTTAAATCTGAATTTGTTAAGGCTCATTCCATTCAACCATTGTGATCAACATTTACGATTATCATACACGATCCACTTCTCATTACAAATGACAATACAATTCAGAATCCTTTCATTTTTGTGCTGGTTTAGCAAAGTAAGGCAAGCTTCGACGCGTGTTTGCAGCTGAGTTTCATTAAGCTCACTTTCCGATCTTTTTCACTTTCTCGATTTGACGCAAATGAATCAATATCATTTTGTCACCTACGCCGAAAGCTCCTGCTAACTCAGACGTGGTTTGAGACGTATTCGTTTCCACTATTGCTTTTAATTCGTCATTATCGACTTTAGTGTCCGGTCGTCCACGGGCTTGTTCTTGAGGTCGAAATTTCCAGAACGGAAACGATCAAACCAAAAACATCACCATGCTTTCGTTTGCGGTGTTTGGTTCGTACACATCGTTGATATTGCGTGCCGTCTGTGCTGCGTTGCCGCCACGACGGAACTCGTATTCGAGAACGACTCGAATTTTAAATTTTATCGTACTCGCAAACAACGATATCTAAGCAAAAAGTCGTTTGAGGGAAAAACAAATGAATAACTGATTTTGAAAAATAATGTCAAACTCATAACTTTAAATTGAAATTAATTTGAATTTGGAATTCCAAGTCAAACTCAAGATAACTAAGTTCAAAGTGACCAATATAAACAAACGTTAATTTCATAGGTTCATAGGTTTCATATTTGGTAGCCTGATAAATTTGCGGCCTTTTTATAGTGAAAATAAAAAAAGACTTTTTTGTATTTCATAAATATTTATTGAACGGAATATTGTCCATTTAATTCGACTATCTTTCGCCATTTTTTTGACAGCCTTTATCCCATCCCTATAAAAATTCTGAGCGAAAAACTGATTTAAATGGTTTATACAGGCTTCTCTTGAATATAATTTTACTCCATTTAGAGAATTTTGTAAAGAGCGGAAGAAATGATAATCTGAACGTGCTATTGATCACGTTTCTCATCCTCCATACCGTCCAGACGGTATGGAGGATGCGTTAAAACTTCCCACCCAATAAAAATTGATGGACCTTGGTCCTTCAATTTTTGTTTAGTCATCAAAGAAGTATGCGGTCGAGCAATGTCGTGATAGAAAACTACACCTTTTCTATTCATTCATTCTGGACGTTTTTCTTCAAGTGGCTGTTTTAATTTTACTAATTGCTGACAGTAGACATCAGAATTAATCGATGGCCATGTGGCAAAAGCTCGTAATACACAATGCCTTTCCAGTTCCACCATACACATAACATGACTTTGTTTGGAGTGAGGGCCTGCCTTTCGGACTATTTGTGATGGCTCACCTCGCTTAGACCAAGATCGTTTTCGAACATTGTTATCAGAGGTGATCCCCTTCCCATCGCCTATTACCAATTTCTTCAGAAATAGATCCATTTCGTTTTAGCAACATCTTGCATATGAAAATTCTATTCACCAAATTCCTCTCATTTAAATCATGCGGCACCCAAACATCTAGTTTTTTTTACAAAATTCAGTTTATGCAGGTGATCCAAAACTGTGGAGTGGTGAGTGCTAAGCTCTTCTGCAATTTAAAATACTGCAAATAAAATAATATTCCAAATTGCGACGATACTGGTTCGTAATAAAAGACTGGTATTAAGTCTTATTAAGCTGGTCCTTTATTTCAAACTTTATTACCAAATCTATAAAAAAATATTTTAAATTTTGTATATATATATATTAATATAGGAGTAACTAATATCGCGTACTGTCTGACTCATTTGCATAATTATGGACACAATTTATTTTTATTTAAGAACGATTTAAATAAAACTAACGATACTAAATAGTTGCCGATTGCAGTAGGCACGGAACAGATAGCACAAAGAATGTTTGAGCTGAATTGGAAATTTTAAAAACTGAAGAAATCGTAATGAATTGTATCATAAAAAAAAGATGTCTCCTGATTAACGGGTGTCCGTTGATATTACGAGTTAAAAATATTTTGGGAATTGTTTGTATCTTGTTATCTTTGAAAAGAAAACTCTGGAATCGGGTTTCAAGAAGTGCAATCATATGCTGGTCATGAACATGATAAGAACCGACGAACTTTGTAGAAAGATTAATAAAATGAATACTTTTAATGTCATGTTTGTAAATTATTAAGGTTAGTGAAACAAGAACACAGCAAATAATTGCACTTTACATTCGTCTACGTATGGTTTAGCGTTGTTCACATATCCACAAACGACTATAATGAGTAAAAATATGCATTATTTCCGTATTAGCGGCAAATGGAGAGAAGCAATCGTGTCACATGTGAAACCCCGCGCAGATATTGCAACACGATAGTGCGCGGCTTTTATTAATAGTTTTGTGACAAATGAATAATTTAAGATTTCATTAACTGAAAATTGAACAGAGCTGTCTAATTTTAAGAATTGTTTCTATCATTGCAATATCTGCTCCTGAATGAGTCGTCTTGGAATTTTTGTAAAGTTCGCATCGACCTTTTGGCGGGGTGGCGCACGCCATAACCGTAGTAAAAAAAGACAAACGAGTTATCTCCATAGAAATTCACGAATCACGGCTTGTTTCTGTGCGTTCCTTGTTCGTACGCGCAACTAGGCAGAATCTACGAATTGAAGCACACTGAAACCTTATAAGATTGTGCGTAGTGTTGCGTAGGGATGCGGCGCGCTTGCGTGCGAGCCGTGGCTCGTGTGTGTAGTACGGAGCATCGATCAACCAAAGTACATAGATGGATAACTCCTTGTGACAAAACTGTACAAATAAGTGATACCAGTGGTTACTTTGATACCAGTGATACCAAATGGTGATGAAACGTTACTTTCACAAACAACTAGTAATAATTACGTTTTTGTAGTCTGATTTGTTTATTTACTTAAAATAAACGTACACATTTACCGCGAAATATTACATCATAAATGTTTTTTCGGATATATAGAAAAAGTTTTGTTTTCAATTGTTGCTAAATTTCTTATACCTACTTTTTACACTGACATAATGCAGTTATTGTAAAAAGGTGAACTATAATTAATGCGTTCTTGCTTGTTTTTTGCCGCCAAATGTCCACCTTGAGGCATGTTTTTAGGCATTATTTTTAGGGGCGTAATGCTACATCTCTGTAATTTGGTTGATCGATGGTACGGAGATAACCTAGTTGTCCTTTTGTACTATGCCATAACGGTGTGGTATGTTTGGTTGCATGTCACGCTACGTGCGTGCGTGGCGCGGTCGTGCCCTGCTCGACGCCGGTAAGCAGTTGCCTCGCACTCGTTCGCACTAGTTGACACCCGACGGCGTATTTTACCTTAGTAATGGCGCGACCCACCCACTCGGCCGTAGCGCAGCGACACTCGACTGATATACTGCACGATTAATGCGACCCGTTGCACTGTTCACTCTATTTCCGAATCCTTTTTCTGGTTCTACACCTAAATTTGCAATGGTAGGCGGCGCATCCGGGGACGTGCCAACGTTCGTACTGACCGATGTTGGCATGCATCCATGTGCGACAATATCCACTTACCAACAGGTGGATTATTTATCTGCCACTACCTGCTTTCTATAAAAATAGTCCTGTATATCGAAAACGGGATCGACAAAAAATACATTTGTCCAAAGTTGACTGAATCGTTATACGGCCGCCTGTATGTTTTTTGACTGGAGCAGTCGACTGTTGCGTGTAGAGAGGCCGCGTCGGTGGTCGCCGCCGCGCGCCAATAATGCATATTTTTGTCTCCGTGCGGACTCAGCGCACTCGATGTGTGACCTCACCTAACATTACTAAGGGAAAATTGTCGCGGCCGCTTCATCGAAACGATCCGAGACTGCCTGCGACTCGACTCATATCTTAACGTATTCCCCGAAAATAGCGGCGGTCACTGATACAATGTCTCATGAGGTGGAGATGTTAGCGTTTCCTTTTCCGTGATTGATAGCCGGTCGTTTGCGGTCTCGGACACCAGTATTATTTTATTAACACACTTGAGGAGTCTTGTGATTTTTGAGCATGTTTTATTGTGCAGTGTATTCAGTTCTTTTGTTGCATTTTACATTTCAAGGGCAATCTTATCTGGTTTAGGTGTGGACATCACAGAAAGCTTTTCCAATAACAGTTTAAAGGTGGATAGCACAGTATATAACGAGTTGTTATATGACACGTCTACATTGTGTCATTTTGTTATTAAAGATCATATTCATTAATAGTATTGTATGTAATAACATTGGTGCCGTTCCTTTTAAAACGTCAATGCGAGAACACATTTTGCTCGCTGCTGCACTAACATTAAAAAACGTAACAATGTTGTGTGTCTTTGTAACATATAATGACTTGATAATGCATCATGTGACACATAGTGTTTACACTATTAATAACGATACGAAACCATATTTAATAACATAAAATGTTACACAATGTGGACTCGCCCTAGTCATGCTTTTACTAAATTCTACAATTCTACCTAAGTTCATTCTTTTCTGGGACTAATATGAGTGATGGAAGCGAACGTCGACTAAATAAGCTTATAATTTATTATGATTGGTTACTGTAATTGTAGAGTTATGCATGATTCATTTGTGAAACATAGTCTTAAACTTGATTAAATTGAGCTGAATCACCACCACGAATCTTAATCGCTCTTGGTGAAGTTTCAGTTGACTAATTAGATGCGAGCGAAGCGTTTTGATATTTCGTGAGAGTGTTCAAAATACGTGATGCTTTAGCGACTTTGATAGTCAGATATCGAGTATTCTCCAAGTAACTGTTCCGGTGAAAGTCAAAATTTTCACTGTAAATTCAGTGAGGAAAAGGACGAAGTTAAATATAACACCGCTTATAGAAAAAATGTTAAAAAATAAAATTCTTAACCTGATAGTTCTAATAAGATATGTAACCATTCAAAAAGTTTGAGATGTAGTGAAAGATGTTAAAATATAAATAGCAGTTCAGATAAGTCAGTAGTAATTTTGCCCCTTATACTTATACCTGTCATCGTTGACTCCTTTTGGAATATGTCGCTAAAGAATCACGTAAACTAGGATCATCGAGTCATGACGCAGTTGACAGCTGTCAATAACGACTTCACAGAAATGTTGGATAAAATAGTCGTCAAGATGCGAGTTAGATCTGCTAGAAGTTATTAATATAGAGATTTATGAAAAAATATCGTTCTGATTCATCCTTTTCTCCTTATTTGATAATGACATCTATTTATCCGGCTCTTTAAGTCGAGATAAACATACTTTTCTCGGTTTTAGGATTAGTTTGAATTGTGTTTCATAGGACGTTATGAATAGAGAACAAAGGTTAATTTTGGATCACTCGATCTAAATCGAATACATAGAACTTACAATCGTCTAATTATCCGCACCTTAGAGTACAAACAACGCGCGTTCAAAAACAAACGCGTCTTGACTCGACGTCTCTAGTATATAGTAGAAGTGTGCACGATAGTCGTGCCACGCTTGAAGCGTCCCCGTAATACGTATAAGAAAATCCGCACGATTGCAGACGGTCAAGACGAGAGACGCATCGAGGAACTACACAAGAGGCGCAACTTTCTGGCAGCCTACTGCAAGCTGATTGTGTACAATGTGGCGCCCATCAGGCGCGCCGCTGATGTCTTCAAACATTATATCAAGGTAATGGACACGCTCACACATACACCAGAACAACACCCATCTCATTGAATGGTGAATATGTTGGGATAAGAAAAGTCTTCATCCCAATTTACTCTTTGACTTATCGAGGAACTACACAAGCGTTGTAACTTTCTCGCGGCCTACAGTGAACTGATCGCGGACAACGTAGCGCCCATCAAGCGCGCCGCTGATGTTTTCAAGCACTGCAATCAATGCAATGCAATTTCAGTATTCATTACTGACACGAGGCCTATGTACATTGTCGTGTGCATGAGGCATTATATGTTAAGCATTATAGTAAGGTAATGACACCACACACACCAGAATACTTAATACTCTCCCATCTCATCGTATGATGAATGTATAATAATGTGATAAGGTAAGACTTTAACCCTCGAATAGTAAAGAAAGAAGGATAAAAATAATCCCTGTTCCTTTATACTGCTCCTTTATAATTATCATAGGTTTCTGCTGGCAATCAGGATTAACAGACCAAAATGAAAGGGAACTTGGTTTTTACTTTTGTATTTGTGGCGACTTTCTCTAACGGCCAGATCATAATTTCTCTAACAGTCGAAGAAGTAGATGGAAGAGGTAGATGGTAGATAGCTGGAGACTATGAACTGAGAAACCCTGTTTGAAAGCCCATTTAACCAGTTGGACTGACAATAACGACTTTTTATTAAAAATAGTTTAATTACATACAGTCAGCAATAATTTAACGTATACCTACCTTAATACGCTAGTAATAAGGTCTAGAATTGGATGTGTATGTTAGCGTGTTGTTGACTGTACCATATATACATAATGTACCTATCCATATTTCGAAATATGTAGTTATAAACGAGCAGCAAAAAATATTAAATGACGATCCACAAAACAAACTATTTTTGAATAACTGAAATAAATAATTTTAAATTACTAAGAATGTCATCACGAAGCAGATGGAATAGGAGTCCCGCATGTTTGTATTGCTACCAGAGAACCTAAATCTAACCCACCTTTAAATTTGCTGCCGATTCAAAATTTCTTGCTGCTTATTTAAGTATTTATTTTTTGAAATTGTGTGTGCAATTATTGTGTTTCGTCCATTCCAGTGCTACAACGACTACGGCGACATAATAAAGACGACTCTAAGCAAAGCGCGCGAGATCAATAAATTGAACTGCGCGCTCACGATGGAGTTAGCAATGCAAGCGCTTTACACGGAGATGCTTCAGCGGCATCAGCGGCCACACAAGCAGTTACCCGAACTGGTGGAACTAAAGGAGCTTGCGAAACGGTTCTCGGTAATTTTATTTTATTTGTTTATAGATACTAATTTAAAACACACTGAAGACAGAAAAACTTTGAAAAAATAATTAAAACAATACGTAATTGATATGAAGCAATCAGATTTATCGTCACTTTAGGATGAAATAGATTAAATAATATCCCAATAAGTAGACAAAGTTTTTAGATTAACTTCACTCATTACACCATATAATACAATTTTTTTAAGAGCGTATAGAAAAATACAGACAATTTTAATTCAATAGTTGACCCCAGCACAGACCTCTGGTCTATTTGAGAAACTATGTGACTTACACCGTTTCTTTCTTTCGTCGTTCGTACACTTGGCTTTAAACAAGTTTGTCTTTAGTGAAAATATAGAACATAAGCTATGTAATAAATATATTTATTAAGATACGCATCAGGCACACCAACAATTTGTTAACCATTGTTAAAGGCATTACTTATATAACTAATATAACGGGTCTCGCGATAATTTGCATTTACAACATTCCACGAAAAGAAACGGCTAACATTAAAAAAAGATCAAAAGAATTCATCTAATCATAGGGAATAACTACTTAAATCTAGGATTCCCTGTTAGACCTGAGAGCTATGGACACAAAATGTCCGATTTTATGAAACACTGGCATAGTATAGAACTTGTAGTTCTAGGTGTTAGGAAGCCCCCTAGGGCGGTGAGACATCACGCAGCCCCCTCCCCCCCCCCCCCCCTCCGCATTTGAGGGGTTCGCGGTTGAGTTCATACGACTTGTAGCGTTCGAACCGAGAAAGAAAGATAGAGAAAGAAGAGAGAACCGAGTTAGAAGAGAGCAATTGTTTGGTGTTACGAAGATGGCAAAATAATATATTATTATATAATATACGTCGAGGCATGGCTCTTTAAATGGTGCACAACACCTAGAGACAAACTCACATTGTGTTGAAGCATTGGCATCGGTGCCGTATCGAAGAACATTCAACTGGTCTAATTGAACGAAAGGAAATATATTTATTTGTTATCACAACACCACTATTATGTATATACAGTAAGACATTATATAAAGATATAAAATATCTAAGTATATTTCTTGTCTGTCGCGACAATAAAATGGAACTGGCTCCGCAAACGCTGCAGATAATCCACAACACTGATATTCTGCCAGCGCGGACAGACACTCAAAATAAAAAAAAAACTCAATTAGTGATATGGTCAATTGGTCATCGATTTATGTGACTGCGGCAATATGATGCAGATAAACAGTTAAAAGGAGAGAATTTCCCCAGGTAATGTTCGGTCTCGATGCGGTGAAGAATCGCGAAGCGCTGACAGCGCTACATCGCGCTGGAATCTCTTTCGCGGCAATCGAGCACGGACCGCAAGCGGTCGGACCGCCGCCTAATATACTCTTCCTGGAGCCTTTGGCTGAGTTCTCCAATAAGTTACTGAGGCAAGATAAACGACAGGTTCTTAAGGTATGTATCTTTAGTTGAATACAAGACTATCGTGAATGTAATATCTATGTATTCGTATCTATTCTCCAATCTTCACATGCAAGTCCTTCCACTAGAGAGTATAATAAGATAAAGGAAACCTCTTTGTCACATTGTACTTTTAATTTCGGCGTCGATGCAGTCATGAATCGCGAAGCGCTGATAGTGTTTCATCGCGCTTTCACGCCTATTGAGCACGCGTCCTGTTTCAAACATTTAACACGCGGAAATGTGTTAAATTGGTTCCTACCCAGAAACGATTTGGCTCGTTTAGGTCGGAAGCTGGCTACACATTTCGCAAATCATCTTTGCATTCTATAAATATTTGGTAATATTTATGTGTCGTATGTGTAGTTCCTGGATGCGAAGCTGGCGAGCACCATGCAGTGGGGCGAGGAGTGGACGCCGCTGCAGACGTACCGCAACTCGCTGCTCACCGACGCCCCCGACGAGCGCGCTCCACCCGCCAGGAAGCACTACGCACGCCGCGCGCGTGAGTATACGCAGACACACGCACTCAACAAACGCACATTTTGGCTGATTTTAGAGCAATGCTTATGCCAGCGCGGGCGAAGTGTATAGGCACATAATAATAGTACAAGTACAGAAGAGTCAGTCCCTGAAAACACTCCAGAATACCTACAAAATAAAATTTCGTACAACGCGAGCCAAATAAATCCTACGCGCATCGTAGAAAGCCGATATTTCACTGAACCACTGAAGGTCACGCACACAATTTAATCCCATCTGCCACGATGGTCCGTCCCCGGTACCGGTGCGGATAGGAAAAAAGTGCCCTCTTCCCTGGTGAAAACATACATAACGACAGCGGGAAGACGCCACTTTTTACCCATCCGCCCCGTACCTAGGACGGGCCACAGTGGCCGATGGGAATAAACCACGCACACAATGACACTCCGAGCAAGAATCGCAAGGATCGGCACCCACAATTGTAATTTAACTAATTACAGTACATAGTTTTATGCGTTTTAAAACACAATTTTAATTAGTATTAATTAAATAAAAAGTATGATACCTACTTTCACAACATGGTGGTAGTTTTTAAACGCTTTTATTTGCGCGTGCGTTTACAAAGAGCTCGCGGCAACCGACTGAAATAAACCTCTGCACTGGCCCGTCACTGTACACATGTTTTCGTACCTATGGGTGGTATGGATTACATAGTGTCATTTCACTGCCATGTTTAGGACCCCCGCTGACGGTAAAGGTCGTTGCTTCTCATTCCCGCGCCGGCGAGACGCCCCTACCGCCAACCTTGTAGCATTATAAGGATATAAGCTTGTACATTTGTACTCTTTCTTATATGACGTCACACAGAAGACTACTTTGAAAGCACTTTTATCTTATTTCCCTAATGTATGTACGTGTTTCGGTAGTGAGTGAGATGTGCCAGAGCCCATTCTCATCCTGTCCCTCCCCATTTTCCCAATTCTTTCTTCAAATCCATTCCTCCATCTCCAAAGGTAGGCAGCGCATCCGGGGGCGTTTGTCATTTTCGACTAATGTTAGTATGTATCGCGGATGTCTATGGGTGACAGTATCCACTTACCATCAGGTGGACGGTATGCTCTTCTGCCGCCTTCGTACATAAAAAAAAACTCATTACCTAGATTTCTACAGACAATAAACAGCAAATACTAGGATAATAATAGGTAGTCGGAAAAGGTCATGACCTTTTTGAACGTATGACTTTAGCGTGCTATATTTCTGGCAACACTGAAGTTTGATCAAAAAATTCAAATTTCATTTCAAGGGATGAACATTGCTAATACTTTTCAAAAAAGAAACGAAAAATCTATCAATTCAAATGCAAACTGTAAGAACTTGTTAAAACTCGCCTCCTTAAAATTCCGCCCCTGACGGCAATTAATAAAAGTATTTGTAATAACATCCCAACGTTTTATTTAGGATTCGGTTTCGAATATTTTTTTAATCGGATATCCGATAGTTTCGATTACGGTTACGGACCTCCATAACATCCCCACTTTATACATACTGTGTTTTTGTAGCAATTGATTTTATGTGCAATAAGTGTAGTAATGGTACATTGTTGTATGACAGGTGGACAAGCTGAAGATGAGGAAGGGGAAGACAACCCAGAGTCCGATCAGGAACAACCTGGGTAAGGGCCACCACCAACATGTTGTACTTACTGTAGATTAACTAGATAAAACTATCTTAAACAATTGATCATTCATAGTCCATTGATAAAAAATACTGTAGATACACCGTTCATTGTAAAAAAAGTGTCCGATGAATATATCTATAATGAGAAAGGCGAAAGAAAAGGCCTACTTACTCATTTACAAATTAGATTACAACACCTCTACAAATACATTTACAAATTACAAATAACATTTACAAATAAGGGTCAATTCCAATCCACGGCGAATTGACCAATTCGAATTTAAACTGAACTTTAAACAACTTGAAAATGACATAAAGATAGGTTACACTGAACGACATTCACGTACATGTCCCATCGTATTCTTCATATAATATTTTTTTTTATTGAATTGATCAATTTGCTGTCACTAAAGCCTATAAAATTTAATTGAAACTCGGTTATCATCTGTTAAAAATAAATACTTAACAATATATTCAACACTCGTTTTTTACTGATTTTTTGAACGTCTCATTGTGTATCCCAGAATTTTTATAACATTGTTAAAAATATAATGAAATAAAGGAGTATGCCCACGAAAGTATGGGACTGATGATATGGTTTTCATGATATGGTAGCACTATTTGCGTAATTTCAACATATTATTATATAAATATTTTTTAATCCAATGTGAGATTACATACAAAATGTTACAGGAGTTGACGATTTTTAGCTTAGCTTTAGTCGGTTTTTTCTTGTTTTGACAGCGCCGACACATTTTATTTTATTTTATTTAACAAAGTATTTTATTTAGTTTGTTTTTGTGTAATAAAAAAATAATATCTAAATATAATCACATAGGCAAGATATAATTATTGCCAAGATATAATGAGTAACTTTTTTATTCAACATTTTAAAATAATATTCGTGTAAATACGAGTAAATGATCTCAAACAATATTCGTAAATGCTACTTTATGAGTCAAAGTAAGTCTTTATAATCTGTATCAATACAATTGCATACTAACATAATTAATGAAATATTATTCCTATAACCAAATTGCGTAAATCTTTTTCGAATTTATATTATAGAGTTACCCCACTCCAAAATTAGGGACCCACAAGTGGGCATTCTCCTTTGTGTACGTCGTTGATAATAAATTGCTAGATTCACAGTTCCTAATAAAAAAAAGTCGTTATCAGTTTTTTCAAATTTCGATTGTAACTATACAACAATGAGGTGCATTTTTATGTGTCAATACTGACATACTCTCTATGTCAACACTGAACGGCGCATTGTATACGGTATTTCACTGTAATAACGCAAACGCTGAAACTGTGGTGTTCACTGTCGAGAGTAGTCTATTCTACCAGTTTTTTCTCTCATAAACTTGTACATTTCTAGTATATTCTTTACTCTACGTACAATTATGCAAAACAAGTAAACACTCATACAAAACAAGTTATACACATTGCAACTACCGCGCTACGCCCCGACATTGCCCCGAGTAATGAGCGCTACGGACGTTTTAGACAGAACAACATTTTGATGTATTCCTTAAAATAATTTTATTTTTCACTAGAACGGTTTATATGTTTTAAATCAGTTGACATGTTTCAGGTTTTGCGTTAGTTCGCTGACACCCTGTATATCTTGTTTCTTTTATCAACGATGTAATATACGTTCATAAATCATAAATTGAATCATTTGTTGAGGGGTGGAGTTCCTCTATCAACACTCTATTACTTACGACTTAAAACACACTATGCTCTATTCACTTTAAAGAAAAAAAGAGAAGTCGTCCGTCCAATGTTAATTGGTCAGGCAACGTCTCTCTTAATTGGACGATAGGTGGAATCACTTGACTGATACTGATGACATCACTTTCTTCCTAACTTGAACAGAGTATAGATCCGTGACGTCAGTCGTTTAAATATCGTCAGGCACTGATATTTAATTGCAAGTTAAACTTGTATACATTTCATACGCAATTGAAAATGACGAGGTGCAATTAACCAATCTTAGTATTTGCCACATTGTCAAAGATCTTTGATCATACTCCATATGCATTCTTTGTTCGGTAATAAAATTACATAATATATATGGAATATGATTAAAGGGACTTTGTTGTAATGACGTCATTAACTGCGATTTACCATTAGTTGAATTTTAATTGTGATCAATTAAAAATAATTTGTGTCATTTTATTGTTACAAATCCATACAAAAACTATCATATCAAATGGGTAAGATGTGTTTATATAAAGTTTACTGTATGTAATCGAAAATAACGAACAAATGACAAGTACACGATCAGCTAATTATTTTCCATATGTATATCTACTTGTATTATGTTTTTATTAATATTTTATGATATAATCAAATTTTTAAATTTAATATTTGCAAAATCATGTTATCATATATTGTTACAAAACTCCTTTAAAGCAGAACTGTTGCAAAATTGGAAATGCACTTAATTTATTAAAATGGTTGCTAAAATGCAGCCTAAACCTTAAACCGATTAAACAATGTAGCCATTTTAATAGATATAAAGAAAAAATATTAATTATACACATTAAGTACCTATATATGTGTATTTTATATTTATTTCACCATACCATCAAATTTGAGTCTTCATACACCTCCATCTCCAATTGAACATCTCCAAAGGTTAAAGCGCGTCGCTTAATGCATAAAGCTCGCCTTTTCTACGATACCGTTCAATGAAGTGTATGAAATAGATCAATTAAGATGTTAAGGCATGTGTCAAAAGAATGCTGCCAATGATACGGTGACGGAGGTGGAAGCTTGTGAAGCTCGTTGATACATAATGACGAACTGATTTGTATTGTTGTATTTACATAGTATGTTGTGTAGTTGTAGATAGTTAGAATTATTTATATTATAATACATATGTGTAACCTGTCCAGACAAATCATACAATTTAACGATTTCAAATAGTTTCTTTGTGGCCTGGTTTTGTCACATTCAGATTCTTTACTTGCCAGAGTACGGGTTCATAACAATATATATCTTACTAGCAAAACCCCGCAGACGTTGTCTTGCCATTAAAGCTATAAAGTCGATAGCTCGAAAATATTCTCCGTACTCAAATACCCATGTATATGGTAACAATTTTCATGGCGATCGGTATAGAAGTTGATGTGCTGCAGCGCCATCTAGTGGTGAAATCTTCTCCATGAAAAGATACATATATGTGCCAACTTTCATGGTGATGTAACGTCGGTCAAACGGTGTCGAAATCTATTAACATCAGATATACCAACATCCTCTTTTGTATATATAGATAACTAGATAGGTTCATGTATAGTCCGCCTCATCCAAATGCACATTTTTATTTCATATAGTTTACAATTCTTGAAAGTGTGATACTTTCCACCATATTCAGAAATAAATGTTTCACATGTTATATCTTTACGGCCAGTGATCTCAGAGCGCGGGCTCCATGCGCTGACTTGTTATTATTACGGACCACTATGTACGTTTTAAAGAGGTTTCATACAAACATTTTTGTCACTAAACAGAGAAGGAGAAAACAAAAATAACATGAGAACCCCCCCCCCCCCCCCCTCTCCTGCATCATTATTGGTTACTAGTTATTGCCAATGGCGTCGTCTATATGAAATATAGAAACCCGCGTTAATCTATCTCACGAACTATACGTATACCTTTGTTAAAGATTTGTCTATATGTTGCAGTGTTTCGATGAACAGTGAGTCGTGTGATGTTTCATATTAGCTACACTGTTTTTCATTTGTGTGGGCAGATTACATAAAATATAATGGTTGATTCGTTATAAGTACTGATTGAATGTAGTTTTTATAAGGTATTATTTTTATAATAAACATTTGGTAATATATAATTGTATTATTATTTATTACTAACATTATCGATTAGATAACTAACATCTGTAGTTATACACTAAATTTTACATATTACATTTTACATAACTCAAAATGTGGTTCACACATTTGAAATAGTAATTTTTTTTGTTTAAGTATCTAGCTTATTCCGACAACGTTATTATTTTCTTGGTACCCGCTGACTAACTACACCACCTAAGAGTGGACTCGCCAATCCGCTTGGCCGGTGTGGCATTTTAAGGCCTAACATCCCTCGTACACAAGACAATGTGCATAAAGAGGCCCATGTCCAACTGTGGATATTGAAAGAACTGGTTGTATTGCATCTTTTCTTATTCTTCTGTCTACTCTTTTTAGCATATTCGTGTCTACTGCTTGACGTAATTTTGATTTCGAACCCCCCACCTCACCATTGTAAGATAAAATAAGAAAATTGCAGATCCCCACCCCCGTCCTCCCTCAAAAGAGAACACAAGCGAGTTTCTTTATTTTTATTGGATATGCAAAAATGAAAGAATATTCTGATTTTTTTAATAATATTAGTGAGATTTGAGATTTTTTGAAGGGGAGAGTGCACGCTGCAATCCAACAGCCGCTTGGCGCGCTTGACTAGCCACGTTACCCCTCTCTCACAGAATACCTTGAAATGTACTGCATTTCCCACTTTATCTTATTTCCCTACTGTATGTACGTGTTTCGCTAGTGAGTGAGTTTTGCCAGAGCTCATTCCCATCCCATCCTAAAAATTTGAATAAAAATCATACATACATCCATAAAAAAAATATTGAATTCAAATTTTAAATTAATATAAATATTATCATTCTGGATCTTTTGTCAGCCAAAACAGGGAAAATACTAACCCTGTAGGGGGGGGGGGGGGGGGCTATTAGGGTATCAAAGTATCAAATTGATATTGTGAATATGGGTCAACCATCAGAAATATCCGACTATTCAAAACAAAAGTTGCCTCACAACGATAATTCAAAGAAATCCGAAGTACTTGTGTTGTAATTGATTGAAACATGTTTTATATTTATTTTTTTGTATATCCATTAGGTATTAATTACAAAAAGCTTCATTTTATTACATGAAACATTTCCTATACAAATATGCGAATGATGATCACGTCTTTCAATGACAGGCGTATTTTTTCTTCGGCGAATTTAAATAATAAAATTAATAATAATTGTCAAGTCAACGGTAAGTACAATTACGATTATATAAATATGCTGGTAATTAGGTAATTGATTAGTAGTTGTTGAGTATCCCATAGAAAAAATAGATATTAAGGAGTTTTGATAATAAAGTGTATTGTATCATTGGTTTGCGACATGATTTGCGGCTGTTATACTTCAATAAGGGCCTTTCTCACACACTGATCTGATACATTTATCTGCCAATTAAATCTAGTTGATACTGACTTTCTCATAAAGTATAACGGATTTTCTGATAGCCGCTGATACCCCAGTGTGAGAAAGGCCCCAAGTGTTACTCTTTTTTTAGGTCTCTCAATATTATAAAAAATAGTGTGAATTTCATGACCGTACACGTGCTGAATGCTCTTTGTGAAGACAGGTTATTAAACAAAATACTTAGTCTATTAATTAATAAAATAATACTCGATGGTCTATATAAAAAAAAATCAATAAATTTATTAAATTAACATACCTAGTCCAGCCATAAATATTGTTGCAAAGAAAAAAAAATGTTTTTTTACATTTTCGTGTTACAAGTATTAGAAGAATTTTCTTTTATTTTAGAAAAGAAATGATAAACATTTTAAAAATATAACGTTTATTCGAAGTGTCCACCATTTGCTTTTATACAATCTTTCAAACGTTATAGCCAGTTTTCTATTGAACGTACCCTTTTTATGAGAAAATTGGCAACTGCCACCCTTACGAGATGTTGTAGGGAACCAATATTATCATGGCGTTTAGAGTATGCCATGCTCTCTAAAACAGACTAAAATCACAATCGAGCGGGTTAAGATCGCCACTAGATGACGGCCAGTCTTCGACTCTAATGAAGTCGGGAATATTCCTTTCTAGGGCACCCGTGTTGAGCGAGCCTTATGACCTGGTGTTGTCTCGCTGAAAGACCATTATTGGTTATGGAACAGGGTATTGTTTGTTAAGAGGCTTTACGATCTACTCAAGAATCGTATCTTGATGCACTTGAACCCATGTTTTAATACCTTTTTCATAAAAATTTTGTTCAGTCACTCCTTTGTAGCTAAAACCCTATCAAATCATCGCTGAAGCCGGATAATGGCTACATTCCACCCTATTGACCAATGGACCAGCTTCTGTATAGTTATGAGCATAAACTCAAATCATTTTGCTTGTTAAAATGTTCCTCAATGGTAAACATTTTCTCGTCCGTGAATAAGATTTGTCTGTGACCTTCCTTTGTGTACCGCCGAAGTTTTGATTTATCAACCCTATTTTTCTTTAAATTATCTGTTAATAAATGATCAGCACGTCTTTTGTAAGCAGCATGTCCTAAATCATCTTTTAAAATACGTCGCATGGTTCTGGGTGCTATATCCATCTCTATGGATGAGATATTTTGCTCCTTTTCTTCGGATTCTCTCCTTCACAGCTTTAATCGAAGCGTCTGTTTAGTACAAATAACCCATGGACGGCCAGACCTTTTCATGACGCACACTACGTTTCAATGTACGATTGCCCGGTACTAAACATGGCGAATGTTTGGCGAATGCCCCGGTGCAAATACCAAGCGGATGGAGTTTTAAAAATATTTAATAAGTGTAATGAGTTTTAATAACTTATTTCTATAGCAATTACAAATTAAATACATATATTTATATATTTCTATGTATATATTTCTATGTATCATTCTTTATCTTTGTAGTAATATTTCGCTTAAACGTTTGTGTTAATCATCATTTTTATCATCAAGACTTTATTATGCTTTAACTGGGAAACGTAAGTGAACTGACTGAAGTCTGTGAACTATGGAACTGCCGAGTTAGATAATTGTGAAAGTATTTGCAATGCGTTCGTGTTCGGAGGCTTCATGGCTCATTTGCAGAAGGAGAGTTTCTCGGACATTGATCAAGAGCTAGTATAAACAACTGTTATTGTAATACTGATTACTATTATCCCTGTTTTTATCGAGTTTTTATCATGTGAATATTTTTAGGCGAGAATTGTATGTGGTTCGCTCGCATACGAGAATCGTATACACTGTTCTCGTCCGAACCGTTCGAGACTCCCCTTGTGTAATTTGGTGTAAGTCTTTCTCGTTTACAAACGCTACCACAACGTTTGCGTGAAGTGTTTTTCTTATATGAAGACTAAGTTTGTCAATATGTCCTCTAGGGGCGCTGGTTGATATACTCGATGAATATGAAATGAAATAGAAAACATACTCAATGCGATTGTTTTAGCGTTTACAAACATTTTACACCGGGGCCCATGATCGTCCTCTCGCGCTTCAAACCCTATCATCAAGTTTTAGTGTGTAATAAATAGGCCGTTTTCAAGTCTGTCATCGTGATTCATGTTTGAAACCTTTAAAAGTAGTTTGGAATTGTTTATTAATTACTAGCGACCCGCCTTCGCTTCGCTTGGATTTTTTTTTTTCAAAATTTCAAATTAAAGTATAGCCTATATTAGACATAGATAATGTAGCTTCCTATTTGTGAAAGAATTTTTGAAATCGGTTCAGTAGTTCCAGAGATTACTCCCAACATACAAACAATTTTACCTCTTTATTATATTAGTATAGACTTATTCGCTTGTCGTAATTGAAAATTTGCTATTTGCTTTAGTTAATTGCATTATAATTGTTCCCCTACTCATAGGTTTGCATATAGGTACCTACTTTTACTTTTTTATGTGCGTACTTAATTGTTTATTATTACCTCTGTTGATTATCCAAAATAAATAATTATTAAAAATATATTCAGTAGATTCTAAGCCGATTAGTAAGAAGATGTGTTTGGATCTATTGAGACGTGCATTTTATCTTCTTTGCATGACTCATTGTGTGTAAAGGTGAAGCTAAAACAACTAGAAATAACATCAGTGTTGTTAAAACGAGCGCTGAACGCTTGAGCGCTGGCGCGCTATGCTACTGCTATTGAACCGTAACCGTTTCAGACTTGAGCTTTTAACTACAAGGGTGACCTAGCTAGTCTTATAAGTTCATTAGCGCTCACTCAGATCTCGAGCGTCGCTCGTTTTTAAAACACTGAAGACAACGCCTGAACGGATTTAAGGCGATTCGTATTACCGGCGCATTAACTTTCCTACAGGCGTAGTCGCATGCGGCTCTCGGTGCGACAACGACGCGCCTCCCTTCCTCGCTGCCGCCGCGCCGCGCCCTCCCCTCAGCCGTCCCATACACCCACTATCGATACCCCTTCTAGTACATCGAACAAACGTACCAGCCCCACGACATCTATTACATCGAGCTTATGTAGCAGCAAACGCAAGCGTGCCCACACATCGCCACCCACCGACCAAGAGATTACCAACAGGTAATTGAATAAAATCTTCACTGGCATTAGCCGTGTGGTGGCTTAAGAGGCGACTAAAGGATGATAAAACCGCTACCACGAGCCCTGGGACCTACCACTACCTCTTAAGAGTGGTCTTGCCAACCCCCTTGGCCAGCGTGGCATTTTGAAGCCATACATGCTGCATGCTTGCATGCTTGGGAGAATGTATCCCACAGCCGCTAGGCGCACTCGACTGGCCACGTTCACACTCACAGAAGACTACCTTAAAATGCATGTACACATTTCTACCTTATAATGCATGTACATGTAATACTACATTTCCTATTTCATCATATTTCCCCAATGTACCTACGTTTTTCGGTAGTGAGTGAGATATGCCAAAGCCCATTCCTATCCCTCCCCATTTTCACAATCCATTCCTTAATCTGCAAAGGTAGGCAGCACAACCGGGGGCATGACGAACGTTTGTCATTGTCACGTCTGATGTTGGCATATATCGCCGATGTCTATGGACGACAGTATCCACTTACCATCAGGTGCATTGCATGGTCGTCTGCCGTCTTTTCTAAAGAAATGAACAAAATACATCTCATGCACAAGCCCATGTCCAGCAGTGGATATTGAAAGAGCTGGTTGTATTGCATAGCAACAGTAAAAGATTATTAAAAAATAGTATTTGCTGAGGGTGAAATCTCTTCTACATAGCATTTGCTAATGCTTGGTAAAGCATTAGCTAAAGTTATAAACGATACAGAACCCAAAACAGCCATTTTTAGTATTTTTCGCTGCCCGCCTGTCTATCTGTCTGTTTGTCCGTCTGAACACGCATCACGCAAAATCTACTGGACAGATTTTAATGAAACTTAGTATAGTTATATTGGTATAGGGTGGTTTTTATCCAAATCAATTATGGAGTTCTCATAGGAATTACAAGTTCACGCAAACTAAGTCGCTGGCACCGCTAGTTCTAAATAGCAATTAGCAGTAGCAATTGATTTCATTTCATTCACATTACCCAATCTAAACCGCATAGCTGTGACCGCACGCCGATGCGACAGACTAGCGATAGTGCGGCGAAGCGTATTCGAATGTCGGAAGCGTCAAGCGCGGCCGGTGATATGTCTCCCTCTCGAGTGAAGCGAGCGTCGGGGAGCACGTCGCACGATGTCGCACGAGCGCACGGCAGCGATAGCGAAGCGGACACTTCCAGGTAAATCAGTTAGGAAGTCTTTTGTTTTACCAAATTTACAAGTGTTTTCTTTTGTTAAGTACACATTAAAAAATGAGGAGATATCATACCATACTATAAGCCTGTCTCTTCACGGCTGGATATAGGCCTCCCCCAAGGATCGGCACCACATATAATTTCCGGCTCTTCTCATCCAACGATTGGCTCGTTCAAACAAGGTTCTCACGAAATTATTTGTCTCGCTCAGAGTAGAAAGTAGAAGCAGGGTTCATGTAGTAAACATATTTCAATTTACCAGTGTCGTGTGGAGAACAGCACGGCCGTACCAGTAGGTATTTACCAGTGTCGTGTGGAGAACAGCACGGCCGTACCAGTAGGTATTTACCAGTGTCGTGTGGAGAACAGCACGGCCGTACCAGTAGGTATTTACCAGTGTCGTGTGGAGAACAGCACGGCCGTACCAGTAGGTATTTACCAGTGTCGTGTGGAGAACAGCACGGCCGTACCAGTAGGTATTTACCAGTGTCGTGTGGAGAACAGTAGGTATTTACCAGTGTCGTGTGGAGAACAGCACGGCCGTACCAGTAGGTATTTACCAGTGTCGTGTGGAGAACAGTAGGTATTTACCAGTGTCGTGTGGAGAACAGCACGGCCGTACCAGTAGGTATTTACCAGTGTCGTGTGGAGAACAGTAGGTATTTACCAGTGTCGTGTGGAGAACAGTAGGGCCGTAACAGTAGGTATTTATCAGTGTCGTGTGGAGAACAGTAGGGCCGTAACAGTAGGTATTTACCAGTGTCGTGGAGAACAGTAGGGCCGTAACAGTAGGTATTTACCAGTCTCGTGTGGAGAACAGTAGGGCCGTAACAGTAGGTATTTACCAGTGTCGTGTGGAGAACAGCACGGCCGTACCAGTAGGTATTTACCAGTGTCGTGTGGAGAACAGCCGGCCGTACCAGTAGGTATTTACCAGTGTCGTGTGGAGAACAGCACGGCCGTACCAGTAGGTATTTACCAGTGTCGTGTGGAGAACAGCCGGCCGTACCAGTAGGTATTTACCAGTGTCGTGTGGAGAACAGTAGGTATTTACCAGTGTCGTGTGGAGAACAGTAGGGCCGTAACAGTAGGTATTTATCAGTGTCGTGTGAAGAACAGTAGGGCCGTAACAGTAGGTATTTACCAGTGTCGTATGGAGAACAGCCGGCCGTACCAGTAGGTATTTACCAGTGTCGTGTGGAGAACAGTAGGTATTTACCAGTGTCGTGTGGAGAACAGTAGGGCCGTAACAGTAGGTATTTATCAGTGTCGTGTGGAGAACAGTAGGGCCGTAACAGTAGGTATTTACCAGTGTCGTGGAGAACAGTAGGGCCGTAACAGTAGGTATTTACCAGTGTCGTGTGGAGAACAGTAGAGCCGTAACAGTAGGTATTTACCAGTGTCGTGGAGAACAGTAGGGCCGTAACAGTAAGTGCGTATTACGTGATAAATATGCGCGAACCCAGTGTATTTCATTACAACTACAATCTAAAAAATCATGTACTTTCGAGCTCCAGCGAAATCGGAGATCTTGATCGAAGAAATCGAAATCAGGTAGAAATCGAATGACAGCAAATTACTATTTAAATCACATATAGACAACGTTTGCTCTAAATCCTTTCGACCTCTTGGTTTCATAATGCGCATCTCGTCTTCTTTTTACGACATGATAACAGTTAAAATTATTTATTGCTCTCTTCTCCGGAGCAAACTTGAATATGCAACCCAAATATGACATCCCTGTTATAGTATACATATAAACCAACTTGAAAAAATTCAAAAGAAAATTTGTCAGATATCTTGCTTATAAATTTAAACTCCCCGCTGATTCTTATGAGGTGACATGTGCTCGTCTCCATCTACTTCCATTGTATGTACGCAGAAATATAGCTGATATCTATCTCATTTTTAACGAAACTAGCACAAGGCACCATCGATGGTCCTTGAGTACTCAGCAAAATCAATCTTAATATACCTAATATATAACCAACTGCGCTAGAAGTCAATCGCATTTGTTCCATCCGCTTACACTAAGTACCTACACACGGAATTCATACGATCCTGTTCACTATATAGGAATATTTGCGACGATAATGTGCTTGATTTGTTTTGCATCATATACAATGGAGAGACGTTGCGTCTCTCTGTGTATTCTACCGCCTGTACAATGGGGAATGCTCTGAAGAATTGTTTAATATAATTCCCACCTCGGGTTTCTACAACCGCACCTCCCGTCACAGAAGTGCGGTCCGTCCACATTTCCTCGATACGGAGGTGTCGCGCACTGTTCGCTCCAAAAACTACTTTATACCGCGAACCCGTAGGCTGTGGAACGAACTGCCTCAAGAGGTCTTTCCATTAAGTTACGATATGGGGTTGTTCAAGAGAGCTGTGAATAGGATTTTGCAAGGTCGGCGGCGCGCCCGCATACCCCCTGGTGTTGCAGGTGTCCATGGGCGGCGGTAACACTTACCATCACGTGGGACCGCTTGCTCGTCCGCCCATTAGTATATAAAAAAAATATATATAAATTCTTCGTGACAAAATTTCTTAATAAGATTTGATTAATCGTTGATTTTGTACCTTTTTTTTTCTTTCTTGTTCAATTACCATTCTAACTTATCTATAAAGATTGTGTCTCAAGTTTTTAGCTGCAAGTTCTCCAATAAATAAATAAGTTACTCGCACAAAAGCGTACCAGTGCCACGTAAGTGCGTGCTACTGGCGCGTGTATTTTGCCAGTCAGAAGCATTCGTTTTTTAGCACGCCAGTAGATCGCAATCCGTTTCATTTTGTGTGTGCGGCAATGCGACACAGGAGAACTGCGAACTTCCGAGCCTCGCATTTTGTGGTTGTCAGCTGGCACTCACGAAGCGTATGCTTCTCACTAGCTATGTGTATTGAGTCGTCATCATATAGTTATTAGCATGCCAGGTACTTCCGCCTGGCATGTGTATCCTCGGCCTGTAATGTAAGTGCGTATTGTTCGGTGTCTAGGTCCGTATCGAGCGGGAGCTCGTGGGCTACCGCCGGCCGACTAGTGGTTCACGCTGACATACATTGATGCATACACGTTCACATTATTCTATGTGAGTACACGTTCATATTATTCTTATCGTGTAATTTATTTGAACTTATTGCCATTTTTTTGTATACTATGCCCTTTATGTAATGTTTCTTTAAGTGCTCTTGGCAACTGATTCTTCCTACCGGTGTGCAAAATGATTAATAAATTTTCAGATTATTGTATCCACAAAGGTACCTAATTACTCAATTATGTATTACTTTTTTTTATGTACGAAGGCGGCATACTAGCATACAGTCCACCTGATGGTAAGTGGATACTGTCGCCCATAGACATCTGCGATACATGCCAACATTAGTCCAAAATGAGAAACGTTGGCATGCCCCTGCATGCGCTGCCTACCTTTGGAGATATAGGAATGGATTTGGAGAAAGGGTTGAGAAAATGGGGAGGGATAGGATGGGATTGGAATGGGCTCTGGCACATCTCACTCACTACCGAAACACGTACGTACATTGGGGAAATACGATAAAATGGGAAATGCAGTACATTTCAAGGTAGTCTTCTGTGAGAGAGGGGTAACGTGGCCAGTCGAGCGCGCCCAGCGGCTGTTGGATTGCAGCGTGCACTCTCCCCCTCAAATACACTATTTATACATTGAATAGTTACATTTTAGGAGAAGATGGCAAACAGTTTGCTTGATAGTGAACTAACGGCCATTCACATCTGCGATACATGCACACATTATCTAGCAAGGACAACTTCGAAAATGCGCCACATGTCTGCGGGGATTTAGAATTAAGGATTCAAACAAAAGGGTAAAGAGCATGTTGATTACACTTGGGTTGACTAATAACTAGTTATTCGTTGATAAACTTATTATTTAGTGCGTTATTTTACTGTAATCAAAGAACAATGAACGAACAGACGCGCTGAAACCGCAGTTGTGCTTACGTATGTAAACAGATGTGCTTATGTATCTACTCGTATGTATTACTCCTTTGTCCTACAACTTTATCCTTCTTTAGATGACATTTCTTTCATTTCTCTACAAGCACATCTCCTTATATAACTTACAAAGCATTGTGGGTCTATTGTAGGTATAGATAGTAGGTCTTATTATGATATTTATGTTATATAAAGATTCATTTACACAAGGACAGTTTCTCGAACCGTTTCAGCGGGAATATTGTATACGACTCTTGTATATTACAAAACTTCATAAGATTCTCAACTCCTACTGTTCACATGATGATAAAAACCGGACAATAACAGTGATCACGTGATCAGTTGTTTATACTAGACAAGTATATTCTCGGCTGTCTTCTCTACAAGCACACGGCACGCGTTCGAGAAAATACTTTTTATTAGATTTAAAAGTAATGGTTTCAATATGATGACAAAATGCTAGTCCAATAAAGTTCTTTGGGTCTCTAACGATAGTTCATATCTGTGTAGGAGTGCCGTTTAATTGTATATAAGGTTGATATTGCTCTGTATTATCTTTATTTTTGGCGATTTTTGCGCTTTCGTTGTTTCATTTCGCGAGTATTGCCTTGCGGTTGGGTTATTTCATTTCGCAATTTTTTTTCATTACTCTAAGAATAATTATAGATGTTTTTTTTTATAGGTGGCAAACGAGCGCACAGTCCATCAGGTGGTTAGTGAATACTGAATATTCACGATACATACCAACGTATGTTACGAATGACGAACGTTGGCACACTCGCGACGGTATCGCCTACTTTTGGAGATTTAGGAGTTGATTTAAAAAAGGTTTGGAAAGATGGAGAATAGGAAGTAGGTCGGAGCGAAGATTTCTCATCCCAATACACTCTCCAATATCGTGGAAAGTTATAGGCTGATACTGTTATCGAAAAAAGTTATACCCTGTTGTTTTGTGCGTTTTACATTTGTTAGTGGCATGTGAAACATTTAAGAGGGTATATATAGCCCATAAGTCTTTCAAGCCTTTACATTGTACGTTGTTTGTTTGCAGACGCCCCGCGAGATGTTTACTCGTACATAAAAGGCGGGAATACTGGATACGTACCTACGTACGTATATATCACGTTATAATTCAATTGAACCCGTAACCCGTGAGTAAAATACGTACTCAATTTCGGATAACTTTTAAGAAAGACTGGAAATTTGGAATAGTAAAGATATGGTGTGAAAAGTGATTAAAAAGAACTTATTGTACCTTGTGTTAAACTAAAGTTTGTATTTTTTTTAAAGTTTACAGCGTTTCAGATTAATTTAATACATATATACATACTTTCGGACATACTCGTAAGAGTACGTTATAATTCAAATGAACCCGCAAAATGCGGGCACAATTTCGGTTGACTTTTAAAAACGACTGAAAATTTGTAATTGTAAAGGTGTAATGGTCAAAAGTATAAAAGAAATATATATTTTACGTTGTGTTAAACTTAAGTTTATGTATTTTCTTTCTAAAGTTTATGGTGTTTCAAGTTAATTTTACACATGAATACTTCTGTTTCAGACATGAGAATTAAAAACAGTGCAAAATATTAAAGTGTTATTATTTAATTAATTTAAACCAATTAAGGATAATTAATTGCCGTTTGGATAACTCGTGTAATTTCCTGTTTATGTGACGCGTTGTTTACATAACAGTGTTACAATGTGTTCTCACGCGTGGACAATAAATAACAGGAAATATAGACCGGGAAGGAAGCTTTTTGAGGATGGTGCTTTTCGGAAACGTCATACGAACTGAGCGTTACACAGTTTTCTATGATTAAGAGGAATTCACCATGTTTTTCTTAGACGTTGTGGAAAATGAATCATATTTTTTTTTTATAATATTTCCAATGACGTCTCTAAACGACGCGAAAGGAAATAGCTAATATTTTTTTTAGTATAGGTAAGGAAGCGTTATGAGATAGGTAATATTTTCAATATAATTTACTAGATGTTCCCTGCAGTTTGGCCCACATTGACTGCGATAAAATCTTAGAATTTGATTTGATTAGATTTGAATAAATGACGTGTTTTTAATATCAATATGTTGAAATTAAATACCTACGAAGAATTAATGTCCCGCGTGCCAAGTTACGTCGTCTACGTTACGGGAAGAGTAAGCGATGCGCACTTCCCGACCAATTTTATTAAGTTTCCCCACTCCAATCCTGAAAGATTTGAAATAATTTTTTCTTGTTTGCGTAAGTAAGAACTATCGATTAGGAAAGGAAATAGTCTACCGTACAGTGAAGGCCACGTTTTTTCTCTTTTCTAAGTATGGCAATTGTGCAATTAGCACATTCTGCCAGTGTCAAGTTTCTTTCGTATTTAAGTCAAAACAATATAAAATTCATTTTGTTAATGTCAGTCAGGAGTCGCTCAGTAGTGATAGTAGGTTTACTGAGGATAGAAGGCACACGGAAAACTCACTTCCATGCTTTTATTTGATTATCACAAACATTATGCATAAAGACTAGGGGCACTTTGAAGTTTAACCTTAGAAGGATAGCCTACCTGCGTAAATGTTACTCCCAAGCCCGAGGCAAAACGGTGTAGTATACCTGTATATGTTTCAAATGTAGTATACCTACACACTAGCTATAGGTATATGTTTCTTTTCCCTGAGAATTGTTTTCAACTTCTATTTTCAAATGATATATAATGAATTTCTCTCATCGCGATCCCAATGCAACGGCTTAAGCCTCGCGAGGTACGTTCCTTCCGCAGGTCTACAAGCATTGGAGCCCTTAGGCTCGTTGCTGCACACACTTTGCTCCTGGCTGAGCGCCTTCTGCGCTCGCCCTAAACTATACATGTCCGGTGACTCTCGAAAGGCCATTAGGGCCACAAGAATTTAGCCATTCTAAAAAAAAAAATGAATTTCGAATGATGTCTATTATACAGAAAAGGTTAAAGAGAAAAATGTAAATTGAAAGACAAAAATACAGGTAACTTGAGGCAATTATAGGACTCATAAACATTATCTGCAGTTTTGAAATATATAATCAGTTATATCACTGTAATGTATGTCATTTATATTGTTACAATTTAACCTCAATTATTGGGAGTATAATAGTGTTCATTTTAAAAAAAATCTAAATCTAGTCTCAACGCGTTCAGAACGAGATTTAGAATATAAAGTGTGTACAAAACGCGAAAGTTTAAAAACTTACATTTTTTTAAGTTCAATGTCGTGTATTTATTGCAAATGAAGTTTAAAAATTTAATTTTGTTTTCAGCGTAATTAGTTTAGTTACTTACGAGTACTGATACTTTTTATCGTAATTTCTTAAGGCGCGTATAGACATCACGAGGCTTGCGCCGCGGATGGTTCGCCACACATGCCTCAGCCTGAGGCATGCGACGTGCAAGAATGCATCCGTCCGAACGGCACATGCTCAGGGTGAGCACGCAAACAACCACGCTGTTCGCATCTGAGGCAGGGCGTGAATCTGCTAGCAACGTGCGTATGCGGCGAATGATCACAACTAGCACCCACGTCCACGCAGCCTGAAGCACGTGTGGCGAATCATTCCCGGCGCATGCCTCGTGATGTCTATACGCGCCTTTAGATGTTTATTGTATGAAACTAAAATTCATCTCTTTTGCCTTATTATTAACTATAGTATCATTATAATGTAGATAATAAATAGTTTTGTGTGATTTTCCAGTTCTTTTGTTGATGCCCGAGTTGGATTCTGATTTGTTAATTATTTCCTAATTATGAAAAGTAATTCTTGATTAGTTTTAACGTGGGTCAAAGAAATGTTATCCTTCTAGGGTTAGGGTTAGTATACTATCACTATTAAACCATAAAATCCACAATACATATCTTTTACATTAGGTAATTTAATAAAAACACAAGCTAGTGAGGATGGGAAGTGCCTCGAGCTGCCGCTAAACAGTCTTTCGGTACTTTGATGAGTACGATACTTTTTTGTCATACCGCTCATACTTCTCATGAGTGAAGTATCCATACTTTTCATTCGATACCGTTTCCCTAGTGAAGTTGTCCGGGGTTATTATTGGCCCCGGAGGGCGCGGCGCGAGGCGGTGCGCACGCGCCGCCCACAGCGGTGGGGAGCGCTCACGCCCCGCCTCTTGCGCACAAGGGCAAATTACATTATATACTACAAGCAAATACAATATTCACGTAATACACGCTAAATAACGTAATATTGATACGTGTATTTGTTGCATTAAATTGATACGCCATTAAACTGTCGATGGTTTTTGTGATCGAATAAAAATATAGCCCGTCCTGTTAGAGGAATAAATATCAACATTCAATTTATTTGAATAAAGAACCATTACTCGACAAATATCGTTTTGTTTTTGACGGAATGAAGAAAAACATCATGCGGGGCGTGGCGAAATAACGTTGGGTGAGTGCCAGCGAAATTAATGCATACGACTCATTAATGTTTTAACGGTGCTTTCAACCGAACTTTAATTGCTTAAACAATCTTGATCTTTGTGTTACACTGTTTAAGGCATATTACATTGTACGGCAATGAATGGACTTGTAATCGGATTTGTGATTTGTTCTCTGGTCGTGGCAATAGCACTATAAATTCAATATGAATGTAGGTATTTTTATTAGCATTAATCAAATAACTACAGTTATATTGGGTACGAAATCCAGGATACATTTTTGCAGCCCTACACGTTCCTCAAGGAGAACATATAGGTACATATTATAACTAGAAATATACTAATACGAAATGCGTACAGAGATAACAATTGAAACAAATCTTGAATTGTCAGAAAATTTACACGAGAAGAGTTTGAAATCTCTTGTTTTGCAGTTTCTCGACGATTTATTCGTAATCAATGCTTAGAGTTATAGCTAGTTAGAGTACACAGAGTGATTACTCGGTAGTATCGTCGTCGGGTAACCATGGAACACAAACAAACGATGTAGGTCATTGAAATTACGCCGCCGGGGGCTGGCGGGCGCACGCCCTTGAACTTGCCCTGACTACCGGGTTGCTTAGGAACGAACCCACGTACAGTCACGAAAGAAAGCATTTCACGGAAATACGTGACTCGGAAAATACGATACAGATCTTGTAAACACGAGTATTAGTTGTGAACATGTGACGATAAATCACGCAAAGCCGAACGCTGAAATCGTAGCTGAAAACGCTCTATTGTGACAGGAGTAAAACCGTAATCAGCCACTGCTAGTAGGCTGATTACATACGCTAAATGTTAACGCGGCATATAAACTATAACTATAACAAGCTTCATTAAAGATCCGTTCAGTGGTTTTTGCGTGATGCGGTTTCTGTCAAACAGACACGAAAATTGTTGTTTTGGGATCCATATCATTCGTGTTTTATGTTGTAAACACTTTTTTTTTTAATATTTAATCTACAGACACGACTCTGTTATATGCATAGATTTAAACATTTGGTAGGTCCTAATAAAGAGAAGCTATGACATTTTTTTTCTCTAAACAATTTTCTTCCTGACGTTCCCGTAATTTATGGTAGTAAGTAGATTAGCTACTCGTCTAGCCTTGTACGTACGGCGCGGAGTGATCGCGCCGCGGGTCACCTACAGATTACGCGGATTGTTCCAGTTCAATTGCCTACAACCTGCCTCATGACATTACTTATTAAATGGTAATTGGTCGAGATGAGCCTAGCTTATTACCTCTCATAGTGACGGGGTAATGTTATGATCGATTCCTGTTGCCGCGGCAACAGACAATCGGTATATTCCTGAATTTGTGCTGTTATACCTTTCTGAGCTGAAAGTTTAAAATATACTTAAATCCACACTAATATAGAACTGTCGTAATAGAGAAAATATTAAGCCAAGGAGAGCGACATAGGTAATTTTTTACTATATTCGGCACTAAGTCTACACGGGAATAATTTATAAAATTCACGCGTACGCAGTCGCGGACCTGAGCTGGTATATTTACTAAAGCATACCACCCTAGGGGACTTATTTGGGGTGGACAAGAGGAATAATCCATATCAATCAGGCATGGTGCGAGATCATTTTTTTTATTGCACAAAAAAGCTCCGACAAATTTACACAATCAATTATAGTTTTTAAGATTGTTGGTGGAGGATGGAAACAAGGGAGGGAAAGGTAAGGATCCTAAAAAGGTGAAAAATCATCCTTATTTCCTTTTTCATTTCTTTGGTATTCAGGTATCCATATTCTAAATGCATTTGAAAATTCCGAATATCCCATAAAAATAAAATCTATAGTTTTTGGATTAATTGAAATTAGACAAACTATTATGATTCTAGTTTTTTCCGCTTGGACATCTCATATACCTACTTACTCATAACTTTATATATGACTTGTCGTAAGTTTCCTTTGCGTGTCATCTGTTGTACATTTTTATTTATATAAAGAAATATAAATGTACAGCAGATGAAATCCGCAGCAGAGGCAGCAGGTGATCTGGCAGACAGTGAGTGGCCACTGTAGCCACGTCTGTGATACAAGCCAACATACATCCTCATCCGCAGCTACGCTGGCGACGTTTGGGACGTTAGTAATCGGAAAATACATTTAACAAAACTCTTTCGCAAGTATAAATCACGCATATTTAAAAAAAATATGATTTTGGTATTGAAACGTTACCAAGTGCCGGAACTTCTCAAACTAAAAAAAAATACCTGTTTTGGGTAATTGAAGTTCATGCTTTTCATGAATCACAAATTAAACATTATTGTTAGAATAAGCTAATGTCTTTAATTAAATATTTGAATACTACAGCAAGAGTAAACTTATAAAACAATATTTAGCTTTGTAAACTCTCACTGACATGTTCCCCCTCTCTCTTTTCTTTTATTATTTAGTTCTAATTATCTCTCACAATAATTTTCGTTATTTACACAATGATTTATATCTTTATATCTTTCTTCGCATCTATCGTAATTTGTATTACCATTTTCCCCCTTAATCTAGCTATCGTACTGCATCTACTAAATTTTTAACTATTTCATGTACATTTATATAGACTTACGATGTGTATATCGTATATTATATATTCCGTAATTATGTATACTGTACACCGTCTATCTCCGTGATAAAAATATTTATTTCCTCACTACCCAAAGGTTGTCTGGCAGACATCGCGTTTAGCGATAACACCGCTTTTTGGGCATTTTGTGTCCACAATGTGCATATCTATTTTTGTTTTTGATGTGCAATAAACACTTTTATCTATCTATCTATTCACAGCTTTCATGAATAAATGCGGCAATGACCACATTGAATTTAATTCATACTACCTGTGCCCGGCATGCGTTGTATGCCCCGGCAATTCTTTTGCACATAATATATAGCCTATGTCCATCTGGAATAATGTACCTTTCAAACGGTGAAAGAATTTTTCTCAAGGTTCCGGAAATTACCCTCCACATACACACAAACTCACAAAATTCGCACTCTTTAGTATAGATTTCATAAAAATACATAATTGTAATTTGCTGAGGTGACAAGTGCTCTTTAAAACTGAGCCTTAAAATGTCCGTAGATATAGGTATTGTATGCTCGTCAATCACTTTTTCCATTTAAAAAATAAAAATAAATAATAAAAATATTACACATTTGCGATAAAACTTTTTCTACGATTACAATTCATTTGACACTAACGTGAAAAATATAGCGTATATTTTTTTTATAAATGTTCAAAATTGTTAAAATCGACTTTACATAATCAATCCTATTGTCCATTTTTCTGATATATTTTTCTTAAAATAATTAACAAATCAAGGAATCATAGTTTGTCGCAGCAAACACCAATTATTCGTATTATCTACTATTTGCAATGTTATTTGTTACCTGTACTCGTTTCATAGCGCCGCGTTATCGGCGGGCGGGCAGCACTAACCCAGCCGTACAACTTTCCATGGGGTTTTACGCTTTGGGTTTTAGCGCCCACCTGCATATCGCACTTGTTTTCCCTGCTTTTTACAGTTGATTATCTTCGGAACATTTTATTGCTTGGACCGTCAGATACTAACTAACGTAGATATTCAGATTAGTAAGACGTAGGTAAAAATTAATTAAAAATCCACAATTAGTGCATATTCTAGAAACTGTTAGTACCGCCTTTATAGGTATTATTATTATGAAAACAGTTGATTGTAATTTGCAAGATATAAATAAAAGAAATGACTTCATAATTTCAACATTAACTTATATCGGGGAAAATTGTATTTTTTTTTATACATATTTATTAATGAAGGCAGACGGGCAAGCGGCCCACATGATGGTAAGTGGCTACAGCTGGCCATGGACACCTGTAACACCAGGATCTATGTGAGTAGGTAACCGGCTTTGCAGAATCCTATTCACAGCTTTCTTGAAGAACGCCATGTCGTACCATAAGGGAATGGCCCTCTCGAGGCAGTTCGTTCCACAGTCTACGGGTTCGCGGCAAACAACGATTTTTAGACCATACAGTGCGTGTAACCTCCGTATCGAGGAAATGCGGATGCACCGCACATCTGTGATGCAATCACAGATCACCTTTATGACCAGCTGAACCTTTATGACGAAACCTATATTGGCGGTCGCTAATCAGCTAATCAGCTGGTGATTCTCTGGGCACCCAAGGAGCTCTATGTTTATAGCACGCTTCTATAAACCGTTTATACCTTGACGAGGAGGGAGGTAATCGCTATTAGCCTGTAGTTGGCTGGGTTGGTATGGTCACCCATTTTAGGTAATGTATGGATGTGAGCCACTTTTCATGCTGACGGGAAGCGTTGCGTGGAGTATAAGAGTAAAGATTCTCGTAAGCACAGGAGACAACTCAGGAGCGCAAGATTTGTGCGTCACTGTGAGAATACCATGATCTGACCCACTCACCTTTGAGATATCGAGAGTTGCAAGAGCTCTCCGGAATTCACGCTGGGTGATTCAAATGTCTGGCATAGAGCTTTCACACCGCGTGTTCGACGGCGGTGTAGCACTTCCTTCATCCAGGGTCGACTTTGAGGAAAAGAGATAGCCTAGAACGTCGGCCTTCTCTTTCGTCCTGTGGGCCAGCAAACCATCGGGTTTCAGTAGTGATGGAAGGGACGACTGACAAAAGTTACCTTCAGCAGCCTTGGCGAACGACCAGAAAGCTCGACTTCTAGAAGCTATATCCAATCTACTGATGTGCTCTTTCGTTCCCTTAGCAGTAATCTTCTTTCTGAACCTCGCGGCAGCATTGAATTGAAGTTCGGACCCACTTATTGAAGCGAGCCTCTTTACACGACTGAATAGACCATGGTTGACTCCGTCCACCTACGGGTACTACAGAACAAGGTATATAATATTTCATGCCCTGCAACACGACATCTGCAACGGTGTCGGCACAAGCATCTGGATCACCCGACGAGAAACAAACCTGCTTCCAAGGATAGGAAGCGTAAAATTCACGCAACCCATTGCAATCTGCTCGCCCGTCACTGACCAGTCAGCAGTCAGCACTACGTGCTAGACTGCGCTGTCCCTGTGAAACGGACCTGCGTAGAGTTCTCAGTTGGCACAGCAGTTCGAACAATACAGTGGTCGCATGATCTTAACGGAGCATTAACAAGAACACTGTAATTGTCCGACCGCATCGTCAGCAGAAGGCTCAGCGAGGAATGTCCTATTCCTGGAGGTATCCTCGTTGGTGAGGACACTAGTTGCGAAAACTCATATGCCAAGGCAAATTATATGTAACTCACGCGCAGTCGGTTATTCGGGATCCCAACCACTCTTTGTGAGCGTTGAAATCGCCAAGGACTTATCACCTCCGCGGAGAAAAACTGTTCGAGTACGGTATCAGTGGTCTTTTGCAAACGCTCAAAAAGGCGAGTCGTATCCGTATCATCTCTATTAAACCTGTATAGGCAAGCATAGACTGGTGGAACCAACAGGTCCTCCCGGACGTACATGCCACACCCCTACACGTCGCACAAAACAGTGCTCAAGTGTGTATATAATGTATCGGCTGAGAGTGCACGCTGCAATCCATCAGCCGCTGGGCGCGCTCGACTGGCCACGTTACCCCTTTCTCACAGAAGACTACCTTGAAATGTACTGCATTTCCCACTTTATCGTATTTCCCCAATGTACGTACGTGTTTCGGTAGTGAGTGAGATATGCCAGAGCCCATTCCCATCCCATCCTATCCCTCCCCATTTTCCCAACCCTTTCTCCAAATCCATTCCTATATCTCCAAAGGTAGGCAGCGCATCCGGGGGCGTGCCAACATTTGTCATTTTGGACTAATGTTGGCGTGTATCCCGGATGTCTATAGGCGACAGTATCCACTTACCATCAGGTGGACTGTATGCTCGTCTGCCGCCTTCGTACTTAAAAAAGAAAAAAAAAACATGTGTTTCCGTTAGGAAGAGTTCGGCCGGCTTAGCCGTCTCTAGGTGGTGGTGGACGGCGTCCATGTTACTACTGTGTATCCCCCTGATGTTGCAAGTTTACTTTGAATGTGTAATATGAGAGATGGACCGCTAAGAAACTTCCATTCTTTTGTTTCCTAGCCATCGTGTGTGACTGAGTGAATAGGGAATAGTGGGACGGAGAGAGAGATGGTTCGAAGAGAGAGGAGAGCACGTGGATCAGAAGACAAGCGCGGAGTCTAAAAAAACTAGGCCACAACGGTTCTGCGATTTGATGGTTGTAATCTCTTAATTAATTAAATTTGATATCTTAATGTAAATTAATAAGATCAAGTGTTAATTAAATTAGTGTATAGTATACACTAATTAATTAAATTACTGTATAGTATACACTAATTAATTAAATTACTGTATAGTATACACTAATTAATTAAATTACTGTATAGTATACACTAATTAATTAAATTACTGTATAGTATACACTAATTAATTAAATTACTGTATAGTATACACTAATTATTTATCTATATTATAAACTAATTTCTGCAATTCCTTTCGATGAATTACCTACTTGCCCATTAATTGCAAGCCCATTTCAAATATTATCTTTTTTTCAATAAAAAATGAGCAATGGAAATATTATGACTTCTTCATTAGATATTTTGAGGTCTTTGTCTGTAGGTACAGATGTCTCTTTAATTCACACGGAAATTATCTCATCGAAGATATTTTCTTAACATACCTATCTGCATGTGTCACGTAGTCATGTTTTTTTAACTTATTTTTTTGGTAGAGTTAGTATATAACTATACGATGGAAGTTCAGATTTTTCTCTTGATTCCAAGATATAAAATCAAAACTGGACGTCTACTTTCAGAACTTTAGGATACAAACTATACTTTTATTTATATTGCACAAACCTCTGCCAGTTATTAAACTGTAAATTCAATAAATTCAGTTGTCCCAAAAATTTCTTTTAAAATTTGTGTTTACGACAAAAAAAAAAGTGTTTAACACTGTAGAAAATTAACGAAATTACCACAAGTTAGTTTTATGTGACTTGTGAGAGTAGCCCCCCCCCCCCACCCCCCGCGTATAAAGGATAAGGAGGAGTCGAAATTAAGAGGCGGAGTGTTACAAACATTGGTCTCGAAAGTAACTAGGGTCTATATTCTATATAAACGATTGTGATTAGATTGTAAAATGGTTCGATGTGGAGCGCGGCGTGTGACTCATGGCACGAGCGCTTTGACTCATCGTTACCACAAAACTTTCATATGGCTTGCGTGACCGCTGGATTGTACACTATAGTCTTTGCCCACGACTTTACTCGAAAGCCCCAAATTTCGATCCCGTTCTAAACTAAAAATATATTTGAAAACATTTTGAAAAGCGTGTTTTTGAACTAAAAGAATTAATAATAAATCTGTATGGCATGTTATCTAGACTTTCGATTACAGTAAAATTTATGATGTACCTAAATAAATACTGATATTGTTAACTTCATTTGTTTCAAATACGTGTACAAAATATTTCTTTCGTATTCAAGTTTATTATGTAGTTCACTGTGTATTTTCTGTAACGTTTTGTGAATATTTAAGAAATGTTCGATTGAGTAGGATATTCAGTATATTATTATTTGGACAACTTACCTTTAATTTATAAAATGGAGCACTTAATTACTATAATAGTCATTAAAAGGAAAGGTGGAAACTGAAAATAATTAAGATAATGTTTCAGTACAAAATATTTTTTATTTTTAACAACAATTTCAACTAACGGATGATAGAGTCATCGTCCGAAACATGGCCCCCTCCACCCCCCCGCCCCCGCGCCCGCGCGGGGATAAGTACAAAGTAGAAGTTCTTGTCATGTGACAATGGGTGCCCCACATCGGGGTGCTCTAACAATTAACTAGCTAAAAGTCCTATCTAACATTCTGGATCACGTCAGATCACAACCATTTAATAAATAAATAAATAGCACGCACACAGTCTCACATTTAACCCTAACAATAAATATCTGGTGAGTCGTCACGGACGCCGCACTAGGAACTTGAATTGGAACTAGAAGTGAAACTCTTCGTCCAGCGGAGATGCGGTCATGATGGTATTATCTCGTGCGCTTTGGTCGTGTTCTCGATCATGCAGGTGCATCCGACGGCCACGTCGAACGTCTGCTTCGTTTTTGTCTTGTTGTAGTAGACGAGCACGGTGTCGTGGATTTCGACGCACTCCATGAGATGATGGTTGTGGTTGTGCGCGCAGCACTCGTGCTTGGGTATGTTCTGCTTGATGCAGAGCTCGCTGGGGTTGGGCGCGCACCGCATCATCTTGATGCGTCGCGGTACACGCCCCGGGTCCACGTCGTCTTCTACCACGATGGGGCACACGGTCTTATTGACGACGTCCTGCAGGTCGACGACCCGCGGCGCCGGGTGGGGCATAGCGTGTACGGCTACTGCTGATACCAGCCCGATCACCACCACCAAAAACCATTTGTCGCACATTTTACACTTTTCAGCTACAGTTGTCTTTTCACAAAAATGCGCCTTTTATACGCTGTTCACAACGTGTCGTAGAGCTCAGGGTTTACCGCTGCTCCTACAGTGAACGAATGACAGCTCGTACTCCAATCGGCCGTATTAATCGGCAACCTTTGAGATCACTAACTGCTTGTTTGACTTTAGTGTCTTAGTTACGTGCGCTCACGGAAGGCTGAATCGCAAGTGCAGGTTCCTACTATGCCTTCTTAAGCTTAAATATATGGCACCCTCCCCTCTCGACGGCGCTCCGAGATCGCTCGCGCTTGCCGCCATAGCGAACTAGTAGACGCGGACCATACTCCCGCAGCGGCGCGCGTGCCGCGCCACGCGCACTCGTCGCCTCGCCCTCTATACGAACGCTATGGAACATCCCGATTGTGTGTCATGTGCGTGAGTGAAGTGAAATATTCAAACGGTGATTTGTGCATAATCAACTATGGAAAAATGTGTCTAAATATAATATAGAGTTACGATTATTTGTTATTACGCTGACCAATCGGAGGCGAAAGCTGGTATTTGTAATAATAAATTGATATAATGTAAAATCGTTGCGGTCGGCGTGTAATTGCAACGGCCAATAGTCGCGGCTTGCGGCTGCGATAACAAACAAATAAATAACATTGCACGGTGATTGGTCGCTTAGCGGTGGGTATTTATTGTGATGTTTTTGCGATTATAATTTATGTAACATGCGAAAAGAGATACGGGCAATTGCCTTTATACCTAACTGTTTTTGCATTTTGTAAAAGCAAATTTTTTGTTTGATTATATATGATTATATATATGTGGAGTTAGATTGCAGTAATCTACAGTGTATTATGAACACCTGTTAATAACGCGATGTACTTTGCCCGTATCCTCAAATATTTGCATGTTTAATTCCCACGCTCAACATTGTAATTGTCATGTGACGCATGGCGTTAGATAAACGATAACTTTAACGCAGTTCTAAACGTAGTTACTGTTCTGGTTTACTTTGGACTTTACAATCATCACCATCGCTCACTTTCGTTTTCTAGACACATTAATGTAATGTATTCATGTGTCTGTCTACACGATAATCGCCGTTATCGCGGGCCATTGCCATCCGCTACACTATAAATTATGTAGATTAAATACCTATCCACTATAAAAATTATACTTAACGGTCAGCTGAATAAAATATACGAATTACTAATACTATGTTTATCGAAGTTTTAATGTTTAATAAAGTTTTAAAAAAATCCCGCGCAGTATTAGAATAATTTTCAGAGTTGTGTAATTTATAACGATATTTGTTTTCCAATTAATTGTGCGCGTTTTCACTTGACCGCGAAATTGGAATCATTGTATTTATTTTAACAATGTTTTTTGCATTTGCATTATTTTTACGGACATTTTTGAACGTCGCGGATTGCGTAATAAAAGTGCCCGTCTATCGGTGAATGTTTAATTAAAAAAATAGTTAAACTGGCTTTATAGAACAGACAGACTTTTGATAAATAAAAAACCACATTTAGTAGTCTACACAAGTCTGTCGTAGGTCCAGAAACTGGATCTCTCGCACAGCAGGAAATGCACTACCCACTGTACCCACTGGGCTAAACGGTTTTTCTCCTTTTCTCTCATTTCTATCTCTAGAAGCCATCCTGCATTCGTCATCCCTCCTTATGTCCAGTGGGCTAATTGGTGAAGATAATTTTGGTAGGTGATTAATAGATTTATAAGCGGAAGTGAGTGAGCGGCTAGTAAGAAATAGGCGTTCGAAGATAGAATACAAACAAGCACTAAACAATGCAAGCCGTGTGTTTGCGGTTTCCTTTATAGATACCTAACTATAAGTGCAATAACATGAGTCAATGATTCCTCTGAAATCTTTAGTTAATATTCAAATCAGATGCCATGTACCTACGCCTGATGTATAGAGACGGACACTCACTCGTGTTTATACAGTAAAATATTATAGTTACAATTTGATAAGCAGAAAGGGATTCGTCTATTCTCTACTTCGAAGCCCCGTGTCAAGCACGACAGGACAGCTTAAGTAAACCTTTAATATAGTTACTTTTCGCGTAAACGGCAAGGTTATGGCGCGCTCGTGACTTGATAGAAATATGCCTAATATTGACATCTTTTATTTGCTATTTTGCTATAGGGTCAAAGTTCAAAGCATATACAAATGAATGTCCGTCTGTGTATCTATTAGAATCATTTTATTTAACACATGTCTTTAATCTAACGAATAGTGAGTATTAATATGAACGTTAATTCCACTTAAGTTATCTGAGTTTAAACTTTATGGTACTAATCTATACATATAATAAAACTGTAGAACCAGCGTGTTTGTACATTGAATATATTTACCAAAAACTGATTGGGGGCGATGAAGGAAGAGTATCAGAATACAGAAAGACGATTTTGAAAATTTTTGTCTGTCTGTTTGTCTGTTCGATCACGCTAATCTCCAAAACTACTGAACGGATTTTCATGGGGTTTCACAGGTTAATTAAGCTTAGCTTGGCGCTTCGAATAGGCTGTTGTAACTAAAATTTTAACACCAGCTAGTAATAAAACCAGTTTTACTAATGTTGTAACACCAGCTAGTAATAAATAAAACGAATAATTTCTACTATAATGTACGCAAGAATTATTGGAAATACTATACTGTAAAATTATATACAAGCAAAACCCTTAACGCTAGCGTTAAAAGGAGGTAAATAAATACGCTACCGCATAAATCAATCCAGAGCGGTCAACGCAGTGACGTCACGTTCATTCATAAAATGTCCACCATCGTCCCACACTAAACCCAAACTAATTCGCGGTTATCGTATTAAACGTATTACATTGCGTTGTAGCCATTACTATCACGCTGCAGCGTTAAATTAATAGTTAAATGTACACGCGCAACGTAAACAAACGCATAACAATAAGATGTTTAGCGGCGAGCTGAATGAATGTTTGCTGCGGTCTCGTGTTCACACATATTGCAAAGTCACGTTGTGCACACGTGTTCACATAGCACATGTGCAATATGTTTTGATTATATCCAGTGTTTTAAAGCCCGTCTACATTGTGTTACATTTAACATTTTCGTAAAAAGAGAACGCTATCTGTTAATATAACACGATATAAACCCTACAATGTCTGTCAACAGTCTTGTCATATTGGCAATGCTACATTATGTGCACGTGTTATATGTCAATCTGAATGAACATATATGTATTACACTTGAAACAAGGTTTTTGAAAATCATGAATTTTTGCCAATTACTTTGTTATTAGTCTATATAACGATAAAGATTATTATTATTATTATCTATTTCCACCATACGAGTTTGTTTTTTGAAGTATTAATAATAATTTTAATATCGCTTGCCTAATGAAGGGTTTGTCATTAATCATTTTAAAGTAAAAAAACCAGAACGGTAAATACGTCATAAGTAGAAATCGACGTATAAGTTCGACTCTACGTCAGGAATTGTAATGATTGTGTATACTTGTTTCTAAAATTGTTATTCTCAACTACAATGTGTATAATTCATGTCATTTATGTTGTGTGTGTAGTAATACTTTGTATGTGTGTGTTTTTGTGACTAATAAACGTTTTATACTAATTTGTTTCTTTTATTTTATTGAAATAGTATTACAGTAACTATACTGTACATATACCTACGATGACTTTCACTACAGACTATTGCATGCAGCAGTATCCAGCAAAGGTCAAACAGCTCGATGGGTAATAATCTATTGGGCCCCATTGGGTCAAGAACCGCTTAAATGCTTGCGAATTGGATCAAATTGTAGAAGATTAACATTAGAAATTGAATGCTGCAATGTAAACATCTGACATTTTCAAGAATTTTTTATACATCTCGATTTTATATTGTATTCATTTTACGATGCAATATTAACTGAATTAAAATTATAGATCATGACAATTATCAGTCTGGTTAAAGATTTATTCAAAGTAAATCTGTTAACTACTTCGCTTTAGACGAAATAGGTATCTCAAATTATCTGCTAGCATTAGTTAACCCAGCGTTCGCATGATTACAAACTCGTAAACGCAAAAAATACCCGAAAGTACAGGTTTGTTCTATAACCTTGTATTTGTACTTGGCGCCACCTAACTGCCGATTAGTGATAATGAGCTATGTAAATAGGTTTGTATTTGTACAAACACTCGATTTAGAAATACTAAATACACAGACATCTTCAGTTGAAGTGGGCAACAACTGGAAGATCATTAAAAGTTAACAGGATATATAAATTTAGTCACCTATTTTTACAGTTCACATTATATTGCAAAGTTCATATCGAATACATTCTTAGGATAATAATGGTCATTGTCAATAGTATTCTTGAAATTTTCTTAGAATCACAAGTCATCAAAAATCTATATGTAGCGGTAGGTTGGTAGAGTCACTAAGTGATACCATTGTACCTTATAATTAGCCTGTTTGATGCTTCACTGGAACAGATAATCTTATCTCCTTACGAAGCTTAATCATATTCCCCTAACTAATAACCCCTAACAACAGAGTAGACAAGAAGAAGAACATCATACCAGAAGAACATATATCACCAGAAAACAACCACCGAACAAGAAACGGTTCCAGTTCCTACACCTTTCCTAGCTCGTAGCACATTCACTCGCGGAAACCTGCCAATAGAGCATAAAAGCTACGAAAAAGATAATCATACACGCCACTTTTTTTTTTTTTTTTTTGTTATGTATGAAGGCGGCAGACGAGCATACAGCACCTGATGGTAAGTGGATACTGTCGCCCATAGACATCCGCGATACATGCCAACATTAGTCCAAAATGATAAATGTTGGCACGCCCCCGGATGCGCTGCCTACCTTTGGAGATATAGGAATGGATTTGGAGAAAGGGTTGGGAAAATGGGCAGGGATAGGATGGGATGGGAATGGGCTCTGGCACATCTCACTCACTACCGAAACACGTACGGATTGTCGTACAATAGCTCGAAGAGCTTTCGTAGATCGTAGCACAAAGCTAACGCAAAGGCGTTTTAATAGAGTGCTAACACAAACAACGTAAGTTATCGCTTTTCTCGGGTTACCTGCTTTTATCACGTTGCCTTGTTTTTATCATATATCTTTATATTTATGTTAGTATTAAATTCCAACTTCTTAGATACGTATATCATTTACTCGTATAATAAAAGTATGTCGTTTTGTTTAGATCTCTGGGACAATTACAGATCTAAACAAAACGAGTTTCTACTTATTATTCTGCAGTAGGAAACAGATAATCTGCGTTCTCTACGTTAGCATCCACAAAGTATACAAGTTACGACAATACCAGAATACACATCTATCACACTAAAAATCGGCATTCGGTTGTATCTCGTAGACTTCGTAGCTCGTAGTACACTTCAGCCTAACAATAGATCACGCAAGCTACGAAAAAGAACAGAATATATAACCACCACACACAGTGGATTGTTGTAGCTCTTAGATTCTTGAATCACACTTTCTTTCTGATAAATTAGAAATGCAAGTCGAAAAAATAATCACCAGAACACCATGACAGAAAAAACACCAAAAATTAGCAAACTGTTGTAGCTCGCACAGTTTTCGTAGCGCGTAGCGCATCTTGCAAGATGTGCTACGCGCTCTAATCGCCGCACTTTCATGTTTAATTAAGTAAGAAATGAAATTACATCTGATAATAGAATAAATGGGACGTTAAAGAGAAAAGGAACCTCATTGTCCTTTCTGATTTCCTAGATAGTGAGACTTAATTGAAATCTTAAAAAAATCAAAGTACGTCATTTTTATATAGAAAAAATGTGACAGACCAGCATACAGTCCACCTGATGGTAAGTGGAAACTGTCGTCCACAGACATCAGTCAGTCCAGAATGACAAACGTTGGTACGCCCCCTAATACGATGGGAAAATACGATTTAAAGTTAACATTAGTAAGTAAATTTTAATTTTGTTAATATATTATTGAATTATAATTCAAAATTTGCACGCCAGTGTGGTAAAACTTGTCAGACAATATTTTTTTTTACAAGAGGAACATGCATGTAACCAAGTTTTACGCAAATAAATTAATTAATAACACTTATTGTTTTAACTTAAAAATCTATTGTTAAACATGTTTCCGTTTATACAGAATTTTGAAATAAACGAAATGTTAAGTTGACCAAATCTTGACCAAAATTGTTAAGTCCATATTGACAAGTCGACAATTTGATAAGTTGTTTTACTTAGATGACATCACGTATAAGCTACGAAAAAGATATCAGAAATTCAGAGCATATGCAGTGCAGTACACACCCAAAAATTGGCAAACGATTGCAGCTCGTAGACCTTCCGTAGCTCGTAGCACACTTCAAGTATTCAGTATATAAGCTACGAAAAAGGCATCAGAGGAATGTAAATCGAGTCTGGCAAAAAGTTAATAATGAATAAGCTCGTGAAATTAAAAAAAAATATTGGAAAAATAATTTCGATATTGAATTTGAATTCGATAACAAAATTATCATAGCATTGAATTCAAGTATCAAAATTATTTTTCCAACTTTGTTTTTAGTGCTAAACCTATTATTATCGTTTAATTTGCTGCGCTTTTCCAGTCTCAACGTTTTACCAGACTAGGTGTATATAATACCTGTAGAGATAATTCACAGACCTTTTCTAATTAGCGCTATATACAGCTTAACTTATAGATAAACGATATACATGAGCTACAAAGATAAGAAAACTAGCATAATCGTCAAAAAAACTATTTTGGAATTTCTAAACGTTTCTGATAAATGTAGGCCCAGTCCAAAATGTTGCGAACGAACTTAGGTGTTCGCTACGCTACGTACGACATGGAGATTCTTCAATAAGGCCGTGAATATTAAAAGTGGGCCAGGTTAGAGGGACAGGAGTGGAATAATTGCTGTTGAAGGCGTTCATAGATGTCGATAGTTACTGTGTCGGTCGAATTTTCAACTGTCTATTATTTCTATTATTATCTAGCTGAGCCGACAGACGTTGTCCTGTCCAAATTTCAATAATACAATAATTTCAATAAGTTCATACAAAAATCCCATAGAAAAACGCACTTTCAGTATTTTCCAATTTTCCGGGCAACTTTTCCAATTTCTCTTTCCCTAAAAACCTTATTCGGACTATTACGAACATTTAAAGAAAAATAGCCAAATCGGTCCAGCAGGTTCTCAAGTGATGCGCTTACCAAAGAGCAGCATTTAATTTTTATTTATATAAATAAAATATTTCCATTAAGTATATTTGATATATTGTGAAGTTCTTTAGAATTACATAGATATCTGCAACATCAAAGCGTATCTCCTAATTCACTGGAAAGACCGCTTTTAAATTTTAAGAGTCTCCTTAAACACCTTATGTGCGTAACAGTAGGAAAATGGACGCGTACGTCACACATGCGTGACACGCGTTTCCTCAGCCACCGTTATATAATGATTCAAGCGTAATTTTTCTTAAGCGCGGCGCGCGGCGTTTCGATGTCAACAAGTGACGAATAATCCGTTCCAAGTGCGCGCGTGCTGAGGAAGACGCGTGGGTAAGAAGCGACAAGCGACCTCCGTGCCTTCCTCAACGGAAACCCCACCGGCATTGCATAATATTATAAACTCTTAAGAAATACCATTTTTTCTTTGCTGTCTTGATGTTAGATTAGAATTGAACGAACGGATTCCCGCTGATTAACTGTTAAACCTGTATTCAAATATGCGTCTTCAAGGCCGCCTGGTATCTAACATGTCTTCTGGAATTTGAATTTATAATACTAGTAGCTGATCATCGTATAATCCCCTGTCTTGTTCCTAGATTCTCTTGAGTGTAGCAAATCAAAATTTCATTAAATTTACGTTAACTTATGAGAATTACCTATAGTTATTAAGTATAGGTACAATTCGCTTTCTGTTCTTTTTGGCTAAACTAATTTTATATAGTCATCTGTTTTTTAATATAGGACGAAGGTGTCGGACGAGCAGACTACCCGGTGGATACTGTCGTCCACGAACGCAGACGACACATTGCAGCGTGCCCCCTTCTCCCCCTCTGTTTTTGTACCCTTGTTGTTTGTTGTTACGGTTGCTATATCGGTGGATCTGAAAATACGATAAGTCATTTAGTATTTAGGTCATTTGTTTTTTTTCTTTATAGAATAGATGGTAGATGAGCGGGCGGGCCACATTTGGAAATTAGCATTGTTTGCTGCTTCGTTCGAGATCCTGCCATAATTACTGAACCGATAACGAGAAATAAAAAAAGCTTGCATAAACATACAGCGAAACCATCACAAATTGGGTCCAGTATAGCATGCATGGACATAGCATACGGTGATAGCATGAACAAACACACAGGTGTTAAACATATGAAGATGCAGAAAATATGTACCTTTTAATATTTATTATGTTAATTTTCATGACCTTGACCAAGGGTACCATCTTCAAATGATCCAGGTACCCATATTTTCACATACTTCCATATCTTGGTTCGAAAAAATCTAATTTATATTCTCTGAGGAAAAATATAGATGCTTACGTAAAATATTATCTGGGTGGATAATAACAATCTAAATTATTTACCTAGTTCCTATCTATAGACCGTTATTGTGAGTGATTCAGGGCATTAATAGCTCTAGCCACGGGGCCAGGCCAGCCTGACGCACGTGTGTATGTGTCTCAAACAACCTGAGCATGAGATGTCAATATTCGACGAACCAGTGCGCGTGCGCAGAAATATTCCCAAGGTGCATCATAATTATTTCACTTATGTTTGATTTCGTTATAAATTCGTTGCTCATATATGTACAGTCAACAGCACGCTAATGTACAACACGCTAACTGCTGCTAATGGTTACAACGGATGGTTATAACGGATAGTTGGATCGGATGTCGACTATAATCGGAGTAATAAGTTACTGGCACGTCAAGGTACCGAGAGATAGGGGTTAGTTGAATTATTGCTCGAGGTTGATAATATCGTGTCCACGGGACGTCTAAGTAGTAGCTACGTAAATATATCATAGTTTAATCTATACTAATATAATAAAGAGGTAAAATTGTGTGTTTGTAGGTATGTTGGGGATAATCTCTGGAACTACTGAACCGATTTCAAAAATTCTTTCACAAACAGGAAGCTAAATTATCCGTGTCTAATAATAGGCTATATTAATATTGATATTTTGAAAAATAAAACTTATAAACCGAAGCGAAACGAGGGCGGGTCGCTAGTAGGCAATAATCTCCTCGCACCGGCGATCCGTGCGATGCGAACAATCGTGTGAGATTTACGCGTTTCCCGCGTTTTCGATATAATTTTTAATGTATTCCTTAATATAATTAATTTGAAATTAAATTTGAAGCAATTCCATTATTGTCGATCTCAGGCACTATAATCAGGCACTATGATCTCAGGTACAGGTCTGATAATTGCGCGTTTTGCCAAATTTTAGACTTATGTTCATAAATTATTTTCTTTTACATTTTCATAATTTCTACAATTATTACTATAATAAATTCTCTTTTTAACAATTGATTTTGTTTTTTATATCAAGCCTATCAAATTAAAGGCATATTTCTCAATATCCAACTCTTTTTGATTTTGACGGATTTTGATGGAACTTGGTAGAGTTATAGATTATGTGCTGGATTAATGTTTAGGGTCCTTTTTATACAGATCAATTATGGAGTTCCCGCGGGAATCACAAGTTCACGCGAACAAAGTCGGGAACACCGCGAAACGAGTACGAACGAGTAATAAGGTCGTAAAACAGCCATGTCTGCGCCTGCATGAAGTATTTTTTTGAAAATAGTTGTTCCAGTATAAAGTAAGAGTGGTACAGATCCCAAAACAAGAATTTTTAGAGTTTTTGTCTGTCTGTTTATCTGACTGAACGCGCATCACGCAAAAACCACTGCACGGATTTTTAATGAAATTTGGCATAGATATAATTAACATTTAGGGTTAACTTTTCATCCAGGTCCTCTATAAGAGTTCCCACGAGAGTCACAGGTTCACGCAGCCGCTAGATAGAGCTATATCTATGTAGCACTATTATGGCGACTAACCAGATAAGTATCATACCAAAATATACGAGTACCATACGATATATGCGATATATATCATACGATCATAAATATCATACCAAAAATACGCGAAGTGGTAAATACAAATGTCAGGTTTTACCGTAATGCAATGCCGAAACGGTCGGCGGCCAGCGACAACGTTGGCAAAAGTTGTCGCATGGAAACTTTTAATGTATAAGAGGTTTTATGTATTTTTAGTCACCGACGACCACTGACGAAAACAGTATGCTTCAAAAGAGAAGTTCACCATTTTTTATTTCTTACCTAAAAACGGTTTGAAAGAGTATAAAAAAACTCGTTAATTTTTTAACGATAGCATTAAAAAATACGAAAGCTGACGAACATTTTTTTTTGATCAAAGTTGACCGAGCACAGTGTGACGTCGCGATAGATTTAGATACAAAGTAGAACGTTTGTCTAAACATTTTTAAATGTTAAATGTTTAATTATATGTTAAGTACAAAGATTGTAAAGTAAGGCCTTTAAGGATTGTATGATATACAATCCTCGACGTGTCGTGTCGGCGTACAACGATATACTTTATAGTGTCGGCGATAAAATCTTTGTCGACTCGTGAAGACGCGCTGAGGTCAAAACTGCCGTCAGTCCCATTTTAGCAACACGAAATTAGAACAACAGAAAAAAGGAAATACTTTCAGAATCACCATCAAAAGTATTCATCAAGACTTCTCTCTAATTCCTTTCTAAAAATATTCAATGAACTTTTACACACATCGAACTACAAGCTACATTCATTATCAAGTTTGAAAATCTGTGATGTGATAACGCACTATATTTTTCTGCACTAGTTCTGTGTGTCTTACTGAAAAAGAATTTGTACGTGTGTGTGTGTGGTCGGGAGCTGGATCGCGGCACGGTCAAAGAAAGATTGGTTAGTATACCAGAACCATTGATTTTTCCATTTATAACTTTGTAAAGAAATATTTGGCCTGCCATTCGTCTATTTACCAAGGACGACAATTTGAAATATATAGATTAATCTATCGTTATAATAAGCTCTGTGCTTAGTTATTGATTTGGACAACATGTACCTACAGAATATATTTTGAAATTGCTGTATTCTATTCTATGGCAGTTATAGAAGCAACTCCTAACGAACTCCTATTGAATAGGACAATATTCAAGATGACTGCGAACACGAGCTTTAAATAAAATAATTATGGTGGCAGCCTTCTTGTAAACTTTACCGTTGTGCCAAATAAAACCTAAAGCATTATTTCCTGTTTTAACAATCTGGCCAAAATGCTGTTTGAAACATAATTAACTAACAATTTAACTAATCTAAACCCAGAAAATTGATGAAGTTTTCGACAAAAACGACACCGGGAAAAGAAGATTAGTCAGCAAAAAATGATAAAATTCCGTCGGACGCTTTGTTTTGCAGAGATAATCATACGGGGAATCCAAGCCACACCTGACGGTTCATTTTAGGCAATTTGACTTTTATTGTGCCATTGGTAAGGCTCATTAGACTGTTTATTTATTAGAGCTATTATAAGCTATTATGACCTATTAAGCTATAGCTTAATAGGGAGCTATTTATTAGATAGATAATTGTATAGATTTGTAATTGTAACAGATACCTACTTCGTTTGGTTGATGATGGTATTACCGGAGAAAAATTGTTGCCACCCAAACCCACGCACGGCATTTATACGGTACACCATGACGCGTTACGCGAGGAAAACGCTCGTTATGGAAGTACGTGCCATTAAAATATACGCAGATAAAAAAATAATTGCATAATGAATATCTGACGCTTTGTCAGGGACAATGAAGAAAATATTATCAAAATTGGTTCAGGAATCAAAGATTTATTTTATTTATATTATAATCATATTTCTGCCATGGTTCTTTTTTTTATTAAAAATCATAAAATAAAATGCTTCAAATGAAAATAATTCTTTTTTGTCATAATTCTTGGAATGCTAAAATTAATGATTTTATTAGTACGTAATTACCTATTAAACTATTAACTGCCGCCGACTTAAATTAGCATGCGGAGTTAAGTATTCAAGCTAGAACAGTAAAAAGTGGAAGTATGTGAGGCCGGCAATTCCGAGATTAGCGGGAAGAAACAAATACATCTATTCTTTTCTAATATATGAGTATAATTAAGACTCCTTTGTATCTAACATAATTATACAGATTGTTAAACACGCATGCATAATATACACCTGTATTATACGGAGATAAAATTTACATGAAGGTTTAATTCACCGACTTGTGCAATATAAATGGAATTATGGTAATCACCCGCATAAAATGAATTAGCAAGCGTTCGCGAACACGTGGTACACCGCGTGTGGACGACGTGCCGCGCTGTCGCGTCGTCCGCTGCGTCGCGTCGGCACGCGAGCGGGAATCCACGGTTTTTTACCGCGGCGCTTGGCGCCGGCTGTCGGCACCCGCAACACGATAGCTGTTCACTATTCAACAGTTATGTTGCTATGGTGTTCAAAATGTTGCTAATGGTGTCAGTCTCCGAGATTATTAATTATAGAACTGTTTATCTGTAATCATAAAACCACGTGACACTTCACGCCAATAGAATATTTGCGTCAAATTATCTAACGTTAAATACTCGTTAAATGTATTTCGTATTTAAAATGAAGCGTGAACATGTTCCGATAACCATTACCAAAATTTCACCAAGCTCTCCACTGCTTTTTTGCCTAGACAGTCGGGCGCTCGGGTGGCGCACGTGATAGTCGTGGCGCACCGCCGTCCGTGGCCACCTGCGACATCCATGCAATAAAATCGACTCCATAGGTCTCAAAATTAGCTCGAACAAACAAACAAAACAGATATACAAACATAGTTCTGTTAAATACTTAGAGTTCTTAATAATATATCAGCTTGTTTCTACATTTCTTTGTAGAAGAGACGGCAGACGGACAGGCGTTCCACCTGATGGTAAAATGGCAAGTGGTCACCGCCGCCCATGGACAACTATTTGTCGTTCTTGACTAATACTGTCATATATCATTGCGTTAGTGTCCACTTACTATCAAGTATACTGACTGCTTCTAACTATGTAAAAATTAACTCCGTTAGCATCAGCTCTTCTCATTTATCGTAACCAGCCTTTTTATAGTCTACTGCTGGACATGAGGATAAGCCTCCCCATGCATAGTGTCTTCTGCATGGGAGATGTGAGGTCTTAAAACGCCACATTGACTAAACGGGTTGGCAAGTTCACTCTTTTAGATGTGGTGTAGTTTCTCAGCGCTTACGTTACCCTTTAGTCGTAAAAGACAAAAAAGTCGTAAAAATAAAAGGTGTCGACCTACAGGAAGAAATGGGGTGGAGTTTAGTCGCAGGTCGTCGCACTTTGCGCGACTCGTACATTAACATAATATTTAATTGTTTCAACACGTAAACATAACCATGTCGCAGTAACATCAATTGTGTTTAATGAAACCAAAAGGTTTGTTTTAGTGTCAAGTTCCAAAATCTATGGAAAATCCTCTTTTGTTTTACCTAATTGTCGTATAGAAAAGTGAAATAAAAATAAGATATTGTAGACACATTTTGACTAATAAGATTGTGATCTTAGTCTCACTATAACATCATAAAATTCCGCTGGATGAGGAATCAGTGAGACACTAGCTCGCCGAGTTACACCACATTTCATTTTTAGTGAAAATAATGTTACCTCAATGTTTATTTTCTTGTGAAACGACCTGTTCCGAATGCCGTGACGTGGTGACGCGTGGCCAGCACGAGCTGAGATGAGCTCACGCGTGGGGCTACCCCGTTGACGAGCACCTGTCTACATCATTCGTTATAAGGTAACACACATATGAATCAACTAGGTAAAAAATATTGAATCAGAGTTTCCGAACCTATTATAATAATTTTATAATTAAATTTCGTCATATGCCTACATAATTTAAAAATGATTCTGTTACACAGGAGCTATATTTATATTTTTTGTACGTAACCCTTTATTTGATACAAAAAAAGGAAATATGTAGTTATTGTGGATATTGAAATACGAGTAGCGCAATATATGGATGGATATACGAGGAAAAATAAATATCTACATTAATGTGAAGTGGATATTTGTTACATACGAGTAGTAGTTACACGTTGACATAATTATTGTTGGCTGTGTCCATATTGTAATGATTTAGTTTGGATAACTCTTACCGAATTAAAGTAATACTGATAGTGATATCTCTAAAGATATAAGGATAGGTTTTTAAGGATATGATACTAAATCTAATTATTTGGTTAAGGATACAACATATTAGGTCGGGGAAAAAGTTTCTTCGTATTTTATATACAAATTCAAGACAATTTTGTTTAAAGTCTAAATACATTTAATTATTGTATATATGTGCCGTTTTGTTCTATAACTTGTTGCCATCTTGTAGGTAGTGACATGATCCCGTTGCTGTAGAAATTTTGGGATTTTTGGTCAAAAAATTGCGACAAGTAGAACAGTCCTCTCTTGATGTTAACCTTACACTACCTAAAGAAATCTGAAGAGACTGAAACAAGTGGAAATCTGAGGGCGCAAGGTCAGGGCTATATGGTGGGTGCATCAACACTTCTCAACCAAGCTCTCTCAATTTTTGCTCAATGGCCAAAGATGTGTGTGGTCTGGCGTTATCATGATGAAAGACTACACCCTTTCTGTTGATCAATTCCGGGCGTTTTTTCTTAATTTATTGCTTTAGTCTCATCAGCTTTTGGCAGTAGAGATCCAAATCAATGGTTTTGCCCGGCGGTAAAAGCTCATAATGAACGATGCTCTTCCAATCCCACCATACACAAAACATTACCTTTTTGCGCGTTAATCCGGGTTTCGCCACAGTCTGTGGAGCTTGGCCGCACTTAGATCATGATCTTTCCCGCACGTTGTTGTCGGAAGTGATCCACTTCTCATCACCAGTGATCAATCTTTTCAAAAATGGTTCGGTTTCATTGCGTTTTAAAAGAGAATCGCAAACGAATACACGGTTCATTAGGTTTCTTTCAGTGCGCTCGTGTGGTACCCAAATATCGAGCTTTTTTGTGAATCTAGACTTTTTCAAATGAGTCAAAACTGTTTTGTGATCAATGCCCAGTTCATCAGCAATGTCGTACTTATATGTCGATCTTGCTGCACTTTTTCACAAATGGCTTCAACTTTATCGGTAACAGGGCGACCGGAGCGAACTGCATCTTTAACATTAAGATTTCCTGACTGAAAACGCTTCAACCAACTTTGTGCTACTCTTACTGACACTGCATTAGGTCCATAAACTTGCACAAATTTTTTTCGCGGCTTGTGTCGTGTTTTTCCCTTTTTTGTAATAAAATTTTAAAATTTATCGAATTTCTTCGTTAGATTCACTTATTTTCTTGTACAGAAAAACAATTGAAAAATGGCGGGAAACAGGCTTTTTTTTTTTTTCTCTTTTGTTTAAATGTTACCTTTTTAATGGTATCATAACCAGCCAGTTACAAACAGTTCAATCAAAGATATTGGTACACAACTTCATACATACAACATACGAAGACTTTCTCCCCGACCTATTATAATTATACATAATACAAGAATATGGACAACATAAGATTAGATACAATACGAATACAATAAGTACCTATCTGTATAAGTATTTTGGAAAGTGTCGTGGTTTCCGAAATTCATTCAAGATTCTGCTGACAGCGCACTTTATACAAAATAGTGTTGGATACTGGATAATTCGAAATGGTAAGAATAAGGATAATTGAAAATTGGCGATTTCTATGAATAGTAAAATTACGGTATATAACGTATAACGTAACGTATCAAATTATAACGTTCATTAAAAATGTTACTTTAAATTACAATATCGAGCACTGCCTAATATCCAACGACATATCGTTTATATTATTGACGTGGAATTCTTTTAGAATTCTTTTAAAAGTCCACACCTTCATAATTTTGGAACTACTGAACCGATTTGGCTTATCTACGAGCTTAACCGACATAATATTTATATTATAGGCACAAACTGTTTGCCAAATTTCATTTTATGTACACATATACATTATACAAGTACATGCTTATGAAAGTATATATATATTACATATATGAGATATAAAGAAGTTTGTGAACAAACTGTAGAATAATAAACTTTGAAAAGTGTTTTTTAATTCAGCTGTTGACCCTTAGTCGAAATGTGGTGATTTTTTCCCAAATTCAAAAGTTGTGATCTCTGCAATAGATTTCTTCAAAATGTCCCCGAAAATCTCTGGGTGAAACATTTCTGCACCCACGCGAGCTTCGCGCCACACTCAAGCTAGAGTTACGTAAAAGCAGGAGGTTGAAAAGAAATGCGGGCAAGTTATGAGTAATGTAATGATTGCACCATGTGTGAAAGATCCGGCGCGTTATTAAACTGTATCGCGGTGTTCGCGCTACTTTCACTGCGGATCGCCTGACGCGCATACAGCGCACGCGTCGGCTACCTGCCCGTCTTTCACCGACTGGCCTTGACCACGCGATTTCGACGTAACGATGACGTTTGGAAATTACCATAACCTAAAATTTAGAAAGTGGACAAATGACATATGCAGACTTGGAGGAATTTAGAATGCGTTAAAAAATAAGGTTAAAAAGATAGGATCTTTTAAGCGCCTGTGATGGAGCATCTCGACCCGTTCTCGAAGCCTGAAACCGTGGATTCCGTTCATAATTCTGGGTTCAATAATAAGAAAATTTTACAAATATTTTTTTAGGCACAGAATATTTTTTTTGTTTTTATACCTATTTTTCATACAAATTTGCCAAATAGGAACCTATTTTTAGAAAAAAATATGTAGCATTATATGTCAATTAAATCAGAAGCCTTCAAGAAATCCATAGGCTTCTTGTAGAGCTCCACGTCGTGGCGCAATTGAAATTGCATTTACAATTCATTCCACATGTTTCGTGATATAAAGTGTAGACATTGTGTGCGGATTGTTGGATTGCAGCGTGCACTCTCTTCTTCAAAAAAATCCTACTTAAGTACTAATGTAGATAAAGTTAGTATAAAAATTCAAAATCTTTTATAACTGTTATGGAATATCCCTAACCTTCTTATGTAACACATTTCTGACGGATTAACGTCACAGATGCTTCTAGAATGTTCCGGCCAAAAATTCGAATCCTAATCTTTCTAGAAACATCTATGACCTATATTTATAGAGAGATCTAGACAAAAATTCAGTAAATTTCTAGAAACGTCTGTGAATGATATAAATAGCCTTCTTTGATTTTGGATTCTAATTCCCCACATGTGCTGATTACACAATTCAGTGACGAAATGTGTGGGTGAAAGTTGTTTACAATAGAGATGTTTTTTATGTCCAATGACGTTTAGTAACTATGTGTAATTTTTAAGTGGGGCTGGTCATTCAACATATCGATTCTTCATACGATATGTTTTTACTTCAATTACAAGGCTTTTTTTTATATCTTTGTTATGATGGGAATCCGGTTTTTTTTTAAATCTTCAATTTGGAGAATTAGATGGCACACTAATTTTATTATTTACTAGCTGCGACTTCGTTCGCGTGAACTTGTGATTCCCATGGGAACTCTAATAAAGGATCTGCATAAACAGTGTCCTAAATGTTAATCTGGCAATAAGCTTTAATTATACCTACCAAGTATCATTCGAATCCGTCCAGTAGATTTTGCTTGATTTTGATCGAAGGACAAAAATTTAAAAAAAAATGTTCAAAAAAAGTTCAAATGATATAGAGATATCATTTGAACTTTTACAAAAATACTTCATGTACACTGTTGAGATTTTATTATATGTATAGATAGATATACTAGGTACTCTAACAATATTTTTGAGTTCTCTCGTCTCACAAACGGATTCCGCGGCGTCTTTACGAGGTGAAATTGATATGATATTATTAAAGAAATTCTCAGAGAGTTTTGTATGCATTTCGCCAGGATACTAACTCTGGCCACATGGCGCATATTTTTTATTACCCTTAGACCATACCGGCTTTACGTATTAAATACTGTGTTACCACTTTACGCCAACTAAACTGAATTACTCGTACGGTGACTTAGAGGTCGGGCGCGAGATGTCGCTGGTATGGCGAGCAGTGACACGGCTGGTCGCATGGTCGCGTTGCTGGTAGACTAGCCACGCGACAACACGACCTACCTCAATCGATCTCTGGTTCTGTCACGCGAATATGTAACAGTACTACTTTGCTAGTGACGTCATTAAAACAGTAGCGCGGTCCTAGTTTGTGACTTCTAAGCCATTTAACGGTCATTTTTCAAAATGTTTAGTTTTTACTTTTATGGATTAATTGTAGTACCTACCTATTCTAGGCTGCTTCTAAAACTTCAATAAAATTGTACAACAATGTCATTGCATAATATTATTGAATCGCTCCTTGCTCTCAAACGAGTTTCAATACCCTTCTCAATAAAAGATCAAAAACATTGCGCAATTTTTAAAATTGCACAATATATTAATCGTCTAGGGAACCTGAAGTCTAAAGCTATTTGTTGTTTATCTATAAAGGATCAAATATCATTTTGTTATTAATCATGAATCATGAAGATTTAAACAATTAGAACGTACGTAATTGTACACCAACAGATTTTGCAACATGACATGACAAGTAACATAAAACTAGGCTAGGCAGCCAGGTACAGAATGACAAACATTGGCACGCCCCCGGATGCACTGTCTACCATTGGAGATATATGAATGGATTTGGAGAAAGGGTTGGGAAAATGGGGAGGGATAGGATGGGATGGGAATGGACTCTGCCCCATCTCACTCACTACCGAAACACGTGGGGAAATAAGATAAAGAGAGAAATGCAGTTCAAGTTAGTCTTCTGTGTGAGAGAGGGGTAATGTGGCCAGTCTAGCGCGCTCACATAACGGTAGAACGTACTATCGATTGAATTACCGCACGTTGCGTTAATATTTGCAGTAAAATTCTAAAATTTTAAATCGATAATACTAAATTTAAATCTAAAATTTTAAAGTTGACCGATTTAACGATTTAATTAGCAACGTACGTCATCTTTGCAACATATGAAAGATGAAACATATTGTATATATGCGCGTGGCGTATCGTGGCGCCCTGGTCGCGTGGCGGATCCGTTAGCGCACGGATGTTATCATGTCATATGACGTAGGAGTTGTGCAACCTCGCGTAACCTCTCGCAGTCTCATGGCTCTTGACATATCTAGTTTACGAAACATAAGTTGCATCCGTATTTTATGTGCAAGTCGTTTCTCTATATTTCGATATAATGAAAAGGCTGCAAATGTGTTTTTATTTATCTGTAATTGTTTTTATTTTATTTATTTAACTATACTAATATAATAAAGAGGTAAAATTGTGTGTTTGTTTGTGGATATGTTGGGGGTAATCTCTGGAACTACTGAATCGATTTCAAAAATTCTTTCACAAATAGGAAGCTACATTATCCGTGTCTAATATAGGCTATATTTTATTGTGAAATTTTGAAAAAATAAAAAACTTTTTAAACCGAAGCGAAGCGAGGGCGGGTCGCTAGTTCTCAATACAGTCTTTAGAAAACGCGTAACAAAGTTTATGACACTACATTGCAGTTCATTCTATTAACGAACAATTTACTTATATATAACTAGCTGTGCCCGCGACTTCGTACGCGTGCAATTTTAGTTTTTAAAATACAAATTGGGATATCTTTTCTTCCCGTCAGCCGATTTCGATGAAACAAAGCCTATTCGAAGCGCCAAGCTAAGCTTAATTAACTTGTGGAAACTTAGTGAAAATCCGTTCCGTAGTTTTGGAGATTAGCGTGTTCAAATAGACAAAAATTCTCAAAATCTTCTTTTTGTATTTTGTTTTCTCTTTCTTCATCGCCCCCGATCAGTTTTTGGTAAATATATTCAATGTACATACACGCTGGTTCTACAGTTTTATTATGTGTATAGATAGACTGACATAAACGTATAACCAATGACTAGAAGATCGAATACCTACTTAATTATGTTGCTGTAAATAGTCGAGTGAGAGAGACAAGGATATTTTGAATATATGGGAAAAACCATGAATAAATCAAAGGAAGATTCGAAGATTTGGGTAAAACCATGAATATATTAAAGGAAGATTTGGGTAAAACCATGTATATATTAAAGAAAATTTTGAATATTTGGGAAAAACCATGAATTTTAATGAAGATTTGAATTATGAGTGTTAATTATGTTCAATTCATAAGTCAACTACAGAATGTATTCTTCTGTTGGCTGTATAACCCGGAGTGGTCTTTGGCCTTATCCAGCAAGTTTCCCTAGTTAGTCCTTCGTCACCTGGTCCTTCAAATTACAGTACATATAGCGCTAGCAAAAATAGTCGCAAAAAAAAAAAGAAATTAAAATGTCTGCATTACCTACCTGCGCCTTTGTAATTCAAAATAAATAACATTCAAGTAGGTAGGTAATTACTTAATAAGATAAAAATGCTACTATGGTCCGGTTATCACAGGAAGAGCGCTAACAGTTCTGTATTTAATTCATTTTATGTAGTCATCATAACATACCATAATAAAATAAAATATTCTTAAGGGAATACAAAAGGTTCTTAAGGTTTAATAGAAATAAAGAATTTGAATTTGAAAAAAAATATCGAATTCTAAAATGATTTTTACTCCACGTTAAAGATGTTAAAGACTATATCGGCTGTTAGAGCTCTTCCTATAATAACCGGACCATAATCTGTAAAACTAACTAATCGGTACATTTAAACGTGGGTTGTGTTGTGACAGAACGCAGCGAGCGCTACGTGGGGTGTGTGACGCAATGCGTGTGCGCAGTGACGTAGCGCGCGTCACTCCTGACGTGCACGCTCACCGGCATCCAAACAGATGAACCGAGTTATGTCAACAAACTAAGCAACTTTTCCATATAATTCTCACAACCGTGTTTAGGGCAGTAACCACGAAGTAGGATGTTTTTCAGCTTCGTGGTTTAGTATTGAGCTATTTCAAAAGCACATAAAGCGCCTACGTCATGACAGGCGTGAATAGTCAAATACTCAAGATGATATCATATAGAGAGAATATCGAAGTAAGTCTCCGCCTACAGAATATGACGTAATAACTGATTTTTTATTTAAATCGTTTTATTAAGAGGGATTTTGGACGTGTATTTATAATATTTACATAGTAACAAGATAACAAAAAGAGTAAACATGCGAATTTATTAATCTCCACAGCTGCATATTATCTTGCTCAGGGTTTCCTAAACTATGGGTCGAGCGAATATTGTGTGGGCCCCGAAAAAAAAAAATTAAATCTAATTTTAAATATACTGTTCTGATTTATCTTATTTCTACTTATTAAAAATTTCGATTATCACTGGATACTGGATTTTTTTTATTTTCTTAATTGTACAACCCTTCACATAACTACGCTATGTAAAGAGAACATGATGCAGCAGCGACACAATGCTATTTTCATGTAGTGCGTAGAGTGGGTCGCGAATTTTGTCATTTTTTTTAGGTGAGTCGTGGTTCATATAACTTTCGGAAATATAGCTTAATCTAGCTGCATATTTATACAGGCATACCAGTAGAATATTAAATCTTAAGGTAATTATGTACCTGATAACAGATAATGAGTCAATTTATTTGATGAACCAAAAAACCGTACCTACATATATGTCTTGTACATAAAAATATACATATCTACATCGCTGCAGCAAGCTGACGTGACGGTAGGCAGCCATATCTGTCGCAGGAATCATAACCGAGAAAAAAACGGACCACCAAAATTTGTACTACGTTCTCAACAAAAGTTCTGGAGGAAGTACGTATTGGGAAGGTGCGTGGGACGGACTTTGAGAGGCCGACATTAATGAATCCCAAGAGCTCCGGGGTCATAGTTAAACCACGAACAACACTAAGAAATAATACGTAAGTATGTCAGTATTCCGTGATTTCTCGTCGCTATTGCAATAAACTCATTTCGAATTATGATAATCTGCTTTGGTAGGGGTGGACGGTTCATTAACTCAATGAATCCAATATCATAAACAAATATAAATACGTATGAACGATAAAAATTAAAATTAAATTGTTTGATAATAGTTTAGCTATGACCTAGATACATTTGTAATTGTTAGAAGATTTAGTTTCAGTTATTTTATTAGGTTTAACGGTATGCGAGGCCACGTGACGGGCGTAGCGTGCGGCGTCACTTGGGGTCGAATTATAAGGTCAGCGGCGCGCGCGCATAGAGTCAACACACTTTTAAGATGCGCTACGGCGCACAACCCACTTTGATACAATGAGGTCTGCAGTGTTCCCTACACTTTAGAATACTTTAGATAAAGAAACAAGCATAGTTTTATCAAAACATTTTTTTAAATTTTATATTGTATCTTATAAATATAATTACATAACAAAGAAAGTAACAAAAATAAAGCACTGTGATTTGAAATAAACAAAACTAACTTAAGTTTTATAATAAGATCGTAAGAGGAACTTACAATTATTGGAATTATCTATATATTCGATTGGCATTAATAATTTGTGTAATTAATAAATAATTCACTACGCTGACTGTGTCGACACACTACGCTATGGCGCACAACCCATTTTGTAGGCGCAGTATTCCACTCATCGCGCAGTATTCCACTGTGCGCCAAAGCGCAATTGAGTTAACTCAGTGAGCTGACACAGTTGGTTGCGCTTGAGTTACTGAGTTAACTCAAGGAATTTATGTTGAGTTGCCCATCTCTAGCGGGCACGGTCATGTACCCCAGCGCCACTTTACACATCCACCTTACTACATGCGAGCGGGACCTTAGGGACGTTCACACACACATATACACTGCGTAATGGTGGCGACATACATATCTCTACACATATAAAGAGTACATCTGTCTATTTGTCTGTCTTATCGCGCTTATTTCAAGATTATATTTTGTTTCGGTCTTCACTGCTGTGTGGCGCATCAGTATGTAAACAGCCGTTTTATTGTCCACTTCTCGATATGGGCCACCTCATGCACATTACCTTGATGATTTTAAAAGGCCACGCTGGACAAGCGGGTTGGCAAGTCCACTCTTTTATATTTGGTGTATTTCCTCTGGGTTTGTGGTAGCCGCTTTGTTATCCCTTAGTCGCCTTTCACGACACCCACGGGAAGATGATGCCATTCTAAAGCCGGCCGATAACACACAGCCGACCTTTTTAGTACCGCAGTTTAAATATTTACTATATCTAGTAAAATTATATAATAGTAAAACATTTTTTTTTGGAATCACCTAATTCTAAACCGTCAGGTATGATATCTAGGAAATCGAGGTCCAAACATGCAAATCCGAAGGCAAATGCTAGTTTAAATAGTAAAGCTACTCTACTCAATTCTTTATCTAATTTACGAGTTTATAATTAGATTTCAGTGCATGTTTATGTGTGTAATCAATTACTCTATTGACATTTGACTTAATAACCAAAGTCTGATATTTAGAAACGCTCTGAGATGTACTTACGTGACTCGTTGCCATTATTATTATGATGGATGTGGTGATTCGGCACCTCACTATTTATATTTGTTGTCATAATTACTGTTTGCAATTAGACGTAGGTACTCAGATGTTAGGAATTGATGACTGTTTTGCATTCATAAATGATGACTGCGCCCGACGCTATTACGACAGAGTCCCTCACCATCTCAACCCCCTAGTAATTGACAGGTTAACCTATGTCCCCGTTAGGAATTACCCTCCCCGCCGACGGAGACGAGGACTTCACCCTCGGTACACTGTGAACACACACCCGCCTTCAGCCAACATTTATACCAGATATCAGCACGAGCCTGGGCGCTTCTCACCGAGTCGCGATCCCGCGGTGCCCCCCCAAAGTAAAGCCCTAAGCCGAGGTCCGTTTCTTCCGCCGGTCTACCGGCGGGAAAGCCCTTAGGCTCGTTGCTGCACACACTCTTTACTCCTGGCTGCTCTTAAAAATCAACGAGGTCCGTTCCTTCCGCTAATTATCCACCAGAGTCCTTAGACTGAAAGACCATTAGAGGCAAATTTAGTCACTTCTAAAAATAATCTGGGATGAGAGTGCGTTGTCAAAATTGTAAAGCTTATTGTTATTAAGCTTAAGCTTATTGTAAGCAAGTTTAAGCTTATATTGTAACAGTGAATCTCTAGCGGGGATTTGTGAAGTAAACCATCTATTTACAACCTCCCTAAAGAACCCCATGTCTTTAGATAACAACATGCAAAAGATAGATTGTAAAAGTCAAAATAGGAAAATATTTGAGCCCATTGACATCAATGTCTTCTAAACATTACCAGCATATATATGCTGGTAATGTTACCAGCAACTCAAATACTGGCAACTCAAATACAAAAGTTGTCTAAACACGTCGCCACCAGACTTAATGGTTCCAAGTATAAGACGAATATAGACAAATATACTTTACCTTTGTTCATATTTACCTAATTTCTATGAAAACAAGAGAACAAAAGAAAAAGAATTTCATAAACAATAAAAGAAGCGATAACATTCATTACTGAAAAGGTGCTTATCTCAAAATGATTTGTGTCAGAAAAAGCGAAACATATTTTTAAATGTGTTGAATAGAAATGCGATTAGAACGACCATTGAAACCACAGAGATAGAAATAGTTAGACCGGCTTTGTCTATTCAAATCTAGCCGTGTATGAGATTTCATAAAAAACGTGGGATCATTTGTGTCGTCATCTGAGCAATAGGACATGAAAGCAATGGCCAATGGGTATGTATTTATCGGCTTTGATTATGATCTTTTAACGTAAAATTCCGTTATTTCAAGATTATGTTTCTATAGAAGCATGTTTAGATCCGACTTTTAATATAAAGCACTAAAAGAATTAGTTATTTAAAAAAAAATTGGGAAATGTCCTAAGGATTCCTAAAGGAGATTAAACCCGAAAAAAAAGAGATCATTTCTTAGAAAATGTAACATATTGTTCCACTGTGATTGCAATTATATTTTATTTTTAATAGTTGCTATTATTATTTTGAAATTGTATATACATATTTGAATGAATACGTTTTCAATCAGTAATGTCCGAGGTCAGGGTTAGGTAGTGTGATTTTGGTACATGTGACACCCAAAATACCCGCAAAGAATGCGCGTATATATATATATATATAACGGGTATATAACTATACGAGGCTTATAGTTCATAGTGAGGATATCAAGAAAACTGAAATAGGTTAAAAAAAATTGTTACAGTAAACTTAGTTACATAAAGAAAAAAAACTTAGGTACACAGCAAAAATAGATTAAAATGACACATTAAATATAGACATTCCCGGAAAAAGAGAATGTCTATATTAGTCTTTCTTACTGCAAGTACCAAAATCTCACCATCTAACCCCGACCTCTAGTAATGACTAATGAAGTGAAGAATGGATATTAACGGCGCGATGGTCAGTGGGCATGAGGGGGTCACACGCACGATTTAAAAAGTAAAGAACGCCAAACAATAAATAACGCCCATTCTACGCTTTTTAATTCTACGCCAGTCTAGATGGCCGGCGCTAAGTGCGTCATGTAACGGACAATACTCAGAAGCTGCAGGGGATCAATATTTGACTCCCGCCTTATGACGGTAGAGCAAAAAATCCTTTAAACCCATATCCGGCACCCAAGTCATGAATAGAGTCAACAAGTGCTCTATAGGTGACAAGGCGAGCGTTTCTAAACATCAAACTTCATGAGTAATATAATTTTGACCCAAATGACAATCTATCGAATCACCCCGTATTTACTGGAGTATTTTTTTAAAAATGGTTTATTATTTTCATTTTAGCTGAAAAATTCTTAATATCAATTTTTAACCTTGAACCTTTAGAAAAATGAATATCATGACTATTCATCATCTGTCATTACGATAAAATATGTCATCTACCATTCATCTGTCGCATTCTGCGTTCATTTGTAACGGTGAATGAATGAGTCAACAAGGCCGCGAGTTTTTAGATTGAGTAACATCAACAATATTTGGCAACTGTTGACGCAGGGGATCTTACATCGTTCCTAGAACAACCAACAACGGATTTTCCATTGCTAAATGCATAATAACATTAAGAGAGAACGGAACGAGCTAAACTGCTTTTTAAGTTCACAACGTGTATACGGCCTATATTAATTAAAGAATGCAATGAAATCGACTTTCGTAATTCGTTGTTGTTAACTTTATTACTCAATCATGTCATTTTGAGTCATAGATGTTTTTCAAATTATTGGTATAGTATTATCACTTATGAATATTCAATGTATTATGTGGTCTCAGCTGCGGTGCAATCACCAAAAAAGAATTGAATAATTTTCGAATATGACACATACATAGATATTTTTTTTATATACAATAGATGGCAGACGAGCGGGCGGGCCACATGATTGTAAGTGGTCACCGCCACCCATGGACACCAGTAACACCAGGCGGCGTGCGAGTGCGCCAACGAGAGCGGCGCGAGTTAATTATTGATTTGGCCGTGTGATGTCCTGATGCTACAAATAGCTTTAAATCTTTTAAATAGCACCACCGTATAACAAAGTCGCCACTACAAGCCCTGAGCCACACCACCTCTAAGAGTGGACTCACAAATCGGTTTGCGGGTTCGGCGATAATAAATCAGTCAGTCAGTCGGGATATCTCTTTTTGTATTATATATATAGGTAGATTATTTTTACAGTATATAAACTTAGTCAGCTATTAAAGGGCAAAGGAACCCTTACTCACAATTAGGTCACACTACTGGTTTCTATAAAGTACCTGTTTTAAAAAAATGTCATATGCTTAGCTAGAAATGATACGATCTTGACGCAAGAGTTCGTTTGCGCAGAGCGTACTCATAACAATTTTTTGCTTGTCCCGTGTGGCCGTCAAAATATATGAAAGGGGACTTTTTTGAAGATCACGTCACATCACTTATTGTTATTGACTCATTAAGTCACTAGCATTACGCTGCCCGCATTTGTCTATTTATAGCAAAGATATAATTAGATTAATATGCATTCCGATTTAGGATGGCTTTATTTTTTTATGAAAAAGATGTTGTAGTTGGGCAGTAGTTCTTCCATTGTCGTCCATGGACATCTGCGATTATGTCAACATATTCAAAATTGACACATGGCAAATCCGCATATATGCTAGCACTTTTGGAGGGTTAAGAATTTGAAAAAGGATTAGGAACGATGGGAAAAGGGTGTATTTTATCGTAATTATTCCTAAAAGTGAAATGTATTTGTTGATCCTAGGTACATAAGTAAAGATTTTTAAACAATAGATAATTCTTTATGATCTATTTTTGAATACAAATCGAATATTTACATTGCAATATTTACAAATATTTGTAATTTAAATTTTTTAGTCGATAATTATGTGTATTGTAATATTATGTGTATAAATATTACAATAGTTTACAAATCAAATAATTAAGTATAATAAAAAAATGATAATAATAGTTTCTACAATATTTCTAAAAATATGTCAAACTATCGATTAAAATAGAGGGGTGATATCGTAGGGATATCAATTCTCGACTCTCATTCGTGAGATTGTAAGTTCAAATTCTCAGACCTTACCACTGAGTTTCTAATAATGTAGATACGGATTTTTAAAAATGATCACTTAATGGTCTTGCAAGGTTTAAAAGAGGTTGAGGAAATAAAACTAATAAATATGATGCGAGTAAAATATATGTCATTCAAAAAATATCATCTATCTTTTTTTTCTTTATAAATGGCAATGTCGCAATTAGCACATTCTGCCAATGTCAAGTTTTCATCGAAATAACTAATAAACAATTTCAAAGTCTAAAACGTATTCTGCCAATGCCCAGTCCGATCGAAGTAAGTCAGGAGCCGCACAGTGATAGTAGGTTTACTGAGGACAAAGCAGGACTCTTTGAAAGCACAAGAAAAACGCAGTCCCACGCTTTTATTTGATTATCACAAACACCACGCACGAAAAACACTTTGAAGTTTAATAAACTATCACTGTTAAATATATTTTTTTTACAATAATCAAACATAAACTCAACTTAACTTCTTGAGTTCCCGCCAAAAAAGTCATCATCTATCTTATCTCCATTTAATGAGGCGCACTTTCACTAGTTAAGTGCGCGCCACCAAAGAAGTCCCGCGGAATTTAAGGGAACTAAATATGACAGTTCGGGCATTCTGCGAAATAAATATTATTATATCCATTTATAAATTTACTTCCTAATTTGGACACATCTTTAGTAATTACATAAGATAAATTGAATCCAATAAATTGGCTAGATTACATCGGCCGATCACAGCGCGCGCCGTGCCTATGGAAATTCTTTGGTGGCCCGCGCTGTAAATGCTAAATTAAAGTTTAAAACAAGCAAAAAAAATCTTACCCACCGTGTACTAAGAAATAGATTATGTTTGAATGTAACTGCTATCTCTAAACCATTGAAGGTGGCCCATTCATCGGTTTAAACATGACAAAGATTATTTAACAATAAAACAATACAATGAAAACCTTTATTTAGTACGCGATTTGACACGTTTAGAACTGCAGGCCCTTTGAACATTATCATACCGCAAATTCCTGAGATAAGGGCGCATCCCTGCAACCTGTGCCGACGTGTCGTGATGCCCGCACACAGCTCCCATTGACTAACGACCAAAGAATGTGTTCGCACAAAAAAATATAACGAATAAATGTTGAGCAGATGGTCGACGCATGCAATACTTAACGGTTTTCGGGTCCTGTCATTAAAGGTACGAAATATTGTGAAATAATTTAAAGAAAGCTCTGACGAATGCTGCCCGATACAACTTAAATATCTAATAACCTTCGACACCGCAATGTTTCCACATTATAATGCACTATACAAGCACTATACACTATACATTGAGAAGGAGAGTACACGCTGCAATCCATCAGCCGCTGGGCGCGCTCGACTGGCCACGTAACCCCTCTCACAGAAGACTACCTTGAAATGTACTGCATTTTATCATATTTCCCCAATGTACGTACGTGTTTCGGTAGTGAGTGAGATGTGCCAGAGCCCATCCCAATCCCATCCTATCCCTCCCCATTTTCTCAACCCTTTCTCCAAATCCATTCCTATATCTCCAAAGGTAGGCAGCGCATCCGGGGGCATGCCAACGTTTCTCATTTTGGACTAATGTTGCCATGTATCGCGGATGTCTATGGGCGACAGTATCCACTTACCATTAGATGGACTGTATGCTCATCTGCCGCCTTCGTACATAAAAAAAAGCCCAACTCTAAATGCATATAAAATCTGCATATAGATAATATGCTTTTAAAATGTGTCTTTCAACTAAAATATAGTATAATATAATATGACATCGTCCTTTAAGGAGCTTCGGTTCTTTCGAAATGTAAGTCGTTGGATACGTTGGAAGTCGGTCGTTACATTTGTAAATATGTATTAAACAAAATGAAGAAATAAAAATTGAGTGTTAGTCAACGGAGTACGTATATTGGGGATAGGCGATTTTATAAAATATTTATCAAATTCATACTTTTCTGTTTTATTTTTTATACAAGAGATGGCAGACGACCGCGCGGGCCACATGATGGTAAGTGGTCACCGCCGCCCATGGGCACCTGTAACACCAGGCGTGCGGGTGTGCGAACGAAAGCGGCGCGAGTTAATGATTAATTAGGCCGTATAATGTCGTGATGTTACAAATAGCACCACCCCATATTTTAAAGTTTTAAAGAGTGGACTCACCCATCCGCTTGGCCAACGTAGCGTTTTGAGGCGATACATTAGGTACCAGATAATGTACAAGAGGATGATTTAATAGTGGATGTTAAAAGAGCTGGTGAAGGTATAATTGAACACTGCTCGCATTCGTTGTTTGCTCGGGTTGCACCCCTATACAACCCAAGCAAATAAATAATATATTAAAATGGGAATATATTAAAATGAGAATAAAACCTCCTTACTTCTTATACTCTACAATCGTCTTTCCAAATCTGCTATTAAGTTTCCAAAGACAGACGGTATATACCAATTCTTGACCAACAATATATACCAACAAGTGAACTGTCTTCTCATTTGCCATCTTCTTCCTTCAAAAAATATCTTACAAACAGGAGTGATCTCTCATAAATAGTTTAAGAGAACGATAACGGCCGTAGTAACAAATTGTAACATGTTATCTTTATAGTAAAAGGGCAAAGGTGCGATGACATACGTGTTACGTGCGGTCCCTGCTTGATATGGGCGGCACGCGCGCACGCTCAGACGTACCGCGCTACATACTTACATTAGATAACGCACCATACAAATAAGGACAATTAATGGCACACGCTAACAACACACAGTTGAATGAAAGTGAATTCTAAACTTTTTTCGTCAATTATCTCATTGCTACTTGCTTCAGAGACACGGTAACGTGTAATTTAAAAATTCTTTACTTCTTTTTAATTTACACATCTGTTTCAATATCACATATTTCTACCGATTAATTTATTGTCACATAAGTTCATTTCCGTGTATTATTTATCTTAGAATCAATAGTTGGATCCATATGAACCTTTCCAGAGCCAATGCTGTCAACTTCACCAGCGAGGTAATGCTTCAAAGTGGTCCATAAATCGACGACTTTTGATTACCACAAGCTCAGTGCGGAAAGTGTTTACATAAAGACATGAAAATACTTCGCGAGGCAACTTTGATGTACCCGATATTAATAAGAGAATGTCGCGGTACCTAATGACGATTTCTGATACAAATTCTTAAAACCATTGTCATTACCATTTAAAGGACCCATGTTGTGGATTTATAAAGAAACTGAAGACAATATGGTTTTAGCAGTAACAATCAGTTATGTAAGACACTGACTAATCATTATGTGTTTTTTTTAATTATCGACTTTTAAAGCTATTTTCATGCAACACGCGTTATGAAAATATGGACAATTCTGGAGATACACAGGTCAGGAATTTAACAAGTAAGAAATAGGTAGGTACACAGTGGGAATCAATAAACTAAATTGTATAATGAGCTCAAAATACTAAACTAGTCCCTATACTACTTTGTATTCCAATAGTAGTCGTATTAAAGGGTTTGTAATAAATAGTAATTGTAGAGGGAAGAGTGTATGCTGCGTTTCCACAGCCGCTGGACGCACTCGACTGGCCACGTTACCCCTCTCTCACATAAGACTTCCCATCCCCCATTCCCATTCCATTCTATCCCTCCCCATTTTCCCAATCCATTCCTTAATCTGCAAAGGTAGGCAGCGCATCCGGAGGCGTGTCAACGTTTGTTATTCTGGACTGATGTTGGCATGTATCGCAGATGTCTATGGACGACAGACAGTATCCACTCACCATCAGGTGGACTGTATGCTCTTCTACCGATATTATTAAATTAAATTCTATTTTATTATTAAGTATAGAGGATACGCTCTCTCCTATTTGCTGCGCTAGTTATAAGTTTGCTTTAATTTGTACAGTGTACATAGTGCAATAAGAAATTTATTTATTTATGTAATCTACAGCCTTTTTTTATGTAATTGTTTTAACAAATATGTTGCTAGTGCTAATAGCCAATACATATTACACTGACACTATATACAGTATTCAATAGATTGTGGGCAAGTAAAAGGTGTTTCTTTATTAATAAAGCATGCTGATTTATGTTTGCATTGGTGTGTTCATTTGAGTGTGTTGTGCGTGTGTGTGTATACCCAGTGTGCGGATGTGTATGCGTGTGTGTATGTAAATTATGTCCATCATTTACGTCCATCGACTTGAGGATACATACTGGATACGTTACACAAGCACTCCAGGGTAGGCACCTTGCAGTCCATGTTCTATGTTCACTAGCTCTTAAATTATTTAATTCGTATGTGTTTGGAAAATTGAGCATTCGTATTGCGTACTACTTAAGGTTCTACTTAATTGGACATTTTAATTAACCCCTCCTTATCCGCTTCACCCCCCCCCCCCTCAGATGTTGCCAACCCGGTTTCCTTGCTACAAACGTATAATGTTTCATCTAGTCTATTTCCATATCGATGTTTACGTATAATCCTTAGATGTAAATGACAGTTACGTCTTATTCTTAAGAAATAATTGAATTATTTTTTGAATCAGTTTTCCAGAAAACATTACTAAACTGAGCATTCTCGAGATGCGAGGCGTCGCCGGCTTATAAGAAAGAACGTTTTAAAGATGATGTTATTGTATTGATTAATTAAAACGAGACCCGTTCTCATTCAACTATAATTTCTTCGAAACATACATTCATTTGCATGTTCCGTGTTTATACGATCTGTGAACTTCGAAAATGTGATGGATAAACACTGATTCTTTTACATGTTTATTCTAAACAGAAAAGTGAAGAATGTGATTTCAGGACTGTCATTATTAAGTTCATTATCGTATCTACGATTACTTTTACGACCAAATATGTACACTTCCCGACCGAAAGTATACACATCGGCCTTTAGAAAGCTTTGGTTTTGTAGAGCGTCGTCTCTGTCATGTGCCGTTAACGGCAGAGACGATGCTCTACAAAACCGAAGCTAGCCGATCATAGTCGATGTGTGTTACTTTCGGCCGGGATGTATACAACGTTTTCACTATGTAGAAATGATTAGCCGATATGTTATTGAAAATGTCGTATATTTTTTAACAGTAAATTTTACATTTATCTACTGACATTAGTACAAATATTTATAGTTTTAGTATTTAAGTATTTTGTTATGAATAAATGCTTTGAATTACCGAACTTTTGCACTAAGTTTTCTCGAATAGGTATCAATTGACGACTTATTATAGATATTATCGCGCGAGGTGCGTGGACGCCATATTTCTTATGAAATTATTCCAAATATTTTACTTACTCTTAACATTGATTAATTAAACTAAGGCCAGCTTGCTACACACATAATAATATTTAAGTGTTAAGATGCATGCTATGTTAAAGTAGTTTTTTTTGTCCCCCAGTGTAAGTCATTGTTCCGGCGGTCGGTGCGCCTCGAGGCAGTTTTGGGCAATGCGCCTGCGCCGCTCGCGGCACGTACGCACTGCTCTATTGACATCACAATCGTGGGGTATTCACCAGGACGCTATGGTGTAATGTGTCCCATCCCATCCATTATAATGGGAGATTTGATTTATGAAATAATATCTGATAAAATAGACCTTATTGTCGGGTTCTAGAATCTCAGGTATTGAGATTTTAGTGAAATCTGAAAAAAAAAATGTCTTAAAAATCACACGTTAGAGCATGTTTGTATATTAAACAGAATTTTGAAGCAACGAAATTTTATGTTAGGAAATCCTAACCAAAGATAGTCACTCCTAATATGTTTAGGTGACGTCACAATCAATATAGTTGTAGTTTAGGAGTAATTATAGTTTTTACCTTGAGCGGTGATCACATTCTTGAGGCCATGAGTTCAAACACCAGTCCGTACCGCTCAGTGCCGGATTAGGGGCGGGGGTGGGGGGGGGGGGGGGGTCCTATAGTGCCCCTCTTCCCGGGAGGCATCAAGATGCTATGTGATATGTGCAAGATATACGTGTGCTACATAGTAGGCACGCGAGCGATGCGAGCCTTTTTCCAAAAACCTGAGTTACCATACTTATATAGTTAGGGTAGAGCAACACAACGTCATCACAACGTTGACGGTGTCCCGCTTCGTGGGACTCCTAGGTCTTTATTGTCACCAGAGAACCTACACGTAATCCACCTTTAAATTTGGTGCCATCCATTTGCTACCAATTCAGTATTTTTTGCTGTTCATTTTATTAATTCAAATAACCTAATGGAAATTGTACAAATTATCTCGCTTACTTGCTTCACATTAAAATACCTGAGATAAGTCCGTATGTTAATTAAATCTCAACATTTATAGGATTGTGCTAAAGTTTGTGCTGTAATATGTCTGTTAATTATATACCTACTTGGGTCAGTTTCTCAAAACAAAATCTGAATTCGTTTTTATTTAAAAACCGATTTTATCATTAACCTGAGACATATCCCCTAATCCACACTAAGTTCGCATCGAATTAGGAGAAGTTTATATATGACGTTTGAATCGAAATCGTATAAAACCGGTAAATTTCGAAGTATAAATATAAAAACATATGAATAATTTATAACACAACTAGCGTCTGCGCTTTACCCACTGACACCAATGTTTTACCCGCGTTCTACTAGTTCTATAAATAGATTACATGATTAGTAATTAGTTCGCGCTCATTAGTTCCACTAAGTGTTCATTAGTTCCACGTTAGTTTAATACTGGGTAAGTTCATTTCAGCGATTGTTCTTGACAGTGCGGCCGCATAGGGCCAACGCATCGACCTAGAAGGTCGATGGGCCAACGCCACCTAGAGTAGTCTAGATAGTGTTGACAGGGCGCCGGAGGCCCGGGGGGCGCTTTTATAGGGGGCAATTTGAGATACGGAAAAACGGAAAAAGTAAATGAACATTTCAGGGTGTCGAGGTATCTTTTTATCGCTATTAAAATGAGCATCATCGGGACTATCTCGTGAGATATTAGGTTGTCGACGTTTTTTTTCGTTATCAAGACATTTTTAGGTAATTAAGCTTTCCATTAAGCTACGATATGGGGTTCTTCAAGAAAACTGTGAATAGGATTTTACAAGGTCGGCCGCGCGCCGGCATACCCCCTGGTGAAGCAGGTGTCCATAGGCGGCGGTAACACTTACCATCACGTGGGACCGCTTGCTCGCCCGCTAAAAAAAACGTAAGAAAAAGATACGATATGATACAACGCGTCGAAGCCTGGAAGGCACCGATGCATGGGGTCGCCAAAGACAGGAGGGCGACGAGGCATGGGTGGGGCGCCATAACCCAGAGGACATCGAGAGATGGAGGGCACCTTGAATTGGAGGCGCTCAAAAGAGACAGAATACGGGCGCTGACACAAGGAGGGGGCACAATCGAATATCTTGCACACGGCGCACAGTGGGACAGAACCGTGCGTACCGTCTCAAAAATAGCTTTTCGTAATGTTCTATATTGAATATTTTGTTAATGCATATGTCTAACTGAATGTTCAATGCATATTATATAGCAGTTGAAATACACTATTTCTCATTTTTTGTATTAGAATAAGGCTTGCAAGTTGACGCTCAAAATTATGTCAATTATGTAGAACACAATTCCACCAGTTTACATGGTCATATTTGCATTACTTTACCAGCAAATTTGTAAGTGTGATATATGGTTAGAATGGTGATGAAGTACTCTATTTAAAAATAATTTAAGTGAACCATTATGTGAAACCTGGGGAGGTAAAGAATTTTTATTTCAGGACCTAATATTCTATCCTTATTAGAAACTTTGCATAGACTTTTGACAGTTAGCGGTGTCTGCCCATGTCGTAATTTTGATAGCATCGTATAGTGCAGCTAATGTTAAAGGTAGGGCAAAAAAAATTGAGTGCCCGAATCTGCCCCCCTTGAAATGAAACTAAAAATGGCTAATGGGGAGAAAATACAAAATATTCCAAAAATTATTTTAGTTCTGATTAATGAGATTTTTGGATATTTAGATCACTTTTGACCTTTTTTTCTTAAACAATATTATCTATTTACTCAATCTTTAGGTAAAGTGGGAGTTTTGGGTAATGTATTAGTATGTAGTATATTTTTTTTATCGTGCGGTCAGATGTGGTTAATGTTTTGTTATCACTGTGTGAATTACATGTTTCTCATATAGTTTATGTATTTCTCTATCGCGGTGAAGGAAAAGGGAGCAAGTGGTATCTAGTTATAGTTGTTAGTGTACATTATCAGTACCTACCTACTACTAACCACCTTCATAGATAGTGGTTAGGAACTTGATAATGACACTAGATAGTAATATTTTTTCACACGAAATTTCAGTATAAAAGTTATTGATTTACGTTGTCATTTACCAGTACTTTAGTGTGCTTTAACATAATATAGTCTTCACCAACCTCGGTAAAAAAAAAGTAGTTAAAAATAAAAACAAAATGAGTGAATTTGTTGTGCCTCGACGAGTATTATGCGAATTTTTTATTGGCCATGGAACAAAATCAGAAGATATTCAAAAATACTTAGAACAACACCACCATTTGTCGTCTGAAAAAAGTGAATTAATTGTGAAACGTATTCAAAAAACGCTTATAACAGCGTTTAACGATCGGTGGACCAAATCTAACCGAACTAAAGAACGTTTCTTTAGTAATAATATATCGTGGTTAGACGGTGAATTTAAGGTACAATTCGAAGAAGCACCGATGGATATTACACCTACAACATCTGAAAAACGTGGACGTCCACCAAAGTCTTATGAAGATCTATCAGAGAAATCGAAAAAAAAGAAAGAATATGGAATTGGTACAAGAATATGGACTCGAGTATATACATAATGCATACGTTCAAGGATTGCGGGCTGAAGGAGAAATCGAAGAAGCTACTGTTGTTTCAATGATGCGGAATTGTGAAAGAAATGAAAAAAGGATCATGAAGGAAAAATTATTGCATGGAAGTCGCAATGGAACAGATTTTACGGTGGATGAAGCTTTAAGTATGTTTGCAGATTTAGATCTTTCGAAATCACAATACGGATTTCTTCGAGCAAGTTTGATTAACAAAAACTTCGACATATTGCCATCATATAATATACTGACGAACGCCAAAAAACTGTGTTATCCTCCACTATCCAGCATTCAAATAACCGATATAAGTGCTAAAGTAAATCTACAAGATTTGCTGGATCACACTTGTGCTCGCATCTTAAAGATTGAAAATGTTTACAACCCAAGAAGAAAATCTCTTAAATTGTTTACCAAGTGGGGATGTGATGGTTCATCGGGGCAAAGCGAATATAAACAAGTTTTAACAGATGAGAGTGACTTAGTCTCAGATACAAACTTATTTATAGCGTCTTTGGTACCAATAAAGCTGACTGACACAGAAACACATGAGATAATTTGGCAAAATCCGGCTTGTTCTTCTATTCGTTATTGCCGACCAATCCTGATGGAACTTGCAAAAGAAACGCCCGAGAAAACCCGATCAGTGGTTGGTGATATTCGGGGTCAAATTAATAATTTGCAAACATCAAAGATACACAAGGAGACGCAGGTAATTGAAATAAGTCACGATCTATTTCTAACTATGGTGGATGGAAAAGTTACACAAGTTCTTACTGACACAAGTTCTGGAGCTGTATGTACAGTGTGTGGGGCTAAGCCAAGTGAAATGAATAATTTGGAGAAGATTGCATCAAAGCCAGATAATATAAATGCTTACGAATACGGTTTGTCTACGTTACACGCGTGGATCAGGTGCATGGAGCTAATTTTACATATTTCATATAACCTTTCATTTCAAAAATGGGCTGCGAGAACTTCGGAAGATAAAAAAAGTAAAGAAGACAAGAAAAAGCTTGTACAAAGTTTGTTTCGAAGCCGGATGGGATTGCACGTTGATAAGCCCCGACAAGGAAGTGGAAACAGTAATGACGGCAATACAGCTCGGCGTTTTTTTGAGAACTACTACTGCGCTTCAGAAATTACAGGGGTTGACGAGGAACTTATTAAAAGGTTCTATGTTATTCTGCAAACCATGGCATCCGGTATTGCTGTAAATCCAGAAAAATTTGGTGAATATACTCGTGCAACCGCACAACTGTACGTAACAAAATATATGTGGTATAATATGCCTTCTTCAGTACATAAAATCTTAATACATGGGGAAAGTATAATAAGACATTTTGCTGTTCTGCCCATTGGTCATTTATCTGAGGATGCCCAAGAATCGCGTAATAAAGATTACAAAAAATTCAGATTGCATCATGCTAGAAAATGCTCTAGGTCCGCAACAAACGAAGACGTATTTCATGGTCTTCTATTTACGTCAGATCCTTATATATCAAGTATCAGAAAACCATCAGTCACTATATCCAAGAAATTGTTAGAGGAAGCTAAGAACCTCTTAGCTATTTAAATCGAAATAATTTCGTACATTATTTGTAAAACATATTTTTGGAGTGGGTTATTATATATTTGTCATTTATTTAAATGTAAGATTCATATGTAATATAAAATAACATAAAATAGGTTTATTAATATCATAAAACTGTAAAATTATAATTCAATAAGTTAACCAAACCATGGTTTAATATTAAAATAATACATTTTTATTTTGTTTTATTTTATTTTATATTATTTATTAAACATTTGACAATGATACATTCATTATTGGATTGTATGTACTCTGGAGACACTACATACCAAATTTCAGCGATTTACTTCAATCAACAAAAAAGTTACAGATTTTTGAGACGGTACGCACGGTTCTGTCCCACTGTGCGGCGGCGAAACCGCTACGGTTGGCACTGGTTCCTGATATTTTTATATTTTGTCTTATTCAACCACTAGAGAAGAGAACGACCCAATATGACTCCACTAACCTTTCCTAAATTCTGACCTTTCCTGAAACGTGACCATTTTCTAGAATTGACATGTGCAATAATATTACATTAGTTTTGTAAGTGTCCATTTTGGGCTTTGCATTTAGCAAATTTCTATAAAAAATTTGGTAAAAACTGAAAAAGAAATTGCAAAAAGAGATTTTTAAAAATTATCATCTCATTGAATCATCATGTCGAGAATTATACTTGAAAAATCCATAATTACAGGGTTACACCTCGGGAAAGCTTCGGTTACACCTCGCATATGTACCTATATAGCCTTTATTATCTAATTTTTATGTTTGATGTAATTATTTTTATTCGATGTTAATATTCTGCATTCGTTTTGATTAAACGATGACTTTGTAGCTTCTTTTGCCTTGTTCAATTACTGTATTTACTGTCTAGATTATGTCTCAAGTGTTTTCAATACCCTGCCACATATTTATGTGGGAACTTATTTTTGGCTTTAAGAAAATCAATATTTTGTGTTTGTTGTTAAGAAATAATAAATAAATAAAATAAAATAATATAATAATAATACATCTGTGTATATAAAGCGAGATCAATCTCTGGCTAGTTTTAAAAGACTTGAAAGAACACTAACTACCTCGCAGATTAAGAGTTTTCTTAGACCCAAATTATTTTCCTTTATCTTTCTGTATTTATATATGTGTTTATATGTATGTATGTATATATATTAATGTCTGTAGGTATCTATATATTTCTGTATGTATGTATCTATGAATGTATTTACAGACATTATTTCCTTATTGCACCATCTACCTCTATTTCGTCTACCGACTTATGCTGACCACACAAAGGTTGCCTGGAAGAAATCGCTTTAGCGATAAGGGCGCCGGTTGTACTTCTAATAACTTGCACTTGCACTATATACGCCTGTTGTGACCAATGTCTCACTATAGTGTCCACGGGCGATCTCCACACGTGATGAACTTGTCTTTTATACATCTTACCTTCAACATTTCACTTTGTATATTATGAGTATTGTTTGTGTGTACATGAAAATATTAAAATTGAATAAACGTTAAATTACCCTGCTTTCTAGTAATAGACGCCATAACATTATAATTGTGTTTATTAAACAATTGTTCATAATAAAATCAAATTTTCTAGTGTTGGTGTGGTGTTCTAAATAAATATTCGTTTTTAAACATACATTTGTCTTTAAACAAATCTTAACAACCGGCTAATCGGGTTAGTCGGTCGGGTTATTATTAAACTCATCAGTGCGGGCACGCGTGTGGATCGCACGCGCGGTGAGTCCCCGCAGCCCGGCGCGTGCGCAGTGACGTCATAAGACACTAGACCTTGTAACGATGCTGACCTTTGTCTATGTGAGCGGTTGTCAACTGTCACTATGTGAGAGATTTAACTATAATTAGCACTAGAAAAGATTTTAGAGATATATTTATCTTTGTTAGGTAACCAACAGCTACAATATGAAAAAGTAATATTATTAAAATTATAGATAGATGTAAAATTAATGACAGCTGGTGACCGATATACAGGTTAAGAAAGAAACAATTGAATATCAAATGAAACAGTCATGAAATTGAGATAAATAAAACAATCATAAATTTTTCGAAATGCCGATTTTACGCGCTAGTCGGATAGATAAAATCTATACTAATATAATAAAGAGGTAAATTTGTGTGTTTGTTTGTAGGTATGTTGGGGGTAATCTCTGGAACTACTGAACCGATTTCAAAAATTATTTCACAAATATGAAGCTACCTTATCCGTGACTAATATAGGCTATATTTTATTTCGAAATTTTGAAAAAAAAATTTGAGTAAAAAAAAAACCAACGCGAAGCGAGGGCGGGTCGCTAGTTCAATATATTTATTTGCAGTGTGTGTATCAATAGATGGTAAGTACACACGCTATTTGATAGATTTCGCTATTTTAGTCGTCTTCTGTTCATTTTAGAAAAAAAATAGGAACATTGACGGAATTGGACGGAATAGGGTTGGGACGAGAAGACGAGAGAAAATAGACTCTGGAAAAACTCACGTGGCAAAGTTCTGGTAAAACATATGTGGTACATACGTTTTACATTTCTATGAGTTTGGAGTAGCTAGCAGCCTGACGGACGCCCAGCTGCTTTAGGGCTACAACGTCCTCTCAAATTGAACGGAATATTAAATGCCGTGCGGTGTCCTCCGGCTATAGAATCCCATCACCCCATCTATTCCCGTGAGTGTTGTAAAAGGTGTCTAAGGGATAACAGAGCGCTACCATAAGCCTTGAGAAACTGCATCACCTCTAAAACATCCTTGGGTGTGCGTAGATTTTCCGCCAGTTTGGAGGACGGTGTACGATAGTCTTAATGGAGTAACTTCTCAATACTATTTCAACTTTGTCCGTCACTCCTTTCACGTATGGCATAAATGCTGGCTGTCTGTTATTATCCGCGTTCAGACCGGATTTAGAATAATAAAATGTGTAAAAAACGCGAAAGTTTAAAAGTTATATCAGTTGAGTAATTAATTACATTTAGTTATGTAAGCAATAAGGTGGAAAGTGATTAGTTACTGATCACTACACATACATAAACTTGGACCATTGGTATTACTCATCTGGTCGGAGGCAAGCTCTCGGCGGCTAACGGTAAAACCGCACGAGTATCACTTGTTCGTGACATGATCATCGTATGATGACTAATGACCATGACTTAATCCTGAGACAAACTAATTATTTGAGGAGGGAGGTCCACGCAATTCACACAGTAGCTATGTTGGCTTGTTTTCAATAGAAATAGCTTTTAGTAACAAGTTTTGTTTGGAATTGTAAATTGGAGACGGTATTGCTGCATTTTACAGCTGACTGGGGTGTGCCTGACTGGATGAGTTACCCTCACCGAAGACTACTGTAAAACGTACCAACGAGTAACTGGAGTGGGAAATGAATAATGTCATCCGATCTCTTCCCTTCGGTGTTATAAAAGGCGATTAAGTAACTTAATGAGGTCGCTATATAGCACGAGCATTGACCAACTACAATCGTACCTACCTGATAGCTTATTCTTTTTAGTTCCAATACATTCCTCGTATAAGGTCCTACAAAAATAGTGTGAAATATTTTAATATGTTCAGTACACTAAAACTATTATTTCTAACCAAAAACTAATATGCATTTCAGGACTTTTTAATAACATTAAAAATAAATAATTGACTATTAATTTACTCGTACATACGTATAACATGTTCATTCTTAGTATCTACTTAACGGAAGCAAGCACGTTCAAAGGTCAAATACCTGTGAGAGCGAGGTGGATAGTAATATGCACATTATTGAGTGCACGCTGCAATCCAATAGCCGCTGGGCGCGCTCGACGGGCCACGTTACCCCTCTCTCACAGAAGTATTCGTATTTCCCCAATGTACGTACGTGTTTCGGTAGTGAGTGAGATGTGCCAGGGCCCATTCCAATCCCATCCTATCCCTCCCCATTTTCTCAACCCTTTCTCCAAATCCATTCCTATATCTCCAAAGGTAGGTAGCGCATCCGGGGGCGTGCCAACGTTTCTCATTTTGGACTAATGTTGGCATGTAACGCGGATGTCTATGGGCGACAGTATGCACTTACCATCAAGTGGACTGTATTCTCTGCCGCCTTCGTACATAAAAAAAAACGAGTAAATTCATGAGCAATTATTTATTTTTAATGTAATAAAAAAGTCCTGAAATGCATATTAGTTTTTGGTTAGAAATAATAGTTTTAGTATACCGATTGACATATTAAAATATTTCACACTATTTTTGTAGGCCTCACATAAATATGATTAAGATCTTTGCACTTTTATCTCACTGTAGTTATAAAATAGATAGTAGTGTAGCAAATAGTAAATATAGATAGTAGTGTAGCAAATAGTAAATATAGATAGTAAATATAGATAATTTTATTTTTATTTTTACTGCATTTTATCATTTTAATGGTTTTTTTAAAGTTTTCTTTCTACGGAAGCCAAAGGTTGAGAATGTGATTTCATTCAATTTAGTAAGTAGATATTGGAAGCCTTCAGCCTTGTTTTGCATTGTGAATGAAAACGTGTTTGTATGTCATACATTTACCTTAATTTCATGCAATAAAGTATGCAATGCCAATTTGTTCTGCGATGCGCAAATTTTGATAGATAAATAAATACATTCAGACGCTATTATTGACGACAATATCGTCCCACTGCTTCACGAGAGGTCCTGGGCAATAATCTACTATGCGGACCCGGTGCATATTGATTGACGCTACATTCTCTCTCTCGCTCTCTCTATAGTCGTTCCCTCAATGGTGAGGAACGTCACTCTGCCAACAAAGCCTGTCAACGATCGTCCTCCATCTGTTGCGATCTTTGGCACCGTGGAGCGCTTTATTCACCGGAACATTGAGCGTTAGTCCTTCTTGCCTTATTAACAGCTCTTATAGATTATCTGGGCCTCTTCGTTGTATATGGCCAAAGTATTGAAACATCCGTTGTAAGTATGCAAATGAGAGTCTGTTCATTATTTATTTTCAGTTCCTTTAAAATGGACACATTCATAAGTATACGGAGGAGGAATCCTGAGTATACGTCTCCAGCAACACATTGGAAAGCGTTACACATGCCCGATTTGTTTTTAATTATCACGCAAGTATTATCACGTGTCTTTCATTGCCGAGCTAATTTTAACTGAAATAATGCGTAATCTAATGCTATCATGCTTCTTTATTGTGTATAGAATGCGAATGTGTTTCAACACAGTGTTGTGTAATATACTTAAAATTATTGATATGATTTTCCTTCACTAACTATACATATAAGAAACAATCGATAAAAGGGTTTCCCCAACTAAATGAGTTGTATAATAGTCGCTACATGTCACGGGCAGAGCCTACGAGTGTACTTCATATAGAATACAAATTATTGTTGTGGTCGTAGTGGTCAAATTTTATGACGTCACAAACGTACATATTCTGTGAACAGAAAATTAAGTTGAATGTACGTTATGTAGATTTTTAAAAGATGCGGCCATGAATTAAACATACGTAAGTACTTATTCTGTTATTCTGGTCGCATAAGATTTGCTGCGTATTGCATCGTTATAAAGACCAATTGTAGTTTTGAGGGAGATTTCTGGTTTATTTCGTACGTTTTAGAAAAATTGTGTTACAAAAGTTATAGTGCTTTACGAGCTTTATTTAACGATGTAATTTTTATGTATAGACGTCGAAATATTTTTGGAATTTTCTGAAAGTTCATATCGTCATATAGTTGAGGGGGAGAGTGCACGCTGAAATCCAACAGCTGCTGAGCACGCTCGACTGGCCACGTTACCCCTCTCTTACAGAATACTACTTTAAAATGTACTGCATTTCCCACTTCATCTTATTTCCCTAATGTACGTACGTGTTTCGGTAGTGAGTGAGATGTGCTAGAGCCCATTCCCGTTCTATCCCTCCCCAATTTCCCAACCCTTTCTCCAAATACATTCCTATATCTCCAAAGGTAGGCAGCGCATCCGGGGGCGTGCCAACGTTTGTCATTTTGGACTAATGTTGGCATATATCGCGGATGTCTATGGGCGACATTATCTACTTACCATCAGGTGAACTGTATGCTCGTCTGCCGCTTTTTAAATAAAAATTAAATTAAAATTACATTAAAATTAAATTAAAATTAAATTAAAATTAAATTGAAATTAAAATTAAAATTAAAATTAAAATTAAAATTAAAATTAAAATTAAAATTAAAATTAAAATTAAAATTAAAATTAAAATTAAAATTAAAATTAAAATTAAAATTAAAATTAAAATTAAAATTAAAATTAAAATTAAAATTAAATTAATTGTTTAATTTTATATAAAAATTAAATTTAAATAAAATTAACTTTTTAAATTTGCGCGTTTTGTACACATTTTATATTGTAAATCAGGGTCTGAACGCGTAAAAGTCTACTGGCGACCACGGACCATGGCTGGTGTAAACCGTGCTGAAACGTCGAGTAGAAATAAAAGATAAATAAATATCTTCAATTATACGCGTTAACTACTCGAATTATAATGTTCGTCGTCAGATAAGATTTCAAGGTGACGCTTAGAGTCAGGTATATTTTTTAAGGATAGTTATAGTATAATACTAATGCATAGTTATAGTATAGTATATAGCAGATAGTCATCAACGGGAATTCGGTAATCCCGCCTACTTACATAAGCATTTCACTGAATTCGTATGAGAACACATCACGGCTTCTCGGTAAACAACTAGTAAAGCGATTACACGCTCAAAATATTTATAATGCAGTTATTCAAACAAACGAGTCATGGTTTGTGACTGAGTGAAATACCTATAATAAAAACTTGATAACAATTAAGATGACAGTTCTTAAAATGTTAGAGGAATAATGATTAGTACACACAAAGGAATTTATATCTTACATTCAATTAAAAACTTGTTAAAAATAATTCTAAGTTAATTATTTAAATTATTAGCCGTGTGGTAAAAGAAATAACAAAGCGGCTACCGCGGGCGTTGAGGAACTACACCACCTCTAAAACAGTGGACTCGCCAATCCGCTTGGACATGTGCTGATTGCATTGTATTGCATTGCAATTATTTGAATAAGAACAATTTAATTAAATATAAAAGACAGAAATTGAAAAATATGTATATTTAAATAATGAATACATAGATACAAATAATTAGATACACTATGCAACGAAAATAAACTAAACGGCGTCTATTTGGAGGAGGTGATCTTTCAATCTCCTCTAAAGAGCTATCCTGAGATGTAGCCTTTCTGATTTTGACGGGAAGTTCGTTGCAGAGCCTTGTGACCCCCACAACTCCCCCAGAATCCCCAGAACGAAGATATAATAATATATATAACTAGCGACCCGCTCTCGCTCCGCTTCGGTTAATAAGTTTTTTTTTTTTCAAAATTTTAAAATAAAATATAGCCTATATTAGACACTGATAATGTAGATTCCTATTTGTGAAAGAATTTTTGAAAGCGGTTCAGTAGTTCCAGAGATTACCCCCAACATACCTACAAACACACAATTTTACCTCTTTATTATATACTAGCAACCCGCCCTCGCTTCGCTTCGGTTTATAAGTTGTTTCTTTTTCCAAATTCTTTTTTCAAAATTTCATAATAAAATATAGCATATATTATACACGGATAATGTAGCTTCCTATTTTTGAAAGAATTTTAGAAATCGGTTCAGTAGTTCCAGAGATTACCCCCAACATACCTACAAACACACAATTTTACCTCTTTATTATAGAATTACAATGGTTTTACGCGTGCGTTCATAAAATACCCATAATAGTCTTAATACTTAGTCGATAACGTTGGTTAATGACACACTGCAGCACGAGCTACAGTTAATTACTGCGGTCACAACGTGTTCCATATCGAGGGGTTCGTAACAGTTTGTCGGATGTGTACCCCACCCCGCACGCATTATAATATTTAACTACCCCCGTGTGTCACACGGATTACTAGGCCTATTCGTTTACCTGTACAGCAACACAACTCTGGAATAGATTACCGGTTGGGATTAGGGAGGCTCCGTCAATTGAACACAATCTGAAGCGTGTATCTGAACACTTTTTACTCAAACAGTGTGAATGACTGATATGTTTATTATTATCTCATTTATATTTTGATGTATGTATGTATGTATGCATGTATGTGTGTGTAAATTGATATTTATGTTGTATTTATGTACTTAGTGTATTAGTATCAAAACGCTATTATATTTAGCGGCACTACCCTTAGCCTGCTCTCAACCACCAAAGGTTAGCTGGAAGAAAATGCTATATAGCATTAAGTTCGCCTTTGTACACACATTTTGGTGCAATAAAGAATTTATCTATCTATTTAAGTTCATGAACAATACGGTAGTTGACTTTGACCTTAATGTTGACATGTTTTATTGGCTTTTTCGGGTGGAAAGAAATTGCTATAAGAAAGTATAGTTGACCGTTTCAAAGAGAATGAATCGATTTTAATAAAAAGACGAATAGAAAGGTCTTGGGCATGTGTAAATTAATATTAATCAGTCCACTTTGAACCTAGGTAGTGGAGTATGGCCCGAAACCTTCTTCTATACTAATATTATAAAGAAGTAAAGTTTGTAAGTTTGGATGTAGGAGGTAATTTCCGAAACTACTAATCCGATTTCAAAAATTCTTTCACCCTTTGAAAGGTACATAATTCCAGATGGACATAGGCTATATATTATGTGCAAAAAATTGGCGGGCATGAAACGCACGCCGGACACAGCTAGTATGAAATACACTATACAGCACTGAAAATTGCTACAAAATCGACCCCGTAGATCTCGAGATTTGAGTGAATATAAAATGAATATAAAATAAAATAAAATGATGATACAAAATCTGCATGAAGCATAATTGGCAGACAGCCAATAATCCATAACAGCTAAACCAATTGTAGAAGCGTGCTTCATATAATTGTTGTCACGTTGGCGGCAGCGGCCGTGTGGCGCCGCGCTGTCTGCGGCGACTCGTGCGTACACAGAACAAACAGTAGCAAAACTCGGCAGTATAATAGAAATAATTGCATTTTGACTAGAGGTCTTTCATCTTACGAAGGCGGGTGACGCTTAGTAGTGGTTGTGCTCGTACAAATACTCGTTGTTTTAGTGTGCGCCGTGGTGTCGGGAACCCAACTGAGCGTTGTCAACTACTGCTAAGCGTAACCCGCCTTCGCGAGATGAAAGAACTATACAAACTAGATCTTAAACAATATAGGTCCGTCTTCAGAAGGGATCGTGTCAGAAAACGCGTCGATATATCAGTGTTGCGTTTGTATGCTTATATATATGAAAAGGTGAAGATTAGTTCACCTGATGGTAACTGGTCACCGCCGCTCGGGGACACCTACAACACCAAGGGGTATACGGTATGACATTCGGAAATAAACCGCTGTCATTTTATTATGCTAATGTAACGTATAAATATTTGTGCAGAAATATATTCACTCCTAAGTGTTTTATTAAGTGTATATTATTGTATTGCGTATTTTTATTTTTTTATAACCAATTTGATAAATACATAAAAAATAACAGTAGCCTTCCATGTCATCTTAAAAAGATCAGGTGTTTTAAAATAAATAAAGAAAATTAAACATTAAAGAGATTTTAATAATACTTGTTATCCATTTTGCGCGGGTGATATCATATTGCATGCCGTGAACTTTGACTCGCGATTCAGCGAGTCTGTGTGGGTGATGAGCAATGTGTGTGTGTGTGTGTTTATGTACTCGTAGATCAACTACTGTTTGTTACCATGTACTACAGTTATGGACTGTGCGCCTTATCTCTTGTACACGTGTCGCGGTTTCCGGCTGTAAATCAGCGCTGTATTTTGATTCACAGTTTGTGCTGAGATACCCTTTCGACACACATGACATAGGACAGTCCTATTAGGTGATACTTTCTTATGTTAGTCTGTGTCATAAACTGGACGTACGCCAAATTTGCTAGCGATTCCTTGATTTTTATGAATAGTTATGTCACAAGTAAATAAGCAACCTTCGCATTTATAATAAAAGATAAATTAGTATTTTTTTTTAATATTAAAAAAAAATTCTAACTGAAAATATTTATACTATTCATATTATGTGCTCTTCCAAATAGCCAAATGCGTTCTTACTTTCCTTGATGTCTTTTGTATGGAGAAGGGGTAATTAACGAATCTACAATAATAACAGACCACAATCATGAATTACTTCCATGGAATTTAACTGGAACGGGAAACGTATATTTAACTATCCGCTATTTCCTCAACTCATTCACTATGTGAAAACAATAAATGATTTTCCTTTTGTTTGTTTTTTTCGCAAAGAGGGAAAAGTTATAAAGACAATATTTTTTCTATAATTGCAAAAGGTAATTCCAAAATAATTGTAATAATATGTAACGTCGTCGTCATAATATTGCCAGTTACGTAGTCTCTTGTGACATAAACCTGTGTCATTTGGAAGACCAAGGTATAGAGCGTCAATAAAAGTTCCCAACATTCCAATGTGATGTCTTGGCAAGAAAAATCCAGTTTATGGAACTGGAGCAGGAGGATAAACGCTCCATCCCATCCATTAGCTTAAAATATCCAGGATTATATTAAAATTAGGAATAGATGTGTTAAGTTTTTGAGGGGGAGAGTGCACGTTACCCCTCTCTCACAGAAGACTACCTTGAAATGTACTGCATTTCCTACTTTATCTTATTTCCCTAATGTACGTACGTGTTTCGGTAGTGAGTGAGATGTGCCAGAGCCCATTGCCATCCTATCCCTCCCCTTTTTCCCAGTCCTTTCTTAAAATCCATTCCTATATCTCCAAAGGTAGGCAGCGCTTCCGGGGTCGTGCCAACATTTGTCATTTTGGACTAATGTTGGCATGTATCGCGGATGTTTATGAGCGACAGTATCCACTTACCATCGAGTGGACTGTATGCTCTTCGGCCGCCTTCGTCCATAAAAAAAATCATGTTAAATTGGATAAGAGAAGATCCTGTCATACTCACTAGTCCCCATTCCGTCTTATTGTCTTAATTGTCCTTTGTAGAATCGCCTCTAGAGCCTGTAGAGAAGCGAGGGCGGGTCGCTAGTAAGAAATAAAATATATTCTAAGATTTCTCCAAAGTCTCATTTTCTGTGTGACTCATTTATTTATCTACTATCTAATGAGACCAATTTTATGCTATTTGTGTTACACTCATATTACTAATTTTTCAAATCTTAAACTCCAACAGGAACAAAATTATCGTCGAAGTAAGCAAAGTACCCCAAAAACAAGCTAAGAAGTAAATAAACCACTCTAATTCTAGCTCTTTCCACCTTTCTCTAGCATACAAGGTCACGTGTAGGATACAAACACACGTGAAATGAATACACGCAGTTATTCTTAGTACGTCGTTACGTAAAATGTCGGCAATCATTACCCATGTTGTATAACACATTATGATAGCGGATGCGTTTGAGGATGCCCAACATGTAAGATATGTTGCCGAAACGGCCGGATATAGGAAAAAAAGCCAATATGTGCTATTTCTGTGAACAACATTCAGATAATCGAACTAGAATGCGGATGGTAATCGTATCATTACCTTATGACTTTTACATTCGGATAGCAGTTATAACCACTGCACACGTCCCACTGCACAAGCCTCCCCCAGTTGTTAATTGGGGGGTTTCGGGCCATATCTACCAGGAGAGCCCAGGAATTGGAGAATTTGGAACCTTCTTCTAAATATGTTTTTTTTTCTTTTATGGCAATAGCGCAATTAGCGCATTGTGCCAATGTTATATTTCTTCGTACAATAACTCGTCAATGTCCAGTTCGGTCGAAGTAAGTTAGAAGTCGCAAAAGAGGACTCCTTAGAAGTACACGAAAAAAGCAGTCCTATGATTTTATTTTGTATTTTGATTGTCACATCGATACGCATGTCACGTGTCGCAACGTGTTTGTACATTAAGCACTTTGAAGTTCAATAAACTATCATTCAATATGAGTTTGTTTATTATCTAGTCGTAGAGAAAGCGTTACAGAATTATATGTCAATTTTATATCCTTAAACATATCAACTAACTAATTACAAAGGAGTTCCTGTGCCTTCAGAGGGTCGCTATAGACAAACAAGATAAGCGTTTCCCCGCCCCCGCAACTGCAATCGCGCAGACGAGCACTCACTTATCTTGTTTGTGTCTATAGGCTCCTATCGATACATAATGGGTATGCTTTATCGATATGACCTCGTCGATTTTCCCAATTACTCACCGAGAGTTGCGTGTTCTATGTAACTTTAGCTGTAAATATTTCAGTCGTGTATTAACAAAACTATGGTAATTCTGAAAAACCCAGAGGTTTTTATAACTGAAGAAATTGACGTACATTATTCTAGTCGTCATACAATATTTTGAGAAACCAAAATATGTAACACATGATGTATTGTAAAATGGAATATATGTTTGTACGTTTGTTTAACCCAAGAACCGCTGGTCTGGTTTTCATGATTTTTTAACAGTAGGTAAGTGATTTACGGTTCATGAAACTTGGTTGTTTATGGTTGATTAAGTTTTATAGCTAATTGTCTTTGGTTAAATTTTACAGTTGGTTAAAGTGAATTTGTTAAATTTTACAGTTGGGTGAAGTTAACTGGTTAAATTTTACAATTACTTGTAGTAAAGTTGGTTGGTCCAATTTTAGGGTTGGTTAATCTTTGTTGGATAAATTTTTAAGTTGTTTAAAGTTCGTTTCTATATTCTACTACCGTGTTTGTGAAATGTAAACTAATCGCTGATTTTTTGGAAATTGTAAGACAAGGAAAACATTTTATTACGTTCGCCTTTTATGTCTTTGAGTCACATTGATACTATTAACAGTTTATGTTCTTATTTTTTTTATTGTTATTGAACCATCCTTTGTGGACAGTGTCCGATGCGAACGGGCCCGATGACCTTTAAAGTGCGCGAATACAGTTACTTGCACCATTGTATAGATTATATTTCAAACATTATATAGAAAATATGTGCAGCTTATATGCACGTAGTTGTATTTATATGAATAATTATAATGTTGTATGTACGCATTATAAGCATTTAGGTACTTAAATATCTCACATCTCGCAGTACTAATTAAAAAAAAAAAAGAAAAACGACATTTATTAAATAAAAATATTTACAGAAACGTCTTTCGTCCGAATTAAATGCACTAATTACAATTTAAACTAATAACTTATGTAACTTTTTAAACATTCGCGTTCTGTACACAATTTATATTCAAAATCGGGTTTGAACGCATATAATAAAGATATTTGTTTACCTTTTATTCCTACTCGACGTTTCGGCGCGGGGTACACCAGCCGTGGTCACGAGTTGACTGAAGAGCCGGGTAGTTCAGAATGGGAGCTACGAGCAGTTTTATCAACTACCCACATTGCACATCTGCACATTCGGAAAGGCTGCACACTACACTAACAATGTCTGCGGACGTATTCGATGGTAAATTGCAAGGTTTACATTTGTTAATCATTGGATTCCATGTAGACGACAGTTTATAGCAGGGGTGGCCAACTTGTTTAGAACAGTGTTCTACTTTTAAAAAATCTGACCTCTTGCGATCGACTTAATTGTGCTTTATTGGGACGAATAAAACAATAATTAGATAGCTATTATATGAATATCAATAATATGATAGTACAATTGATATCACTAGATAACAGAAAATTTCGTTACGCGATCGACCGGTCTGTCTTTGGAGATCGCCATCTTATCAGAGTCCGCTCATACGTGCCTCGTGTTGCCTTGTGGCCCTCCCGCACAAACAAATAGTTCCTAAGACCCCGTTAAATAGAAGTTTTTCGGGTTTAGAATTACATTGAGACGTAATAAAGTGCCTTTTGCAGTTATGGATAGAGGCTATTTCCAACCTGTCTGATTGAGTCCAAGGAACTTAAATTTATCCAACCCTTATTATACCTAATTAATTTACCTTTTTCCCCTGTTTTCTGATAGGTATATAAGTATATTCGGTGTTGAAAGTGTTTCGTCAAAGTGGATGCATTGTTACTTTATGTTGAATCTCATATAAACTACTAATCATATAAAATAACCTACCAATGTTGATGAGTAATTGACTATTGTAATTACTTCTCATATTGTAGTGCCGTATTCTAACGAACGTTGACAATCATCATGGCTATTTGTACTTTCGAAACTGCAGCACCGATTATCGTACCACTGGCGTAAGTTCTCAACGGTATTAATATAATGAGAAACAAAAAACATGAGTTCCTTCAACTCATTATAGAAGGCAAGTCATAAATTCGTAATTGAGATTAAAATTGAATGGTCTGTGTGGTTTGATGCTTCGCCAGCTCGCTGAATGAATGATATGCAATCTAGAATACTCTAGGAATTCATAGTGTTCATCAGAAATTCACACAAAATATAGATACTATCTTTTGACATCGCAGTATATTTCAAAAGGATTTCTCATAAAAAAAGGTCAATAGCCTAACATGATTGATGACATTGTATTTGTATAACTTCATAAACATGCACTCATCATATCCAGCATTTATACATATATTTATATCATAATATATATTTACTGATATATTTATGGAAAAGTTTGAAACTATTAGAAATAGAGAAATTTGTTCTAAGGACCCGTTGCGTCGATTTAAGAGTTATAAAAACTGCACTCAAAAATTTTCAAAAAACTCATGCACAATCAGGAATCGAACAAGTTCATTTTCCTTGAAGAATCTTAAATTATTTTATTCCGCCAGTTGTAAGGAATAAAAATAATGTCTTTATTTTAAGATTTCTTTTTATAAAAAGGTAGCAGAGGAATATAAAGTCTACCTGGTGGTTAGTGGATACTGTTGCCCATAGACATCCGCGGTACATGCCAACATCAGTCCAAATAGACAAACGTTGCCATCACCCCGGATTCGCTGCCTACGTTTAAAGAATTTGGATTGGATTTGGAAAAAGGATTGGGAAAATTGAGAGGGATAGGATAGGGAGGAATGGGCTCTGGCATATCTCAATCACTACCGAATCACGTACAAACATTGACGAATAAGTTAGAGTGGGAAATGCAGTACATTTCAAGGTAGTCTCCTGTGTGAGAGAGGTAACGAGGGCCAGTAGAGAGCGCCCAGCGACAGCGGGATTGCAGCATCATAAACAATTAACTGAAACAACAATGAACAGAGACTCATAGCTCGCCGAATGTTTGACTACTTTACGTATGTAGCACGCAGAGACCACGATAGTCTTGAGAAGCTGTTAATACTATTACTAAAGTGGTAGGCAAGTGGTCAAGAGGGCGAAGCCCTATGCAATGAACTGACTAAGTAGCCAATTAGAAATAATATATACAAACAGAAAAACTAAGAACGAAACGACAGGTTTTATAAATAGCACAAGCAAACAAATGACGATATGCATAACTGTTCGTATTCAGTAAAGCCTTTCGCATATAAGGCTGTGCAATTATTTGACAACAGCTCTCGACGGGGAAGGCCCCGGTGACTCACGAGTCACACAATCTTTTCACGTCTTCAACTTTAACATATCGGAATAAGACCTTGTTACTTCTCGAGGTGTAAACACTGAGATGCCATTCTGTTACTGACAATTTGCGTCAAGAGGCAAGAATTAAGCTGAAACCGTGGGATGCCATTTGACCACAATTGTAGTTGGATTTGACCGCAGAGATACAGAGATAGATGTATGACGCGGGTGGAATACGTTTGAGCTTGTACAGTCGGTGATACAAGTCTGTCAACAACAGTCATAAAAATTATCTAGGACCGCAGGTTTTAGTGGATTGGTTTCCCACTGATAGGGAATAAGGTACATTTTTCCCAGTAGGGATACATTTCCACTGATCCCATCTGTCTAGGGAGTAGATCTCTATCCCATATCTTATATGGGAGAGTGTACCCTGCATTCCCACAGCCGCTGGACGCACTCGAATTGCGCTACTATCCAATGTACCTACGTGTTTCAGCAGTGAGTGAGATATGCCCATTCCCGTCCCATCCTAGCCCTTACTCCCAATCCATTCCTTAATCTGCAAAGGCAGGCAGCAGACAGCCTTAGTCCAGTAGACAGCGGGGCCGAGCCAACGTTTGTCATTCTGGACTAATGTTGGCATGTATCGTGGATATCCATGGACGACAGTATCCACTTACCATCAAGTGGAGTGTATGCGTGTTTGCCGTCTATTTTCTACAAAAATGAATATTTTGCTATAGGGTTAGTGAAGTTAACACTTGTCTTGGGAACTGGATTCCAAAAAAAAGTCTATGGTAGACACCAGTCGGAAAGAAGACTTCACTGTTTTGCGTACATTTTACAAGATTTTTTTTAGAAAAAAGATGAGAGCTTCATGAACCCTATCCAACAACTCATCACTTGTATGAATGTGATTTCAGCTTTTTTGACGTCCCACTGCAGGGCAAAGGCCCCGTCTAGTAAATCACTACGGATTTGCGGGCCATAATCCATCACGAGAGCTCTGTGTGGATTGGTACACGTACTCTAGATATTTTTAGTTTTCTAGATTTTTTAGTTTCTGATATGCGAGCAGTGATAATTTTTAAAAATCCGCACTCAGATATACGGCCCGAGCAAATCAACCAGGCTATCACAGCCCATGTATGTGTGTACCCGTATCTACAGATAATATTTTTTTTACAATGTTTTCAAAAGTTTACAATTTCGTGATTTGAACTATTTAAGAAGATGTCCAACACTTGTTGGTGTAGTGTTCCCGGAACGAACCTGAAAGGAAGGCTCTGATGGAGACTCTAAATCTGAACAGGTGTGATGTAGGGATGTTCTATAGAATTCTGTCCGAGCCAACATCGAAAGCTGCAAACATTCTGTGCGAATTTGCAGGTCGCTATCAGTGTCATAGATAAATTAAGTTAGATAATAATGTAGATAACTAATTATAGTATAGATAGATAGTGAAATTGTAACTTTTAGGGTACGATGGGGCTGACATACACAACAGTGTAAAAGCACATTTCAAATGCAGTACATTTCAAGGTAGTTTTCTTTGAGAGAGGGGTAACGTAGACAGTCGAGTGCGCCCGGCGGCTGTGGGTGAATTCCCACTTGCACTCTCCCCCTACCATATGTGGTTTAATAATAATAAAATAAATAATTTGTATGAGAAGGCTCATGTCCAATAGTGAACGATAAAATGGCTGGTTACGGGAATCGACTTGACCCATTTGATAACTTAAACTGGATGAAACTTTACATTCTATCGATTTTGTTGATAAACTTTGAAAATTATTGTTTTGGATTCAGCTGGTCATCCTTAATCGTAATGATTTTTCTTAAGAATTCCGTGACCTCTCACTTTATCCTATTTGCCCAATGTACCTACGTACGTGTTTCGTTAGTGATTGAGATATGCCATAGGCCATTCCTATCCCATCCTAGCCTTCCTCATTTTCCCAACCCACTCTCTAAATGAATTCCTATATTGTCAAGGTCCAAAACGCATCCGGGGGTACGCCGACATTTGTTATTCTGGACTGATGTTGACATGTATCGCAAATTGTCCATGGATGACAGTATCTACTTAGCATCAGGTGGACTGTATGCTCGTCTGCCGCCTTACAAAACGCCTCACCCAACGAGGCTTATCCTCCTTTCGACATTAAGACAAAAAAACGAAGGTCAAAACTAATACCGTTAAAGTATTTTGGCAAGGCAGTCTGATTACCATTAAGTATAACATAGCTCTGCTAATAAATAGCACTAGAACGCAGCCTCCTTCTCACAGACTTTAGGTAAATAGTTGATCCGACATTTGAATAAGCCTATTTCAGTAGAAAAAAAAACTTCATTTTAGCCAATGACGGATCCGTCAAAACAATTGTATGAAATTATTAATCTTAGTTCGTTTTTGTTTTGGGACGATATAGTCTTAGATATATGTTTTTTTCGCTAATGTTTACTATAATTTCAATAATCACAATATAATTTAGCATCTTTAACGTCAATAACAGTCGTCATAATGGTTAGTGTTTAATTAAAACACGACAAAGAACAAAAAATATACAAAGAGTTTCACATGTGTCCGACTGTACTTATTGTGTAAATTAAGCTCATCTCATGATGATTGCGCCAAAACCATATCCGCATCCATTGGCCAATTCTAACATACATTCACTATTGGTTGTGTTCAAAATTGTGGATATTATAAAGATATTCATGTGTTTATAAAAACATTTTGTTGATACGTCCACAATAACATTCATTTACATCATCAATTATGTTATTAAATCGTTCTTACGTGAAATATGCCAAAATTATGGATGCGTATGCATATTTGCATAATGTATATGTACCTATTGTATTAAACCAAATTGCACCCCGTGACCGCGTTTCTTTTTCTGTTTGATCTGGTGGTTGCCTTATGGCATTATGTGTAATTTGTTGTTCAATGAAGTTTTGAACAAATAAAAATTAATGAAAAAAATAATTATTAACCAATAATAAAAAGGTAATAAATTACCAATGTTATATTTTGTTTATAAAATTTATTATTTATTTAAGTTTACTGCACCTAAAAGGTACAAAGATGGGGATGTAGTGCTGTAAAAATTAGCTAAATCACCGTTAGCGAACCATAAGAACCTTCACGTTTTAAACTTCCAAGGGTTTAAGACCAAACGTTAAGAACTTGGACAATAACGCTCACAGGCGTTAACACTTTGAAACTTAAAGGTCTATTAGCGCTCATTCAGCGCATTTTCCACGAGTCTACACACCGTTACAGCAGAAAATATAAGCTACGTATAGTTCAGAAGAAACTTAAAAGCTTAAAATATTAATAAGATTACTAACATAAATTTATAAGAAGTGTTGATGATGTCTGTACGTATAAGTAAACTCAGACAAATATCATGAATAATATACAATTTTTTTATATTCTAAATCGGGTCTGAACGCGTATAATATAGGTATTTGTTTACCTTTTATTCACGGCTAGTGTAACCCGTGCAGAAACGTCGAGTAGGAATAAAAGGTAAACAAATACCTATATTATACGCGTTCAGACCCGATTTAGAATATAAAAATACTGTAAATACGAGTATATGTAATTTATTGAGCGTGTGGTATCAGCAACACGGATTACCACCCCATTTCTTGCTGTGTGTGTTGTAATAGGAGATTAAGGGTTAGCAAAGTGGTTACCACAAACTCTGTGAAACTACACCACCTCTAAAAGACTGAACTCGTCAACCCGAGCCTCGTGGTCACGCACGAGTAAATGCCTCGTGGTCATGCACGAGAAAAGTGCATGAAGTGGCCCGTGTCAATATGAGGGCTCGAGCTTCACATATATTGGCCGATAAACTAAAGTCTGCAACTACATACATCTTGTTATTTCAAAGCTCACGGTGCTTTCACTGCACCTAGGTTAGTTCGCTGTCGAATTTACTTACGGAACAATACTGCAAGTACTTCTTCTGACCTTTAACAGTAAGGTCGATATAGACAAGTGTCATAACCAAATATGAAAGTGTATTCAATAATCATGAATGAAGAACAATGACTTGTTGCAGCGGTATTTTTGCTGGGTGTGTCTCTAAAAAACCCACAGGTCATTTAAATAGCCGTATATAATCTATACATACATATAATAAAATTGTAACAGGCCGATGTCTGTACATTATAGATATTGAAAAAAAACTAATATGGGGGGGGGGGGTCTTTATTAGAGCAACAGATGCCAAAACATTGTTCTATTATCCTATAGCAATATTTTGAAATCATTCTCTATATTGTAAATAATATTTGTCAAAATTTATCATTTGTATTGATGTGCTCGATTCACAGCGCTAAGTATATTAATATTACTTTACATATATTATTTTTTACTGAAGAAAACTCACTCGTGAAAAATATAACTTCTATACTCCGTCCACTATGTTAGTTTCTATTTGACGTTTGAACGCCTGTCAAGTTCCGTATTTCTTAACACTGTACTCGAAACAATGTCATACTTTATTGTTGAGGGTGAAGAAATAGTGACGTTCTTTGAGTCATACCACAGACTATAAGCTAACAAGACACGTAAAATACTCGAAAATAGTAGAGTTGAAATAAAAGTATATTTAGAAGAAAAATAATAGGGTACCATTTGCATATTAAACAACTATGTAAAGTAATGTGATATAGTAATTTATTAATCGCTGTAGCCAGTGTTGCTAGAATAAAGAAAATCTGCGTTTTATTCCAATTTTATTTCTTTTTATTTTATTGTTTACATATTAATACAATCGTTTAAATTGATTTCCTCTTAACATTTTTGCGATTAATAAATATTTTTAATAAATCGAATCTATAAGAGCGAACGCAAATTGTACTAGAATTGTATCGATAATTGAATCGGTATGAAGCAATTCGGACATCACTAAACGGATCTGTCATCGAGAAAATAATATAGTGGACGGAGAATATGCATTTATGAAGCTGCAACATTCTTTCTTTGCTCATTATTTTGATTATAATTTTAATATGCTTTGTGAAAAGTTGAACAGGGTGTAATTCTACAACAATTAAATATATTATATCAAGACACACGATATTTTATAACGTGTAAAACAAGTTACATAATTATTTTTTACACATGAATGTTATGATATATTTTCAGGTTTTCAGGTCTCAAGTTATCATGCGTTTCAGGGAATTGACACTATAAAATAAACAATATTGAGTTTCTCTGTAACAAAAGAAACGACATTAAAGTCTATTCTTCAAATGTCAATCCCTTTCGTTTCAGACAACAGACAAATTCACAATATTAAACTATCCAAATCAACAACGCCATCGTTGTCTACCTATACATTACAGATATACAAGATCGATAACCTTGTATATCGATGGCGCCCGGAATGAGCGGCAAATTAAAATCGAAGAAATAGATTTTTTTTACACATATATGATAATATCTTTGGGATTAGTTTAATTATACCATTTTACCCTCCGAGTTTAAACAAAAAGTGCGTATTTTCAAGTACCTAGTTGTATCATTTCGCACAAACTGTATCTCAGGATCTATATATCTCGTATCGCAATGTGGATTAGTCAGAAAAAATCTTTTTTTTTCTGAGTATAATGCACTTAAAAATGGAAAGTGATAAGTCCGGTCTTCACAGGACACACAGATATATGCCGCAGAACCCACAACCGATAAGACGAGTTTTCGAATGGAAAACACAAACCGGGAAACGTGGAGCGGGACACCCTCTGGCTAGGTCCACTGACGACTTGGAGAAAGAAAGGAGAAGACCGTATGTGGTGGCGGTTCTTAGGCCTTGAATAGGTCTGTAATGAATAGGACTTGAATACTCAGTGACTCTAAGAAAGACTCTGTGCAGTGAAAAGACAGGCTGATGGTATGGTATGGATTATCAGAGTAGTAGATAGATATAACATTATTAATAAATAATAATTTCATATCTATTCATAAATAACTGTATATCTATCTACCGTTTTTATGCGCCTCTTAATCTAATCTATGACGTCAATGGTGGGTGGAGGACATGTTATGGAGATGCGAACATTTAATGATTGATCATAGTAAACAAATTCTTTAGTATTATTAGTTTTTATCTTGCTTGATCGTCGTCATTATAATTCAATTAAAATTAATGAAAGCTGGCTAGTAACGCACTTTGACCAATTCATTGCTAAAGATCGTATTGAAAGCAAAAAGTTTTGCTTCGATACAAGAAGTTTGAAATCTGTTTCATTTTTCATTCTTTAATTTTGAGGACTTTGAGCCGAGCTGATGATATGCGAATACTGGGATAATCACTCTATTAAATACACATTAGAGTTGTTGTCATTCATCAGCGCTTGCGGTAGCGGCTTTGTCATCCTTACTCGCCTTTTTTCACATCCATGAAATCCTTTAATCGAGATTCCTTCATCGAATCACGTGGATCTGTTCCAATTTTAGAACATTCGTTTTAGCAAATTCAAGGTCGGAGATTATACTTAACCTAGACTGCATGACACTGCAAGTTTCATACACTTTCCTAGGCAAAGTGATATAGCAAATTTTGTTCTGAGTCATTGTGATTTTCTCCCACGGCGTTCGAAAATGATGATGTTACCATTCAATTTACTATTCCTATAGCGTAACTAGTGTGACAGTACCATAATAGAGGCTATACAGAATAAACAGTAGTGTATTGTCGTGGAACATGCTCGTAAGTTGCTTCACGCACACAAACGTATCATCTGTGGTAGGTTTCAAGTAGCTTCGTTACTTGCATAATATTCGTATCTCCATTTCTAAGTCCCATACGATATGGATTCTGTGATGGATAACTTGTACTTGAAGGTTCATCGGGTTTTAGGCTCCTCGTGCCTCAACAGTGAATAAATCAAGGCAATGTTTACATCGTTTCGCACTTAAAAATAAAATTTAAAGGGCTCAAATTTTAAAATACCTATTAATTTTAATGATTAATTATTAATTTATTTTACTAGTTCTAATATATTATTTAAATGAATCGAAAAGCAAAATTATTTTGAGACAAACCTGTGATGGAATACTGTCTTCTCTCTGCAATAATGTGACAGAAGGTTGGACCGCCCGCGCCGCTAAACGTTTGACGCATTGGTTTTAGTGCGAAATCTCAGGAACTTGATCTAAAGGCGCCGACAGTTCTGTCGGCTTGTCGCACATTCATCGACTATTGCATAAAATAAAAAAAACATTCGCATGACGTAAGTTGGTTAGTCAGAGGTATGCAATATGTGAATGCATTTCTCTGAAAAGATTGAAGTATAGGCGCAGTTTTCCAGAAGTTTGTCCTCCAGGGAAATCCGTTTTGAGAATCCAGCAAGCAGTTTGTCCTCTTCCAGTAGTAATTCTTTCATAAAAGAGAGAAGGGTAAAGAGAAGTTTGAATTCATTGCGATAACGATCATAGTAACAACCAAACGGTTCTAAAGTGACCTATTCAGATTATTTAAATACTTGATAATGTAAAAAATAATAACGATTAAAAAGTTTTCAATTCAATTATTTTCAAACATTGCATATATAGTATGTTAGTAGAAATACAGTGTCTTAGAACAGAGACTACCTTAATAAAGGTGCACACAGCAACCGGCGCTCGCAAAGGACCGAGCAAAGCTCTATTGAAATCGACCTGTCGTCACTATTGTAGCGAATAAGCCTGATATAGTGTTGATGGACCGGGCGCAGACTCGGGTGTCTTTAGTGGACGTCATCATCCCACATGACGGGGGCCTCGTGAAAGTCGAAACCAAGAAAAGAAGAAAGTATCTTGACCTGGCGCAATTGATCACCGACATGTAAGGAATGATGTCGACTAAAATCATTTCAGTTATGTTGTCTAACGAGCTAATACCTACATCCTCGAGAGTTTGTGGCGGTTGGGTTTCCGTGGCGGCTATTTTTCAGCCAAGATGCAGAGGGTGTTGTAGTCTCTCGGGCCATGAACCCTGGCAAACTGTGGTTCTGCCGGAGGTTATATCGTCTCTCTCACATTTTGGCTCCCCGGGGGAGAGACGAGATGATATGGTACCATTTACTAAATAATAAACTGAGAAATTATTGAGAAAGAAATTGAAAGAGTCAATGTCAAAGAACTTGTCGTTGTGTCAGATTTTTAATGCCAGAATTTGTGTATCACATATTTAATATTCTATTATGAAATATATATTATAACTTTATCTCAAAATACAAAGTAACTGGTAAGGTCATCAAGAGTCGTGTCCCTCGTTGCGGTTGCATTAACATGAATACGCCTTGCATTTGGGTCGAATACACCCATGACAACACCTAGCAACACGTGCCATTACCAAAGTTCACCACACATTACGCTATTAACATTACTACGTCCTAAAATAAAGTTTTTAGAAGCAGCATTGTATAAGCGCGCGAAGCAATCTGCATAAACTGGGTCGGTCATCCGAGTTTACTATAAAAGCTCAATGCTCCGGACATTCCAAACCATTGCGTAGTTTTCAATTACACACTATCCATTGCCGTGTATTTATTTCTTATTTGAAATATTTTTCAAATTAAACATTCAGTGTATGTGTTTGTATGTTTTCAGGGGAGCGTGAGTGCATTGAAGGCTGCTCAGGAGCGTGAGAGTGTGACGCACCGGAAGCGCTGCGCATGCCGCCAGCGCCGCGCCTGGCTCGCAAAAAGAGAGAACTAAATTCCTGGACACAGAATGCGTTTCGTCTGCTCTAACTGTGAATAAACTTATAATTAAATCCTTAGTCGTTCTCAGACAGAATTCCTGGTAGGGTTTTGACCGGATGGATATAATTTATAAGCTCATTCGATTAACTATGCAATAAAAACTTTGAAGAGCAAAGTATAATTATTTATAATCGACATTGGCATCTGCATTCAAAATTTTTTAAATCAAATTAATTCGGCATACGTTGCCGAATTTAAACATACGATTGATAAATACATTTCTCAAGTTCAGAGTAATAAAATCGGATGATATACATACAATGTAGATATGTTTATCATATAGAGAAGAAAGATCTATCAAACATATCTACATTACAAAACTATAGACTTAATAATTAATCTATTGTATGTGTATATGTTATTGTAAATGCTCCAACTATCGTAAATCCTAAGATCTTCCAGTAAAACCTAAGATTTACCAATTCTTTGTGGTAAAAGTCCGAAATGTTCTGCGATCATCGTTAATTTTGAACTTTTACCAGCATTCACTCGGTATATCTTAGGTTTTACCTCAGAGACATGGTAAATGTTGAAAAAATAGTCAAGTCTTGACTCATCCTGAGTCATTGCAACTGCTCCGGCGCTACGGGAAGTGCAGCCCCTTCGCCCTTGGGTAACACAGCACAGAAACCCATGCCATGCGAACCCATCCCTTCGCGCTTCCGGCTTATAAACACTCTAAGGGTAGGGCAGACAAGTACCACGTGGATTCGGGGTTGACGGGGGTTTCCAAAACCAATTACTAACCGTCTTTAGTAAAACCTCGCATGTACCAAATTCTGATGGTAAAAGCCCGCAAAATCATCTCACTTTATATAAATCCTTACATTTACTAACTCATGTTGGTAAATCCGAAGATTTACAAGTAAAACCAAGGATTTACCAATATACGTGCTTTTACAGTAACATATATATATATATTATAAAGATTGAGATCTTGTGGCAAGGTACCCAGCATGCTGGCGGCATTACCCCGTTGAATAGATATGCTGAATAGTTGAATAGTCCTGGGGTATCGATAGGGCTGCCACCCCTTTGGGTTTGGCCTGGAGTCTCCGGGTTTGGTGGACGCTTGTCCGGGCTACGGGTTAACATCGTGTATCTCCGGGCGGCTGTGACGTTGAACATTCAAAAATCTCAGAAAAAATAGAAATATGATTTGTAAACCGGCTCTAGTAAACATTACCTAATACCCACTAAGATAGATTACTTTATCGATTATTGTTGTGACAAATGCAAAGATACAATTTAAAGCGTCGCTGTGTGTACGAGTATCAAAGACAGTATAAGTTTATCTTGTGGTAATTTTATTGGAAACTTAGTACTAGCCAAAGTACTAACTTTAAATTAAAAATTTACTGCTATTTCCTGTTTCCTTTTTGACCCATTTTTTTTAAACCCCGAGTTTAGAGTATTCTGAAGGTGGCAGCCCTAGGTATCGATCAAGCTCTTCACAATGTCGCTAAAGAGACAGATTTTGACAATAAAACTTATAGGTGGTAGGACCTACATCTAGATGCAAGATTTGAGACGAAAACAAAAAATGGCGTCCTGTCGATATACGATTGATTTTGAAATGGAGTTCATTTCTTATATGTATCTATCCACGTAAAATCAAATGGTAATGAAGTGGTGAGGATTGACCGGGGTCATTGGCCGGGTACGTTGGCCGTTTGTTTGCAAACAGTGTGGCTGCTCTTTCCTGTCTGCGGTTTTGCATACTGTCCATTGCTATTAATTAGTAGGAGTTATGTCGTTGTTAGATAATTAAATTATTTAAGTAATTGGTGTCACCGCATACATATGTTATCAGAATGCAATTACACACTATTGTAATATTCAAGTTTTATAATTTTCTTGTATATTATTAGCCATGGAAAGAACGCTCCAAGTATCTTTTCGGGATAAAATTTGAAACGAGGATACTTTATAAAAAAACAAAAAGACACGGACAAAGCTCATGGAATCACCATGCTGAAGTGGCAACGGGCAATCCATATCTGCTGCGGGACCGACAAGCGATGCGAGGTAGACTGGTATCACGACGAGCAGTGCGAACTCGCTCGGCCCTACTTGAACCGTTTTTTTTAATTATGGACGAAGGCGGCAGACGAGCATACAGTCGGTAAGTGGATACTGTCGCCCATAGACTTCCGCGATACATGCCAACATTAGTCCAAAATGACAAACGTTGGCACGCCCCCGGATGCGCTGCCTAGCTTTGGAGCTATAGGAATGGATTTGGAGAAAGGGTTCGGAAAATAGGAAGGGACAGGACGGGAATGGGCTCTGGCACATCTCATTCAATATCGAAACACGTACATACATTAGGGAAATAAGATAAAGAGGAAAATGCAGTACATTTCAAGATAGTCTTTTGTGAGAGGGGTGGCATGACCAGTCGAGTGCGCCCAGCGACTGTTGGATTGCAGCGTGCACTCTCCCCCTCATAACTGAAGAACCTACTTGAAGTTTGTGGGTAGTGGGTGGATGTGGGGAGTAGTAGATCGTAAATGGTGGCGTGCTTCAGGGGTGGCCAATATCAAATATTGGAGAGACAGGCTGATGGTATGCATAGCTGGGCATAAGACCGTTAATCCGTCAATCGTTAATTAACGAAGATAACTTTTCGTGTAACGGATTAACTTTTAAGTTAATTTTTAAAAATGTTAACGGACTCTTTAACTTCTGTTAACTTTCTATGAGTCCGTTAATCGTTAAAGTTCGCCGCGAAAAACATGTTCTTACTTGTTCGGTCGTGAGCGCGTAGGCGGTAGTTAGTTAATAGGCGTAGTTCAAGCGGTGGTGGCAGAAGTAGCAATGGAGAAGAAGATGATGATTTTTTTATTTCTGTCACGCAATCTAAAGAGAAGACTAGCGGACACCGATCTTTAAAAAATAAAGCCTAAAGTCTAGTATAAATGTGGCTGGACATGAAATCAAAAGACTCATTCAACGATGCGGCATTTTAACGGAGAAAAATGCCGGAGAACAGATTTTAATAAATCTATTTATTAAATATAATACCGCTATATCTTCCAGTGCTGCAGTTGAGCGAACCATGCAGTTGCAGTTTTTTCCATGGGTAAAGATATTTTGACCCCAAAACGATCATCGCTGTCCGATGACAATTTCAATATGTTAATGTTCATGAAGGGAAATATGCATCTCATGTCAGACAGTGATGAATAATGAATGTTACGGGTTTTTATTTTCAGCAAGATTGTCAATTTTGATCACCCTTATAATAATTATCCCATTAATTATTTAATCAACCTGAATGTTATGTCAGATACCATTATGCTTCGCTATCTGACTTGAGATTCATATTTCTCTTGTTGGTTTTAATAAATAAATAAATAATAAACAAGCAAAGATTTATATCCTGTTTTTTTTCTGTATCTTTTATGTGATCCATGTCCTACCTAAACATCTCATTTCACATATAGGTACAACAACATAAGTTGTAATATTACTATTAACGAGTTAACGATTAACTTTAACTTCCGTTAAATCATCCGTAAAATAACGCTTTAACGATTAACGAAGTTAACTTTTTTATTAACGGACTAACGATTAACGAAGTTAACTATTTGATTAACGATGCCCAGCTATGATGGTATGGTATGTTATACCGCGTGGTGTAGGCTGACTATACAATAGCACGTAAAAGGTGATAAAGCTACTAAAGGATAAGAAAGCCGCTAACAAGCGCTGAGGAACTGCACTACCTCTTAAAGAGTGGACTCGACAACCCACTTTACCAGCGTGCAGTTCTAAAGCCATACATCTCTCATGCACAAGGCATGTGCATTAATAGGTCCGTGTCCAGTAGTGGATATATTAATGGCGTTTGATGATGATGTTGATGAGGGCGGTATGTTACTCGTAGGTTTTCAACAGGTTCTATTAGTGCACCTGATGATGGTGGTATTTTTTTTTTATAGACTAGTGGGCGGACGAGCAAGCGGTCCTACGTGATGGTAAGTGTTACCGCCGCACATGGACAGCTGCATACGCCCAGGGGGTATGCGGGCGCGCCGCCGACCTTGCAAAATCCTATTCACAGCTCGAAGAGAGCTCTACTAGGGGTACTTACTTAGGGGTCGCAAACCGTGATCCCTATTTCGAAATTTTTTGATATCATTGGTATTGTTCGCGGGTACAGCAAGTTAGTCAGAATTTCGGACTTTAGCGCATTGTATAATAATAATTTTTAGAAACGACATAGAATTAATTAAATAAATTGCCCCATTTTTGCCCATTTCGAAGGACGGCGACATATGTGTTTAATTATTTTAAATGAGAAATCTCCGTGATAAATTTCTTGTCTCTAACTTAAATAGCTCTTGACATACAGACATTGAATAAAAAAAAATCACCCCCTTTTTTCCCTCTCTTCCCAGTAAGATTACTAAAAATCCTTGCTTAGTGCATACGTAGAATTTATTACGTACGTCATAAAACCTGCCCACTGGGCAAATTTCAAGTTTATAGCTGAGGTTTAGGATCGGCGATGATGAATCAGTCAGAGTCAGTCAGGACATACCGTTGCTACATTGTCTACCGTTGCGCATGTGACGGCGAGGGCGTCCCGGTTTCGGCCGTAATCCCATGATGAACGGCGTCCAGCCACACCCACGCGTGCGTACGCGCCATGGTGCACGCGCGCCATGCTCCGGAGCTATTTCCGCATCTGGCGTTTTCGTAAACAATGTAAATTTGGAGCAAAGCATGATTCAGATTTATAGCACAGCTTATAACGTCTATTGCAACCCGGAAACGCTAATTGTGATCAAATAATCTTTTAACAGCGACACAAAAAGCTCGCATTTTGCTTTTGGAGTTGTATTAATGTTGTATAGTCAGATGCGGTTGATTGCATTCGGCAATTACTTGGTAAGTTTTCAATGTAGAACTGGAGAGTTAATGTCAATTGCACATTTATATGTTTCGTGTGTATTCTCTGTCTGTAAAGAAAATCTATTTCTTCAATTTGAATTTGCCGCGCATGCCGGGCGCGGTCGATATACAAGGTTATCGATCTTGTATATCGATGTATGGTAATCTGTGGTCTATAATCTATGGTATATCACCATAAGTAGTCTATGGTGACATGACGATGGCGTTGTTGATTAGAAAGCTTGAGTGCGAATATAGTTTAATATTGTGAGTTTGTGTGTTGTTGAAAGAGATTGACATTAATTGAAGAATAGACTTTAATGTCCTTTCTTTTGTTACAGGTTGGATTTTTATTTTGTAATACTGTGCTAAACACACCATTATAGTAAATAATTCAATGTGAAAAAGCAATAAACGTTACTTTTGTTACAGAGAAACTCACTATTGTTTATTTTATCGTGTCAATTCCCTGGAACACTATTATAAATATATTTAAATATTATTTTAGGTAAATTGAAAATACATATTATATATTTTCAATATGTAAATATCATATTTTACAAATTAGAAAACATTATTGAATGAGCTATATGCATAAACATACATATATTTAATGGCTATATGATAATAAACGCTATATTTATGTAATCACAAAGGAATTACTCGTATATGACAAAGGAACTCTACATGCAGAAAGAAACACATTATTTTTTATATAGATCAATAAATAGCGCCTAATTTAAGTATGATATTATCAAATTCAAATTCTTTATTTGTATTAAACAGACTTGATACAAATTTATAGTGTCTGACTCCCAAACTAGAAAAATCTGTATTTTGGGAGCCAGTACCATGAAGTAATTTTTCATCTATATCCGTCAAATTTATATCTTAAGAGACGTGTTAACAAGGCTGTGCTGACAGTTTTTGAATGCATTCCTGTTGCAACCTTTATTGCATTCACGTTTTAACTTAACCACTAGTAACATGTAATGTAAGATATACAAAAACAAAAGGACCTTATCGTTAAAAGGAAATATCTTCCATGCAACCAATGGATAGAGAAAAAATTAAGCGGAAGAATTTGCGGATTTACCGATTTATGAAAGAAAATACATTTATCGCAGCCTCGCGCGGGGAATCCATATATCCTAACAAATTTTTACTGACGTCTAATTTAAAAATTTCGCCACTAACTGAACACTGCATATCTTAAACCACGCTACTTTTGGAACCCATTTGTAAACAATCTGCGAAAGTTTTAGTGGTTACTGCATACGTGCTCACATTGTTATGTGTCACGATGCGGCGTGAGAACCGCCCACCACTGGCCTAAACTATGCCCAAACCTACGTGACGGAACACACGCGCCATACAAAATTCCCGAGGTCATGGACCACATAGTTGCTACCCCTCGTTAAAAACACACAGCTGTGTAAAGTTAGACGAGGGTGAAATATGAGATTTTCATTTGAAATCAAATAGTTTTACCGCAACGTTTAAGAGCCATGTTTATATTTGTGTAAGTGTTTAATTTTATTACTTTAAATTTAGTTATAAATTCATTGCGATGATTACAGGTAGGTACTCGTGTGGTTAACACAATATGTTAAAGGCGTAATAATACGTTTTTCTGTAATATAACCTATGCCGTACATAGACCACAATTTTAACCGTTCGAGAAACTCCTTGTCAATCGTGTTAAACCTTGTGTCTTTGCCTCAATCGAGTTTTTCGAAATTCGAATGTCGTAATTTGCGATGCATCTTTAGAGAAATTTCTTGGAAAATGCAACTTTATTTGAACTATATTGTTTTATATTTGAACAACGATTATCGTATCATACAATCTTGATAAATGATGAAGAATGCGATTATAGAATCTCCTATAGCACAATCTGCGTCGTAACCCTCTCCTGCGTCACAATCATCCTACCTAAATGTGTTTGTTCTTGTTGATCTATCCGGGAGACAGTGACTCACTGGGTTGCCCCTTACTCACCGACAGGATAACATGACGTCACAGGGATTCGGGGAGCATGTCCCTGAAATTAAAAGTAATTACTTGGTGCGTCTGAAGACGTTAGTCACTTTTCATTCATGTGAAGTAGTCAAAGATTTTATGAGTTGCGCAACGGGAACATGACTTTATATGGATGTAAGCTATGACCCAAATAGTGACCTGCCTTTCATATAAGCAGATCGTAAAATATATTGTGTTTGGCATTATATCCCATTCCCCAATGTGATGCATACGTGTTTCGGTAGTGAGTGGGATATCCCAGAGCCCATTCCCATCCCATCCTTTCTATTTTTCTAACCCGTTCTTCAAATGCATTCCTAAATTTCTAAAACTAGGCAGCGAATCTGGGGGCGAACCTATGTTTGTCATTGTGATGTTCGCGTGTATTACGGATGGGAAGACATGCAGTTAACTGTATAGGTAAGTAGTAAAATAGTCTGTAACTTTTGTAAAACTCGCGTTTTGGACATATTTTATATTGGACATCGGGTCTGAGCGCGTAAAACTTGCCTAAACGCATAAATAAAACGCGTAATAATAACAAGTAAAACGCGTTTAAGTGACCACGGCTGGTGTAACCCGTGCCGAAACGTCGAGTAGAAATAAAAGGTAAACAGACCCTATTTACAATATAAAATAGCATGTCTATATAGACCAGTCATTCCCAAAGTGGTCCATACGTACCCCTGGGGGTCTATGGGATGATCCCAGGGGTCCGTGGTAAGTAAAAATTATTTTGGGGGTGCGCGAAGAACTACCGGGGTCCGCGAAAAAATTCATCCTTCTCACTAAAATTATTTAAGTACTTATGAATATTTTCAAACACAATTGCATTTTTTCTTTTGTTTTCCTAAAATTAATAACCATTCTTTTAAAAATGTGCACTTAATTCATTTACCTACCTACGTGCAATTATCATTGATGCACATGCAATTGCAATTGCATCAGAGAGGAAAGAATAAAGTATTTTTAGTGGGTTTTATTATATCATAAAAGTTAATTAATTTGGGGGTTCACAGTTAAGTTTTTGTTATGGTAAGGGGTCCATCACCGAAATAAATCTGGGATTCACTGATATAGACTATCAATCTACGCAGTCGATTAAGAACAATATTTATAAAAGATATGATTTAACTGATCGGTGTTTTAATCGAATTATGATTCGCGTTAATTATAAATTGATAAGCGAAAATGATTGATTGATTGAAAATGCTGATAAACGGACCAAGCGAAAATAACCCGCTGTTATTTTTATTATGATCAATGAACTTTAATTTTATTAAAATGAAACAATGAACAAAATTTACAAACTTAGGACTGAAAATACTTTTAATAGATATACTTTGAACTGCATATAATTTATGGTTAAAAGAACTTACCTATGAGAATTTCAACCACAATTATAAGAGACTAGCGGCTCGCCCTCACTTCGCTTCGGTTTATAATTTTTTTTTTTTCAAAATAAAATAAGCCTAATATAGGCCTATAGTTTATAAGCCTATATTAGACACGGATAATGTAGCTTCCAATTTGTGTAAGAATTTTTGAAATCGGTTCAGTAGTTCCAGAGATTACCCCCAACATATCTACAAACACACAATTTTGCCTCTTTATTATATTACTATAGACTAGTATATTACTAGTTATATTACTATAATCGCGTCTGAAGTTGTCATGTAGGGGACGGAATCGACTTACAGCATAGTGAGGATGACAAAAAAAGGACCACAAGGTGAATGTGTATCCAGTATTCACATGTCCGCGTACATGGCCAGCACACGACGTGTTAAGGTCGGTCATCGCCGCTGTGCAAAGCTCCATATCTCCACGCAGACACATCCTCCAAGCGATTACGACCTCTATCTTGTCAACAATAAGATACGTGACAATGACAAGGTACAGTTCCATTAGTTTATGAGAATAATAAGTTAATACGAACGACGGCGCCACCGAATGATATCACAGTGACTCATGGAGCGTAAAACTATGTCTGTGCTGTTTGGGGCGCGACTGTGAGTGACTTGCAATACAATACACTGAGGTTTCCTATGAACTACAAATAGGAATTTTACTTTTGAGCGTACCGACTGTGCTGTAGTTTTGCTGCAAATACTGTCTGTGCAAATACTTGGCCATGTGTGACCCAGCTTTAGAATAGCATCATCATCATCCCATCATTTCCCGTGGGTGTCGCAAAAGGAAATTAAGGAATACTAATGCCGCTACCATAAGCTCTTAGGAATTTCACCACCTGTAAAAGAGTGAATTCGCCAACGTACTGTTTTAAAGCCATACAATGTGCTTGGGGTGGCGCGTGCGGCGTGATCAGCAATGGACTTTGAAAGGGTCCCTAAATTTATAGAAGACTTGTGGTACTAGAACTAAGAAGCATTCATACCCCTGTCCAAAAAAAATGTAAAACAAATCTAATTTTCTCCTTATTAAGTTCCATTTTACAATTGTTACAAAATACGAAAAGATAAAACTTTTAACTTGTAATTTAAATTTGCTGTCATTACAAAAAGTTAGCTCTCAAACGGTATATCGCTTTCCCGCCAGTGACCAGTGTTGCCAGAAATATAGCGCGCTAAAATCATACGTACAAAAGGGCCGTGAACTTTTCAGACTTCCCATTATAAAAACAATTGAATATGACGATTAACGATCGTCACAACGTGACGATTAACAGCCAATGAAAATGCAAGAAAAATAAATTTTGGTTATTTTTTTTTTGAAAAATCTAAATTTTTTATTTTATTTTGTTACACATTTAGAAAGATTTTATAATAAAAAGTAGCAAGGGCAATATTGTTTTAATCAAAATTAACGCTAAATTAAAAGTTGCAAATTCACACATAGTTTATAATAACTAAATAATTCTATACTTCTTGTATTTCAGTTTATTTTTGTACAGGCTGTACGCGAACCTTTCCCGAAGCCTAAAACTATGGATTCTGTCATATCTCATCTTAGGTCTCATTATTTGGTCGGCTTGAAACCCGTGTTTAATAAGGGATAATAAGGGATAACAAAGCCGCTACCATAAGCTCTGAGGAACTACACCTTTATAAAAGTGTACTCGCCACGTCGCTTGGCCAACGTACCGTTTTAAGGCCATATATCCCTCGTGACCATGACAACATTCATGAGGAATTGTACGGTCATTTCTAAATCAGAGTTGGGCTGATTGTGTATTCTAAACTTTTCTTTCCAAGCTGAGAAAAAAAACGCGAATAAAAAACATGTTTACACGAGTAAGTTTTCTCGATCGTTAACATCGGAGACGGCGATGCCGTAACTAATGCCCGAATGGGTATTGTTACCGCAGAGCGCCGAGACAGCGGATCTTTACCGCTGAACAATGGCCAGTGAATCCCTAATTATTTACAATTACGGGTTAGTATTTATAAAAATAGAAAACCCGGCAGGTCATTGCTTGCATTTTTTGTTTAGCTTCACGGAATATCCATCTGTTTTTTGCGATTAAACGCCTAATCTGCGGTTCTAATTAGACTAATAACATCGGTGGTATAAACGTTCTGTCACAGAAGTAATTGGGTGATAGTGTCCCAGAGTAGAAACCATGTGCAGCGAGTACTCACTACATTTTAACTTAATTTTTAGAGACGGTTATTGTCCCTTATATATTTAAGGGGCAATAACCGTCTCTAGGCGCACTCACGTTATTCCTCTCTCACAGAAGACTTCCGTGAAACATTTCCTACTTTATCCTGTTCCCCTAATGTACGTACGTGTTTCGGTAGTAATGGTTTCGGTGAGATATGTCAGAGCCCATGCCTCTCCCATCATATCCCTCCCAATTTTCCCAACCCTTCCTACAAATTAATTCCTAAATCTTCAAAGATAGGCAGCGCATCTGGGGGCCTGCTAATATTTGTCAATCTGGACTGATGCAACAGTATACACTTACCACCAGGTGGTCTGTATGCTCGTCTGTTGCCTTCCTTCTATATACAAAATAAAACACCTCGATATCAATTTGTGTCATTTCAATTTGTATTCTTTCATTTTCTATTTTAGTATAAATGCTTTGGTTACTTTCATACCTTGGTGTGGTGTCGACTGGCTTTAGAATTGCACCACTCCATCTCGTCCCGTGGATTTTTGTCATAAATTCTAAATTCTTGTGGTCCTAGTGGCCTTTCAAGAGTCACTAGACATGTACAGTTTAGGGCGAGCGTAGAAGGCGCTCAGCCAGGAGCAAAAATGTGTGTGGAGTAATGAGCCTAATGGCTCCCCCGTCGGTAAACCGGCGGAGAAAACGAAACTCTGCTCAGGGCGTTGCCTTGGGATGGTACCGCGCGATCGCGAGACGGAGAGAAGCGCCCAGACACGTGCTGATACCTGATAAAAGTGTTGGTTGAAGGCCAGTGTGTGCTGATGACGTAGCGAGGGGGACGTCCTCGTCTCCGCCAGCGGGGACGGTGTACATGTGTAGAGTGTGCGTGTAGTGTAAGAACCGCTTTGTCAGCGGTGGCAGCGGATGTCTATGGGCGACAGTATCCACTTACCATCAGGTGGACCATCAGGTGGTGTTCGTCTGCCACCTTTGTCCATAAAAAAAAGAAAATTGTTTGGTCCGGGTCGTTTAGGACGTGCCGAGGATGATGGTATCGGGGACACAAGTTGGACTGGCAACTATTAGGGTGTTGGGATGGTGAGGGACTCTGTCATAGTAGCGTCGGGCGGAACTTTCTGTGGAAGTCGTAAAAGCCGACTAAAGGATTACAGGGCCGTTACCACAAGGCCTGAGGAACTACACCACCTCTAAAAGAGTGGACTCGCCAACGCGCTTGGCCAGCGCGGAATTTAAGGCCTTCATGTACAAGACTATACATGCATGAGATGTCCAGCAGTGGTGAGTAAAAGGGTACTTTGATTACATTCCCAATTTAAAGCAATATTTATTAAGGAACATTTAAAATCATTAAAAATAAAATAAATAAGATTAATTTATAACAAAGGAAATTGATAAATTCCACGAATAAAATTCTCCGAAACAGAATGCACTGAAAGCATTTTGTATGCCCACTTTCAAAATCGCCGCGAAATAATACGAAATGTAATTCATCTCCAGTTTGACATTTTAGATTATCTTCTAAATCGAAAAATAATTTATTAACCATTTCCTTCGGAATTTGAACCCTATCCCCTATACCACAAGAAAGATCTAATTTTTATTGCCGCAAGGAGTTTTTGCGCATTCGTTATCGAAATTCGGCCTTTTCGAAGAACTTATTAGTTTTATTAAAAGCCTTTGTATTATGGTCTGAGCAAAGGGGCTGTGGATTTTCACCTGAATTTCGTCGGTGCAGACGCAAAGCCTAAATTTTAACCGATAACACTGGCACCGACAAAAGAGAAAAATGTACGGCGACCATGCTTCTCCTAGCATAGGGCATTCAAAGAATATTATAGTTTAATTACAAGAAATTAGAAATTACGTAAGTTTTTTTTATAGACTAGTGGGCGGACGTGCAAGCGTTCCCACGTGATGGTAAGTGTTACCGCCGCCCATGGACACCTGCAACACCAGGGGGTATGTATGTATGTATGTACCACTACTAGAAGTATGTATTTGCCGAGGTAGGAATATAAAAGAATTATCGTAAAATTTTATAGTTAGAAATATTACAATGCAATGTTGTTCATTGTTTAGTATTTTTTATAGGGAGAAGGTGGCAGACGAGTAGCTACCTACTTCTATTAAGAGTGACAAACATTGACACGCCCTCAGATACACCGCTTACCTTTGCAGATTTAGGAGCCGATTTAGAATAAGGATTGAGCAGTTTGGTGAATAGGAGTGAACGAGAGTAGATGAATGTTTGGTGCCTCAGCACTCCTGTATATTTACTTCTAATTCTCAACTTCTAGCTCAACTCAAATCTCAGCAGTCAAGAAATAGGAGTAAACGAGAGTGGATAAATGTTTGGTCCTGAGACCCAGCAGTGGAAAAATAGGAGTGAACGAGAGTGGATGAATGTTTGGTGCCTCAGCACTCCTGTATGTTTACTTCTATTTCTCAACTTCTGGGTCTCAATCCAGCAGTCAAGAAATAGTAGTAAACGAGAGTGGGTGAATGTTCGGTGCTGAGAATCCAACAGTGAAGAAATCCACTCCAGGTAAATATATAATCATATATTTGTTTACTTGCCTTTATTATTTTCAACATGAAAATTTTACTTCATTATATTGGCAACACCTTTTGTTTAACCCCTCCATTGGAATCCAATGGACGATAAATACATAAACGCTAAATATAAAAATTAATACAGAAAAGATGTTTATCTCCACTTCACACCCTGGTGAACGGAAGCACGATCTGCGTTGTACACGTATAATAAATATTCCGTAAAATATGACAAAAGTATGTCGTAACTTAAAGTTGAACAAATATTAAATTAGTAAACGTTATCTTAGTTCCTCATTAATTCAATCATAACTAATTTATGACTTTTAAAGATTGTTATTCAAATCGATTAATCAATCAATTAAAATATTGTGATGAATAATCCCATCCCAATAATATTATAAACGCGAATGTTTGTGAGGATGGATGTATGGATGTTTGTTACTCTTTCACGCAAAAACTACTCAATGGATTTTAATGAAACTACAATAATATAGCTCATACATCAGAATAACTATAATTAATAAAGATATTGTGTAAATTGGAAGTCGGTCGTAAGTCGGAAAAAACTCTGCCATCTGCGAGCTGTTTTCGCGTGCGCTGCAAAAACTGTAAGAGTTACACGAATATAATGTATGGTGGAAATGTTACGGAAATTTTGAAAAAAAAAAATGTTAAAAACAAACTTATAAACCGAAGCGAAGCGAGGGCGGGTCGCTAGTCTCCAATAGCGACGTGAGATGTGATTTTTATAATACGAGTATGTGTTATGTCTGTGACACTGTGTGCAAACATTTCTAAAAGCCTGGGCACTGAGTGTGAGTCATACGAGTGAGATGCGTTTCCCCGAAGTGAGGATGTGCAGACACGTCCCCACGGGCTGCAACGGCGATGCTGCATTCTCTTAGAATGGTGTAAAGTAGAGTGTGGACACGGCCTGTCCATTATTATTACCAATATTGACCTTATTACCATTGGCAGATTTTTTTTGGCGATCCAAATTTTCATACCAAGAGTTTAGGTTTACTAGGTTTAACAAGTTTAAGAGTTTAACCAACACTAGGTCTTCCTGTGTTCTGTTTTCAACTCAATGATCCACCTGACGGGAGACGTAACGTAGGACCTGACGGGTTGGTGGTGTCACTTGATGGTCGTGCGACAAATGTGGCCTGTACATTTCCACTTCAACTTACTAAGTACATATACGAAATTCGTTAGATTGTAGTTATTAAAAATATTGAAAATAAAAATGCATAACTTGAAATGCAATGAAACTTTCAATAGAAAGTGTTATGCATTTTCAAGACCGATTATTCCACCATATATTATTATTTATTACTATTCTGTGCACGGAAAGATTTTGGAATAAGTATGGAATAATCGATCCTATAACGGCGTTTAAGTGACGTTCGTGTGGCGTTGGTCGTGTGATGTCGGACGGATTTACATTCTTAATATAATTACCACCCCTATTTTTATTCGTGGGTGTCGTAAAATGTGACTAAAGGCTAACAAAATCTCGGCCTCAAGCCTTGAGGAACTACACCACCTCAAAGAGAATGAACTTGCCAACCAGCTTACCAAGCTCTCAAGTATGAAAGTGTGCAAAATTAATTGCAATAAGGAATGTCCATCTCTTCCTTACGTTCTGAAATATTCATTCATCTCTGCGTCACAATAGCGCGGTGCATCTAAACGCCCTCCATCAAGGTACTCAATCATTAAGGGTAAAGCGCCGCCTTCTCCGAAAACCCAATAATATGGAAACTAAAGGGTCTGAAATATGGTGCAATGGCGGAAAATCCCACGCAAATCACACGGTGACGAACTGATTGTGGCTTTAATAGCTATTATGAGATAATATTTAATGCATTTTCGTGTGGTGCAATGTTGCATATACTCATACCCTTTTATGCTAAAGGGAAACAAGAAGATGGATTGCAAGGTAATCGCAAGACACATTTCGCTATTTCCGGCACGTTTTAGAAAAAGTGTTTAGATATTTTTTTTTTGGCACGTTTCAGTTCCATTGTACCTGGTACCAATATATCAGCCCTAGGGCTCACGAATCTGTACAAACTAATTGCTGCTCGTGAATTAGGTTCTCCTAGTATCTTATGGAAAACATAAGATACTCCAAAAATCATGAAATTCGTGTGACCTAATTTATGGATGGCCCCTAAACGAAATTCACGGTGACAACCTATCACCGTGACCACCACCACCAGCACGGGATGTATAAAAACGGCACACCGGCCAATCAGGTGGGCGAGTAAAAAAAGTTACACAAAAAAAAATCCATCTTATGTAAAATGGGACAGCCTAATGTGTGTATTGGCCAGCTTTAGAATGTCGTCGTAAAAGGCGACTAACGGATAAAAAAGCTGCTACCACAAGAGCTGAGGAAGTACATCATCTCTGAAAGGTGATTTTACTGCCAAATTGCATTGAAGCCATGCCTTGACATAGAATATCACAATAAACAAGCCTACCTCTATAAGAGCTGCCTCATCCTTGCTGGTTATTTTAACGCAAACTAAGGAGAATATTTAATATAATTCATTCATTAGACACATTTTAAAAATATAATTAAAAATGAGATTTTGCCATTTCTATATGATAAACCTAAACCAACCTAACCTAAAGAATAAGTGTAGGAAGGCGGCAGACGAGCGTACAGTCCACCTGATGGTAAGTGGCTACTGTCGCCCATAGACATCCGCGATACATGCCAACATTAGTCCAAAATGACAAATGTTGGCACGCCCTCGGATGCGCTGCCTACCTTTGGAGATATAGGAATGGATTTGGAGAAAGGGTTAGGAAAATGGGGAGGGACAGGATGGAATGGGAATCGGCTCTGGCACATCTCACTCACTACCGAAACACGTACGTACATTGGGGAAATACGATAAAGTGGGAAATGTAGTAAATTTCAAGGTAGTCTTCTGTGAGAGAGGGGTAACGTGGCCAGTCGAGCGCGCCCAGCGGCTGTTGGATTGCAGCGTGCACTCTCCCCTCATCTTCTTTTTTTTCTACTTCCAAACCACAATCTAATTTAACAAACACCTCGTTAAATAGCCTAGTTTTGGAAAAACCGGCGTGGAAACTGTGACACCAACAATTGCGGTTTGCCGGCTGATCGCCATTCACCTTTAGTCTTTAATCAACATCTGCTCTAATTAGTACATTACAGCCTGTGACGCAGGCCACAGTACAGCCGTGACAGACAGTATGCTCTCTTCAATGAAATGCGCTTGGTACGCATCAATATTTCATATATTTATTTCCATCAACATATAAATGCGAAACTTAATCACGTCGAAACGGCTGAACCGATTCCGTTGAAACTTGGCAAATAGGTAGATAGTAATCTGGATTAACACATAGGGTACTATTCAGGTAGGTCACTCGAATGAAGTCATGGGAAAGAGCTAGTATAAGAATAAGGCGTTGAACTTAGGATGTCGCTGGTCGCCGCAACAAGCTATTGTTTGCTAAGACACGCCACAACGCGAAGTACCACAATCTATTGATAAAACCATAGAGTAGTGAGTAGTACTAGCATACGTCACCAGTTTAAACAATGCTCCCGTGTGTATAGAGACGACATTAACACCGGCATCATCATCATGGCCGCTTCAAGTCAAGTCGCCAAGTCGCATGACAGCTCGACAAGGTGTAAAAAAATTTAAGCGAACTCTTTTTGAGCTACTAGTCGTGTTTCGACGCTTACTTACCTGCACTAGAGATCTCTGAGAAGCTGTCTCGCGTAGGTAATCGTAGTTTACATGTGAAGGTAGATAGATAGATACACCAACAAATGTTGCAAAAAACAATTACTTAAGTAAGTAACATGAAAATCGCCGTCTTATCGCCAAAGCGATCTCTTCCAAGGCAACATTTGTGTGATAAGTCTGTGTAGGTGTGTGAGGCATATTTCAAGCGTTTAGTTGAAGTTACCTTACTGTGTAATCAGTGTTATGTTGTAGTTCATGTTTACTACGGTCCGGTCCGCGGACACACACCACAAAGCATTTCACATCAATGGAAAATGCCCGACAGACCGTGAAATGGTGGGAAAATACGTCGTTGCCCATTCACGGATTAACTGTTGTCGTAAATATTGTTAGTCTACTTATTATTGACTTATTGAATTTGGTCGTGAGATGTCGGGCAGATCAAGCCTTGAGGAACCTACACCACCTCTAATGTGTGGAGTCGCCAATCCGCTTGGCCAGAGAAGCGTTTTGAGGGCATACATCCCTCGTGCACGAGACAATTCGCACGAGAAAGCCCTTGTCCAACAGTGGACGATAAAAGACTGGTTACGGTTTATTAGACTATACAATGATAACTTGTAGTCTTTATATGGAATATACGACTGTGTGTCTAAACTCTAATAGCCCATTAGTGACGTCATCTGTACAAAGGAATCTCATCGTCGATATGTAAGTACTTATTGACTTTGGGTAAGATTTTATAACTTAAAATTTCGTTTTACCAAGATTTTGTCTAAATAAAATTATGGTTTAACATGTGATTTTTTAAGATAAATAAAGCATAATAATAAATCTTTATTTCCATCAAACATGGTATACCTATGACAGGTGTCATTGTTGATCACTATACAATTGCGCGATTCGCCACAGTATACATGTGACATGCAAATACATATAATATGTCTATACTATAATCAGCTATACTAATATAATAAAGAGGTAAAATTGTGTGTTTGTATGTTGGGTGTAATCTTTGGACCTACTGAACCGATTTCAAAAATTCTTTCAGAAATAGGAAGCTTCATTATCCGTGTCTAATATAGGTTATATTTCATTTTGAAATTTTGAAAAAAAAATTATATACGGAAGCGAAACGAGTGCGGGTCGCTAGTTTAATATAAACTTATAAGAATGCCAACGAAGATTTTATGACATACATTTATAACATAATACAATAATGAGCATATTACGTAGCAGATCTCTTAATCGTCATAAATTATCTGCAAAGGTGGGCAGCGCATCCGGGGGCGTGCCAACGTTTGTCATTCTGGACTGATGTTGGCATGTATCGCCAATGTCTATGGACGACAATGTCCACTTACTATCAGGTGGACTGTATGCTCGACCGCCGCCTTTTCTCTATAACAGAAAAAAAAAAAATTTTTTTGGTCAAGAAACTCCTTAATATCATAAAAGTTACGAGTAACAAGCCAAAAAAGAAGAAAATGATGGGGGTTATAAAGTGGGGTATGGGAAGGGTAGGCGCCCGGTAGGCTCGTCAAACCCTAAAAACTGAGAAAGAGAGAATATATAGAAAACATAAAAAAAAGAAGGAACAGAATTTGTAATCAAAAAAGAGCGCGTGGAAAGAGCCAACGTAAGTACGACACGCTTCTCCCACAATACGGTCCGAATAACCGCAAGGTTTGTAGGACTAAGGGAAGTTGGAGGAACCTATCCCTCATCGTGAAAGATTATGGCCCGAAATTTCCTCGTCATTATAAAAGGAGATCTGTGTTTTGCAGAGAGATGTTTACAGGCCGATATTAATGCGTTGACGGTGCACAGAGTACCTACTAAATGACAATTAACTTATTTTGTCACCAAATATTGCAACGGAAAAAATTCAACGCTGTGAATCAGGCAGGACAATTTAGCCTCCCCAAAGCTAGGCAGGAAATAACTTTTACGGAAAACTGATGTCAGATTCATAAGCCAAAAAACTCTCAAATACCATCATCATTAATGTGTCTCTTGTAGATTGGCAGACAGTGACATAAGGATTAGAGTCACCTTTACACCGTGTTGTGAAATGATCGTTTTTGTAGAGATCTCTACAAGAAAATCGTCTTGTTCTTCCGCTCAAAGTCGTGAACTAACTCTGGTTAGGCTTTTGCTGCGGTCATCTTTTACTTTAGTACAAACACTCGCGTGGTTCATACACTGCGACTATAAGGGTTGTATACGGTATTTATTTGAAAGGCTTTCGAATATATTTGTCATAGTCGGTTCAGTAGTTCTCAAAATATACTGAATTAAGAAAAGGCAATTAACCGCTAAGGCATGGGATTATTCAAGAAGGCTGTGAAAAGAGGTTTACAAGATCGATACCGCATTTCCATTCCACCTAGAATTTGGAGGGTGCACGCTGCAATCCAACAGCAGCTGGACGCACTCGACTGGCCTCGTTACCCCTCTCTTACTACCTTGAAATGTTCTGCATTTCCCATTTTATTATATTCCCCAATGTATGTCGTGTGTTTCGATAGTGAGTGAGATATGCCAGAGCCCGTTCCCATCCTATCCCTTCCCACGTCCCCAACCCTTTCTCCAAATCCATTCTTTCATCAACAAAGGTAGGCAGCGCATTCGGGGGCGTGCCAAAGTTTGTCATTTTGAACTAATGTTGGCATGTATCGCGGATGTCTATGGGCGACAGTATCCACTTACCACCAGGTGGACTGTATGCTCGTTTGCCACGTTCTTTCTATAAAAAAAAACAAACCTAGTGTTGCAGAGTAATCACATACTTTCACGTGAATCGCATGTCTTTATTACCTAGAGTTGCATTGCCTAAGTCCCTTCAGCAATTTATAATTTAAATTATTGACTCAATGAATGTACGCTAACTCAATAACACTTTAGCGAAAATCTTAGAAATAACGGTCTGAAATAAAGCGAACCAACAAATCTTATTCACAAGCGAGCGGTGCCAGGGACTTCGTTCGCGTGAACTTTTGTATGATTCCTGCGGGAACTCTATAAAGGATCTTGATAAAAAGTACCCTAAGTGTTGTCCTGGTACATAAGCTAAAACTATGCCAAGTTTCATTAAAATTCATCGAGTAGTTTTTGCGTGATACGCGTTCAGATAGACAGATAGACAAAAAATATATTGTTTTGGGCTCATGTTTCATGTACAGACACGGCTCTTTTTATTATAAAGGGTGTTTTTTTTAGAGGTATAGAACTTTGAAATGGAATAAAACAAGGTGAATTTTTAAAATTGACATTTAATTGACTTTATTCAAAAGATAATCTTTTGGCATTATAATTTAAATATGATTTCTGGCATATGACCGCCACGGCTGGCTCGGACGTAATCCAATTTTGTAAGCACGCAAACCAAGATCTTTCCGCAAAATCTTCCATAAAGTGGATGGACACATATCCAATTCCTGTGCACGATGGCGGATAGACTGATTCCGGTCTTCCTCTACGCTACGTTCTACAGCAGCAATGGCTTCTTCTGTACGCACTGTACGACGTCTCTGTAGATGCGTATTATCATTTAGAGTAAACGTGGTGCGAAAACGGTCCATAGTTAGTCGAATTAATTGCTCTGATGGACGATTATGTTGACCGTAAAATGGACGTAGTGCGCGATATGTATTTCGAACAGAACCATTATTTTCAAAATAAAGCACAATTTGGAAGCGTTGTTCAGGCGTCAGTCTATTCATGTTGAAATGCCAAACCAAACTAAACACAAATCACTTGACAGCTGACAAAATGGCCGCCAGTTAAAACAGTGTTGCCAACTTAAAGTTCTATACCTCTAAAAAAAACACCCTTTATGTATGTAATAGACCATACGATCAAAGTACTTTTTCTTTTGTCCGAAAATATCCGCTGTATTTATCGACTTTTGTTTCAATGCCCCTCAACTGGTTAGTAACTAAAAAATATCTGTATTGTAACGATGACTCCTCCAAAAAATTGGTCAGTTCAAATCCTGCAACCTTTGTTACCTTGTTCGTTGCCGCGGCTTTTGTCTACGAAGATTTTCAGATTTCTCATACGTCAAATAAGACTTTTTGCCAGTGTCCGTGTACGTCAATAAGCACATTCGTTTCTCGTTCGCCTTGTTATAAAAATAGCTTTATTTATATGTATATAAGCGCGCGCTCGGTGTCAAGGCCGCGGAGGTGTGTCGTTGGGAAGAACGCTACGCGGTCGACGTACGCATAGTAAAGAAACTTAAGTAAGTTACAGTATAACCTCTGTTAATCGAACCGATTGCTGCTAAGTCATTCGGATAACCGAAAATCAAATTTATAGAAAAAATAAGATATTTATAAAAATGTAATAACGATATACGTATAACCTTGTATACGTATAACTATCTATACTAATATAATAAAGAGAGTCCGAATTTTGTGAGTTTGTGTGTATGTGGAGGGTAACTCCGGAACCACTGCACCTATTTGAAAAATTATTTCACTATTTGAAAGGTACATTATTCTAGATGGACATAGGCTATATAATATGCACAAAATCTGTTCAAGTTTCTCATGTAATCAGAATTTACTAAATTTTGCCAAAAAAATACGAAAGTAAATAAATAAGTATTGCTGACATAATCGCTATTCAGACCCCCCCCTCGTCCCCCATGTCGTCAAAAATAAGCAAAGCAAAGTATTACAAAAATAAGGGGGGGGGGGGGGGGGGGCTGGTGGTTACGTAATACTTGAACGGCCCCTAATAAATATAATAAGAAAAATGTTATCAATTCGTTTGTAGATTGTGTCTACTCATAGGTATATTAATTAGAATTAAGTTCAATCTACCAAAATGTCATATAAAGAATATCATACATATACTATATCACAAAAAGTGATATTAAAGATATATGTTAACATATTAAGTTGTTACGACACAATATATACATTCATAGGAGTATATTGTCACGTATGGAGCTACAATGTTGTTCTGTATAATGATTTGTATGGGTATATGAATGAGATACGCGTGTGCGCATGCCGTGATTAGTTCACCAACATAACCTACTTGTATATTTTTACTATGAAGTCTAAGTGTGCGCGGCCGGCGCGTGCGCAGCCTGCGCTAACGACTCGGAAATGTTAGAAACCCACGCGTGGTGATTTGTTGAATAAATTACAAGTTTAAATGACTTCTTTGATGAGGCAAAATGTTCTCACGGTTTTTACTTATTACTAATAAATGATAATACTTACCGTACTACATTATCGTTAGCCTGTGTCTGATTTTATTATTACAAGTTTTCGATCATTTATTTATGTCATTTATTGAATGGAAGTACTTCTAAAGGTTGTTAAATATAGGCCAGATTTGTTAAATACCCAGGCAGGCTTTCTTCACGATTACGGCTGTCATTTGCAAAATCATCAAACCCGAACAAAGAGCTCGATTCGCGGACTTTTGTGTGTAGTGTAGTGTTGTTACAACACGTGCTGAACGCTTCAGCGCTCGAGCGCTCTATGTTAGAGCTATTGAACCTTAAACGTTTTACACTCGAGCTTTTAACTACAAGATTAACCATTAAACGTTAAAAAATTGTTCTATTATATAACGCTCAATAGCTTTTAACGCTAGTCTTAAATGTTCACTCAGCGGTCGAGGGTCGAGCACTCAACGCTCGTTTTTACAACACTACATAAAACCCGCACTTTTTCAAATATATCTACGATTGAAATTAATTAATAAATAAGTATACACCATGATAACGCTCTCGTACAGTTGTATGTTATTGAAATTTTAAATAGTTAGGGTCTTTCTCCACCACCTTGTGATACTTTATCAGACATATTTTATTTTATTTTATAAAGTAACTGTTAACAAAGTGATAGATAAATTACATGCCAATTAAATCTGGCTGATACTGATTTTCTGATACCTTCCGATAAAGCGTCAGGAGGTGGAGAGAAAGGTGTTGAAAAAAAATACAAAGACACATTTTTTTTATTAGTGTCCAAAACCTTAGGCTATACGGGTAAATCCTAGATCTTACTAAGCATCGTTCACATTCATCGGCAACATTGCAAAATACGCATAACATTATGCAATGTAAAGAGAAATGACGCACGTGTCAGCGCATGTGCATCACGACAGGTGGAAATGCCTAGAGGAAATTGTATTCGAAAAGGGGATTCCGTATTCCGGACAAAAACCAGTCTCTTCGCGGAAAATCCAGGACATGGAGGCGTAGCAACGGCATAGCAACGGCACGGGAATGCCCTACCGATGTATTTTATGCAAATATTATTTTTATTCCAGTCTGTAATATTTATTTACTCGTGTTATTTACTACTCTTATTACACACTCGTTATGAACTCGTGTGCACGTTTATTACACAGCATATCTGCTCAGAACCTGCTCATTTGAGACGTATACATCTATGTCATTACACCTTGCTAACATTTGACCTATGCTTATTTATTAAATCACAGTTTATTAAAAATGCGTACACCTGTATAAGTATTTCCCTAAGAATTCCACAGCATAAGAACGTTGCTAACATTTTATTAATATAACATATATCACGTGACACTGGTGCATTAAGTTGGAGGTTAGTACGAGATGGAACCTCCTCCAGTAACTAAGTGATGAGTGAGCGCGCTGTGCGACCTGACGACCCGGGAAAACCGCGCCGTCGCTGAAGTCGATTACATGTATATCAGTTTTTATGGTGTTGCGCCCGCGCACCTTAAGGTTCTATTGGAATTAATATATTTTCTTATTTTGAAAATTTTCATAATTGTCAAAATAACTCCTACTTGTGATTATCTTTTGCCAGCGGTATGGTAGATCGCTAGTTATAAACATCAACTAGTATGGACCGCTCACCTGTCAATTAATTAAATACTTCAATTAATAATTACCATATACAACTTATTTCATTTTTATGTTTTAAGTAAATATCCATACTAATACCATAAATGTGAAAAAGTAACTCTGTCTGGTACCTTTTCACGGCTAAACCACTGAACCGATTTTGATGAAATTTGGTACGGAGATAGATCGAAATTCAGGGACGGACATAGGGTACTTTCCAAAGACGGACTTGGGGTATTTACCGCGATAACCGAATTCCACGCGGGCGAAAGATAAACTTTATTATAGCGTATATTATTTTATAGCCTATTGTGCCGTGTGGTATGCGTCGGCTACGGAGTAACACCATCCTATCTTATCCCATGGGTGTCGTAAAAGGCGACTAAGGGATAACAGAGCGACTACCATAAGCCCCGAGGAACTACATCGCCTCTAAAAGAGTGGACTCGTCAACCCGCTTGGCTAGCGTGATGTTTTAACGCCATACATTCCGCATGCACAAGACAATGCACTCGAGGAGGCTAATGTACAGCAGTGGATAATGAAAGGACTGGGTGCACTCAGTCCATACAATACAATGCATTGTACGGCTTACTTTTATGCGTTTTCACTGTCTGTTGATATGAGGAGATCACGTTTAGCGACAAAAGCCTCCTGTATGCATCTGTATGCATTTGATGTTTTGTAAACTTTTTATAGAAAAATTGCGGCTGGCGAGCTTACAGTCCAAATGATGGTAAGTGGATGCCGCCGTTCACAGACATCCGCTATACATGCCAACATCAATCCAGAATGCGAAACGTTGGCACGCCCCCGGATGCGCTGCCTACCTTTGCACATCAAGGAATGGATTGGGAAAATGGGGAGGGTTAGAATGGGATGGGAATGGGCTCAGGCATATCTCACTCACTATCGAAACACATACGTACATTGGGGAAATACAATAAAGTGGAAAATGCAGTACATTTCAAGGTAGTCTTCTGTGAGAGAGGTGTAACGAGGCCAGTCCAATTATCCAGTCACATTATAAGTGACAAATACCTTATAAAAATATGTAAATGTCTTAAATAAAAAAATAAATAACTATGTCATACGATACAGGTAATAAGTGTCTAGTAAAGTTTTTTTTTTATGTACGAAGGCGGCAGACGAGCATTCAGTCCACCTGGTAGTAAGTGGATACCTTCGTCCATAGACATCTGCGATACATGCCAACATCAGTCTAGAATGAGAAACGTTGGCACGCCCCGGATGCGCTGCCTACCCCTGGTGATCAAGGAATGGATTGGGAGAAAGTGTTGGGAAAATGCGGAGGAATAGGATGGAAATTCCCTCCGGGACATCTCACTCACTACCGAAACACGTACGTACATTGGGGAAATACGATAAAGTGCAAAATGCAGTACATTTCAAGTCATTCATTCTTGAATCAATGCAGTCATTTCTGTGAGAGAGGGGTAACGAGGCCAGTCGAGTGCGCCCAGCTGCTGTGGGAATGCAGCGTGCACTCTCCCCCTACAATTACATTATAAGTGACAATTATCTTATAAAAAATATGTAAATGTCTTATTTAAAAAAAAAATAACTATTTCGTACGATACAGGTAATAAGTATGTAGTAAAGTTACATCAGGCATGTAATAATAAATTTCCATTTAGTAATTTATTATGAACAGTCTCTAATGTTATTGAAATTCGTAATATTTACATTACCTAACACAAATTGCATACAGAAAATCCTTAAATACTACAAGTGACACGTAATTAACAACGGGATTTTTTAAAGTTTTTTGTCCAAGATTTTTACCAGGAAATACCGAAACTTTTCGGAAAATCGCGTTGAAACAATTCAATCGATTTGTATTTTGTCGGTCGGTTAGCGCCAGATACAATAATGGACGCGCCCATTCATCTTTTCTGTAGAACAAAAAATATTGTCTCTTGTTTTGGGCATGACACGATATATTTTTTTAATCATAGGATTTTTAAACTAATGGGTGCACGGAACAATAAGCGATCGAGGTTATATCACAGAATATCGTTAATGCCAAATTGCCTACCTGTATGTTAAGGATGTGCGCGTGCGTCTCATATAGGCAAAGTGAACTATTTTTCAATAACTGAAATAAATAATTTCGCAATTACTAAGAATGTGAACACAACTGCATTCCAACAGCCGCTGGGCGCCCTCGACTGGCCTCGTTACCGCTCTCTCACAGAATACTACCTTGAAGTGTACTGCATTTCCCACTTTATCTCATTTCCCTAATGTACGTACGTGTTTCGGTAGTAAGTGAGATGTGCCAAAGCCCATTCCCATCCTATCCCTTCCCATTTTCCCAAATGGGGAATTTCTTTTCCAAATCCTTTCTCCAAATCCATTCCTATATCTCCAAAGGTAGGCAGCGCATCCGGGGGCGTGCCAACGTTTGTCATTTTGGACTAATGTTGGCATGTATCGCGGATGTCTCTATGGGCGACAGTATCCACTTACCATTAGGTGGACTGTATGCTCGACTGCCGCCTTCATACATAAAAAAAAGACTTATAAATATATTAGTACTTAGGTACATAACTTAATTCATGTTAAATATGACTGCTCTGGACCCCATATCCTACCCGGTATGGTGTTTAGCAGGCCGCATCAAAGAGGCCACTTTTCCCGCACTATTGCTCCAAAACTGTCCGTGCTAACCTCAGCAAACATACCTGATGCGCCACAGGAGCGAGGTAACCCTATCAGCTTCTCAAAACCATTATTGTACTGAACGCGTAGAGCATTGAGAGATCCGCGAGCATATCTGACAGGCTGCAGGTGTAAAACGTCTGACAGTACGCCTAAAATAGGGTTATTTTGACGTCTTTTGTACACCTTGCATATCTGCGAGCCGGCATGTCGCACCTCATTGCCAATGCCCATAGCTGGGCATAAGACCGTTAATCCGTTAATCGTTAATTAACGAAGTTAACTTTTCGTGTAACGGATTAACTTCTAAGTTAATTTTTAAAAATGTTAACGGTCTCTTTAACTTCCGTTAACTTTCTATGAGTCCGTTAATCGTTAAAGTTCGCCGCGAAAAACATGTTCTTACTTGTTCGGTCGTGTGCGTGTAGGCGGTAGTTAGTTAATAGGCGTAGTTCAAGCGGTGGTGGCGGAAGTAGCAATGGAGAAGATGATGATTTTTTTATTTCTGTCACGCAATCTAAAGAGAAGACTAGCGGACACCGATCTTTAAATAATAAAGCCCAAAGTCTAGTGAAAATGTGGCTGGACATGAAATCAAAAGACTCAATCAACGATGCGGCATTTTAACGGAGAAAAATGCCGGAGAACAGATTTTAATAAATCTATTTATTAAATATAATACCGCTATATCTTCCAGTGCTACAGTTGAGCGACTTTTTTCCATGGGTAAAGATATTTTGACCCCAAAACGATCATCGCTGTCCGATGAAAATTTCAGTATGTTAATGTTCATGAAGGGAAATATGCATCTCATGTCAGACAGTGATGAATTATGAATGTTACGGGTTTTTATTTTCAGCAAGATTGTCAATTTTGATCACCCTTATAATAATTATCCCATTAATTATTTAATCAACCTGAATGTTATGTCAGATACCATTATGCTTCGCTATCTGACTTGAGATTCATATTTCTCTTGTTGGTTTTAATAAATAAATAAATAATAAACAAGCAAAGATATCCTTTTTTTTTTCTGTATCTTTCATGTGATCCATGTCCTACCTAAACATCTCATTTCACATATAGGTACAACAACATAAGTTTACTATTACGAGTTAACGATTAACTTTAGCTTCCGTTAAATCATCCGTAAAATAACGCTTTAACGATTAACGAAGTTAACTTTTTTATTAACGGACTAACGATTAACGAAGTTAACTATTTGATTAACGATGCCCAGCTATGCCAATGCCCTACGCTTACGCTCAATATCTAGGTCATTGGAGAGGCCCTCGGTGACCCAGTGCCTCAGGTTAATTTGGTGACTCTGCTTAACGATACTCCTCTAAGCCTGACCGCGCGGTGGGACAAACTTGGGTTTTTTGTTCCCTGCCTTAAATACAAGTAGTTCGCTCTTTTTGGAGTTATACCCGAGGCCATGGGCCCTCGAATATCTCTCACATATTCCAATTAAAGACTCGAGTGCCTTGATCGATTGGCTCAACGGCACCATATCGTCAGGCTTACTGATATTATTTACGAAGTTACGGTCTATTGAGCATCCGACGCCGGCTCTGCTGAGCTCATAGATCAATCTATTTATATACAGGTTCAAGAGCCGCGGTGAGGTCAAGCCTCCCTGTCTTACTCCGCACTTCAACCTATAATCTGTTGAGTATGAGCCCGCCCACCTTGCATTATTGGATTGGTTGTGGTACCAACACCTTAACACATTTATTATCTCCTTAGGCGAACTGGTTTCCCTCTGGAGCTTATCCCATAATACGTTGTACGAGATCAGGTCAAATCCTTCGACAAGTCCAAAAAAACACGCCTGTGGCGTTTGTCTCGTAGCGTAGTACTGCACGGTATGCTTGAGTCGTAGAATTGCAGTTTCAGTGGACAGCCCAGGTCTAAACCCAAACTGGGCGTCATGCACGTCCATTACTGAGCTGACTATCAAGCAAACCACCCAACACCTTTGCCGTCACTGTGGCCAGCGAGATCGGTCTATAGTTGTTCCTGTCGGAGGCACCACCGGTCTTATTTTTATAATCGGTACAACGATGGTCTCCATAAGTTCTCGAGGTAAGTATTCATGTCCTATACACACATTAAATAACTTAGTTAATACCCTGGGCAGATGTTATTTATCTACGATAAGTCTACGCTAGCGCGGGCGAAATCGCGGCACATCGCTAGTGTTGTTAGTGCTCCTCACATTTTCAAGTCATACGGCATCATGTTCAAAACCAATGCACGCCACTGGTTTGAGACGTGTGATAATAATGTGAGAAAGGGTACTTACTATATTATCGGTGGTAGTTCTCTAAATATAGAGACTGTAGATTTGTTGATAGCCTAAACAAGAGCATGGACTAAACCTAAGATTGTCGCCGGGTATTTATTTGCAACGCGTGCAATTTTGATTTGAAAATATATCATTAAAGATAAACCGGTTTCACTTAACATCCACGCTCATAACTCACTCTGGAGATACAATGTGCCGTGCCTAGCATTCTAGGTAATAAAAATATCATTTTAATAATCCCAATGTCCTACATGGTGCTTCGAGCCGTTGTTGCATAGGTAGGTATGTAGGAACTCCACGATAGATACCTACTTCCTAACATTATAATTTAATATTTAAACATTTATAATCACAATGTAGGATTGAATGAACGACTTTAGTGAAATCTTAAAAAAATGTTTTTTGCTTTATCTTAAAAATCAGATGATAGAACATGTTTCTAATTAAACAGAATCTTGAAAAATAAACGAAGTGGTATGTTAGGAACTTCGTTTTTTCAAGACGATCCGTCACTATTAACTATTGTAATAATTAAAACTGATGGCTTTTTATTATTATAAAAGGAGCAAGTAAGGAAACAACCAGTTTATTTATTTACCATAAACTATAATAATTTTTTTCTTTCAAGATGTTTCAAAGCTAATTTCTGTTTTGTTAAATTCGGTATTACTAGCGCCATCTTTTATGATTACGCTGAACTTCAGACTCTCTCGACAGATACGTTAGTAGAAACAGTGGTACTTTTTATGTAGTACTAGAGATGGCGCTATACCAAAAGTATGCTAGGGCATAGAGAATGCTTCTATGATAAATATGGTAAGGGAGTGAGTGTTTCTGGAGTTCATTTCCGACATTATACTGTGGGCGTAGAATAGAATGGGATTATCATCTCAAATGGAACTAAACAAACATAGCAAATGGAAGAAACAGACATCGTTAAATTTTTGTATGTTAGTTAGAATCCATCCCAGAAGTGTGTAGTGATATGAGGAATGTGCTCTCTGTTTCACTTTTTTTATAGACGAGATGACAGAAGAGCGAGTGGGCCACATGATGGTAACTGGTCACCGCCGCCCATGGACACCGGCAACACCGGAAGCCATGTGTGCGGGTGTGCTGCTGACATTTCAGAATCGTGTCAAGAGAGGTCTCTTGAAAAGGCCCATGTCATAGCATAATGGCAGATATTTCTTCTATATCCCTTCTTCTGAAACCTTTATTGGAATCTGTTTCTGTTTAATCTGTATCTGTTATTTTATATTGTAAATTGGGCCTGAATGCGTGGAATTAAGTTTTTGTTTAAATTTTATATCTATTCGAAGTTTTGGTACGGGTTACACCAGCCGTGGGCAACAGTTAAGAGTTGAAAATTTTGTTTTAAGGCTTTTTATTTTGTTTTAAGTTAAATTTTAAGGCAGCAGACGAGCCTAGTTGACCTGATGGTAAATAGATACTGTCGTCCATGGATATCCACGGTACATGCTAAGATCACTCCACAATGACAAACGTTGGCACGCCCCGGATGCGCTGCTCGCTTTTGAAGATGTATGAATGGACTTCCTACAACTCTTCCTCCACACGGGTTGGGAAAATGGGATCTGGCATATCTGATTCAGTGGCAGTCGAGTGGGCCTAGCGGGCTGTCAGATTGCACCCTACCCCTCCTATTTGTTTCTACTATTCTGGTCACCTAATCCTTTTCCTACATCTACTCTTAAATCATCAAGGCAGTATCCGTGAATGCGGCAATATTTGTCATTTTTGACATTATATAATTACAACAAAATAAGGTTAAAAAAATAAAAACCCAATTTAATCAAATCCAATCCAAGATATAATTATCATGATCAGTCGTAGGACATTAAAAATGAAACTTAATTTATTTCTATTACGCCATCAACAGGCACATTTCTCCAAAAAAAGCTTAATAAAAAATTCAATTTAATCATATAAATTTACCTAATTAGTTATGTTTTATCATAAGTAATTAACTATGAAACATATTTTTTACATGTTATTATGGCATGCTCGATTTCTTTTCATAAAAAGCAGAAAAATATCTAATTTAATCGTAACAAATCAAATAATAATAATAATATAATGTTTTAACAGTTATAAGTTTATTTATTTATCATTATTAGGTTATATTATAAGTATAAATATAAAAGACATAAAAAGACAAAATATAAAAGACAATCAAGGTTTTTTTTTATTTAATTATGATGCCGATATCAGATAGCTTCTTTCTATAAAAATAGCCAAAGGAATCTAATTGAATTATAGTAGAAAAATTCAACTGACTATATTTTATCAGTCATAGTCATAACTTATTAAACAATACTTTGAATTTTTTCGTTACGCCTACATCAGACACCTCTTATATATATAAAAAAGCAATTTAATCATATCAAATAAAAAAATATTATTTAAGAAAAAGCACGTCTTTCTTTCTTTAAAAAGAAGCCACATAATAATAATGATATAAAATCAAATTAATTGTATTCTATCAGTCAAAAGTTTAATCTAAATGCAAACATCAGTCACCTTCTTTCTATGAAAAACAAAATTGAAATTAAAATCCAATTTAATCATATCAAATGAAAGAATCCAATTAACTATATTCTATCAGTCAAATGTCATTATTCATTTAACACGAAACGTAATCTACTTTTTATTTCTAAGATATTTCGTTTTTTTTAAATTTTTTTAAGATTGGCGGCATCTCACAAAGTAATGTGTTTGTAAATTTTGCCAATTTTTTTTCATCTGAAATATAAGTTTATTCGATTTAGGTCTGTACAACACGAGAGGTTATGGAAGACTATGTACTACTGATAAAATAAGACAATATACGCAGTCACTTAACTGTCGACACAGACAGTGCCATAAAAAAGTTATCTGGTGCATTTATATGTTCAATATGGACACTCAAGAATGAACCTTATGGATCCTGATTACAATCCAAAGTTTAATGTAGATTTTCATTAGCTCTAATAAGTATGTATGCCCTTGGAAATTAATTGTTGAACCTTTTTTATGACCTTGAAGTTGTCAAAACAATAAAGCAAAATTGTAGCAAGTTTCAATGTCACAGGAATACATGTTAATCTGTGACGTCATAAGAGGATAAAGCTTTGCCATTTTGACATCTATTATCAAGATATTAGACACAAATTACGCATTGATGTAAAGAACTCAATAGGTAGTTTCACAAGAAGACTTCAATAACAACTGTATGTTCTCTCGCGTTCATAGACTTGTACTGAATGCAGACAAAACTAAATGGATGCACATACACTCTAGTCACATCAAGTCCGATGAAACACATAGAAAAAGTTTGTGATGAAATGCGTGCCCTATTGGCTTAATTATACATAATAAAAAATAAAGTATCCTTCGGTGTATTACTTACAATATACAGAGCATTCATGGAGAGCAAAATTATAGCTACGGTAGAACTTTTGAATCATACAACACATATACAACATACAAATGAGAATATTGAAGTTAATAGTCCTAAATAGAATAAGATTACAAGCAATGATGTAAATCTGTTCAAATACCTACTGTAAAACACTACCGATCCAAAAATTAATGGCTCTTAAACTGTTAAAAGAACACCACTTCTATACTGAAATATAACACAAGGTTAATAATGTAACATAATTACAATAAATGTAAAACTAATGAATGTTTATTAAATCTAAAAGTCAATAACTTCCATGGAAAATGAACATCGCATTATATGAAACCTGATATGATCAATACGAGAAGTAAAAAATAATTTAATAATTATCGATCAATTACTATATTGTCATGTATCGATAAGGAGATGGAGAGATACTTCGGTAATGAAATAAATAACCATCTTTGTAACAACAATATAATAAATTAAAATCGATATGGCTTTCAAAAAACTCTAAGTACTACTCAATAAATTTGTAAATGTGCAAATGAAGTCAACGAGTCAACTGTTGGATGAAAATAAGCTTGTCCTAACTGGTTGTTGACTTCAGCAAAGCTTTAGATACGCTAAAATATATTTTTTTATATAATTAATTAGACCATAATGGTATACGTGGCCCCCTTTTTGAATATGCCACTGTTAAAATATCAAATTGGTAGAGTAATCAAATTTTGACAACAGAAAGATTCGCACAAGGTTCAATACTTGGACCCACAGAGTATTTATTGTATGTAAATTACATATGTAATGTAACAAATCGCCGTTTAATAACTGCATACAAGAGCATACGTGACGTGCAGGCTCTAATGCAAAATAATTATATGTTATGTAAATGGGCTCATATGCGATTTGTAATAAGTGCACCAAAAAACAAATGAATGTATATACATCACATAATTTGACGATCACAAGGCTAAGCGTGATTGGCGCCATGACTGCCTGCACTCAAGTATGCAGAATTGTATATGTGAAACATTAGTTATTTAGAACTTATATGTATATATGTACTTATATGTATAAATTAGTCAATTTAGAACAAAATTCAGGCTAACATCTTTGAAAGTGCCTTTTTTTCTCGCGTCACCTTTCATTTGACAGACTCTAGTATGGGAAATATGATGAAATAATCACTTATGTTTATAAGTGAATATTTCGTAGTCACGAACGGTAAAGTTGTATTCCGAGGAGAGGGAAGTAGTCGGGACCGTGTCACCGTACGAGTGCAGGTTGCTATAGCTCTCACTGTTCGTGTTGCAGTTGCTTGCGATGAAGACATCTGCGCCTGCGCCGAATATAGGCCCGCAGCTGTGGATCAATCGGTATAGTTATGACCCAATGCTAATGGACAACTTCTTATTTCATTATACTCTTTATTGTGTGAATGCGGTATGGAAGATCAGAACCTATACCACACTATGGTTATGCCCTCTCTATAGTACTGCAAGCAACCCCCAAAAAGGCTTCCAAAAGAGTCATAACTGTACGGCACTCTAATTCTTTTTCTAAACTTTTTTTTGAAGATCGGAGTGCGGGAACATTATATTAATGTCCCCTACTACCAAACTTAAAAAAAAACTGATTATTTCTGGTTGTCTAAGTAAGTAAGTAAGAACTATCGATTAGAAAAGGAATTAGAATGCCGTATGGCCATTTTCTAGTTTTTGACGCCTTTTGACCGCGTTGTTTGCAGTACTACTATGATGATGCGCGAGAGAAGATGCTGCCGGGAATAGTGCGCAAGGAGGGCCCGGTGTACTACCAGGACCTCGTCAACTCGGCTGTGTACTTCACATGGCTAAGAGAGTTCGCACATAAAAAGCATAAAAACAGAAGCAGGTCGCAGTAAGGAGCTACTCAACACCGGAGGCGTAAATGTGTCCTTTAGCTCCGGAAAGATAAGAGTATAATGAAAGAGAAGGATAGTATAAGAATATGTGGGGAGTCAAGTAAGAGCGCTATGGAATGTCGTCGCAAGTAGGGCGCACTCCTCCCACGATTCGGTCTAATAAACCGCAAAGTTGATAGGACCGTGGCAAATGGAAGTTATACTCTCTATCCATTATTCCAAGGAGGAATGCAAAGTGTAATGAGATGGAGAAAACTCCTCGTTCCGTTATACTTCTCATTTATTTCTAAATCCACTCCTGTATCTCCAAAAGGAGGCAGCGCATTCGGTGGAGTATTTTCATTAATTTGTCATCCAACATCTGTCATTGTCGCAGGGGAACAGTTTCCACGTAACATCAGGACAGCTGTCTCATTCGGGATGGTAGCAGAGTGCGAAGGATTTCTTGACGACGTTGTACCTGAGCACCATGTGCACCCACGGGCGGATCGGGCAGCGCGATCAGGAACGCCCGCTCTGAGCATAGGAAGCTGACATCAAGTACGCTGTACTTACTCGGGATGGTAGCAGAGTGCGAAGGACTTCTTGACGATATTGTATCGGAGCGGGTGCGCGGGCGGGTCGGGCAGCGCGAACACGAACGCGCGCTCGGAGCGCAGGTACCCGCACGCGCCGCCGCTCACCCACGGCACGTCACTGAACCCGCCGATCACTTCACCGCGACCCAAACCCACCTGAAGACAAGTACAATATATCGATACATGACGGAAATAAGTTGGAAATCTATACATATAATAAAATCGTAACAAAGCCGTATCTGCATAAAACATTTTTTGGAAAACATCGTTGCAATGTACACTCTACGAATGATACAAAACTCAAAACAGCAATTTTTAGAATGTCTGTCAGATTTAATAATGTCTAAGTGTCGCGGCGTCAGTAACTAAAAGGCGACCCACGGAAGACGGCCTTTAACATTAAGTTGTAGTCCGACTAAGAACGATAAACGATGAGCGATGAACTATTTTCTCACCCAAGACATGAATACATTGGCATGTACTGCGGATGTCCATGTGCGACAGCATCCACTAACCACCAGCTAGTTCCTATAAAAATACCCATTCCAAAACGATTGAAAGACATTGAAATAACAGTCTCGTGGAAGCAAGGATCCTCGCTCTAGTTTTATCGCACAGCGATGAAACTGTTTTGATTTTAAAATTGTTAATTACCGAGAAAACTCGACACTGGCATAGTGTGCTAATTGCGCTATTGGCATATCGTCGGCTTACTGCAAGAACTCATTAATTAAAAAAATAATTAAGTACAGCTTATAACACAGTCGTTATTTTTTACTACTTACTACTGTTCGTTGATTTTATTAATAAATATATTTATCCCCTTAATGGTGTTCAACATTTTTTAAACCTATCATTAATTATGATGATACAGTGCATCCGATGCAATCAAAAGTAATTAATTGATTTCTCACTTAGTTTTGTTTGTCACTTAATGAGTTCTTGCAATAAGCCGACGATATAGGGAAAAATCTAATAAGATTGATTATAGCAGTTGCTACCTGTACAAGTAGCAACACCGGCGCGACGCCATCGCAGTGCTTGTGGAACGCTTGCGACGAGTAGCCGTGAGTGGACGCGCGGAATACCAGCTGCCACGACTTCTTCGGGGTGCCGCACCTACACGCGGGTGCAATAACTAACACGTTTACATGGGAAACTAAGCATTAATAAAACAATATGTAAACAAAGAGTTGAGATGGATAGACAATTAAAAGCTAATAAGTTTTTACCGACTTATAAATTGTACCATACCATACCATCAGGCCATGTGTCTCCACTGCTGGATATAGGCCTCTCCGTTTAAATCTAAGCACAAACTGAAGTTTATGAGTAATTCAGCGAGGAGTGTGTACGCGCAATATTATAACCAGATTTTTGTACCTGTGTGGTTTGGCAAAAATTGTGACTACGCGAGGCGTCAGGATTTATTTACATTTATAAAAGCAAAAATACCCCCCCCCCACACCTGCATACAATAATGTTAATATTTATAATAACTACTTAACGAATAGAGCGAATGAGCTACGAAAAACTATCGAGTTTGATAGCACCAATCAACCAATGTATTTATGTTAAAGGTCTGTAAATTTTGAAATAAATAAAAAGAGAACCTATTGAGTTTGATGGCATCAAGCAACCGATTTATTTATAAGAGTTTGTAAACGTTAAAATAAATAAAAAAGTAACGCTATAAAGGCTCATTTACACAAGGAGAATTTCTTTGCGTGCAGAAGAGAAAATAATTATATATATAATATATATATCTATATAAATGTCCTGTTACCATCACGTGATCACTGTTATCATTGAGTTTTTATCCTTAAGAGTTCTTGTAACTGGACCGAAATATCGGCTATAATAAATAAATCGTGAGTAACCCGTTTACATAACAATTATTATGTTCAACCACGATAACAAAAGTTTAATTGTAAAAATACCGCAGACGAGCGGGGGGGCCACATGATGGCCACCTATTTTTAAAACTCGCTTTCGCTCATCTCTTAACATCGCAAATCTCCGGTTGAAGCGGCTTAAACATCGAGCATTCAAAAATCTCAGAAAAATGAGAAGTATGATTTTCAAACAGGCTCTATTAAACATCTAGCCTATATCCAGCAGTGAAGAGACATAGGCTGATGGTATATAATCCAAAGGTATAATGTCTTATACCGTCGCTGTGTATATCACAGACATTTATCTTCCGTTAATTATTATTCATTAATTAATATTATTTCATCGAGAATATTAATACGTAAGTAAAGTAACTAAAACTTTAAAATAAAAATTTCTTACTAAATTTCCTGGTTAATTTTTAGGTCTCATTTTTCAAATCTCCGGGTTTGGGATATTCTGAAGGTGAAATTAAAACGCTAGTAACGCTGCCGACATTGCAGAACCACGTTCACAACTCTCTTAAAGAGACCAACGTCGTGGCGTAACGGACAAAACCCAGCTGGCAGTTCATTCCACTAGTGGAAGTTCATTTTACGCACTTCACTGTACGCAGCGATTCTTTGTCAAGGAAGTGCGAATAACCCGTACGACGATGACGGGTGGTGCGGTGGTAAAAAATTGATCAAAGTTGACAAGGACTGAAAAATAAGTCTCCAAAGGACTTACCAGTTATTGATGACGGCCTGGAAGGCGTTCTTTTCCTGCTGCAGGATAGCCGAGCCAGCGAACATGTTCACGGCCAACCTGCAAGCAATGTTAAAATTGTATTAATTTCTGTGGTTTTCCTCGTTATGATAATAATAACTTTATTGCAAACAAGAGGTGCCAGCGACTTCGTTGTGTGATTCCAGCGGGAACTCTATAAAAGATCAAAAGTACCCTAAATGTTACATAAGTTACAACTATGCCAAGTTTCATTAAAATCTATCCAGTAGTTTTTACATGATGCGCGTTCAGATAGACAAAAATCAAATAATGATTGTTTTGGGTTTTGTTTCGTTCGTAGAGTACCTAATGTAGAGTAGAGTAGCGTAGTACCTCGAGTACCTGCCAGTGTTTAAAGTGAGGTTGAGGCGATGGCGCGCAGGCCTTCTATACCGTCCAGGCGTCCACATATCAATTTGAGTAAATGGCATGAATTGTATGTAAAAAATAACTTTCAAGTTTAATTAGACATTTTTGTGTTGTATACCAACTTAATTTTACATTACATATTTAAAAAATAATCGACTTTTAATGATTGATTATGTAATAAATGAGCATGAATAAATTGATAATACCGCGGCTGCATTCGCTTGTCAGGTTCGAGGCGCGGCGGAGCAGCGTGCAGCGCGGAGCGCCGGTACCTCTCTAGACACAACTCTATTGGCACCGCGCCCGTCGGCTCCACCTCCTCAGCGAATACTGCACTATCTGCAAATGACGAACGTTTATGGGTAATTCTTCATCTGAAAGTTCTTAGGTAGATAGATAGATACACTTTATTGTACACCAAAAATATACAGAGAAATACAAAGTACAAGTAATTAGAAGGAAACCTTTGGGTGATAAGTTCTTAATACGTCTTCTAGGGACAGCAGCACCATGGAGGGGGAGAGTGCACGTTGCAATCCAACAGCCGCTGGGCGCACTCGACTGGCCACGTTACCCCTCTCTCACAGAATACTACCTTGAAATGTACTGCATTTCCCACTTTATCATATTCCAAAATGTATGTACGTGTTTCGGTAGTGACTGAGATATGCCAGAGCCCATTCCCATCCTATCCCTTCCCAGGTCTCCAACCCTTTCTCCAAATCCATTCCTTCATCAACAAAGGTAGGCACCGCATCCGGGGGCGTGCCAAAGTTTGTCATTCTGGTCTAATATTGGCATGTATCACGGATGTCTATGGGCGACAGTATCCACTTACCATCAGGTGGACTTTATGCTCGAATGCCGCCTTCGTCCATAAAAAAAAAAAGCTACAAGAATTGCTAAACTTGAGAAGTGTGCAAAATCACAGAGTTATGAAGCAAGTACGCTTCAATAGGTAGATACTGTATATGACGTGTTGATGTGAAGCGCTCTCATGAAGAGGTGTACCATATACTTGTGTATATGGTACACCTCTTCATAGACAACTAAAACAACTGTGTAAGAGGCTCCCTAGTTTACGACCGTTTAGGGCGTATATTGAAACTCGTTTTGGTAGAAGGCGTGATTCAATATTTATTTATTTAAATTAATTTCATTGCAGAAATAACTGTACAAATGACGGACTTAATGCCATATGTATGGCAGTTTCTACCAGTTAACCACAAACAGAAATAGGAATGTGGGTGATTATTGGTTTAAATATATTAATAATTAATAGTTAAACAAAATTAATAATAGTATACATAAATATACATATTGTAATGAATGTTTCTTTGTTTGTCCTGTATGCATTCCTATACCATTCATCCGATCTTTGGTGAGTTGTAGTGCGCGCGCCTGCGAAGGTTTCTGAATTAGTACTTGAAGACCACGCAAACGAAGCCGCGACTTCGCCGCAAAAGCTATTATTGTATAATAACTCAATAATATTGTGCAATGACATTATTGTGGAATTGTAGGTCTAGGAGCCGCTGAAATCTTTGATTCGATAAGATTCCGAGAGATCACTTGATCCTCTGCATCCCATCCGCGCACGTATACAGAGCGCTTAGTGCTATTATAACAGTGCTAAACATATTTGTCTCTTCTGTTTTTATTATGCATGTCCTGTGTTAAAAGCTACACATGCAAATTAAGCTGAAATCTAAATAAAATAAGCTATTGAGGTAGCAAGTGGCTTACCAATGAGTAGTAGTCGTATATGCTGCATCAAGGGTTGCAGGTGGTGACAGACCCGCGCACGTTCCTCTTCAGTCCAATGCGCCGTCGGTTGCGTTACGCCCGCACGTTGTTTGGCCCAAGCCAGTACACAACGCCATACTTCTTCCTCCTCGAGGCTCAGCTAGATTATACAAATACAAAGATTGAGAGTGTGCGAGTGCACGCTGCAATCCCATAGGCGCTGGATGTAATAGTCTCCGAGCACATTAGTAAACAGAACACTAGCGTAAAATGTACTGCTTTTCTCACTTTAACCAGAATCAGTACATTGGCAGAATCCCCACATATGTTTTTTGGTAGTGAGTGAAGAATGCCACAAACCCATTCCTAACCTCTCCTATCCTTTCCCATTTTTTTAACACTTTCTTTTAGTGTTAAATCTTCAAAGGTAGGCAGCATATCTAGGCTGTGCCACCATTGGTCATTTTGGACTGATGTTGGCATGTATCATTAATGTCTACGGATGATAGTATCCACAAACCCCCAGGTGGACTGTTGATCCAGCCCCATCCTTGATGGAGATCACATCCAAGGAACCGCTTAAATACAGCTAGCTACCTGTAGCAATCAATTGATGCTGGAACTTACAGAGTCACATGAGATTAGCTTGACGAGGGCTTCCTTGGGCAGATTCAGGAAGCCATTGGTCTTAACACACTCAGCTGCATTATCCCCAATGAAGCTGATACAGCGGTCCAGGAATGATGATGCACTCTTGCCACCTGCAAAATTAATATGTTTAATTAAAGTGTCTACCTTCTCACTATTCTAAAAAAATATTCAAAATACCCACCTATTGTGCTTTTTTAACGTAAGTACTATAGTTAATATTTTAATACCCAGTTTATAGGATTGAGGCTTTTCTGCAGTTTTATTGAATAAATAGACGAATAATGCCACACTCAAATGCTAGAGTTCCCCTACACCAGAGTTCTAGAGATGATCACACTCCACACAGACCAGAACATTTGTTTAAGTGTTCGATGGGGAATCACACCAGGGAATTTCAACATTTAAACTAACATCTTGATATTAAAAGTGAAAACATAAACATTTAAACTGTACGTTTGAAAATGTTAATTTTGACTTATCTACTTATTCCCACTATATATTTATACATTAATTAAATCCTAATTGTGCATTAACTAAAATTGTTTTATTGAATGTTCCAATTGGATTTTGCTGATAATATGGCTAAGTTAACTTCTTATCATGATAGTGATGGGTAACTCTTGCGAGTTAATGAATTAAAAGAGTTGAATCCGCAAGCGGAGCAGAATCCCTTAATTGTTCGATCCAGTCATTCAGATTCTGGCGGCCATCATGATCGTGAATGTAATCACTCATCGACACACCAGGGGCTCAAAATCGAGATGCAACGATGCAACCTTTTTTTTTGCTTATGCTACAACCATTAGGGAAAGGGAATGAAACACTCTCGGTGAATAAGTATGTGAATCAAGAGTTAAGGAGTAACTAAGAGGAATTGGATCCGTAAGCGGAGCAGGATTGAGAGTTAAAACACTCCGAGAAGTCTTGATTACCCATTACTAATCATGACCAAAATCAAAGTATGGTCAGTGAAAGCTAATAGAAACAAGTAAAATACAATAGGTAACAAACATTTAAGACCCATTTACTATAATACTAAGAATCAATAATTATATTTTACCAAGTGAACATGGTTTTCGAACACTTTAGGATAGTATAAGTGCTATCCATAGAATAATGTTAAACTGAAATTATTTATGGAGCGATAGGTTGTGATGCAAAATTACTACAGTATGGGCAAATTGAGCCTTCACACAGATACAAACAACTTAGCACCAACTGTAGATATAACATTGTAGAATAAATCTATTCATTTCATTAAATTAATCAATATAAACATTAAAAACACTGTAACAAGTTAATTTGCAAATGAATAAAGTTTGTAATTGTGCATACTGAGGATAATGCTTTATGAAGCATTGGCTTTATTATCAATTTTAAGGAATAAGTGTCAATGCATTTGCATAAACTAAGTATGCACCAAACACAACCGCAACCCATCAAAAGAACTAGAAATGGCAATTACAAACATATTATAATAAGCGAAGAATAGTACATGCATGTTTTGTTCTCTATAACAAACAAAAAAATTTAATAACAATTTATAAGCCCAAATGCAAAATTTATGCATTTACTAAGTTAGTAGATAATAATTTCACTGCAATCGATAGACAGAACTAAAAATCCGGACGTTGTATTGTATTGAAGGTTGTTAAATAAAAGACATTTGATGTTGTACTTAAATTTAATGAAGGAATTCACACAAATACCTTCCGCCAAACTTATTATTACATTTGATTGTAGTAGTGTTTATGTAAAACTATATAAAACCACTGACAGAAGATGGAAATGAAAGATCACTTAGAACATAACCTAAATTTATACGGACGCGTTTGGGTTCACATTTTGAATTAACGTTATATTGTCGCCTTTCATCATAACTCTTCCAATAGCCTTCCTGTTCTTTGTTTTATTATGAACTTCTTCGGCTTCGTCCAAAACAATGTTCATATACTCGTCAAATCCAACGATGTGGCCTTCGATCCTCAAATTAACGTTCTCGTATAACCAAATTTGCACTCGGCTCCTGTTCTGTAGATATCTGAAGATCAGGTTGATGGGTTGCACCATCACCTTTTGAACTTTCGGAGGGCCTTTGTAAGCCATTTTGTAAATTATTTATATTGTAGAACAATAAATTTCTTCGTAACAAATAACAGTAAGCCGGCTATGGTTTTTGTTCGCGTCTGTCAAAGACTAAAGAAGGCGAAGATCATAGACAAAATGGCGGATGGCATTTATGTTGTGTCGGGTTTTAACGGTTTATTTTTTATTTCATTTATACTTATTTGTAATATTCGGTAAAATATTATATAAAAGAAAAAAAAAACATTTATAATGTTTTAAATACAGATATCAAAATATTGAGATCATGCGAACGCTGTGCTGCCGGCTGCCATTTTGTTATTCCCCAGTGCTCTAATTCGTTCCTTGCTCTCTTACCGATGTATGATTGTTGAGTTTATGTTCGTTTATTAAAATGATTGTTTTCGTTCAGTTTGTTTTGTTATTATTCTTGTTAAATTTAAATTTGCTTGTGCGTTACTACAAAATTAGTTCTGTGTGTGATTCAAAATGGAACCTCAGCATTTTTAAAATAAGAATTTATACATAATTCGATATTGTAGAACATAAATTCATTCTAATTAGAATTATCTTTTGAAAATAAAACTATGTAACATTTAAAAAATGATCCCAAAAGAAAAATGTTCATCATAACTGAATTGGACAACGAGGTTTCTTTGTATATTAATCTAAAATTTTTAATTCGGGGTATCTATTTATCTGTGGTTCGGTTCGGAAGCAAAAGTCTCGATAGAATTTGTATCCAGAGTCGTACAACATAATTGAAAATATTTTTATTCTTTTGATACTTGAAAACAAAAAAGAACGAAACTGTACATTTTGTTAAAAACATTTGATTCTATTTTAAAAATATAGAACAGTAGTGCAAAAGGTGTGCGATGGCCGGGAATCGAACCCGGATCAACTGCTTGGAAGGCAACTATGCTGACCATTACACCACCATCGCAACTATACAATGACTTATAATTAAATTATGATATTTTACTATTGATGTAGGTGTGTAAACTATTTACCCGGTTTATCCTGAATTTCCATAGCGACAGCAAGTAAGCTACAAGCGCTTTCCACACTCAAAGTGGAAGTCACGTGATCCTCACATGCCGCACGCAAATCTTCTACACCCAGGTCCGCGGCTAAAGTCATCATCTCAAACACTCCCGAATCTTGAAGAAGAAGCTATAATAAAAAATATTTGATTTTGGAGTTATGTTCTGTCAAAATTTGAAGCATAGTTTAATTGAAAATTCAAACATCTACTTGTCAATAGATGGCGGTATGAAAGTTATGTGATATTTAAAATAATTTGACGCGATATTGCTTTTGTAATCGTGACATAAAATATAAAGATGATCTTTATAATACCTTTCCAGTATAGACGTATTGAATGAATAGCCTAAAGGTTTCCGGTTGAATATGCGGGATACGTATCGGTACCGCCTGTCCACCAGCAGATGGCGCAGCATTGCAGCTCGGAATACGGCATACCTCACCGCGTTTCGTGTTTTGGAAACTTTTGCATCTGAAAAGAAAGGATATTGTTAAATATAAAAGGCTATAATATACGCATATTATAGTCTATATATTATAGTGTACCGAAATACACTATGCAAATTTACGTGCAGATGATTTTACAGAAGAGCCATTAAACATTTAAACATCATACTAATATTATAAAGAGGAAAGATTTGTATTTTTGTATGTTTGTAACGAATAAACTCAAAAACTACGGGACCGATTTCAAAGATTCTTTCACCATTAGAATGCTACATTATCCCTGAGTAACATAGGCTATAATTTATAAAGATATTGTGTAAATTGGCCAAAATATAACGATAAGTGTCAAGTAAGTCGGAAAAAACGTATGTCGTTACACGAATATGTAGTAACGTTGATGTAGTAACGTAAGTCGTTACACGAATATAATGTATGGTGGAAATGTTTCTGAAATTTAGAAAAAAAAATTGTAAAAAAAAAAACTTATAAACCGAAGCGAAGCGAGGACGGGTCGCTAGTACTTTATAAAGAGATATGATGTTAGTTAAAATTCTGAGATTTTTTAATATCTCAGATTTTTCTTCATTAGAGATGCACTTTGCTATTACCAAAGAGCTTTAAAAGCATTAGGTACGGGAACAGATAAGGACATCGGTTCCCAATAAAAGCTCAAAGGCGCAACTGATTGGCGCTTTGTCGATGCTCGCGGCAGATTCTATAAATTTAAATGTCATTTTAGAGAGGAATGCCTCCCCGAGGAGCTCCGTGACATAACATAGTTACGAAAGAGTATTGTCCTTTTTTTATGGATGAAGGAGGCAGACGTGCATATAGTCCACCTGATAGTAAGTGGATACTGTCGCCTATAGACATCCGCGATACATGCCAATATCAGTCCAAAATGACAAACGTTGGCACGCCCTCGGATGCACTGCCTACCTTTGGAGATATAAGAATGGATTTGGAGAATGGGTTGGGAAAATGGGGAGGGATAGAGGAGGATGGGATGGGAATGGGCTCTGACAAAATTCAAGGTAGTCTTCTGTGAGAAAGGGGTAACGTGGCCAGTCGAGCGCGTCCAGCGGCTGTTGGATTGTAGCGTGCACTCTCCCCCTCTGCAGTACCTTGAAATGTACTGCATTTCCTACTTTATCTTATTTCCCTAATGTACGATCGTGTTCCGGTAGTGAGTGAGATGTGCCAGAGCCTATTCCCATCCTATTCCTCCCCATTTTCCCAAATGGGGAATTTCCTTTCCAAATCCTTTCTTCAAATCTATTCCTATATCTCCAAAGGTAGGCAGCGTATCCGGGCCGTGCCAACGTTTCTCATTTTGGACTAATGTTGGCATGTATCGCGGATGTCTATGGGCGACAGTATCCACTTACCATCAGGTGGACATACAGCTCGTCTGCCGCCTTCGTACATAAAAAAAACCGGTCTCGTGGTGAAGATATTATTTTTTGAGTATCCGAATGTGATCCCCTATTGCTTTATGCAAATCTCCATGGTCCAAGTTCTCGTGCAAACTTGCCGCATAACTTACAAGTTGTTCGCTCGACGCAAGTTTTTGCTAAAGCTAAAGCGCTCAACGAGTGCACTTACAATTCCTTCGCTGAAAATTATCGGTTTTTAATTACGAGTGCTGCGACGAAGCGCCTTTGTGAAACATTGCAGGGATTTCATAATTTGTCATCCACAGATTTTGGGAAACTTGGTGAAGGGATTGTTGAAGCTATTTAAAGGAAAAATATCTAGTGAGATTGCACGTACGTTTGAGGTCACTCTAGATCAGTCATTCCCAAAGCAACCTACCTACCTACGTGCAACCTACCTGCCTGCGTGCAACCTACCTGCCTGCGTGCAGCCTACCTGCCTGCGTGCAGCCTACCTGCCTGCGTGCAACCTGCCTACGTGCAACCTACCTACCTACGTGCAATTGTCTCATCAGAGAGGTCAGAATAAAGTATTTTTTAGTAGGTTTTATTGTATCATAAAAGTTTAATTCACTTGTGGGTTCATAGTTAAGTTTTTGTTATGGTAAGGGGTCCATGACCGAAATAAGTTTGAGAATCAGTTTGGGAATCTTTGCTCTAGATAGATAGTTACATAAACTCTTATTTGCTACACATTATTTGCTTACATTACATTACACATTATTTTATTTGCTACACATTGTTTGTTATACTTCAGTAAAAAAAAAACCATCGCTTTTGCATTTACAATTGCTAATAAGCATTTCAATGCTTGTGGATTCAGACAACATCCATTTTTTTTTCCATCATCCTTTCGTTAGATCCTTTTTAGATATCCCACATCCAAATTTCCCTTAAATTGTAGGCGTCCCTATCCCACCTAAAAGTTAGAGCATCTCTAAAAGATGAAGCACAATCCCGAGCTTTGGTAAGAAATTAATTTATCGTTTATCGTTAAAGCAATCTCGAGGACACTGTCCCACAGTTTGTCCTAAATTAATCACTATTTGATACCGCCGGTAATTAATTTAATGCGGTGTACTCCGTTCGGTCAGAATTTTTGCGAGAAGACGATTAATCTTGGTGAGCTGTCGCGAGCTGCGGCGAGGAGCCTAATAGATAATTATACAGACGAGGCATTCCATTGACATTACACTTTGTAATACAACGCTTCAATGAAATAACAAAAGAGCTGAGAATAGGTTGTTCAATATCGTGAGAAGAATCGATTCCCACAAGTTTTTACAACAGGTTCTGCACATGATTTTGAGTTAATTAACAAGAAATATTGCATTATTTTTGGAAAAGAAGTATTTTTTTTTCTGGTTTGTATTTAGCAAACGTGTATGACAAATTTAGCAAAACTAAAAAAATGGTTTTCGCAAAATGTCTAAAATTTTGATGTCATTTAACCCCCAGAATGATTAACGGTATTCATGCATTCAGTCTTGAGGAATAAATCTGTTATACTCTATGTACCATGGCTAATTCATTGTATAAAGGTCATCACGTACGACCACAATAAAAAATACCAACGTCCAAATGGACGCTGAGAAAGAACTATTCAAATTCGTTCCTGAATTTCAGTGTCCCATCTTTTTATGTAGATGTAGTCTAGTCATGGGCCACGGCTCGATTATCTGTCCGGTCCAACAGCGGCTAATGGACGACATCGCAAAAAGCTGGATTTCCACCGATCGCTCCACTTTTTGCTACTTTTCCTATTCACAAGGTCCGAAAGGGCCGCTGGTTTTATGAAGTAATCCTTGGTTATAATTAAGATATCTCATTGTTAGAGATTCATAAATATCTACTTATGGCCAGCTGAATCTAAACTAGTTTTATGAATTATATACCACTAGTGACCCGCCCTCGCTTCGCTTCACAAGTTTTTTTTTCAAAATTTCGAAAAAAGATATAGTCTATATTAACCTATATTAGATTTTGAAAGTTCGGCGGCACGCCCGCATACCCCCTGGTGTTGCATGTGTCCATGGGCGACGGTAACACTTACCATCACATTGGACCGTTTGCTCGTCCGCCCACTTGTCTATAAAAATAAAATAAAAGCATAACTGGTAGTAAATATTGGGTCATACATGTAAATCCTAAGATTTACCGATATATATTGCACATGTATTAATACATCTTGCTGCTACCTTGCATAAATCAAAATTACTCTGAATACCGTCGTGTATATAATACAACATCTCTGATTAACTTGTCTGTCTGTCGCACCCAGATGTCGGGCACTAATTGGCGCGTCCTCGCTCTGCCGCTGGGTGTGCGGCTGATTTTTCTGACGAGGGCAAATTATTTCTATTATACCGAGATGACCCATACGTTGGGAGCAACGAGGGTTGGTAGAATTGGAAAGAAAATTATTGCTTGAACGCAATTATCTTTACTATACAACGCCGCGATCCATTGTATTGCTGTGTACTCGAAAATATTATGCTTCTTTATAGAAGAAATGCTAATCCAGGGGGAGGGTCTCTTTGGGTTAAGTTTTCAACATATTACCGCGAAGTTATTCGAACTAAGGAGGAATATTATTGTTTATATTAATTTATTAACTTAAGTATCAATGATTTCTTAAGTAGGTATCTTAAGTATCACTCAGTCCACTTGGTATCAATCATGTACGTGGTCTCAATTTGAGGATTTGTCTTCAAACATCTGCTTCTGCCGCTTCAGCTTAATAATTCTTTGAGATATCAGACTGGTATCGACTTATGGTACTTTATGGTACTTTTTATTAATAGCAACATTTCTTTTTTTTCAAATTATTCATTTTTTCTTTACCCTTGTATGGGCCTTACATAGAAGAGCATAGGTGCGTACAACAAAATAAATATGTCGGAATGTACACCCGGAATGTCGATCGGCGGTGAACTCTTACCATCACGTGGGCCGCAAGCTCGTCTGCCACCTTCACCATAAAAAAATAGCCAATGAGATATTCCTTCCCATCCAAAACTTTAGTTACCTCAAGTCTTTTGAAGACTATTACCTACCATTGCTATTACGATTCCAATTTACCCCAGATTCAGAGACTGCAAAGTACAGCGTAGGTTTCGTTAGGGAAGTAGTACCGTGTAATTTGTGACGACAACATTCGCGTGCGTTGAATGGAACGAAATTAGAATATTGCTAGAGTCGCGTGTGGATTACTGTCTTTTTACTTTGCAGGCAGGCAACACTACGGTGAAGTTCGATAGGGGATTTTGTCTTACTAATTATACTATATTGTCAAAATTCATTGACTGATTCAATATCAACAACGAATGTAATAAATTTCAAAATTAAACAATGCTTGTATTAACATTGTTTTGTTATAAGTACCTACTATATGTTTTATAGGCGTATTCATCTGTAAAAACATACAATAAAGGTTACTGTTTTACAATTATTTATCTATTGTATTTTTTGTGTATATTATATAATGATGGAATTAGGTATGTCAAATAAAAAAATGAATTAAGTAACATTTAAAATTCCCGACTGTTAGAAGACAAGTCAAACGGAAAAGGAAGAAGACGTGTTTAGGTTAAGACTTTTGAAAAACACTTAGTTTTTGAATAGAAACCTTTAACGCAGTTGGATGACATTTGGATTTTGCAGTTGAATGCGTGGAACTAATTAGTCTTATACTTTCTATTCCACATCTTTCTCAACTTTTTTCAAATTAATCCTTAAATCTCTAAATGTAAGCGGGCTTTCCAGGACGTTGCAATGTTTGACATTCTGGACTGATATTGGCATCTTTTGCGGATGTCCATGAGCAACAGTATCTTGCCACCAGGTGGACTGATTGCTCGACTGTCACTTTCTTTCCCTAAACGTCTGTTACGTCGAACAGGATTAAGGTATTTTGTTGCGTACAGCAATGTAATAAGGAGCCACGTATTTTAATCACATTCGTTGCGAAAAATATGGATATGGTGCAATGACTGATTAGGACGATACACGTTCTTAAAGATTGCATACTGTTCAAGTTTACTGTGACGCTCAATGAGCGTCGCAACTGCATAAACTAACGAGATAAGACTAAAGGGGTCCCAGTTTCTATCTAGCTATAAACTCAGTCGCTTTGTTCGCGATTATTTTGCTCTTTGATAAACTTCGTGCTGAATGTTACCGGGAACAATTAGCCTGAAAGCGCTTTAGGATTCCAAATAGATTGCGAAAACGATGTAATTCTGGTTATTTGCGTTGTTTTATTTTAAATTTTACTTTATTTAATACTAGCGACCCGCCCTCGCTTCGCTTCGATTTATAAGAGTTTTTTTCCGACTCAGTTGACGAATATCATCATAACTTTAGCTAAGTTGCACATAATATACATAATATATAGCCTATGTCCATAGTATAGATTCACAGTCAATTTTTGTGACGCAGCAAACACGTTCCTTTATTGTTTTTAATCAACTTACCGGGTCAACAACTAAATTCCTTGATTCTACGCCGAAACAAATTTCGTACTATGTTCAATATTCATATAAATAGGTACCTACTGTTGAAAATATATGCATAATGTTGTAAACTGCATTTATAAACTGCGACACCACACGGGTGTCGATCGACACAACGACACCAACCCATCTCTTCCCGTGAGTGTCGTGGTGACTAACTAAGAGATAACAAAGCGGCTACCACAAGCCCCGAGAAACTACACATCGTCTAAAAAAGTGAGTTCGCTAACCGGCTTGGACAGCGTGGCGTTTTAAGTCCATACATCTTTCTTATAGAAGACTAGCGACCTGGCCTCGCTTCGCTTCGGTTTATAAGTTTTTTTATTTAAATTTGTTTTGCAAAATTTCAAAATAAATAGTATAAAAGAGACACGGATAATGTACCCACAATTTATCAACCCCCCCCCCCCCCCAACCCCCTTCCCAACATACCCACAAACAAACACACAATTTTCCAGTCATTCCACATGTCCAGCAGTGGATACTGAAAGGGCTAAAAAAATAAAACTAAATTCATATAAAAAGTTAAATAAACTAGGTATTTTAACATCTGTACTAAATACAATAATTCTACATCTAACCGTGAACGTGGCCTCTTAGTCCATCTACTTTGGGCTACTTGTCTCGCTCACTTTACTTCTAGCATAGCAACCATATCGCCGTGACAATTAAATTATAATCATGTCAAAAACACCAAATAGGGAGATATTATTCAAGTGAAAACTCTTTCATTACAACACACTGAAGCTTTGACCTCAATCAAATAACTACAACTCACTTTGAAACAACAATTGGAAACATCTTTGTTCGTCCTTTGAATATTTACTCGCTTCGGAAGTGTATTGAACTATAATATCTAAAATGGACCGAAATATATGAAGAAGCAATTGATTAATTATCATCGGATCGCCGGCAGGCTGTAGCGCGCACTATTAATCGTGATAATGCAAATTATGTGTCAGCGAAGTGTTCGGCCGATGCGATGCGGTCGACGCGTCATCCATCAATCCATCATGGTGGCGCGGTGGCGCTACACGACAACAAAGTTATATTTGCGAGTTGAATGGCGCTATTTGCAAGCCAAAAACAAATAGTTATATAATAAAGATTGCGATTTTAATGAAGAAAATAATAATCCTGGAATTATCACGATAAGAATTGGTGGAAGAAAGATTATGTTGGGAAAACTATATGTATTTACAAATATAGTTATACACTAATTACAAATACACAAAACTGTTTCCTAATGCTCTACAAAGCTCAGGTTAGGTCCCATATCTCACATCTCTGGGCCGGCGTGCCAAAATATTGGACCATTTGACTCCATCCAACTACATGCTGTTCGAATTGTCGACGATCCCACTCTCACGGACGACTTAGAACCCCTTTATCATTCGGAGAGACCTTGCGTCTATCTGTGTGTTCTACCGCCTGCACAATGGGGAATTCTCTGAAGAATTGTTCAATATAATTCCCATCTCGGGCTTCTACAACCGCACCTCCCGTCACAGAAGTGCGGTCCATCCGTATTTCCTCGATAAGGAGGTGTCGCGTACTGTTCGGTCCAAAAATCATTTTATACCCCGAACCCGTAGGGTGTGGAACGAACTGCCTCAAGAGGTCTTTCCATTAAACAATTAATGTCTATGTAATTTAGCAGTCAAGTAAAATGCCCAGTAAGGGACGGTTGTAGTTCCAAATTTTGCCGCCTGCACAGATAAGTTTGTCAGTATATTCCGCAACAAATTGTGTTTACTTTGCCACGCTTTTTGGAAAATTGCTAAACACGGAATTTGTTGGCAAGGAAGATGCAGGAAAAAAGACACTGGTTGACATGACAGTGAGTAATGTTGAGCCTTTGATTAAATCGGTTTAAACTTCGGTTTTAAACGCTTGAGCGCGAAATTTCTTTATATGATGACTTATGAGTTATTAATCATTTTTGATTTTGGAATAACGATTTGCCCCGAATCTTCTGTATTAAGAGTGTGATCAAGTACAGTTTATGTTTAAACAAGACTATGTAGCAATGCACAATGCAGCCAATAAATAATGGAAGAGATTTTAAAACAGTTTCAGCATAGAGAAATTATCAAATAATTTTCCTAATAAATCTTCCAATATTCCAACAGCATATTCCAATTATTCACACGGGAATAATTGGAAAAACTAAAAATTTCAAAAAATCAACACTAAAAATTTCAGTGTGGTAATGTGGATTTTTTCAATAATTTCCAAAAATTCCACCCAATCCATAAAATTTGCTTTTTTCTCTCCTTTCGATATCAGCCTATTACGACCTACTTACTGCAAGACATAAGCCTCGTCTTGCTTTTTTTTAATCTCAGGCTTCCTCACCAAGATTTTTGATCGCCATAGTAGTTAAAAAAGAAATTGAAAAAAAAAAACCTATTTAATTTTAATCTAAATTTAGAATGCATTGTCATTGAACCTGTTTGAAGTTACAATCATTAGAAAAGGACAAAAGATTTTATGCAATCGTTTAATTTAAATAAATTTTTAGAACAAGACAGAAAGTATTGTAACAGGTGGGGCAAAAGTAATGTCATAATGTGAATGTGCCATAATTTTTGCAAATGGCGTCTAATGTCATTGCGCTTTGACATTTATATTGTAGACAGATAGAGGATTAGTTGACAACAAGCAATGGAGCGATACACACCTGAAGAACGCGGAATTATTGTTACTGCTTATTTGACCAATTTCTGGTCTGTTGTTTTAACATTGAAGAAGAAATCACCAATTTGGAGCCAGATGTTTTGCTGTTTTGCGAGCAACAATTCAAAATGCCGTAAAACGAGCACAAATGTGCACCCAACTCAGGAGGTGGTCATTTGACCGATATCATTTTTTCAACATAATGTCATCAATTTTATACCTTCAAATAAACTTTCCGTGAAAACAGAGCCCAATTTTTTTTCATTTCTAATAAAATGACAATCAATTCACATCAAGACATTAGTTTTGCCCAACCTTGTATTAGAATCGGAGCAGACAATCACAGTTTGTGGTTTCACAACATTGCTTATTGTGTGATGATAATGCAGACGGAGTGCATGGTGCATGTGACATGGTGGTACGGTATATTAAACGTTCCTTCGACCGTGTTCCGTTGCAACGATAGCTCACCTCGGCTATTGTTAGCGATCGTAAATTGAATCCAGCCAGAGATTGTAGTGATATAACCTTATAATAAATAGATAAACCATCTTATATTTTAGTCGGACTTCATTTTTACGTCCTGTTTGACTGTTTAACATGTACTTATTTATAACCGGAGTAGACCGGAGTGTACCCACCAATTCGCCCTATAAGTATATAAAATATCTCTAATAATATACTAATCACCAGTCCATAATGAACTTACCTAATTTATTATAATATTACAATTATTTGTCGTAAAAGGCGACTAAAATATAACAAAGCGTCTACTATTAGCCGTGAGGAACTATACACTGTCACTAAAAGAGTGGACTCGCCAGCCCACTTGGTCATGGTGTGGTGCCGTTTCAAGGCCACACATCCTTCATACATATTGTCTTATGGATATGTATACATAGGCCTATGTATGTATCCAGAAGTGGATACTGAAAGGGCTGGTTGCATATGTGTATGTAAATAGTGTTACATTGTCTATAAACAACTAATATAATTTATTATACCTTTTTTATAGGAAGAAGTTTGCAGACGAGCATACAGTCAACCTGGTGGTAAGTGGATACTGTCACTCATGGAAATTCGCGATACATGCCAACATCAGTTCAGAATGACAAACGTTGGCACACCCCCGGCTGCGTTGGGATGCGGATGCGGATGGGGAAAGGGTTGGAAAAATGGGAAGGGATAGGAGAGGATGGGATGGGAATGGGTTCTGACATATGTTACTTACTACCGAAACACGAACGTACCTGCATATTATTATTACATTTATACAGAAGAAAGGATAGTTGGCGGTTGGTTTAAATGTTATAATCGTACCTACCTAGGATTATATTTACATAAATGTAGGGATTTAGCCAAATATAACTGATATCTTCAAAATCTTACTGTACTGTACACCTTACGCCTTAAAAACAACCTTTACAACATCTTTTCTACATGACATGCGGACGAGACCTCTAATTAAATGAAATGAGCTTCACCTTTCATTCAATGGACTCGTTCGCTCACTTCACACCGGTCAACTTCCATTCGTCAACTATCCGCTTTGTTAGTTACATGCTATCTTCACACCGCTCATCTTCAAACCCACATAAATAAGTACAATGGAAATCAAAAAAAGTATATATATTCATAATTTTCCAAATGCAAAGTTCTATGGAATAAATCTCAAATATCCAGTATCTTTTCCAAAAATATGGAGATAGATTCGTCATATAGTATTTGTTCAGACGTACGTACACCAAACGTTAATATAAAATTTCCGTCTACAAGTTTTGTATGAAACTGTAATATTACACTGGTTGTTTGGACAACGACAGAAATGATACTCTGAATTGAGCGAGATTTTATTGGACCAAGCAAATAGTCGGGGCGACAATGTAAGTGCTTGACACTTGGGGTGGTAAGAACCTCAAACGTCTACGGTAGATACATAGTTAAGTAACTGATAAAAGTTTCTCATCGTTTCTATTTGAGTCTGCTTTTAAAAAAATGAGAGGTAATTGCAGCATTATGAGAATGAAAATTAGAAATATTAATAATATAATATATATACTTACATTTATAATGTGTGGATACAATGTAAATTGTTGTGATGTTACATTTACCGGTCAATTTATAAACCAGTTAGCTGGTAGATTAATCAGAATTTTAGTCAGAGGCATGCGTTGCATGCCCGGCAATTATTTTGCACATAATATATACATAATATATAGCCTATGTTCATCTGGAATAATGTACCTTTCAAATGGTGAAAGAATTTTTCAAATAGGTGCAGTGGTTTCGGAGATTACCCTCCACATACACACAAATTCACAAAATTCGCACTCTCTCTTTATTATATTAGTATAGATTTCCATTGTCTCCAAAAATGGTAAATGTCAATAGGGACAATGATGCACCGTGTTCGGTAGGTATTCCTGTGACGCAACGCATCATCGCGTGTACGAGCCCTATCAGGTAAAGTGAGGAGTAAATTTGAGTGAGTAATTTTGTTTGAATTTGCGCGCTTTGTCGCCGCGAAGTATTGTTCCGTATTGTTTTGCGAATTCAATCCCGCGACGTTTGTTTGTAGGACTAGGGTGACAATCATTAAAAGGAAAATGTAAGATTTTTTAATAATTATAATAATTAATCAAATAATTTAATAAAATTTAATTTTATGTTTTTTTTAAATTAAATAATTGCTGTAGTCGCTCGGCCTAAGAGCATATACGTAGGATAAAAATATGAATTCGAAAGATTAAAGTTCCTAATTATTAATTGTGTGATTTGATGATGTCATCATGATTCTATTGATTTTGATTAACCTATCAAGCTAACAATCTCTTTTGTATTAGTGACACTGAGACAAGCCGCGCTTGACTGGTCAACAACATTTTATTTCAATTGATATCCACATAGCTGCAAGTCATATTAACCTTTCAAGCAATTACCTTTGACCTTTCTACTGTTTGCTGGGATGTAAATATAAGTACGTCCCTAAAAGTGTAGAAAGATTAAGTAAATAAATAAATTAATATACCATACATTAGTACACACCTTTCAGGTGGCTTAAGTGCGTTCATTTACCCACATGCGAACTTTTACCCGTATGACTGCGCATTTTGTCCCGCAAATCGAGTTACAAAACGCATTCTGAATAATACGCTTAAATGTTTAAAAAACAGTTTCATTTACACAATAATAACTTAAAATTATTTATATAAAATATCATATTGTTTTTGGGTTACGCTATGGAGAAGACAGAAGACCTTCGGCTCAAGAGGCGACTTGGGTCAATCATTAAAATTTAATATTTTTGTTTATTTGAAAACTAAAATATTAAACAATGAATAATTTTTTGTCAGTTATTGTTGGTGGCATCAGATGATGACATTATAAATCACTCTATAATGTCCATAAGATTATACAGTGGACATAAGCATTCTCTTGTACCATACCATACCATCGGTCTATGTCGATTCAATTGGCCGAAGGCTACGCACTGCCCTTGGTCTCTATTAGAGAATTCGTCTACCCCATCAGTTATCAGTGCTCCGGCAAATATCACCTACCCATTGACTTCCGTTCTTTGGCGAACTCTAACGGCGGGCTGAATCCATAAATTTATAGGCACCCACAACGAGCTATGGAGAGAGCTATACTTGGAGTTTCTTTGCGAGATAAGATCCGAAACGAAGATATTCACGATAATAGGATAGGACAATAATAATTAACAAGTTTCCTCATGGTGTTTTCCTTCACCGCTGATCCAGTGATAATCAATACTTGCTCGTGTTCCTAATCGATTAATGATTCTATAAATGTTTTAAATATGGAAGCAAATGATGGTCATATGATAAACGAGCCGTTCGCGTGATGCCCGAGTTGTAATTACGTCTCGTCAGTTTGTTTGTTTGTTTTGCCGATAGGTGCCGCTGGTAACTGTAATGACGTACTGTAAGGTTCAGCACACACTGAAGAGTCGAATGCTTTATTGAAAAAAAAAGGGTATTTTATCCGCAAAACACGGATAAAAAATAGTTAATTTTCCATTAACAATTGTAATAAAAAAATTAACAACTCTTGGGTTTCTTTTTCACTTTTGTGAATCGTGTGGAACACATAATTATATTGTCGGTGTGTCAGGAATCGAGCTGGATGGGAGGAATTAATAAATGGTTGCATAAATAAAATGTAGGTATTTCTAACGGCTTCTAACGTAGTAAAATTTCTTTATTTATTCATAAAACCCAAAATAAAAATAAACAACTAAAAATAACTTAGGAACAAAGATTTAAATCTATGCCCAGGACGAATTAGAGATGGTAGGTATATGCGTTTAGAGTGAACCAATATGCGGGGTAACACAAAGACCCGTTCGGTAGGGGGAGAGTGCATTCTGCATTGCCACAGCCGCTCTGGGCGCAGTCGACTGGCCACGTTACCCCTCTCTCACAGAAGACTACCTTGAAATGTACTGCATTTCCTATTTTATCGTATTTCCTCAATGTACGTACGTGTCTCAGTAGTGAATGAGATATGCCAGAACCCGTTCCCATTCCATCCCATCCTATCAGTCCTCATTTTCCCCAACCCTTTCTCCCAATCCATTCTTTAATCTGCAAAAGTAGGCAGCGCATCTGGGGCCGTGCCAACGTTTGTCATTCTGTACTGATATTGGCATGTATCGCGGCTGTCTATGGATGACAGTATCCGCTTACCACCAGGTGGACTGTATGCTCGTCTGCCACCTTTTTTCTATAAAAAAACCCTAAGCATTGGCTTTATATTATGTAAGCATAAACAATTTAAAAACCTGACCGAATTTTAAACCTATTTTTTTCATATCATTCTCTATGCATGCATCCTAACACGCATTACAGTATGCATTGTTTTTTGTACCGCCCGGACAAGGGGTTGAAACTTTTCCCATTTGCCACAACAACCACGTCCGTTGGGAAAACATTGTATATATGAAAATTTACATTTCTAAGTTACTTTATTTTTCAGTACATCCATACTATCATTTTGAATACTGTAACAAAAGTAGTTACAATGAGAAACTGTTTTTCCAATGTTAACTGCTATATGAATGATATAGAAAACGATCTGTTAGCCGTGCTTGCAAACCGCTATGTCCAACTATAGTAGCGCCGGGATCTTATGAATCCTATGAATAAATGTGAAATAATCGATTTTTTCTATATCTTAGTTTACGGAAATGAAACAAAGGTGTAACATGCAATATTATTTCTATTCATTTCGATGTTGAGGTAATAATGGTTCTGCTAAATTAATCTGTCTAATTATTATTGTATATTTATAGCGTAGGCAGAGAAACCAATCGTCTCTGATTTGTAGATATTTTTGACGGTCTTCGTCAATTGTTTTTTTACTTCTGTAACAACCTTCTGTCAATCCTGGCCGGTAACTTTACTGCACGCCTATTCTGTATAAAGCACGTATAAAGCTGTATTTAAGATTGTTTTATTCCCAGTGGAACAACTGTCCAGTTTATTTATCGGGCAGTGTATATCTTTGCCCATTAAAATAACTATTTGCATAATAGGTAAGGATTTTAAGAATGTGTTAACTTTGTGTTAATTATATTTAACTCGTATTCCATTACATACTTTTTTCAATTTTTATGTTATCCATATTAGTATTAAACTTGTATAACATTGTATAATAATTTTTGGTTGTTATTTAGACCAGTTGTTCACCGGAAAAAAAATCCTTGTGGTACAACTAGTTGAATATCACTTCTATCACGAGTAACGGGTCCAAAATTCTAATTAGACATTTTTCTCTGTTTGTCTATTCATCTGTACTAAGGATGTTCCGAATATTCGTATTTGTATTCGTCTTTTTTAGTCCACTGCTGGACATGGAACTCCTTATGCACCCTTATACATATCTCTTGTATGAGGAATGTATGGATTTAAAACGGCACGCTGGCCAAGCGGGTTGGAGAGTCCACTCTTTTACTTTTAGAGATGGTGTAGTTCGTATTCGTGTAGCTTTGTTTTCCCTTAGTCGCCCTTTACGACACCTGGGAAGGGATTTAGTGGTGCAATTCTAAAACCGCTTGATACTACACCATTCGAAGAAAAAATCTATACGATTACATTGATTCATCGATTTGGTAATACATACATACTAGATATTTTTTTGTTTATTATTTATAGAAAAAAGGCGACCGACGAGCATACAGTGCACGTGATGGTAAGTGGATACTGTCCTCCATAGACATCTGCGATACATGCCAACATCAGTCCAGAATGATAAACGCTGGCTTACCCCCGTATGCGCTGCCTACCTTTGCAGATTAAGGAATGGATTGGGAAAATGGGGAGCGATAGGATGGGATGGGAATGGGCTATGCATATCTCATTCACTACCGAAACTCGTACGTACATTGGGGAAATACGATAAGGTAGGCAATTCAGTACATTTCAAGGTAGTCTTCTGTGAGAGAGGGATAACGTGGCCAGGCGAGTGCGCCAAGCGGCTATGGGAATGCAGCATGCACTCTCCCCCTACAGAAGAATACATGTACTGTAGGGCGGGCACGTTAGAGTCTAATGGAGTTCTATGTCCAGTAGCTCTCGAATTCTTTAATTCATATGTGTTTTGAAAATGGAACATTCTTATTATGTAGTACCCACTTAAGTTTCAATTTTGTTTTTTTAATGAACCCCTCCTCATTTGCTTACACCCCCCCCCCCCCCCCATAGAAGTTGCCAATCAGATTTCTTTGATAAGAACGTATGACGTATCATATAGTATATTCCCATATCGTTGCATTGCTTTAATACCCTTTGAAACTGCCTATTAGTTAAAAATTATATACTCAGCTCACCTTAAAATTTGCAAGGGAAATTTCTAGTAAACATTTGACAGCTAACAGACGTGATGAACTGTGCCACAAGATACAAGTATGCGATGAATTCGCTTAGCAAGCGTGCGTCGTTCGTCGACGTCATGGCGTCATCAATCAACCCCCCCCCCCCCACTGCCACCGTTGTAATTAAGGCCCGAATTATCCTGTTTCTACACTACAACTCACGAATAAGTTGCCACCCTATTACGTATCATACCTGTGCCGTGATACGTTCTGGTTACATGAATTGACCTATTTATTATTTTATAGAGCTCTCAGCTCACTCACGCATATTGTAGTTAAAATGAGCATTGAGCGCTAAACGCTCCAGCGCTGAGAGTTAATGATAGCTAATGTCAAACTCTCGTGAGCGTTATAATCCAAATTTTTAACCTTCGATGGCCGTAAAGTAAAGGTAAAAGCTCGAGTCTAAAACGATTATGGTTCATAGCGTTTAATCGAGCGCTCAACGCACATTTTTCTCTCACAGACTTCACATATACACTGTCCCCGTCGGCGGAGACGAGTACGTCACCCTCGCTACACCGTGAACACACACCGGTCTTCAGCCAACACTTTTACCAGGTATCGGTACGTGCCTGTGCACTCACCGACTCGCGATCCCGCGATACCCTCCCAAAGCAACGACCTAAGCCGAGGTCCGTTCCTTCCGCCGGTCTGCCGACGATGGAGCCCTTAGGCTCGCTGCTGCACACACTCTTTGCTCCTGGCTGAGCGCCTTCTGCGCTAGCCCTAAACTATGTCCGGTGACTCTTGAAAGGCCATTAGGGCCACGAGAATTTAGACATTTTATTCATTCAATAAATATTTACAATAAATTCGTTGGAATGTTTATTTAGACTGCTAGGCATTTATAGATTATGAAATTTGTTGCTCAATTATTTATAATAAAATATATTTTACCCTTTAAAATAATCTATTAAATAAGATAGTCCAATAGTCTCACCAACACGTCACCGAATGATGAACATTGATGTCATTAGCTTCATTCCTACTTTTAACTTTTCTAACTGAAGAAACGAAAAAGACAGAAGCATCGATGAAAGATGGCGTCGTGTTTCAGGAAGGTATGTAATAGGTCGGGTTAATGAATTGTGTACACAAAATTAACTGAAACGTGTGATGAAGTGGGAGAGATTACGTTAACACACGTTAGCTTGATGGAAGTTGTCCGTCTGTATGTATGACGCAGTGTTATGGCATTGTTTCAACTAAGTGTATACTTGATGTGAATAAATTGGAATATTTACACCGTTCAAAGAGATGTAGCATCTCTATGCGTTTCCCACCGTCTGTAAAATGGCGAGTGTTTTAAAGACTTGTTCAATCTGCAGCCATCTTTGGTTTTCTATCATCGCACTTCTCGTCACCGCAGCCTGGTTCGCCCCATTCAAAGAGATGTGCAGTGAAGGACTTTAAGAAAACACGAGAAGAATGGTGAGTAGTTTCCACAAGAAGATTATTCGGTAAACGAAGAATAAAGGAATGTGAGAAAGGGAATTGAAATTTGAATTTGTCTTCTAGGCATTTTTTCCCATCGTTAGTCTAGTAATCACAGCTAGTCACAGCTAATCAGTAGTAAATTCGCTTTGCCAACTACTAACGTATTCAAAAATAATAGCTGCAAAAAATATAAATTATTAATAATGACCGCTAGAGGGCGGTACCGCTGCAATGATTGATTGGAGTTGCGTCGAGTTTGGAACTTTTAGAATTAATCAAGTACATGGAAAAACAACGCGCAGCTGTGACTGGCTGCCGTTGAAGCTGAACGTTAGTTACTAGCTCGTTTACATATTTTTATTAAATAGATAAGAAGATCTAGAAAAAAAATGAACTAGGAAGTAGGAGGACATCTTGACAGAAAAACCATCGCCAATGGTTTATAAAAGGACTCACTTATGTTTTTTTAATAGAAAGTAATTGTTAATAGTAGTAATTTAGTTTTTAGTTTAATTTAATTTAGTTTAATTTAGTGGGAAAGAAATTAGTTTTTAATAGTTTCGGGGGCGAGTGCACGCTGCAATCCAACAGCCGTTGGGCGCACTCGACTTCTCTCGTTACCTCTCTCTCACAGAATACTTGCCTATATGCGTCTCATATAGTCCAAGTGAACTATTTTTCATTAACTGAAATAAATAATTTCGCAATTACTAAGAATGTGAACACAACATTTCTAGAATGCAGAATACATTTCCCACTTTATCATATTCCCCAATGTACGTACGTATTTCGGTAGTGAGTCCCGTCCTATCCCTCCCCATTTTCCAACCCTTTCTCCAAATCCATTCCTATATCTCCAAAGGTAGGCAAAGCATCCGGGGTCATGCCAATGTTTGTTATTTTGGACTAATGTTGGCATATATATCGCGGATTTAAATGGGCGACAGTATCCACTTACCACCAGGTGGACTGTATGCTCGTTTGCTATTATCTTTCAATAAAAAAAAGGCTGCAGAGGTGCAGACAGTGTACTTGGTGGTAACTGGATACTGTCGCCAATGGGCATCCGCGGTACATGCTAATATCCATCAATCAAGAATGATAAACGTTAAGAAGCTCCCGGACGCTCTGCCTACCTTTGGAGATTTAGGAATGCATTTGGAGAAAGTATTGGAGAAATGAAGAGGTATAGGATGGGATGGAAATGGGCTTTGGCATATAAATGCCAAAGCCCTGAAATCTCTACTGAAAAGTGGGAAATGCACTATAGTTTAAATTATGCATATTATTAATTAATTGCTTTTTAATTTACTGTGAAAACGTGAAAACTGTTTTTTGTGCTAAACCGATAGCAAATGACACTAAAATCTTAAATGTCTTCCCTATCTACTCTCACAAAAATCATCAAAAATTTCGTTAATTGGCGTTGCTTAGGTTGCATCTTAGGTTAAAATTAACTAAGTTACGTTAAACAAGAATGCAGGGAATTTTCATTTATTTCATTTCTTAACAGGTGTGTAACTTAGGCGCCAACGACAGAGCGCGTCTACACACGGCGATATTCACCATGCAATTGGCGCCTTAAAATCAAACTGTCATTAATATATTAATGTCATTTTTAATGTGAAATTTAATGTCCTTTATGATTCCCTGTCTAGAATAAAGGCCAGTTAGGTAAATGTTGAAGTTGACAGACTACACAAATTCTGTTTTTGTTTTGAAGTGATTCATTTAGATACCTACCTAAATAATAATGGAAAATAATTACAGTGACGACAAATCAATGGCAACAAAGTTAAAAGTGAGTTCGGTTTAGGTTCTCTAGTGAGCGACAATAAAGATATAGCGAGTCCCGCTCAACGAAGCGGTGCTCGGATTTGTTCCTAACGAAAAATTGTTTATTTCAGTAATTAAAAAATTGTTTGTTTTGTTAATCATGATTTGCTGTCCATTTAATATTTTATGCTGCTTGTTTAAAGACAAGCCAATAAAAAATTGTCACCATAAACGAACTAATAAAAACTACGAATGCCTGAAGAAGTGACATCGTATATCAAGTTGAATAGAAAAGTTGGGCGGTCCAGCGAGTAGTGAGTTATTTTTCCAATTTACTCTTAACAAATACATACGGGAGTCTAACTAAGTTTCCGCATAACTTGAGCGTGTTTGCAGACCTTTGTGCAAGTTTTTCTGGATGTTTCGAACGGGAGCACATGTCGGGAGACACGATTCGGACTATTTCCATGCAAATTGGACGACGTCCGAGAGTTTTTGTGTATTGTATTTTGGACCCTTCTTAGCGCCATATCGGTGGAGCGGTACATTATTGGGAGATGTTTGGATCTATTTATGTAGCTGAGAGGTAACGGGTTATTGTCCATTACTTCACAGCCACAGAAATAGTCAGTTTTTGAAAAATACATAAAAATTGAAACGGTTGATATTTATTTATTTAAAGTTCGTTGCTAATTCTGTAATTTTGATAATTATTCTGATTTGTTTTACGGTGTTTCAATAACTACCTTGATAGTGATTTCTAAAATCATTTAATATATTAACTTATGCGCATGTGCACAATCTTACTAATATTGGCTAGTGGTTAGGTACCTACTTGATTTGCATTTCTTACATGTATTGCCTGAATAAATACATGTAAGAATACATGCCATGTGCTTTATAAATTATATAAATAAAAAAATATGTGTACAAAGAATAAGGCATTCTCTGCCGTCAATCACCAGATTGTTATAGAGAAAATTGACCGGAGGTGTAGTTTTGACTTAGAGAAAAGAAAGCGCAAAAAATGATGTAACGTAACACATACATACCTACACGTTTATATAGGTACATAATATGAAACATCATAAACCAAAATTGAATAGAAAATCAAAAGTAGCAGAGAAGATGAACTGAGAAACAGAAAATAAACCACTAATTGATATAGATATCAAATAATGTTTCCGAAGCCATCTTTTAAACCTGTTGTCATTGGGGGCTTTCTTAATGTTAGTAGGATGAGAAGTGCATTCACGCGCAGTATTTTGAGTTCCCAAAGGGCTACTTTATTATATTGTAATCTATACATATAATAAAAATGTAAGTGATCGCTGTCTGTACATGGAAGATATATGAGAAAAATATAATTGGGGGCCTTTATCAACGCAATAGAACCCAAAATTGTTAGAATTTTTGTCTGTTTGTCTGTGAGTCAACCGATTTGAGTGCGGTTTTCACTAATGTATTGTAGTAAGCTTCACTTAAAATTTAGTGTTTGTTTTATTTCAATCAGTTCATAAATAAAAAAGTTATATCAATTTAAAGAATCACGTCGAACATTTGTTCGATAAAAAATAAGCTATAAGAAATAATTGTGTGTGATCGTTTTTGAAAATACCAAATACCCCTAAGAAGGTAAAGACGGTTTTTATAAACTAATTGGAAATAAATCCTATAAGCATTAGGTAGTTATAAATATACCCATTCCTAAAAATAAATTGATTCGCGTTTCAAGTGTAGTTGCCATCCGATTAGATATTTTTAATGGCCGTGTAAAATATGTTTAATGTTTGCATAGATGAATATGATGCAAATAAAAATGTTCTGTGTAATTATAATTAGAAATAAAGGATTTCATTTATACCTTTATATTATTTTTAAAGCATAATAAAAATAGTGACCTCTAGCGTTGAGAAGGTTAAAACGACTTTCCAATAAAACTCAATAGATGGCGACAGTTGCCTACGAAAATTGGTATTAGCACAGATTATTCTAACTACATGATTATATGTAATTACTTTGGTTTTTTATTTAGTTGTGATGTAATCTATTAAGTTTTCTGGTTTGAAATGCATTTATTAATAGATTATGTTTTTAAAAAATTTGATCTGATTTTATTTTAATTCTTGTAATTTTTGTTCCATAAATGCGTTTTTATCGCGATGTCTACTGGGGAATGTAAATCCTGGCGATGAATATTAATTTCCTGTCTTTATTCCTTTTAGCATATTAGGAAACTTGTGCGGTGCCACATTTAGCAAATTACACGTTCTACACGTCGCGTCTGTTAAATTCATTTACATTTGAAACACTGAATTTATCTGCACCCGTGAATGGTTGTAATTTCTAGCATAATTTCAATTTGCAATGTGAACAGTAGCTCTCGTTACAGTGTGATTTACGGATTTACACAAGAGAAGCATCGATTTTATAAGTATAATGTAACATACATATTAACATTATGTAAATAAAGCGTCTAGCCATTGATCGAATACTATTATTATGGAAGACAATCCGTGTAGGTAACGTGCGTGTACCTTTAATAATGTTCATAAAACGTTTAATATTAATTGTAACATATTCTGTAATATTGTGTATGTATATTTAACTGTGAGTACATTAAATCCGTAAATTTTGAAAGAGAATAATATCTCCCGTATGGTCTAGTGGCTAGGATACCTGGCTTTCACCCAGGAGGCTCGGGTTCGATTCCCGGTACGGGAAAACTTTTTTTTGATCTCTTCGTTTTAGTACGATTATACAATTTAACTCGTTAATTTTAAAACGGGAGAACATTTTTTAAATAAATACCTTAGTGTATACATTTTAATCCTAGATTACAATTAATAAATTTATGGGTATACTAAACATAATTTAATTATACTATTCAAGTCAGTCAGTCTTCAAGATTCAGTAACACCATCTAATTTAGAAAAAAAAATAGATATCTTTTCTAACAATAAATAACTTCACGAGAATATTCAGCTACCTATCTGTTAAATAAATGCGAGATCACAAAGAGACAAGAGATCTTTGTCTCTTTGTAGATTCGCCTTAAACACCCCTCCATTTTGTTCGGGCGGGGGTCAAAAAGCGATTAAATAAAATTATTTAATTTAGGTTGGAGAAAAATAACTGTATGTTGTGAACATACGAGTATCTCATAAAAATCGTTTTATTAGAAATTTACTTAGTAAAAAAAGATTCGAGATAACTAATAACTATTAAACACATTAAATAATCGGCGTTATGACATTTAATTAAACTATAGCAAAGATCAAAACTTATTTATTATAAATTCAACTGTGTGAATGACTGCAAGACCTACAAGGTATCAACTTGTATGTAAAGTACTTACCTTTAATCAACTTACCTCGCAATCATTATAGCCTTATGCGCGTAGACTTTCTCTTCAGTAGCGCCCAGCAGGAACACGATGTCGGCAGAATCTTGGTCTTCCGAGAGTCTCTGCAAGTCCCTCAGCAGGCCTGAGAGGCCAGCACGCTCTACGGAAGCCGCACAGCATGACCCTGGGACTCTACTCGCCATGATCACAAACCACAATTATCTAAATCGGATGTAAAGTACCAAAGAACTCTTTTCCACTCAGTTTCTATATTTTACACTTTTCAAGTATCCTTCAATGTTAAATGCAAACACTACACAAAGCGGTTCGAGTGAATCAAAGTTACCGACGTCAAAATTTATAGTTACAAGTCTCCAAATACACGACGTTATTAAACACAACACATTCACTGTGGTTATTAAAAAATCACTCAAACGTTTTATAAGGAAACGTTAAATAATATAACTTTTATATAATAAAGAGAATAGTCTGCTTGTCAACATAACCTCAATCGCATTACCAACGCTCAACTTCAAAAAAACTGTGTGTACCTGCGTCTCGCAGTTTTCCAACAAAAAGTTGTGCCTTGGAATGTTATACAAAAACTGGACACTGTGTTTCGCAGTCCGACACGTTATTCTGAGAAGTAGAGGGTCGAAAGGCACAAACAGGTTTGGAGAGATAGAATACAAACATCTTATATTTTTTGTTATACGATATTGATGTAGGAAATTATGTATAATTTCCACATGTTTATTACTTGCCTCCGTGGCGCAATTGGCTAGCGCGTTCGGCTGTTAACCGAAAGGTTGGTGGTTCGAGCCCACCCGGGGGCGGTTAATAGTTTTTGCTTTAAAATACTTTTTTCCATTTCCATACAATTCATTTTCAATCCAAATGCTTTTAATTTTTTTTTCGGTGTTTTCCGGAGTTTAATGGAGTCTAGTTTAATGGTTAGATCTCAAAACACTGCTCTTAGACATGTATCCTTCAGTAGTTTCAAAGATTACCATGGAAAAACAGACAGAGGGACATTTATTTGTATATTATATCGTTTTATATATCCGATTATAGATATTTGGATAGGTAGCAAATTTATCGATATACCACAGCTGTCAAAAGCGTGCAATTTAGACTAAGCTGTGACCGTACAAATTGTAACATCATACAACACAAGTAAAAATTATTATTATTTTTTAAAGACTATGAATCTTTTATCATCTTCTATGAATGTTATGAATAGAAAACATGAAAAAAAAATGCACATAAATTGTGCAGCGTATGAATGGAGTTCCCAAAACATATTTCTATATTAAAGTCAAACAACGTTAAATTAAAAAGTAGCGTTAGTTATGTTGTTTTTTTTTATAGAGAATTGGGCGGACATGCAAATGGTCCCACGTGATAGTAAGTTTTACCGCCGCCCATGGACACTTGTCGCCGACTGCAAAATTCTATACACAGCTTATAAATATAAAATATTTTTCGATACTTATTGTATAATGTAAATAAGGGTCGTTATTTTAGATGGGGTACTTACATCAACATATTTTATTACACAAAAGCTGGCCATTGGGTATATTACAATTTTTATAAAAGAAATGTTATTAATCTTTATAATAAAAGAGGATATAAATAACATAAAATGTAACAGCTTCTACATTTACGAAGATACAAGCTTTTGTTTGGGACTTTGTTCGCGTGGTCTACAGGAATGGTAGCCTAATTCGCCAACTACATAATACGCCTAATACGAGTGTCTCTCGGCGATATTCTCGCCGTTGGCGCTAATTTCAATACTAACTATTTGGCTATATATACTTAGCTAATATACACACAGCGATATCCGCCGTTAATCGTGTTAATAAGAGGCAGGTAGTCCACGTAGACAGTTGCGAACAGTTTCAGCCAGCTCGTGAAACATTGAGTAAAATAAATACCTAAGATAAACATACGCGTTGAGATCCGTTTCAATAGATAAATATGTGTGAAAAATGCTAGTCGCAAATGTTATAAAGTCCACCTATTGGCTATCGGTTCAACGAAATCTAACGAAATCGATTCAGCTGTTTCGACGTGATTGAGTAACAAACATACAAACTTTTACATTCATAATTATAGTGGGATATTTAATAGTATTTATCGATCGGGAGAAAATATCCGCATGAATAGTGCTGTAAAATTTATCATGTATTTCTCACGTTTGTACTTGTGCTTTATACGTAAGACTTGAAACGTTCGCCGCTTAAACTAACTGTTCAAGCCAGTGAATGTAGGAAATCATGACATGCAGCCTGGTCCGAAATTTAGCTACAGGAAGCGCACCACAATTTTACCCCCCCCCCGCCCCCCACTCCTGCCAAGCCGCAAACTGGCAGCTCGGAAATTGCAAGCTGTCACCGATTCAGGATGCGAGTCCTGAGCTGTAAGTTCATGTCCTGTCCTGGTGTACATTTATACACAATGTGCTTATTTCTTGTAATTGCTTGTTGATATTTCAATAGAATAATGGATAAATAATAGAAAAATAATAAATACTATTATCCTTAAATGGCATATCTAAGTAGAATGACATTAGAAAGAAAATGCGGAAAACATTGAAAAAAAATTAGTAATTTAAAATCTAGCTAGAAACTTTTGCTTTTGGATCTAGAAATCTAGCTTTTGGATAAAAGAAAAATAAATAACGATTGCTTATTGTTTGTGTTTTTTTTTTTTAAATTTCCTGATAATAATATAATCTTTTGTACAATACGTTCAATTTCAATTTTGTCCTATACAGATCATTGGACAAACGGTTATTACAAATGATTAATTCACTAGTTCGTCCCACAACTTCGTCAAATTGATGATTGTCAGTGACTTGATTTCTGTTTTTGATCTGGAATTAGGGCTGTCACTTTCGGAATACCCTAAACCTGGAGATGAAAAATAATGGGACAAAAAACTTAAACGGGAAATCTGTCGTAACTTTTTTATAAAGTTATAGGTATGCTAAGTTATAACCTACTTGCGACCCGCCTTCGCTTCGCATCGGTTTATAAGCTTTTTTTTCAAAATAAAATATAGCCTATATTAGACACGGGTAATGTAGCTTCCTATTTGTGAAAGAATTTTTGAAATCGGTTCAGTAGTTCCAGAGATTACCCACAACATACCCACAAACAAACACACAGTTTTACATCTTTATCTATACTAATATTTATAATAAAGAGGTAAAATTGTGTGTTTGTATGTTGGGAGTCACCACCACACGCGGCGAGGAATTACATCACCACCAAATAGGGGACTCGCCAACTAGCTTGATCAACGTGGCGTTTTAAGGTCATACATCCCTCGTGCATAAGACAATGTGCATGAAGAGGCCCGTGTCCAGCAAGGGATGACGAAAGGTCTAGTTAGGTATATTTGGTATTACATTATACTACAGGCAAATATTCCGTTAAACCGATAACTTTCCAACAAAAATACACAAGTACGTACAATAAATATTGTCGTAGATTAACATTAACCTTGAAGGCCATAAATACACGAAATACAATCAAAGGGAACCCATTAGCGCGTCATCGGCGCAGTTTGAACGCAAATGAAAACAAACTGTTCCATAGATATTTACTTAATATACTAATATATGGTGACGTTCGTAGAAAACAGACTTAGCGGATTAATAAAGCTGTCAGTGAGGTAGTTACGTACGAGAAAGTTACACTATATGTTAATTTTAGCATTTCAATAAATATACATTTTCAACTCGATGCATAGGTACTTATGTTTCCTATGCTTTTATATATTAGTATAACTGGCTCACTAGTTAGTATAAAGTATAAAGCTCTGGCTTTGCTAAAATGCACTTTGATATTAAATTATGGTGCATATTTTTTATTTTATTTTCTTAATTTATTTGTTTGCTGTGAAATCGAGCATTCAAAAATTTCAGAAACTTAGAATTTGATTTTTAAATTGGATCTAGTAAACATTTATATTAATAATAAAATCTTTTAAAAATTATTGTTGTTGTGACGAATGTAAATGTGTGTAAATGTAAATTATTGAAAGCGTCGATGTGTGTATCAAATACTATCCCATTGGGAATATAAATATGTTATTGTGGGTTATTTAATTACTAAAACATTACACTAAAAATTTACTGTTTATTTTGTTCCATTTTTTAATCAGAGATTTTTATCCTCTGGGTTTAGGCGACTGAAAGATGGCAGTTCCGAAAGACAATATTAAGTCAAACAGAATGACAGAGGCTATACGACACAAACGCGTGCAACGGGAAGAAATAGGTTGGTGCTATTTCTAAAGCCGGTCAACACCACACGCCACGGACTATCACTAGCACAGCTATTAATAATAATAATAATGTTAAACGAAAGTCCACAATACATGGCAATTAAAATATATAATAAATTACCACACCATATTAAGAATGAGACCAAATCTCCAATATTTAATAATAAGCTAAAATCCTTTCTAATTAACAAATGTTTTTATTCGGTTGAAAAATTCCGAAATACTTAATAACTTATATCCATCATCTCTACATAAAGGTAATAATATTAATGATATGGTGATCGGCTTAGAATAATTTCATTAATTTAATTAATTCCAATGTACCATATAATATTCCTATGTACTATATAAAAATGATTTAATTTTAACTTCAAACTTAAGTGTAGCATTCATCACAGCTCTCAAATTTGCTCTGCCTGGAAAGGGCCTCTAAGTTGTAAGTGCATGTATATAGATTTTAAGACCTACAATGTACACTTAGTTTGCAAATAAATAAATAATAAAATCACACCCCAGACAGATGCCGATACAACATTAACAACGAAAAACTGGAAAAAAAAAAATCATAGGCATGTTTACAATTGATACGAAATATCACTTGTATCAACATTTGATTGTATCAATCACTGTCGCACAGCTGATAACATGTATAAAAATAATTTTATCCGTAAAAATATTCATTGAATGGATTATTTCCTCTTTCAACGAATATTTTATTTGATTACTTACATATGTTGGACCGATAAGTGAGGGTTAAGTAAATAAACGTTAATGTTATGGCGATTCCATATTGTAAAGCATGGTTTTGTAATTTTAGCTCGCACTTATAATAGCCACTACACACAAGAAATATCCGTAATATATTCACTAAAATAATTATAGACATTAGGTAATTTATTCCCACACAACAACACAAACATACGAATAAACATATAAGAGATTGAAAGAGAAAAAATAAGAAACATGAAAAAAGAAAAAGTAAGAAGGAGACTCATTCGAGAATTTAGACGCACATTACGATGCCGGAAACTCCAACTCAACATTAGCTGCGGACAAGCCACAACGCTCGTTTTCATATAAAGATAATAATAAAATAAACATCTATCTAGGTTATATAAAATATCTTGATTTATTGTTTCCTATATTTTTATACTTTTCTGACTAGGGTACAGTACACCACCTCTGGAGAAATGGCGTGCCCGCGTGGTCAGCGTGGGTGACCTCGTGTAAAACATTGTGTGCACGATGAAACACACGTCCAGCAGCGAACGAAAAAAGTGTTAGTTACGGTTTAAGTTTATAACCTCGGAACCCAATTATACATAATAGATTTTTATTGAATTAATACTGAATACTGAATGAATATTAATTTATACTGAATAGATTTCAGTATAGTTTGGTTTCCAAGAACAAGAAAGTTTCTTAACTCACTCACTCTTAGATACATTTTGTAGATCACCTCTGTTTTCATCTGATTCGATTTCACCCATGGAATTATACAAATTCAATTGGCTTGTCTTACAATACACGTTACATATATTTTTAAAATTACTGAACCGTTTTTATGAATGATACCTACATTAAAATCTTCCAGAATACACAATGATGGAAACTGTAAGAATAATTGGTCCAGTAGTGTTCGAGATTAGCACGGATTAACGAAATAAAGAAACTATACCGTGAACCCGGAAGTTTGGGAATGATCTGCCAGGGGCTCTTCAAGAGAGCTGTGAACAGAATTCTGCAAGTTCAGTTCACAGCTCTGCTGCAAGTTCTGTTGCAGGAGTCGATGGTGATTACTTACCAATCTTACTATTGATGCGAGCCCGCCGTGTAAATCAATCCTATGACGAAATTAGTTCAAATTATGTGTATCCTTTCACAGATTTGTAGTGTTTAAAAAAGCAAGCAGTCAAGTCAGTCTTTGGCGATATAGATAGATAAACAAGCAACATTTTTGATGCAAACTTACATTATGTATTATCTGAACAAGATGACAATCAAAACAATAGTGTGAGTACTCTCATTTACTAAGAAGTAGGGGAACTAATTAAACCCCACGCACTGAGTATTAACCGTTGAATATGTATGTCGGGACTGAACGACCCGCGCATCCACGCAACGATGCGATCTGTCCGCTATCATGCGACAAAAGAATCAATTACACGCCGCGGCGCCGACAAAGGCGAAAGAAAACAATATTGCACTGCCAACGCTTAGACTCTTCACCGTTTCCGTGCCTTACCTTCCGATGTGGCAGAGTTAAGGAAGCAAAGAGATGACGTGGTGAACTCGTAAGCAGATTACGCTTATACGAGGGCGAGTCAAAAATTATCTAAACTTTTCGTTCTACAGTTTATTTACACAAAAATAGTGGTTCAATATCACTTCTTTGTCAATAGGCTGGGTCCAGCGGTCCACAACCTTGCGTATTCCTTCCAAAAAAAGGTTTTCGGTTGATCGCGAAGCCACTTTTGCACCATTTCAGCTTGCTAATTCTGTGATCTAGCATTGATTCTTCTCTTCTTCTTTGCCAGCCTGTGTCTGTCCACTGCTAGATATAGAACCCTCCCAATATGCCTGGTGCGGCCAAAATGCTCTACCGTTTGCTTTCCCCATCCAGCCGCCACTTGCTATTTCTTGCTACCTGTGGCACTTCTTGAATGTCTTGAAGAATTCTTGAATTTGGGAATACCTTTAGGATTTCCTGAAGTTTGTACTTGCACTTGTATCAGCCTTTAATGTCCCACTGCAGGGCACAGGCTTCCCCTAGTATGTCACTAGAGGGTTTGCTATAATCCACCACGCGGGCCCAGTGCGGATTGGTGGATTCACATCTTCCAGATTTTTTCTTCATTTCTGGAGCATGCCGGTTTCCATACGATGTTTTCCTCTAACCACCGAGCTGGTGTAATTTTTTTTTAAAAATTGCCGCTAGCTTGGAGTTTTCGTCTGTCTTCAACGAAAAATTAACTCGATGCATTTTCGTGCCGCGTCTGTGACTTCAGCTGTCGCGCCTCGTCTCGCGAGTTCGGCCCTCGTCTCTTTGAGGTGCAGATCAAAGCACACGCGCTTCTATTAGCCCTGATTACAGCGGCGCACTCGACCCCCCGCGAGGGGGCTCTCGTCGCGGCTCGCATTGTCTCCTCGCTTTACCACGGCCGCCGTAGGGTTAAGATGTGTTCTAGTGTCATTGCATGTTTAATTAGCTTTGATACTGCACCGTGCAGGCGTTTGAGCTAAATCCGCGCAAAATTAATTACCTATGATAGTTAAGTACTACTAAGCAAGTAATTAAAGATAGTGCTAAAAATGTATAAAGGTTCGTTATACATTTTTAGCTATCAAAGAGATTTTTGGGTAGCTAAAATCTCTTTGGTAGATGTTTATCCGACTACAGTAAAAAGGGTCCATGAGGTCCGAAGAAGTATAACAAACAAAACATGGTTATACATTACAGTTTTGATTTTTATGATTTTGTATTTCCAGAATGAATTGTATCGAAAAAGTTATTTTGAAATTTTATTAAATTAAACAATAATTGTAAACAATAAATACATAGTGGATTTAGATGAATATCTACCTATGTGTAAAAAACGCGTAAATGTTAAAAGTTACAATACATGATAATTTAGTAGGATTTTTATCGTAAATTGCTAAACAAATGTTTTTTTAGATAATTATTATAGAAACCTTAATGTTTATTCTATAAATATAAAGAATGACAGCAAATAGTAGAATTTGAAGTTATTTATAGATGCGTTGGTGGTGTAATGGTCAGCATAGTTGCCTTCCAAGCAGTTGATCCGGGTTCGATTCCCGGCCAACGCACACTTTTTGTATGTTTTTTCGTTACTTATTCATTTCAATTTTTTTAATAATATTTTATTAACTTTAGTAAAATATTCTTATAAACTATTGTAGGATTATATAATCTGCGCCATTGTCATAATTTATTTAAAAAAATATTGTTAACAGATGGCGTTAGCTGTAGTAAAAATAATGGACAACTTTCATTTGATGCGTGTCCAAAATGCTCGACAAGCCAGTATAATAAATTGGAATATTTATGTCCAAACAGTTAGATCATCGAACTACTAGTAAGATTAGATGGAATAAACCAAAGTAAAGACTTCGAAATCGATTTGGTGGCTTTCGCATTTTTATTTATTGGTATTACCTACTCTATTCGCCGTTTACATTTCTCGCTCGATTTATTCCACGTAATCGAATCTGCAGCCTCGCACAAATAATGTAATAATTTCTTGTGTGGGTTTCTTGTGTGGGTTCAATAATAATTTCTTGGTCTGCTAGACGTACTTAAGTGCTACCAAATATTGGGATATTATAAAACATGAAGAACTTCCGCTAATGAAAATTGTTATCATACTCAATATTTAGATCACACTTAGATAAAGCAATACATACTTGGATTATTTTTCTTCATATATGGCAATGGTGCAATTAGCACATTCTGCCATTGGCAAGTTTTCTTCGTAATAAACAATTTCAAAGACTAAAACTTACCCTGTCAATGTCCAGTCCCGTCGAAGTAAGTTAGGAGTCGCTCAGTAAAGCGATAGTAGGCTTACCGAGGACAGTAGAGGACTCCTTGGAAGCACACGAAAAACACAGTCCTACACTTTTTTATTTGATTATCACAAACACCACACACGAAAGACACTTTGAAGTTTAATAATCCACAAAACCACAAAGCGCTTAAGGCACATTTTTACAATAATGAAACAAAAACTCAACATTTCTCTTAAAATGTCTGGATAATTATTAGAGGAGGCCGAGGAGGGCTGGTCCGCATTTGGAACGATGCGTCATGGCCTATACCACAATTCATGAAAACAAAAATCACCAATCAATATATCCCGACGGTAGGTCTAATCCATAAGTTCAAAGTCGCTCAACGAGCTATCGAGAGAGCTATGCTCAGAGTTTCTTTGCGGGATAAGATCCTAAACGAAGATATTCGTCAAAGAACTAAAGTTACCGACATGCCACAGAACCGACAACCGACTGTAGACGAGTTCTAGAACGGACGTGTCGTGTCGGGAAATGCAATGCGGGATGCCCTCAGGCCACATGGACCGACGACTTGAAGAACTTCGTCGGTGATGGCTGGATGGGAACAGCTGAAGATCGTATGTGATCGTATCGCAATCCTTGGGAGAGGCCTATATTCAGCAATGGAAAGACATCATGGCATGAACTATCATAGCATAATGTCTTTCATTGCTTACTTAGGTACTGATCTAAGTAACTCTTAAATGTGTCAAAAGCGACGTTAAAATGTCAACAGGGCTAGTTTATGTTGTTATTTTAACCTTTTGAAAGGTGATTAGAGATTTTTAACGTCGGGGGTTTTGTCCATGATTTTTTCGTGTTTAGCTTCTTTTGTAAATTGTTTACTTGGGCACCGTAGGTCATGGTGGGAATAACACATTGCTCAAACTTATATTCTTCGCCTTAAGTATCCCACGTTCATCCCAGTTGAATGAGCTTGGAAGATCTTCCTCATTTAATGATTTTTTCAAAGTCCAAGATAGATTTAGTGATTGACTATTTCAAGCTGTACCCGCCCTGGATTTTAGGGGGCCTCATGTGATACGATAGATATAATCAGTCCGTAAAAATCGCATTTGTTGAAGAATACGTGGGTACGTAATTAACAATAACTCAGACTAACGGGCCCCCAACATCTCTGTCGCCTGACCTCAAATTTATCTGATGACTATTACAGGGTTATTAAAAGAAACTGGTCATCCTGTATCGTGTACATTTCCTCAGCTTTCGCACACGTCGGCAATTAGGGACAAATTGTGCGGAATCCTGGCATGTTTGCTCCTAGCGCCGGAAATTGTGTCTTCTGTCAATATTAAGAGCGAGTACCCCATTACCAACTTAACTGTGCACCTTCTGAACTACATTTTTTTATAACTTAGTCTTGCTGCGAAAGGAATAGAGTTGAAATTCGTAGTTCACATGCATCTAATTGTAATTGTATGTTTGTTTTAATGCTTATAACTGTGTATGATTGTCTTGTAGTGATCGCGCTTTCAGAATTAGAGAAGGGGAGCCAAACTAAATATTGGTGTGCGGAAGGTCGATTATTATCCACTAATGCGTTGAGGAACAAGTGAAATGGTGGATGGGGAAGATATGAGATAATTAGTAAAACTTTGTTGAACTACATTCAAACTTAATATTTGCTGTTTGATGCTTTTATTTTGGCGACGTTTTTGTTTTTCATAGAAAAGCTGGCAGACTATCAAGTGGTAGCCCATTCCCATCCTAACCCTCACCATTTTCCCAACCCTTTCTCCAAATTCTCCTTGGACTAATGATGTTGGAATGATGTCCATGGGCGACAGTATCCACTTACCATCAGGTGGTCTGTATGCTCATCTGCCGCCTACATACATAAAAAAATTATGTTTTGGTTTCAGGGTCTTTATGAAAATTTGATTTTCATAAAGAGGAAATACTAGTTATGGAGACTAGGCGTGAGTAAGTTGTGACCCTTGGGGCTGGCCCAGACCAGGCGAAAAGCAGCGCGGCGCTATCAGTCACTCACTCAAAGAATTTGTAGTCGATATGTACTCGTACGAATTGTCAGATTTCATGGTCTTCTTTAATTGTAAGATACAATGTTATGATTTTATCCTTATCATAGACCCTATCGACTGGTTCAATAAAATATGTAGTGACTGTATATTTTTTGCATTTTTAGTTGTTTCGACTCCCGGCTCAAGTAAGCCTTTTAAAAAAATGTTTGAATGCGGTTATTCTTATTTTACAAAATAAGAATTTATTTACTTACTAGCTGACCCGACAGACGTTGTCCTGTCTTAGCTATGAATATTCAATTCGAACTGGAATAAATAATTAAAAAAAAATAATTAAAAAACATAGTGTTCATTGTAATTCTTTTTGATACATAACATTGTTAGTTTTGTTTTCTGGCGCATAAATAAATAATGTTGATGGTTTTCCGACACGGGAACAGGCGACATACAATTGGCCATGTAAAAAACATGGATTTTCAAGATTGATGCCACAAACACTTAACGACTGCCCTTGCGATTTATTTATCGACATTGCAAATGCAAGCCGCACTGGAAATTGTAACCGTTTAAAGTCGAATGGCATGTCGTTCGGAATCATAGGGATGCGTGGAATCAAACCGTCTTCGCCTTTGTACTTCCCTTTCAAAATTTTGGCTTCGATGACGTTGTTCATTAATTTCTTCACCGCAAGCCGGGTGCCATTACAAATACGTGGCTGGTTTATGTTCCGCAACATAATTATTACCGATCCGACTTTTAATTGCAGATTATGAGGTGGTAATCCGGGCAATTCCAGCGAATTTAAAAATTCCGTTGGATAGTTGAAAACATCATCTTGGTTCGTAACGGAATCAACCGATTTTTATGTCATCAATTCGCCAGCTATCTTATTTTGAATCTGAATATTCATTTCCTAGACATCAACGTTTTTTGCAGCCAATATAACACGTTCGCTCAACCAAACATGATTTTTGTAATTTTGATCAATGTTTGGGAACACCATCTCGATGAGTTCTGTCTTTGATTCAGTAAAGTGACAAAAATTGGCAGGGAATTTAATGTATCCAGAGGATGTGTCAACATGAATTTTGCCATTACCAATGTCGAGCAATTGTTTGAAAAAAACTTCTCCAGATCGGTCGTTCTTCAATTCGACTCGCATGTTCATATTTAATTTGAGTGTTTTGACGTATTTCCATAAAATGGACGACTTCAAACATGCATTAAGTTCGTCGGCTGGGGTTGATCGTGGAATCACTGGCAATGTTTGTCGAAAATTACCTGCCAGTAGAATCATCGCACCACCAAACCGATTTTGGTTGTTTCGTAAATCTTGCATCGTGCCATCATGCCTCCAAAGATTTTTTGTGTGCCATCATGCATTCATCCCAAACGATCAATTTGCTTTGCTGCAATACTTTGGCCATCGCAGAATTCCTCGAAAGGTTGCAAGTTGGAGTTTCATTAGTTTGCATGTTCAACGGCAACATGTGTGCTGAATGAGCTGTTCGACCGCCTTCCAACAACGTAGCTGCAATACCCGTTGAAGCAAGTGCAAGTGCAATTCCATTTTGCGATGGAATCGTTGCCAAAATCAAACGATTCGATTTTAATCAATGATATTAAAAACGTTTTTCCAGTTCCACCGGGAGCATCTAGGAAAAAAAATCCGCCAGTTCCATCGTTCACTACTTTCATGAGCGTATCGTAGGCATATTTTTGTTGCTGATTTAAAACGGGAACGTTTCTTTGACCGGTTTCTTCAATGCCTCGGAATCGTATTGGGTTTCGCGTCTCAAATCTTGATTAAATACGTTGTGCATTGGGCGATTGGGCGTTGTCATTCCTAATTGTATTAATCCTTTGTTGGTAAGCATCAAGCACATGTCCTCAATTAAAATTAATGCTTCATTGTGAATTTCTTCGTTCATTTGCAAATCTGCATTCGATGTTCTAAGACGCATCTGATGCAATATATCTTCGGCCATATGATGTTTATATTTGTTCCATAAATCAATCGGTGTTGATGGGAAGCATGTAGACAAAATTATACAAAACAATGTTCGTATTTGTTTAGCATTTGACGAAATCACAGCATCTTCGAGAGTGTGGTCCCAATGAGTGTCATTCTCTAGCAATCCCAAACGTTAACAGGCTTCTCTGTATGTGCCGCACAATACACCATTAACAGTTCGCAGATATTGGAATGATGTTGGGCCACGAACATTGACGGCCAGTCATCATTCTGGCACATTTCAAAGAAGCTGGTCATGTTGTCGATGGCGGCCTGTCAGCTTGTTGTAATACGTTCTCCGCTGTAAAATACACTCTTTGACCATTTTCCAAATGTACGGCCAAGTGAAAAACAGTGGGGTGTCTTTCATGTATAACGAATGAAAAAATACGCCACATCGCTTCGTTACTGCTAACATAGCGGCCCATTTGAAATTGAGTGATTTCATCGTTGGAATTTTCGGCAGCAACTCCGAACACAGCCATGTCACTACCTTTGTTCACGTACTTGCAAATGTATTTAATAGATTTTACGTAATAGAAAAATTCGACATTTATATTTGCTTTAAATGTCTTGGAGAGTAACGGCGAAAACGGAACAACCCAACGATTATCAACTTCAATGTCCTGTTAATTCATTTTGACTATTGTTGACCTTCCATTGTCATCAGTGGATCGGCGGCGATAAAGTGGATAACCATCATTTCCAGTAATAGTTTCTGCTACTAATTGTCTTCGATAGCGTTTTGAACATTTTCCGTCAACCATACACGGAGAATTGGGATTTAATATTCCACAGGGACCATGAATCATATTTTTTGTAACAACCTCATGTAACAGTGGATCTTCTTCATTATCGGGAATTTCAGCTGATATCACATCATCGATTTCATTCGGTCTTATCCTCTCAACCAACCAAATGAGGATATATGCATGTGGCAATCCGCGTTTTTGCCACTCGACTGAATACATCCAACAGCGCGTCTCACCGAACACACGATGCTTAACAATAAAATCCATGAGTGAATTTAATTTTTTTTTGAACACCCTTGCGGTGATGTCATGGCGCTCAATTGGTGATTGGCCAGGAAATAATTCTTGTCGAATTTCTGTCCACTGTGTATTGCACGTGAACGTGATAAACAAATCTGGTGTGCCATAATGACGTACATACAATATAGCATCTTGTGCGTATTCATGCATATGTCGCGGACTTCCGACGTATGTTGCTGGGAGAATAGTCATTCTGCCGACATTCTGTGCATTTCCGTCAGCATTGATGGCATCCCGAAGATGAATGTATTCCTCGGAACGCAGTTTTGCCTGGTTCAACCTGATAAATGTCAATCGCTCAGTTTCAACTTTGACGTACATATCCACAACATATTGGTGAAATAGACGCCGACATTTTAAGATGCGATTGTCCTCATTTTTCCGTACCATCAGTCTGTATGAATAATAATTCATTGAACTAACTTTTTTGTTAGTTTCGTCGCCTGTAAATAAATGTTTGTGTTAATAAGATAAAGTAATGTTGTGATTAAGGTAGTAAAGGTAGATTGATTATATACCTGTAACTGGATTTATCATCTTGGTTGAAAAATGATACCCATCTTCACCTTGGCAAAATAAGATAGGATATTGTAACGCATCATATGATCGATGTGTTTCGTACACACGCTGCAGTTGATCGTTCCGCCGATGTAAAACAATATCTCGGTTTTCTAAATTTTCATCCACGACGACAATTTGTCATCAATTGTTGGCGCATTAAAACATCTTGCGTATTGTCCTGCAGGCGTCTTATCGGCTCTGATGACAATTTTGTGATTATCAGATGGCATGCGGTCTAATGCGGTCTTGAATAATGCAACCAATTCGTTGTGTTGATGGAATAATGTTTGGAGTTGTTCCACAATTGGTCTTTTCACCGAATTGTTGTGTGCACAACGCTGATCGACTTGTCTTGCTGAATCGCCCATAAAATAAATTTGCAAAAATTTGTAGTCACTATCCGGCGTTGGCAATAAGGAACCTGTTCGATGATATATTTGACCCTGAACCTGCAAGGGTAAATAGATGTAATATAGGTAATTGTATAGCGAAGTGTTTGTACCGCCATGTGGCTGGCAAAATACATTGGCAGCACTGCCATTCCCCCATCAACTTCTGTAAACACACTCACTTCTGGTAGCTTTTGGCAATTCAGAGCTACCAACGTACTTTACACCATGTCAATTTAAAGCTGCCAACGTATTTTGCACCAGCCACATGGTGGTAAAAGTTTATTGTTTCCCATTACACTTACCTTGCAAGTAGGCATAAAATTATCTCGAATAACTTTTGTTGCGCCAAATGACGTCATTTGAAAGCAATTATTGTATTGCTGGATATGAGTCAAAAAATGTTTAGAATCTGGCCCATTTCCGGAAACCAATGAATGTAGTGGCTCTGTTGGCGGTACCAATGGCGTCAATTTGACTTGGCCACTGGCGCAACACAATCCAGGGGCTTCATTTTTAAACTTAAATGCCTTGCAATGTGGACACACAACGTTCATTGGTCCAAAAGCAACGATTTGCTGTGAACTGTAATCGATTGCCACGTTATAATTTAATGCAGCTCGATGGGGATTAAACGCAACATTTCTACGTTGTTGATTTCTATTCCATCGATTCCGTTCAACTTCATTGCGCTTCGCGTTGCTCGTCAGTTTGACTTGCTCGTATATATCTTTGACTTGCAGCATTGCGAGTTCTGCGACCTAAGTTGGTACGTCTAATTGGTGGAATTTTGAAGAACCAAAATTCAACTAAAAATAAAAAATTAACAAAACGACGACAAAACAGCACTTCTCAAAAAACTCACTGAACAAACTGAAAACTGGATAAACATTCCGATCGAATGGACTGTGCACCAAGAAATGAATAAATGAATTTTTTGATCGACCGATGCAGCTGTTAAACGACATTTGCGGCGCGCGAACTGTCAAACGCGCGAACTGTAAAATGCGCGAACTGTCATACGCGCGAAGTTTAAATAGTCGTTAAGTTTTCTGATTTTTTTTTAAATTTTCTTCTCAATTTTCTTAATTTTTCTTTCCGTAAGAACCTTCTACAAAGTGTTAGAAAATTAAAAAAGAAAAGATGAATGGAATCGGTAAAGTTGTTCTCAAGTTATAGCGTGACCAACAGAAATAGGGGTTCATTTTTATTTATATAGATTTTACAAACAATACCATATTAATGTACTATAACAATATTAATTTGCTATTTTAAATATTTAATGTACTTTTCCTCCATGTCCCGTTCGTATTTTCCACCCTTTATAACAAATAAGTTCGAAAATGGGTCAAATCGCTTTAGTAATTCCAAAATTTTGATGATGTAAACTTCAAAATGTTTTGCTCCCACTGCCGAGCTTTTAATTTTTTTTAAAGCTTTTAAATCAAATTTTAAAAATCGTAGGAACTTATATTAGAAACCTGCATGCTCTAGAAATAAAACAAAACCTGGAGTATTCGTAACCACCAATCCGCATTGGGCCCGGGTGGTGAATTGTGGCCCGATATCCCCCAGTGATTTACTAGGGGAGACCTGTGCCGAGCATTGGGACATTAAATGCAAGTACAAGTATAAGTACAAACTTACTTGTACTTGTAAATATAATTTTCTAACAGTTATTATTATAATGTATTATTATTTTGAAATTACGACAAAAATATAATTATAACACATAATTGGTTTCAATTAAGCAGATTTATCTCTATTTGTAAGCATTTCAGCAATATTCTGAGCACTTAATTTAATTGCGGCTATATTAAGAGTGGTGAGAGTACCTACCATTCGGATGCAAGCGCTGTTTTATTAATTGGTGCTCGAGACTGACGTGAGGCTGGCGAGGTTGTCTTTGATTTGGTCATATTATTCAATTTCATATTCTCACTAGGAATGTGGCCAAAGTTATACTGAACTTAAATGGAAGGCAAAACCGAAATCGCACTTCTAAATGTATTTTGGCCAGAGATGCAACGGATATCCGGTATCCGGTCTATCCGGCCAATTTTTCGCTATCCGGCATCCGGCTGGATAGTGGTCCAGTATCCATTAATGCCATTGGTGAAATGTTAACCTAATCTTTATTGTTTTACAAGAAATTTATATAACTGGTAATCAGTATATTTAAATAAAAAAATTAAATATCCTTAACGTAAGCAGATTTTGAATTAGTCAACTAATTCGAAGTTACTCGAAGTCAATTAAAGGCAAATTATGGTAATTGAAGACAAGCTCCTCAGCATTTGTGGGTAGTAAACGAATACGTTTATTTTCGTAAACGATGCCGGTCTCAGAAAAAAACTTCTCGCTGTATACGCTGCTGCAAGGAGATGAAAGATAAATCTTGGCAATTTTTGATAAAACCGGACACTGTGCGTTAGCTGACCACCAAGTGTAAGGATCATCATTTCGATTAATTCGAACAGTTTTCAAACAAATAGAAGTCTAACTCACTTGCAGTAGTACTTTTTTATTTTTTTTGCAACAGTGACAATGTGCCGCATATGCCGAATATCCGGCTATGCGACCAAGATGCAGGCCGGATACCCGATGTCCGGTATCCAGCCGAATAATTCACTATCCGTTGCATTTCTAATTTTGACCGACCGAAATATTTTTTTTTTGTTAAATTTACGTTCAATTGGTTAAAAAGTGTCCTTCAGTTTCGAAATTTCCGGGGTCTGTTTGGGACTTTAAGTAGAAATATAATTGATTTTTATTTTAAATTCGATAATCGTAATCATGGGAACTTTTCTTTAAATATGCCTAGTATTAAACCGTCTTAATACATATTTCAGTCATAATTATAAGATCGTAAATTAAAAATAAATTGCTATTGAGAAAGCAACAACAAAAGTGTCGTATTTGTTGGAATCCAACAAACAGTGCTTACAGATTTTTTTTCCATACAGGCAAGTGAACGCCGCAATCAATAATACAATTTTACGCACATTGTATTAGCATATGATGCTTAAACCTTATCTCACAAACCGCTGTTTTACCCGCCACTTGGAGGCATTCAGAGCAGGAGTCATATCTCGGGAGGATTGCGATGCCAAACAGAGATAGAGTAAATGGCTTGAAAGGATGTGGGTCGAGCTCGCGGCGGCTCCTTACAAGTGCTACCGGAAAGGAATATTCTGGAAGCCCCGGAATTAAGGGGACCATTTCTTTTCTTAAGACCTTTTAGATTTTTTTTATAGTCGCTAGTCGTTAAGAGTTTAAAATGTAACGAATGGTGTTGGAGCATTCTTTTAATGGAAGAAAGTGACAAACAAGCAGACACTCTATTTGGTGATAGTTTATCATTTGGCATTTGGCATAAAAGTCACAACTTATTTTATTTATTTATTAGTATTAGGTACTTATTATAGCTATGCTCTGAGTTTCTTTGCGGGATGAGATTACTTAATAGTAAGAAGGGGAGTGCATGCTGAATTCCCACAGCCGTTGGGCGCACTCGACTGGACACGTTACCCCTCTCTCACAGAATACTACTTTAAAATATACTGCATTTCCCACTTTATCATATTCCCCAATGTACGTACGTGTTTCAGTAGTAAGTGAGATATGTCAGAGCCCATTTCCATCCCATCCTATCCCTCCCCATTTTCTAAATCCATTCCGTAATCTGCAAAGGTAGGCAGCGCATCCGGGAGCGTGCCAACGTTTGTCGTTCTGGACTGATGTTGACATGTATCGCGGATGTCTATCGACGATAGTATCCACTTACCATCAGATGGACTGTATGCTCGTCTGCCGCCTTATTTCTATAAAAAAAAACTTCATATCCACTACACTTCACACCTCCAAGGCCTGGTTTACTGAGAGATAATGTTGTAAGACACTAAGCTATGTAAGTGTATGATATGAAAGCCCGCAGATTTGCTCGTTGTACGAAACAGGTTAAAATTACCCGTTTTAAAGCTTTCTGTCAGGTGTTCTACACGAGCAGTCTGTGGATCAATCAGAGAGCCTACAATGCCCTGCGAGTCCAATACAATAATGCCTTTAGGATGCTGTCACCATCTGCAGTGCATCAGGAATGTTTGCTACCGAACGCACGAACGACTTTTATGCCATTAGGCGAGAGAGTAGCATCCTTGTGGCGCAGAATACGGAGCAGCATCAACAGAATCCTAACGGTGCTCGCAAATAGGATTGATTGTCCCATCCAAAAATTTTGGATGGGACTGATGATAAAAGAAATAAATAGTATTACAGTTTGTTTCTTACTAACATAATTTATAAGTCTCTTACTACCCTAGCTATGAATATCATGTTATAAACCGCCTTATTCAATAAAAAATACATCGTGTATTGAATAGCATAATAGGGAGGCAATGCGTTTGACTTGGAATTCCAAATTCAAATTAATTTCATATTTGAAACAAATAATAATAATAATTAAGTCCGCCTTTTGTAATAATTTACAAAAGAAGAGAAAATAAATGAATAAAATAAGATCCGAAACGAAGGGATACACCAAAGAACGAAAGTCACTGACATAGCTCACAGAATTAATAATTTGAGGTGATAATGGGCAAGCCATATATGCCGCAGGACAGACAATTGATGGGGTAGACGAGTCCTTGAATGGAGACCAGGTAACGGGAAGCGAAGTGAGAGACGCCCTTCGGCCACATGGACTGATGACTTGAAGAAGTTCGCCGCTGGTGGTTGGATAAGAAGAGCCGGGGATCGTGTGTGGTGGTTAGCCTTGTGAGACGCCTATATCCAGCAGTGGAGAGACATGGGCTGATTGTATGGTATGGTAAATGTAAAATACAGCAATTAACAAGCAAAGTAATGAAACATCGTATACCAAAACATGGCTTCGGAATAGTCCCCCGTAAGTCGTGTAGTGCGACTGTTAATTTCTTGGTGCAAACACCGCTGTCCGTCTGTCGCGTCAAAGCGACCAACTCGTTCCAGACGTTAAGTGTGGGGCCACAAGGTTTTAAGACTATATATCAGGGATGGCCAACTTGGTAAAACAGTGTTCTAGTTAAAAAAAATCTAACCTCTTGCGATCGATTTAATTGTGCTTTATTGGGACGAATAAAACAATAATTAGATAGCTATGAATATCAATAATATGACAGTACAATTAATATCAATAGATAACAGAAGAATAATGTAAAGTTTGTGCTTCCATTTCTCTGATAATGTCAACCTTAACGAAAATTTTGATACCGGCCAAAAATTTTAATTTCGTTTCGTGATCGACCGGTCTGTCTTTGGCGATCAACCGGCTGATGGCGATCGACTTGTTGGCCACCCCTGCTATATATTATGTATTTATACCTCTATACATATACAACGCGTCACCGTAAAATCACAAAAGCTGATAATGGCTTGTTCAGTATTGAGAGTAGAATCGATTAACCATTCTACCAGTTTTTAAAATATAATAGTTTTTTTTTTCATGATTATTAGTACAATTCTAGTATATCATTTGTTCATCACGGGTCGCCCGAGGTGACAGCGCTCGCCGCCTGGGCGCCCGGTCTGAGTAATGAGCGCTACGAATGGTGTAGACAGGACAACAAAACCTTACATATTTGTAACTTTTGATTTATTATTTAAAATCATTTTATTTTTCATTAGAACGGTTTTATTTATTTTAAATTGGTTGACGTGTTTTAGGTTTTTCTTCATTTCGATGACATGTTGTATATCGATGCGATGACGTAATCCATGCCAACTTCATTCGCTCCGTGGATCCGTGGGGGTGAAACAGACGAGTGGGATCCCACTCGTCCGTCTCATTCGGAATATACTCGTTTGACGTCAAGACTCCACGCTGGCTAAGCGAGTTAGCGACCACTTTTTTTGAGGTGGTGTAGTTCGTAACCACGTAAGGGTGGGGTGGTGCAATTCTAAAGCCGGCACACACCACGCGGCAATGTGTAATGTATGTAAAATGTGTAGTGAGAAGAAATTGCCGCGGACCCGAGCAACAGTTGCCCTCTCGTTACGTCTCTAAAATCACATATTTCGTGGCCTCACACGTAACACGGAGATGTTAACTGAGAACTTTTAGAATTCTTGAGTCTGTATCTTAATTATTTATTTTAATAAGAGAAATTATAATGAAAACAAAATAATTATCTGTTTTTTGATGGGCTTGCTCATTTGTCACATACTTTTAGAAAATTATTACTCACATTTAGAAGATGGCGACCACATGCCCTCCACCTCAGCATGAATTTCGTCTCATAAACATAAACGTGTCTTAAACATTAACATATATTTTAAGAGGATTTTTAATTTATGTACGATGGCGGCCGACGAGCTATGAGCATACAGTCCACCTGATGTAAGTGATTACTGTCGCCCATAGACATCATACATGCCAACATTAGTCCAAAATGACAAACGTTGGCACGCCCCCGGATGCGCTGCCTACCTTTGGAGATATAGGAATGGATTTAGAGAAAAGGTTGGGAAAATGGGGAGGGATAGGATGGGTAATGGGCTTTAGCACATCGCACTAACCACCGAAACACGTACGTACATCCAGTTCCAGTTCAATAAATGTTTAATGGAATGCGTCCGGTATAAGTATTTGTCTAGAGCTGTAATAACCTCCCGGCTGTAACAGCATCTTGGCCTATTTGTCTATGTTTAATGTTTAATGGCCTGTTTAATGTTTTTGTGTGTGTTTAGTTTAATTGTTGTATCTTTATCTGTGGTGTATAATAAATAATACTCCCTCACTTATGTTCTAAAAAAAATGTTGTACACAAACTTTCACCTTCAGTGTATCATTAAAATTATAATCCTTCCAAGCCGCTGCTTCCCGCAATAGACAAGGTCCTCAAAAACTCCATCTAACTCAAAGCAGTTCAAAGAGTGGCTCACACACAAGAGCTAATTTCCACATCGGCACTTACGCGACCCGTTTGAGGCGGTTAATTATCATCATGCATCTTCGTTGAGTTGAGTGGCTGTGCACTGACTCCGCCCGCGACTTCGTTCGTGTAGACCAAGTGTCTAGCTTGAATGTTTGAGACCATTACGTTTTTCGCCATTTTGAAAATGGATGTATAGGTAAAAATATATGTACTACCTGAGGGGGAGAGTGCACGCTACAATCTCACAGCCGCTCGGTACACGGGTTACCTCTCTCCCACAGAAGATTACCGCTCCCTGTATTTTCTATTTTAATCCATTCCTCCAATATATGTTGGTAAGTACGTGTTATGGTTGTGAGTGAGATATGCTTAAGCCCATTCTCATCCCGTCTTATCCAATTTCTCCTCATTTTCCCAAGTTCCCAACCCTTCCTCCAATTCAAAAGATAGGTACTGCCTCCAGGGGCGTGCTAACGTTTATCATTCTAGGCCGATGTCGTCACCCATCGAGAATGTCGCAGGCCATCAGGAGACTCTCTGCTCGTCTGCCATTTTCTTTCTATAAAAAGTACATATTCAAGGCCATTGGTACCGGATATGTAAAACTATCCGTATTTCAAGGCCTGCATGGATGGCGTCGAGCGTTTCTAGAACCCTTTATCCAATCTGTTCTTGGATAAATCCCGTGTTATAATACTCTTACTACCTTTCATTACCCTTCTGAAATTCATGTCATCCCTTAAAGGGGGGGCGACTGACACAATACTGTAACAACTACAAAATTGCAGACTAATAAGCCTACAGTTCTGAAAAACTACTCCATGGTCAAAGACTAAGCAATAGTTATAAGTGGCCAGTCGAAGCGGTGCAATCAAAGCCGCGCGGCGTAGATCAAAGGCGCGGTTAATGGCTTTTAAGCGGGCGGGGTGGGGGGGGGGGGGTCCGGGGGAGGAGCGGGGTAGCATCAAGTAGTTAGGGCGAATTGTTGCGTACCACTCGTTTTTTGTTTCAACGCTTGTTTTCTAATGAAAGTCACTTGTTGTGATGTGACTGGCAGGCGGAACAAACAACGGCTTATTGTTAGTAGAGATAAATCAGAATTTTGAGGATATGATTTTTTCAAGTAACATTAGGTTAAACATTTTACATTTAGATTTGCAAAAATATATATAGTTGATGAAACTTCAGTCAGCTCGTGACCACGGTTGGTGCAGCCCAACCGAAAAGTCGAGTAACATAAATAAAACAAATAAGGTAAACATTCGCGTTAAGACCCGTTTAAATAGATAAATATATTAGTTTCCTTATGAGGTATTTTATTTGAGTTACTCAAAATTTTTAATGTGCCCCCCGTAGTTCGGGAGCTAGTTAGATAGCTATCCAGTTAACTGTTAACATCACTATCCTCATCTGCTAACAAACCTGGTTATCACTAGATGAGAACTTTGGAGTGTTCACAGATGGAATATTCGTATTTACAGAATTCACACAGAATGACTTGTATGCACAAGTAGTATTGACGTATCGTTTAATACGTTGTGTGGGTACTTCACAAAATTAAATTTCGCATACCTACCTAATATATTACTGACCAAGTGGGCGCAGCGTGTTTCATATTTTTAATAAGAGTCTGGCTTAAGAGCGTCTTCTAGTATGCATAACGACCAAACTTCTTTAATATAGCTTACCACTTGTCTGTTAGTGTAACGAGTAAAATATGTTTTTCAAAGGTACCTGGCTTAAAACATACCATATCATCAGGGTATTATATCAGGGTATACATATCATCAGGGCCTCTCCCAAGGCTCACCACCACATGTGGTTTGTGGTAATACCATTCCTCTCATTTAGCTAGGCAAAGGTCTTTAAGTAGTCGGTCCATTTGAACTGCTTCAGCGTTGGACGCCCTCCGTCCTTTTGGGTTAGAATATGGTTTTTCTATTTGAATTGTACTTAGACACTAAAGGCTAATAGAAGGTATTTTTCACAACTTAGTCGGTGTGATACCGATCTATCTAGGTATGTCACGCAAATAATCGTTAATACTGTAAGAGCATTGTTCTAATAACCATCGGGTCATTTTTTTTTAAATATGTGTTTTGATAAATGTTTAATAGCAATTGGTAATTTATTGTAGATATATATAGTCATGTAATAAGCGTTCGTTTTGTACAATACTGTGCATCTAATATTGTGCATGAAAACACTATGTGTAAGTATTTACATAAAGAAGTCTGTAGAATGTTTATGTACATTTCATAGTCCAACATAGATATGAGTGTGAATACTAATTGTTTTAATTAAAAATTCTAATTGTTTGTAAAGTCTCTATACATATCTTTATATTTGTTTAATATTCGCATGAGTGAATGCAAGCCCCTGGTAGGTCATGTTCGCGACCGAACTAGTGTTTGACACATTGATTGAAACAGATTTCGATAAAAAGAGAAAAAGTACTGACTCGTTTCGCATTGAGTCACATCCCAATGTGGTGAGAATCGATATCGATAATCATTGTAGGGGGAGAGTGCATGCTGCATTCCCACATCCGCTGGGCGCACTCGACTGGCCACGTTATCCCCCTCTCACAGAAGACTACCTTGAAATAATTAATTAAAATTTTCAAACTTCAAAAGCTTAGAAGTGAGGCGTAAAATCAGTTCATTAAATGTATTTCATAAGATCTTGAATAACCATTTGGATGGGGATCTCTTGCGACATCTCAATCTGAAGGCACCGAATCGCCCTGTACGTACCCAACAGCTGTTCGACATACCACGGGCTCGAAATAATGTTTCTTACAATAATCCATTTTATAGAATATGTCGTTATTATAACGACCTGGATGTCGAGTTTGACATATTCTATTTAAACAACGTCCGTTTTAAAATTCTGTTAGATAGACATTTTTCCTTTTAGATAGTTTATATATATATAGTTTCATTTTACCTATTCTGCATGTTAATAGTTACAGTTGTGTATAACGTGTAAGTGAATTTACGAACGTACAAATGTTTTATAAAATGTGTTTGTAACTAGATAAATTTGTAAATTTGTAGTTATACCTAATAAATAAAATAAAATATAAATGTACTGCATTTCCTACTTTATCGTATTTCCCCAATGTACGTACGTGTTTCGGTAGTGAGTGAGACATGCCAGAGCCCATTCCCATCCCATCCTATCCCATCCCTCCCCATTTTCCCAACCCTTTCTCCAAATCCATTCCTATGTCTCCAAAGGTAGACAGCGCCTACCCTCAAACCTTTATACCGTGAAAGCAAAAAGTTGTCGAATGAACTGTCAACTAAGATTTTCCCGCTATGCTACGACATGGAGTTCTTCAAGATTGCTGTGAATAGGATTTTGCAAGGTCGGCAGCCCACTGGTGTTGCTGGGGTCCGTAGGCGGAGGTAACCGCTTACTATTACGTAGGTCACAAGTCTGTTTACTTTTTCCAGTATAAAATAAATACGACTTAACTCATTTTATTACGGCGTCCCTCAATCCTCAACGAGTCGCCTCCGTCATGCTCACTAGTACTCACCTCTCGACCGATCCAACGTTGCCCCATCAACTATTCCCTTTGCTCTTCGTTCCCGTCTGCGCCTTGAAGGAATCTCGACTTTACTTTATTTCTTCTGCTCGATTCATAGAAGACCTTTGATTCTCCGAAGATCCTGGAATTACTAACATGTTTATGTGTATTTCTATCAAGGTAATAGTGATCAGATCTTTATGAAGATTGTGCATGATTTTAACTTGAAATGGACAAATGGCAACATTTCAGGCCTTTTTTTTAAAAAAAACTTTTTTATAGGGGTGAGAGTGCACGCTGCAATCCAACAGCCGCTGGGCGCGCTCGACTGGCCACGTTACCCCCTTTCTCACAGAAGACTACCTTGAAATGTATTGCATTTCCCACTTTATCGTATTTCCCCAATGTACGTACGTGTTTCGGTAGTGAGTGAGATGTGCCAGAGCCCATTCCCATCCCATCCTATCCCTCTCCATTTTCCCAACCCTTTCTCCAAATGCATTCCTATATCTCCAAAGGTAGGCAGCGCATCCGGGGGCGTGCCAATATTTGTCATTTTGGACTAATGTTGACATGTATCCTGGATGTCTACGGGCGACAGTATCCACTTACCATCAGGTGGACTGTATGCTCGTCTGCCGCCTTCGTACATAAAAAAAAAAAATTAACGATTTTTTTTTTATAAATGTGTTTAGACCTCTTTTAATAAGTTTCTATGGTCTTTGTTAATGACATTATGTATTAGAACATTAATTACAGATATACTATCTCTCTTACGGTCATAAATTGTTTTTTTTTTGTCTCTTACACCTCAACCAAAATGAAATAATGACTTGAAACGTTTAAACCGTGTAAATTATATTTAATTAAACATACATAGTATTGTCATTATCTGAGAAAATTGACCTTGTTGTCGTTTCTCAAAGATTGGGATTTTAGCCAAAATCTTAAAAAATAACATTATTTTACATTGCTTTGTCCTAAAAACAGATGTTAAAGCGTGTTTCAATTACGACAGAATGAAAATCTTATCCAAAGTCAATAAAATAAGTACATACCGATAATACGAGTAAAGTCCCTTTACTCAGATTACGTCACATAATATAATTTTCATAAATTTTCAAATACTTCAAAATTCGCTTTGAGGAAATTCTGAAAATATTAAGATTATAGAGAGAAAATGAGAAAGAGAAAAACAAATGGGGGTGTATAATGGGATGAGATGTATACTCGTATTTATAAAGGGTAAATATTTATATTGGAACATTATATTTGTTACTTAAGTTCTTGCAAAATAAATGATTTAAATTAGATTAAAACTAGCTCATTTAAGTATGAATATGTGTATTTTAATTTTGGAAAATTAGTTTTTGATTAGAAGTCTATCTAACAACTCTTGTTCTGCATTTTTATTGGACACTAACCTACATTTACATTTTCATTGACAGTGACATGTAAATTTAATATTTATTTTCGGTCCTTCGAGGCGGATTTTTGTTCCGTATGTTAACCCTCACTTAGGCTTCACGCGACAGTGAACTTCCGAGAAGCTGCTTTACAAAAACGTAATTAATATTATTATTATGTTTTTACTGTTGTATTTTCTCTCCGAAGAGGTAAAATGGCACGTGACGAAGCCAAGTGCATTTAAGGGTGATGTTCAATTTGAAAGGAACTTCTGGACTATCCTGCATGTGTTTAGTAAGATTGTATTTTGTGATGTGTATATGTGGATGGGATGTATGTTGAGAGTTTCGTTGGTGTGGGAATAAGCCCTGTAGTGGAGAGTTGTGACTGTATGAACTTTCCATTGTGTTATGATTTCTATTGTTAGGTCGGTATATGATTATTTATTATTATTGTGGGTTTGGGGCTTTGCGAGTCAATACAGCCTCGTATCACTGCGACCATTGCAGATCTATTGCGATCGCCACCGTTTTTAAAGTTTACTGCCTATGGTCTGTAGATATCACAGAATAGTTTTAGCAGCGAGTTGTTACGGACCTCTACTGGCTTTAGGAGATGAGTGCCCATTTACAAACGTATATTCTTAACTGATAGTTTCCAATTACTTCGCTGTAAAGTTTATACATATCTTAACTGATAGTTTTTGTCTCATTTATGAACGTATCGAAATATACTACAGGGTCAATATATATTACTGGTATTGATAATTTATCGCCTAATGTTTATTTGTATTGAATTATTATTAATCTGTTCGTTTTTTCCAAGATCTTCTTTCGCGAAATTTCATATTTTTCTATCTTAACACCTACAAAGTTTTAGCAAACCGTCTTCAAGATCGATTCTTTATGGGTTACTTGATGTTTTGCTTCAGACTAACATGCACCCCTAGCATTACCTTCCCTCGGGATCTCTCATCACTTTCACACTACACCACATTCTATATCTCCATCTCTATCAAAGCAAACGTCATTGCGTGGCGCATTGTCTACGACACTGTAACAATGGAATTTGAAGTATAAAACTTGTGTTTAAAGTTGAAAATTGTCTGAGTGAGAACTGTGGAAGGAAAATTGGCATTTACATCGTGAGTAGAAAAGCGAGTTTTCCGCGGCAGAATATGAAAATGGAATCGGAATGTATGACACGACAAAGTTAACTTTACAGGAGAAATATTCTTAATTACCTCGCTATAAGGTTTATTATGGTTTGTGAATATATTAGTTAGGTTTTGCAGCTTTGTTCATTTGAAACACCGCCGGCTGGCCGCATTCGATGAAATGTACCGGCACGCGAACGTTTTTATTCCATTTTCGGTTTTTTGAATTACTTTTTTCGATATGTGACGTCACTATACGATTGCCGATACCATTTTAATATGATTGGGAATCTGTTCAGTGCATATGTACTTAATAGTACGTACTTGTTTAGTGTAATGTAAGTTTGTTTAGGTTCTGTGTAAACAATCGGTGGCCTATAGTTTTGTATACGAATAAATCTAGATTTTTTAAGAAATTAAGTAGATTTAGATTAGTGTTTTATAATCAATTATAATAGTAATTTAGTAATAGTGATTAGACATCATCAACAAAACCTAAGGTATGTTACTTTTTCTCACATTTATATAAACATAACAATCATGAAATATTTCAAAAGAAATATCCAAAGAAATGATATTGATAACTAATATTAAAAGAAAGTGCGTGAAAGAGGTTCTAGTGCAGTGCAAGAGCGTGGGTCGTTGACCCCCGTTGTCATGGTAACCGTGGTGGCCACCATGTGCGCAGAGGCCTCGGGACCTGAGGGGGTTCTAACAATTGCTTTGGGGGTCTTCAGATTAGAATTAGAAACGCAGAAAACCCGTAAGGTGTTAATATTTTCCGTAAGTCTCATATAATGTGCCGTTGCATTTTGGATATAGGTCTAATGATGCGGAGGGTTCAATCATAAATTAATCAAATTTGCAGGTGAAATGAGTATATGAGTATATGCATTTTCTACTTTATCGTATTTTCCCAATGTACACGTACGTGTTCCAGTAGTAAGTGAGATATGCCAGAGCACATTCCCAGCCCATCCTATCCCTCCCCATTTATCCAACCTTTTCTCCCAATCCATTCCATAATCTGTAAAGGTAAGCAGCGCATCCGGGAGCGAGCGTTTGTCATTGTGTCATGTTGGCATGTATCGCGGATGTCCATGGGCTACAGTATCCACTTACCAGCAGGTGGACTGTATGCCCGTCTGCCGCCTTTTTTCTATAAATAATAATAATAAAAAAATGTATTGATTTAATTTTTTCCAAAAATATTGAATGTTAGGATTTTATATGATACTAACAGAAACCGGCAGACGTTGTCCTGCAATAGAAGTTGATGTGCTGCAGCGCCATCTAGTGGCGAGTTACAAAAAAGTGGGTAGCATAAAAACCTTCATGAAAAAATACATATATATATAATATGTGCCAACTTTCATGGTGATCGGTCAAACGGTGTCTAATTCTATTAATATCAGACAGATATACCGACATCCATTTTTATATATACATAAATAAGATAAAATATGTAGTAATAATAAAGAAGATAAACTAATGGAATAAACTAGTTTACTGACGGAATGATATAACAGAAACTCAGAGAAGTTATTATAAAATTAAAATTTTTTGTCCTGTCCTTGATAGTACAAGATTCTTTAAATTTTCCTCTCTATTCATGAGCCAGACCAAAAGCATCGCTTTACAGTGGGTGAGTAGTTTTAAAATCACGTGTAGGGCAATAGTTACCCCTTATTATACTTCATACTTTTATTGCCGCTAATATGAAGCGTCGTGTAACTGTTACTTTTATGTTCTTTTTATTATGTGTGATTTTATAGTTCAATAAAATTAATTACTATATGGGGAGTTGCGAAGTGATAAAGGGGCAATTATCTTGTATGGGCGCAGGCGATTGATTTGTTTATCTTACTGTTTGTTCGTTTATTTTAGCTGTCTATTAGAATCCAAGCTCATACCGCTTTAGCCCGCTTCCTTAAAGGCCCATTTACTCAAGGAGGGTTTCTCGAATGCGTGCAGGAGAGTAATCGGTCAGAAACATGCTTGCCTAGTGTGAAGAACTGTTATTATCACGTGAACATTGTTATCGTCAATTGCAGACGAGAATCGTATGTAGTTTGGTCGCATACAAAAATCGCATACAATATTCTCGCCCGAACCGTTCGAGAAACTCTCCTTATGTAAATAAGCTTAATTATATTGGATGAGGGATACAGGACGGGATAGCGTGTCGCAATCCTGTACCATCCCTTTCACAATAGTAAGGAAATGAAATAGAATAGTATGAGTTTGTATGTGTGGGTTGAGATGAAAACTATGAAAATTGGGCATTTTTAGGAAATAAATGAACTAGAACTAGCCCCAACGCGTCATCCGTCGTTTCCTGTGTTCGGATTAGCCGATGGCCAGTGTTTTCGTAATGTGTATATACGTCATAAGGATAAAGCTAATGAAGCTTGGCAATTTTTGTATAAATATTTCTTTTCTGAAATGTATGAAATTTAGATTTTCGACTAGCGCTTTTTCCTGTGTTTGCTTCTTGAAGATTTTATAATTGATTGTTTTATACCTCAATAACATCTGTATAAATACTCGCACTTATTGAAAGGTGATAGTGATGTTCGTTCTCGACTCTCGCTCCCTCGTATGAGGATAAGATCCCGAAGTATCGCTAGCAAATGCAAGGATGGATAGTGCGGTTTAAATATGTTTTTATTACTGTATGACTATTATTATTGTAGGGGACAGTGCACTCTGCATTCCCACAGCCGCTGGGCGCACTCGACTGGCCACATTACCCCTTTCTCACAGAAGACTACCTTGAAATATACTGCATATCCTACTTAACCATATTTGCCCAATGTACGTATGTGTTTCGGTAGTGAGGGAGATATGCCAGAGCTCATTCCCATCCCATCCTATCCCTCCCCATTTTCCCAACCGTTTCTCCAAATCTATTTATTAATCTTAATCTTAACACACACACACAATTTATATATTTGTACAATTATTTTGTGGACGTTGCTGAAGAAAAAACATACATATATCTATCTATCTATATATATATATATATAAATGGATGTTGGTATATCTGAAATTAATAGACTTCGACACCGTTTGACACCATGAAAGTTGGTAAATATATGTATTTTTCATGGAGAAGTTTTTTATGCTATCCATTTTGTTGTAACTCGCCACTAGATGGCGCTGCTGCACATCAAGTTCTATACCGTTCGATCGATCGCAAAAATCATATCGACAGCAAATCAGAATAATTTGTGATTTTATACATAGAGGTAAATAAATATATACCACAGGCAGGACAACGTCTGCCGGGTACAGCTAGTATCTTATATATCTTATATTACATATATACGAATATCTTATATCTAAAAGTTAGAACACTTGATGATATCGTATTAAATAAAATCATTAATTTAAAAAATCCTTATAAAGTACCATTCGTAGCAAAAACATATCGATTAAATAGAAAATTTTCAAATACCGTTTTAATTTTGTGCGATATAACCAAACATATTAAAGGTTTGGGGTATATAACATATATACTTGTATACTAGTGTTATCTTATTGACAACAACAATATTAGAAAACATTATAAATTTATCGGAAAGTAAAAAAGAAAGGAATATTAATTATTGTTGAGCTAATCAGCACAAACGCAGCGTAAACTGCGACGCTGATTTCCATTTGGAGCCGCAACGATACCCATCGACTGCCCACACCAGGGGCTGTGCCGTATTTACGTCAAGCCATTTCCACATTTTAACAAAATATATATTACACCAAGTTAAATATACTGTATTTAATAAATTGGTATTAAACGCATATATACATTTATATGCTTTAAATACGTTTATTTCTTATATGATTTCTACCAAAATAACAGGATTCAAATGAATTGTAACTGCATTTATTTAGTTAAATGTTGAATAAATGACTCACCTCATCAACTCAGGGTGCAACCCTATTATAAAGTGGGGTCGTTTTTGCCTGCTGCGGCGACTAGGTGCGAAGCGAGGGGCGCGGACACCTCTGTAGGGTTTCCCGCGGGATCGATCTGACCTCACCCTTTACTTACCATTTCAATTTTTGTATTAAACCAGCGGTTTTGGAAGTTGAAACGGAGGAGTCTGTTAACACGTTTTTAATTTTGGGTGTCAATTTGCTTTTATTGGGTGTTTCAGATTCTTATTTCGTTTTCGTGAAAGAAGACTTATTGCTTTTAGAATCAAAGCAAATCAATGAACTATCAAGAAAAGGCAACACGCCTGATGTCTTTAATTCGTCATTTGGTATATTCAGATGCAATCTCCTAAAAAATCTGTAGTTTTGATAATTGTTCTGATACATTGTCAAAGCTGTTTCAATAATTATTGTATAAAATTTTTGTTTACAATACTGAAGAACATTATATTACATTTTTGTTTACATTTGAAGAATAATAGAAAATTAGTATGGCTGTCCTATCTCTTCCCCTGGGTTTCGTAAAAGAAATAACAAAGCCGCTACCACGAACGTTGAGAAACTACACCATCTCTAAAAGAGAGAACTTGCTAATCCGCTTGCTCAGATTATGAATCAAGTTGTTACGCTTCGTGTCTACACTGTACCTGTGTGTGCATCCGTCACTTTTGATGTGTGTATAAAGAAAATTCTACACTTTATACAGTTGTTCTGTACACTATACCAGTGCTCTGCAACCGGTGTGCCGGGGGCCATTGCTAAGTGTGCCGCTGTGTAATCACCCAGCATGGTGGTATAACTAAGGGCACAAGCGTGACAAATTTCCAGCGGTTATACACACTTTTTCACTTATTTCTAATTAGTAGGACACAAGTATTTTTTCTTATCACTATACTTTTAATTATAAATATTTTTAGTTCAGGTGTGCCGCTGAATTTTTAAAAGAATATAAGTGTAATATAAGTTTAAAAGATTGTGGAGCACTGCACTGTTCTTATTGTAAGCTGATCCGTGTATGGAGGGCGCGCTAACATATCGCTTTATTACTTCACACCTCGCAATTGCTGGTATTGTGTTACTGGCTTCCGTGAAGAGGGTTGCAATTGACGTTGTACGGTACAATGCATACAATACATACTACCCACAATAATAGTGCTGTGATACTATCGATATTCTTATTTTTTTTAATTTGTAGAAAGAAAGCGGTAAAAGAGCATACAATCCACCCGGTGGTAAGTGGTTACTGTCGTCTATCTACATCCGTCCATGGACATGCCAACATCAGTCCAGGATGACAAAATTGGCACGCCCCAAGCGGTGCCTACCTATGTTTAGGTATGGATTTGGGAATGATTGTGAAAATCGGGAGGGATGGGATGGGATGCGAGTGGGCTCTAGGATATCTCATTTAATACCGAAACACGTACATGCATTGGACGTACATACATACATACATACATATACATACAGTAGGCAGTCTTTTATGAGTGTGAGATAATTTGGCCAGTCGAGTGGTTGGCTGTGGGATTGCAGCGTGCACCCTCGCCCTTCCAAACTGAAAATAGTGAAATCTTCCTTCTGACTGGCGCGTGCCATCGCTTTGTCTGTTATCCATTAATACATTTAGAAAAGTTTAGAAAATGAAACGCAGTAGAAGAAAAATAGGAGACACATTTTTTACTTACAAATAAAGAAGAGAAAATAAATTTCGTTATAATAAAATTACAAATGGTGGCAACGAAACCGTGCAAACATTACCCAGTAAATTTGGTGCTCATCGTGCGAAAACGCAATAAACAACAAGTAAACATAAAAATTGCGCCAAACAAAGCTGGCGTAATCTCCACTGTAAAATGATGATGTGTGTGCATTCGGTGAGTGACACACTGGGAACAGTTAATATAATGACGGTATTTGACTCTTATTAAATAATTATACAGGGTAATATTATTAATAAGTAATATATTATTAATTTAAGTACATTGTATATAATTACATTGGGATCAAAATTATGAAGTTTTATTTTAATGATTGTACTCAAACTTTGTGGCATAATGACTGCGTGAAATATTTGTACGCCTTACGGCAGAACTAATATGTTCACAAATAACTTGTTTCATTTTCATTATGTCGCAAAAAAATCAGAAGTGTGTCCATCTCAGTAACAGTTATGTGATAAAATGTAATTTTAAAAAGTTTCAATCTGCTTTCCACTAAGTAACAATTCCCACTTTATCCTATTTTCCCAATGTACGTACGTGTTTTGATAGTGAGTGAGATATACCAGAGCCCATTACCATCTCATCCCATCCCTTCCCATTTTGTCAACTTATTATTCAAATGCATTCCTATATCTCCAAAGGTAGCCATGCCAAATTTTGTCATCCGGGGGAATGCCAAATTCCAACATTTGTCATAGGTAATGCACTGATATTGGCATATATTGCGGATGTCCATGGACAACAGTAACCACTTATCATCGGGTGGAATGTATGCTAGTCTGCTACCTTTTTTCCATAAAATAAGACAATACGCGTGGACATGGAGAAGAAACTTATATACAATTAGCATTATACGCTTCGCTACGTCATCACTTGAGTAATCAAACGAAGTAATGGCAGCCACTTCGCTACCTACATTTGAAATTAGTATTAAGTAATATTTTATTTTGTGAAATATCTGGTATATTGAGAATCTGATGTTTGGAGAATCTGGTGTTTTGCGAACAAAGGGTATTTAATGTTTATGTCCCGTGTCGGGGTATGTGCACTCTGCAGTGTGCAAGCGGTGCACACGTAGATTATCAATTATATCACAAAGATCATACTTATTGGTTATAAAACTGTTATTTTAAATTAAAATGGAAAAAGGAAAAGGGCGATATTTGGATTTGAGCCTCTGCTTTATATAATATCAATATTTTAATAATTAAAGAAAAGTAACTGAATAATTATAATACTAGAAATTATAGAAATTTGTATAATCGGAATTAAAATATCTGTAAAAATAACTGAGTCCAAAGAGCCTAATTTAACTTTAAATTTAAGCTTTGACTTAAAATTAATCATTTTCAATTTTTGTATTTAATTTTAATTGGCAGTGTACTTATTTATTTATAATTTAAATGTAATTTGTATGTTTTGCTTACATAGTTTCCAGTGTTTTACAAAACCCAATAGACATTTGATGACTTAATTAAAAAAAAAAGATCTCAAAAATTAAAGTTCAAAGATAATTAACATTTTTTAACACTTTTAATTTTAATTAATCCCCCCAGTGTGTCACCAGCTCTAAACGATAGAGTGAGTTTGTCTGAAGTGGTGTTATAAACCGCTCGGTGTTACTTGGTGGTTTATAAAAAATCCTCCTGACGTTGCGTGTAATACAATCGTGTATATATTGTAATTGTGGTTATATCTTTGTACCACAGTTATCATCCGCAGAGATTATTACATACAAGGTCTGTTCGAATCTTTCTCAAGGGTTGAAGCCATGAAATCTGCTCATGCTTAGAAAAGCACCACACCATCTGTTCCCGTGGGTGCCGTAAAAGGCGACTAAGGAATATCAAAGCCGCTACCACAAGCCATGAGGAACTAAATCACCTCTAAAAAGCGGATGCAGCACAACCCTATTGGCCAGCGTGGCGTTTTAAGGCCATATACGTTCCTCATTCACACAATGTGCTTGGGAAGACCCATGTCCAGCAGTGGACTACATAAGGGTTAGTGAAGGTGACATATATTGTAGGTATAACATATACGAGGGAAGGTTTAAAAGTCTGAGGAATGAAGGAGACGGGGTGGGGGTAGGGAAACTTGCTTAGTACCATACTAATTGGGGACTCACTATAAGTATATATGTATTGTATTTCAACTCTATAACGTCATCCGTTTACGAGTAATCACCAGATAAACAAGTCAATTCGGAAGAAAATTGGAATTATGCAGCAAATTGAGCTTCGCGCTATGATAAAGTTCCTGATCAAACAAGGAAAATCTGCTGAAATTATAATGAGTGAAATGGAAGCCGTTTATGTATATAAATACAGTACTTTGATTTGTGCTAAAGATATGTCAATGACGTCATCGTATTGTTAGCAGCACAAATAAGTAAGAGAATACGGCTGGCTAGGTGCCAGTTGTTTGCCTAGTCTATCAAAACAACTTGAGCGGAATAAAACGAACCTATTCACAACTTACTTGAAGAATCCCTTGACGTACAAGGGGGACTACATTGTATACAGAGGGATTTTTATTTGTATTTATCGGCTAAGTACCATATATCGATGGGTCCTACATATGTCAGTGTCAATCTACCATTTCCAGAAGTTTTGATTTAGCGCCACGTAAAATTATTATAATTCAAATAATTGACCTTTGATCTCTTATTGTTTGTTCTCTTTAGTTTAATTTTCACCGGTGATAAATTAAACATCCCTCCAATAAAATTGGAGGGTAAGGGTTACCCGGTCCAAAAGGCTCACAAAATAGCGTCACTGCTACTTGAAAGACCTATTCCTCCAACTTATACCTCAGTTCTAAGGTCCACAAGGGTCTGGGTGTAGCACTTGTTGTGTCTTTGTATGTGTCTCTGGACCCACGACACGGGGCATCCTAGTGTGGGCCATTAAGTGTGGCGTTATATTATAGAAACGTTTTCCATGAACTGTACAATAGTCCTGCGTGCGCGTACCGTGATCAGATCTACGGTCAAAATGTGACATCTCAGTGAAGAGCTTCGTTTAAATGTCAATGTTGGATATTCACAGGCTATGTGGATTGAAATTTCCAACTCAAAACCATAGTCATAGATAATTCCAGACAACCTTTGGGTACAGGAGAAGTAAATATTTTAATCACAGGTACGCCATCTGGTGTACAGCGTGCATAATTACATATAATATACATACGTACATAATATAATACATACACACTATCTATCTATATATATAATAAAATTGTAACAGGCCGATGTCTGTACATAATAGATATTGAAAAAAAAACTAATATGGGGGTCGAAATTTTGTCTGTCTGTCTGTATGTTTGTACACGCATCACGCAAAAACTACTGCATGGAATTGAATGCAGTTTTCACCGATGTATTGCTAGAGGTCTAACTTAAAATATAGGCTCCATTTTACCGCAGGAAAATATCTTATTCCGACTGTTTTAAATTTAATAAACCCGAGCGAAGTGAGGGCGGGTCGCTAGTATACAATATATGTGTTTAAAGTGGTAAAATTAAGTATAAGTTGTAGTGTACTTAGAATAAGAGGAAATTACAAGCGATGATAAGATTGTAGAAAAATTTATATAAATTTATAAACAAAGCAGGCTTTAAAGAAGATAACTGAAACTAAATAAAAAAAGATAAATCAGGCTAGAGCTTAATATGTCAGTTGTATATTTATCTAAGTAGAAACTGTGGTACGGACGGCCATGTTTCGAACCCATGACGTTACGATTGTAAGCCGGAAACAGGTATCCCTAGGCTATCGCCGCTTCATTTTGTTTAGAAAGTATTTATTTGCGTTTGTTTATCCGGGATTGTTTGTTAATTAGGGTGTAAACAATCCGAACGGACCCGGATAAATCGCCGTTACTAATACGATTACCCGGGAATTCGTTTTAAACGCAAACTATTGATTGTTTTGCTTTCAATTTAATTGAAATGAATTGCAGCAGAAAAAATATAATTTTGGATGAGGAGGGTAACCATCCCATCCCACAGCCACTAAGCGCAATTGACGGAACACGTTGCCCCTTTCTCAGAGAAGACTACCTTGAAATGTGCTGCATTTCCCATTTCATCCTATTTATCCAATGTAGATATGTATTTCGGTAGTGATTGCGATTTGCTAGAGCCCATTTCCATGCTATCCTATATCTCCCTATTTCCTTAACCCTTTCTCCAAATTCGAGATATTTTCGAAGGAAGGCAGCGCCAGTTGATCTTGGCATGTATCGCGGATATCCAGAGGCACCACTTACCACCAGGTGGTTAAAATTATAGGGGAGCTAAATCGGTTTAGTTGATCCAAAATAACGATGGTACAATTTTTTCGGAAAATTTTCAAGTAGTAACATGCAAACGTGTAAACGTAAATTGGTCTGTAACCATAAATGTAACCAGCCCTTATATCGTCAACATCTGGAAATTGGTCTCATGTGCTTGTGACATGTCTCATTTCTCATTCACAAGACAATGCTTTTGAATGAGGTATGTCTGGTTTTAACATGCCATGCTCATGTATGGCTTTGTTATCCTTTAGTATTTTGTTATCTCTAATACTTTTGATACTAATACTCCAATACGCTTTTGAGGGGGAGAGTGCACACTGCAATCCAACAGCCGCTGGACGCGCTCGACTTTCAACGTTACCCTTCTCTCACAGAAGACCACCTTGAAATGTACTGCATTTCCTACTTTATCGTATTTCCCCAATGTACGTACATGTTTCGGTAGTGAGTGAGATGTACCAGAGCCCATTCACATCCTATTCCTCCCCATTTTCCTAACCCTTTCTCCAAATCCATTCCTATATCTCCAAAGGCAGGCAGCGGCATACCCCAAAGGCATACCCCCGTATGCGCTGCCTGCGTGCCACCGTTTGTCATTTTCTACTGATGTTGGCATGTATCGCGGATGTCTATGGGCGACAGTATCCACTTACCATCAGGTGAACTGTATGCTCGTCTGCCGCCTTCATCCATAAACAAAAAACGTATAACAATGTACAGAACAATACAGTTTCTCAGCCGCGTCCGTCCTTCTAATAAATCAGAGCGGAGCCTTGTCGCAACAGATTATGTGTTTAATATTCATAGCAGGATGTTTGTTTATTAAAAAGCGATACCAGCTAAATCTCCAATTTGTATTCAGGACGCGCCCCGCCACTTGACGTTTGTCCTTCAGGCCCTGGAATGGGGAGATAATTCAGTTTCAGCAAGGATTATTGTAAAATTAACGAGAGGTTCGGGACTGTTGATGTGTTCAACCCATACACATACTGCAGGATGAATAATAAGACATACCACGGAATGTCAAAGTCGTTGCATAATGTACATAATTACATATTTTTATGGAGAATTATTCCACTCCTATCCTTTGAACCTTTAACTAGCTTAACTAGCTCCACTTTTTAAATAGCTTAAAAGTTCTCGATTTTAACGTTCAACTAATTTCCACTATGCACGGATTTACTTCTGTTGGCTGTATACGTGGCCCGAGATTATACTGTCGGGCCACATTTGCCCTACTAATCCGTTATAACTCATAGTAGCCTGGCCCGCTACTAGTTTTACTTTCAAGTACAGTAAACAGAAATAAATCCGTGCATAGTGGGAATAAATTGATACATGAAAGTGAAGCTTCTACTCTCGTAAACTCTGCCTCGTACCACCTGGGTGACGAAGGGGAAGGAAATATATGGTGACTTATTAACTTTGGTTAAGATTACCAAAATTGATAAGTTCATAGCGACAATAAGGTCCCTTTGGTTACATAATGTCCCATATGTTTTTGTTGGAGTCTGAGCCTCTCCGTGGTTTTGAAAACGTATGTTATTTGTCAGTTGTTTATAACTCTTTGACTCTTATGGTAAATGTCGCTTGTACGTTAGCTTTACGATTAGCCAGAAATTCCTACATTCATCATGTTCCACATTAAAAAAGGTTAATACCTAATTAGTAACCCTTCCTCGCAATCATTCTACAATAATACTAACGTAAGAGTTTCGCGGAGCGTTTACAAAACCTCGCGGTAAATAATTCTTTCCACGTGTAAAGACGACGAAATTAATTAAAAACAGTTTTCTGACTAGCGGCTAGTTTAGAGCTTCGCTCTGCTAAAGCAGGCTCTAATTAATGTCGTTGTGAGCTTTAATTGCGATCCGTAGCTTTGACACGCACCCGTCAACTCACGGCGCCTCATTTTTCGCCTCACGCCTCGCAATCTCGAACCGAGCCTTATAATCCGGGAGGAAGATGAAGATTTTATTTTTTATAGAAATATGGTGGCACACGAGCAGACAGTTCACCTGGTGGTAAGTGGATACTGTCGCCTATGGATAACCGCGATACATGACCGCTGTAGCAAAAAAATATAATGATAAATTGCCATTATTCTTTGCCCTTAATCAAGAAACAATATGAACTTATATTAACTTAAAAGGCGACTTTATCCCTGAAGCGGTATCTTTTAGGTAACCTTTGGTTGGGTGGTTAAAGGAAAATTTGAGACATACAGTTAGATGGTGTGAATTTAATATTAGGTAAAATTACAGTATTTTACACTAAAACATCTTTATTTCACTTAAACGAAGTATATCAACGGGGTACGAACATTAATATTATAGGTATTTCGAAAAATATATAAGATATATATAGGTATATTTTATAGGGAAGTTGGCGGATGAGCAAGCGGTCTCATGATTACCGCCGCCGCCGTCCATGGATACTAATATCATTTAAAACTAAATAAAAATAAATAATGACAATAAAAATACAACAACACATGTTTATTATGGAAAATGGTAAATATATGGGACTACATGCCGAGCATGTTGTACAAATTTGATCCATGTACCCTTTTGGGTACTGGTGGTGTTACCTCGCTGGATGGAAATACCGATACGTTGCCAGTGCTGTCGACCAGACACTTCGAAAGGTCTTTAAAAATCAATTTCAATATCAACTAAAGGCGAAAACTATTCAACAAAATCTTCCATCGTAGTCACTTTTAAAACTTTAATGAAAAAACTTATTAAAAACTTATTGAAGTCGGCATTCGGCTCTCGGTCTACTAGTATGCCAGTCGCTAGAAAAGTTTACCCTTGAAAAAGTTTCAAAGGTTCGCTTCGTAAGGCGCACTTCACACCTGGCTTGCGCGCTGGTACGAAAATAAGCTGCATAATTAGGGTTACAAGAAAATTAACGCGAGACTTTACATATGAAATGTAGTTTCATTTTAATGCGTCGATGAAATGTTTGCGTTTGTAACGTTGAAAACTGGTATGAATTGCGCGTTAGGTTTCATAACGGTTTTTGTTTTGATTATATACTATACATTTTTACTTAGGTTTACCACCGAACTTTACACCAAAATGGCATGTTTTTGATGTCTAGTATATCACTAGGGGGTTTCAGTTTGTAATAATGATTGGTGGATACTAAATATGACGTGTTTACGTGATATATATTTAGAAACAGAAAATATTGTAATAGTGCCCCGAGGCTTCTTGCCACCACATACGATCTTTACTTTTCAACCGGTACCGGTGAATCTCTTCCAAGTCCACTTGGCTGGAGCGTGTCCACTGCGTTTACCGGTACATAGTCTTCGTTCTGGGATTTTTCAACCCCATCAGTTGTTTGCTCTGCAGCAGATATAATTATAACCGATCATTATGACCGTTTCCAGAACGTTTAATAAATGTATAGGCAAACAAAATTAAATTCGTCCAAATATTAACAGAAGGCTTAAATTTTAAAAGCCTCTTTCCTTTGCCTTCGCCGACGAATTTATGCAAAATGAGGAGTCTAATTAGAGTCTGAAAAAATGTTATCTCCCGACAGCCAGGTTTAATGTTGCGTCGTTCACTTTTTTAACTGACTTTAGAAATGGATATTCTCTGTTTCTGATTGTCGAAGGGAGTACTTGGTGTGATGTCGGCCGGCCAAAGAACAGCATCATCACATGTCTTCCGGTGGATACTCCTAAGCAACCTAACCACCTCTAAAATAGTGGACTCACCAAACCAACATGGCCAGCGTGGAGTTTTAAGGCATAAGTACATCCCTCATGCACAAGAGTATGGGGAGGCCCGTGTCCAATTGTAGACGACAAAAGTTGGGCTGGTTACATTTACGGTTAAACATTACGACTTCATAAAACTTATGATTTGATTTTCAAAGAACTCTGTGGGTAGCTACAAAAATAAGCATGACAAATGTAAAACGGCGTCACAAAAAGAAAACGAGCCTCATCTTTTGTCCCTGGCGTCGCTTAATTAAACATATAATTGTCATAATGAGAGGGTCGCACAATAAGCCATTATTGTCCGAAATACCCTCCCCACACCGTTGCCTTTTTGCGGGTTTATTTAAACGAATTTCTTTTATAAAAACCGCACAATTGTATTCCCTCACTTAGAGGTGAATTTTGGCAACCTTAGAACATAAACCATAAAGAATGTTAAGACGTTTCTGGATAGGAGTTCCAGAGTGGACAAAATAACATTCTCGACGGCACATCCTCTATTCATTCAATGCATTCAGAGCGCTATTGGGGTTGTCTCGGTTCTACAGTGCATTTCGCAGAGAACCACACGAATTGTTTTGATGCAGCATCGTGGAGAAAAAAGACTGCGTCATTGTTATAGAAACAGAACTCGAGGCAGCCCGAACAGCGTACTGGCGATGGTGTCGCAGAGGTATATGACTGCAATATTGTACTAACATAGTTTTAAGTTTTTTTACTAACCCAAGTAGACCTTTTTGTCTGATGTCGACTGCAATCATCCCAGTTGTAAACGGGTTAATCCCGACCAGCCTTGAGATTAACCTGAGGTGGTTGGGTTTGGATGGTGGCTCGTTACCAGCGAAGATGCAGAAGGCGCGGTACTGCTCGTTTCGCCCGCAGGTTTGTCTCCCTAGGGGTTATACCGTCTCTTCCTTATTTTGGTTTATCGAGGGAAAAACGAGATGGTTTAGAATCATTTTTAAAAAATAATATTTAAAAAATAATTGCTAATACGTAGCAGCCTCCGTAAGGATGTGTTAGTGTTTAAACAATTTGCTACTTTGTAGAGTGATCGGCATCGATGAAAAGGAAGTTTAAAGATTGGTTAGGTTTAGGTTTTCTGGTGACACTAAAGACATAGGAAACGACTTTATATTGACATTCTTAGTAAAAAAAAATTTATGATTAATACAAAGTCCACAGCACTCAATTATACATAGAACATTACAATGAATTATATATACAATATATACCTACTGCCAATTAAGGATTTATATTTTACGTATCTTATACTATATAATTATCAACTAAGGACAAGATGAATGTAAGAACGTGTCAGTAAAATTAGCCAATATCATAGTTTTGTATGCGGATAATCTATACTAATATAATAAAGAGGTAAAATTGTGTGTTTGTAGGTATGTTAGGGGTTATCTATGGAACTATTGAACCGATTTCAAAAATTCTTTCACAAATAGGAAGCTAGATTATTCGTGTCTGATATAGGCTATATATTATTTTGAAATTTTGAAAAAAAAGTTTTGAAAATATAAAAAAAACTTATACACCGAAGCGAAGCGAGGGCGGGTCGCTAGTCTATATTATTATAATATAATAAAGAGGTTAATTGTGTGTTTGTAGCTATGTTGGTGGTAATCTCTGGAACTACGGAACCGATTTCACTAATAGGAAGCTACATTATCCGTGTCTAATATAGGCTATATTTTATTTTGAAAAAGAAATGAAAAAATAAAAACAAACCGAAACGAAGCGAGGGCGGGTTGCTAGTATATTATATATTGGTTGTATTTGTGTATTTACGAGTATTTATATGTGATACATATGTATATAAAAGACAGTAACAGTTATTTTTATGTTCATTTCAGTAATTACAAAATAATTAAAAATAAAATCACAATTTTTTTTTGCTCGTTTCAAAACAAGCGAGATAAAAATATCACAAAGGGATTTACTATTTATTTTTTAACCATCATTTCTCCTTTGTGTTTTTAATCTCCGTAATGTCTACATAATTTAGCTTAAATATTTACACTTTGAAACGCAAATACAAATATAAGATATACATTCAAGTTTTCTCCGTTAACAAAAGGAATTGTTTTACAGCCCTGGTCTGAGTGACTCCACTTTACGAGTTCCATCCGAACTTGTAAACAATTCCGTTCGCAACTTTTATATTAAAATGTCGCCGCTTTGTCTTTACTGGAATACCTCTCATTTATTTTGTCAATCAAGTACAGTACCCCACAATATATATGGCACGTTGTTACGACGCTGTGCTGCGCAAAAGGTCCCGTGTTCATGGATCTTAGCGTGGGTTGTCTATCTATCTATGAAGTTGTTATATTGGTGAGCGTGTCATCGTCACGGGATGACAAAGCCGCTACCACAAGCGGCGAGTAACTGCACCACCTCTAAAAGAGTGGACTCGCCAACCGGCTTGGCCAGCGTGACGTCATACATCCCTCGTGCACAAGACAATGTACGTGAGGAGACCAATGTCCAGCAGTGGATACTGAAAGGGCTGGTTGCATTGCATTGCATGTCAGTCGTGTCATGTCAATGAGTATCCGTCATGGATAAGGAAATTAGAGACTATTCCAGCTACTTTTTTTCTTTTGACGAAGGCGGCAGACGAGTATACAGTCCACCTGATTGTAAGTGGATACTGTAGCTTATCCGTGTAGACACGGATTGTAGACTGTAGAAACTGTAGACATCCGTGATACATGCCAACATTAGTCCAAAGCGACAAACGTTGGTACGCCCCCTATGCGCTGCTTACCTTTGGAGATATAGGAATGGATTTGGAGAAAGGGTTGAGAAAATGGGGAGGGATAGGATGGGAATGGGCTCAGGCTCATCTCACTCACTACCGAAACACGTACGTACATTAGGGAAATAAGATAAAGTGCGAAATGCAGTACATTTCAAAGTAGTATTCTGTGAGAGAGGGGTAACGTGGCCAGTCAGCGGCTGTTGGATTGCAGCGTGCACTCTCCCCCTCTTGCACTTGTGCACTTGTGCTGATATTACACGAGTAACCAATTTGATGACTTCTTAAAAATCCACACAAATTGTAAAATATTTTATAGAAGCTTACTACTTTAATAATAATGATGATGCAGAGTAGTTGTCAATCGGAAGCGATAGAGAGATGTGTCTGCAAGTCACGTACACAGCCTATTTCGCGGGCAAAATGGAAAGTAACTATAATTCGCACATTTGTTGTACACCCCTGCAGGGAACTGTTCCTGTGAAAGCTAGGAGATATAATGCGAGCAAAAATAGTCCTTCATCATATTTTGATGCGGTTCGTTTCTAATACAAATTTGTAAAATTATGTATAAATTAGTAGGTATTATGAGGTAAACGAGTTATTGAATGGAGACCGCATACTTGGAAGGGCAGCGTACTGCGCCCTCCAGCCACGTGGACTGACGATTTGAAGAAGTTCGTCGGTGCTGGCTGGATGAGAAAAGAAGAAAATCGTGAATAGTGAAGAGCCTTACGAGAGGCATGTATCTTATGCTGGATATGTCTCTATATAGGCTAATGGTATGGCGCACGGTAAGGTATTGCCGTTGCCGTTCTATTTGATACATTGCCATTCGATTTGATGTATTATTCTGCTTTTGCGTTAAAGTAAATGTTATCGAAACTATATTGTATTAACTACAACAAGTACTTTCGTGAGCTTGATTTACTGGCTGGCCATTCATTGGGGCGATTTTTAGCCTAAAGGAATCCTTAATACCAGAAATTTAAAAGAATAAAAGGTTCAAGGACGACCTTCGTTTGTACATAATCGTATTTATACTTTATCTAGCTCCAGCTGGCAATGTGAACAAGCTTTATACGCCTGCGGCAGGGGTGTGCAACCCCACTTCATTACGATACCCTCAAAATTGCAACGCACGTGTGCTGCATGCATAACGCGCCTGGACACCCCTGGCGGAAACCCGTCGTAATCCACTGAAAGTTGACCTCCCCTGGTCCCGTAATGGCTACTATTTGCTAACATTTTTTGGGTTCTAATTCTTGGGGTGTTTGGCTAATATTAGTGCATACGATTCAAACGGTCTTCAGAGACTATTCCACAGATAAAAAAATAAGTACCTACTAGATTTTTTATTTATTTACTCTTTTTTGCAAATTATTTCAAAGGCCGACTCAATGCCTTACAGTATTAAGTCCCAATCAACCTTTTCGGGGATATTAAAATGGGAGGTGTACTTGAAGAGATGAAAAACATCTTGTCCCTTTATCTTACTTCCTTTTCCAATTTCCTTAATTCTCAGACCTATTTCCAAATCTACACATAATTCTCTAAATACATCTAAAAGTATATTCATATATGATGTTACCAAGTTTTTGTATGTATTCACATTACGAAAAGTCACGAAAGGTGGAAAGTGGGTTTTAACTGTTGACATTCCTTCAAGTTACTTCTGTTACATTAACATTTTGTTTTACAGAATATAACAATGTCACAGAACAAAAGTTGAATTCGAGATGTTATAGAATTCGGTTGAATAATAAACTTACACATTTCAGCAACTTTGTTTTCAGAATGTTTTAAGTTTGCTGTTTGATATTTAATTGGTTTTGAACCTTTATATTTTGGCTTTGTTAACATTGTTTTATTTGACAATGTTCTTTTTCGGAATCGCTAAATTCTTGTGGCCGTAATGGCTTTTCGAGAGTCACCGGACATGTATGGTTTAGGGCGAGCGCAGAAGGCGCTCAGCCAGGAGCAAAGAGTGTGTGCAGCAACGAGCCTAAGCGCTATCCCGCCGGTAGCCGGCAGAGGGCGTTGCTTTAGGAGGATACCGCGGGATCGCGAGTCGCTGAGAAGCGTCCTTGAGGATGTGTTACCATCACCGTTACTAGACTTTCTATCGTCCACTGCTGGACATTAAAACGCTACGCTGGCCAATCGGATTGGCGAGTCCACTCTTTTAGAGATGGTGTAGTTTCTCAAGGATTGTGGTAGCGGGTTTTTTTTTTTATGGTGGAAGACGGAAGACGTGCATACAGTCCACCTGATGGTAAGTGGATACTGTAGCCCATAGACATCCGTGATAAATGCCAACATTAGTCCAAAATGACAAACGTTGGCACGTCCCCGGATGCGCTGCCTACGTTTGGAGATATAGGAATGGATTTGGAGAAAGGGTTGGAAAAATGTGGAGGGATAGGATGGGAATGGGCTCTGGCACATCTCACTCACTACCGAAATATGTACGTACATTAGGGAAATAAGATAAAGTGGGAAATGCAGTACATTTCAAGGTAGTCTTCTGTGTATATCATGGATTTATTATCTTTTACTCACCTTTTACACACCCACGTCAAGAAATGGAGTGGTGTTTTTCTACAGCCTTAGAAAAGCCTTCTAGACTTCGTTTGCGTGATCTTTAGAGTGATTCCCGTTAAAATTCTGTAATTGATCTTGATAAAAGGGTTTGTATATTTAAAAGGGTTTAAAAGTACCCTAAACGTTAACTCGACACATAAGCTATAATTGGGGCAAATTTTATAATAATCCGTCTAGTAGTTTTTGCGTGATGTACTTTCAGACAGACAGAAAAACAATTCCAAAAAAATGTTATTTTGGGTTCTATATTGACGGTGTAAAGGAGAAATGGGATAAGCGACACACCGTTCAGTTTCAAAACTAAACCTTAATTTTTATGCATTGTGGTCTATATTTTAAAGTAAGTTGTACGTCGGTTATCCCATTTCTCTATTCCAACGTCGATATCATACCTAGTTTATATTGTTATCGTTTTTAAAAACCATGTAAAGCCAACGCCGTTTTAAGATTTAAAACGTGTATCTGACGTGGGTGCGTGGGATTTAGTCCACGACGCAGATAAAATATTGCATAAAACTCACCCATACTAAACAAAAGTACTATTCAGCGTATGATCGCGAACTATTCGCGATTTACGCTGCTGTTTTATTATGCGTTATAGTTTTATTTTATATTTTATTATCACAAGCATGGGCCTACTTATACACATCCTAAGTAGGAAGGATGTACGAACGTAAAATGCCACGCTGACCAAAATAAACTTTTTGTTTATCAGCAAATAGGTTAATCAAAATTGGTTAATAAACGTTCAATCATACCTACCATAAATCTGCCTACTCATAAATCTCGTGACTTAGAATCAGAATATATTTTTTGTAAACTGAAAACAATTAAATATACAGTTGTAACCCATATCAGGCATACCATATTTACATACTATATAGTGAATTTATAGTAATGACATTTTTATATTTTCAAAATGATACATACTCTATGAATTGGGTTAGGTTAGAGGTATTAGCCATTTTCTGCCTACGTTTCAAGTTCAGCTTCTAACTTAACTTGTCGGTACCACGTTGATTTCCCAGTAGAATTATCGCTGACGAGTTTACTGTGATTGTCCCAAAAGGTTGGGTCTTTAAACCTCTGCGTTGGAAACAATTTACGAGTATTCCATCTCAGTAGTTTTATTTTCAACAGATTACGGAGATTTCACAAAAAAAAGACCGCCCTCCATCTCCATCCGGCACGGCACGCACCGCGAACGCCACCGATAATTTCCCTCCCTATTTTTATTTCACATCACCACCTAATTTATTTTGGACATGTTATTTATAACCTACTTATCGCGTAGTACCAAGGAATTTGTCTATAGACCTGATCAGATATACTCGAAATTCGCTGCCGCCTGCGGTAATGATATGTCTAGGCCATATCCCATTTTGTACGAGCACCGCCAGTCGCGCGAATTCGTCAACGGGAGTTGGTATACGCGGTATATCGCTACCCGAAGCGGTTAGCGAATATCTCGTACGTTTAAACGCTTGTATCTGAACAGGCCTTAATTCGTGGTGCAATAGATGCCCTTTATAAAAAGTTGTCTTAATTCATGTCTAACCTAGTCGATTTCTTACCGCCCAAATATAGATTATAATATAGCCAAATATAGCCCAATTACAGCTGTAGATTATAAGTGTAAAAATTCAAGCGCTGCGTGGAGCTGCTGACTTACCCTATGACTTACTGGTTAGGTCGCCACCTCACCCAGGGTTAGAGCCTTATTTAATTTTTTTGTTTAAATTAATTTATTAACATAGTCTGTAAATCACAACTAACAAAAATGAATCTGTTTTCAGATACCAGAAGTAAATATTTATTATTATTTAAAACGAAGACTAGCGTTTCTTTTGAGTGTTGCCAATCTTTAGGCTTCAAGTACACGGTGTCACTTCGAATAGCTCCAAACAGTTGTAGAGATCGCTTGAAGTTATTCACACGGGGCGGCATCCTATGAACAGGCGACATCGTATTTCAGATACCTTAATGTGCTTTGATTAAAATATATTATAGTAAATATAGTATATGTTTATACCCAAATTTTACTGTTCACTACAATATATTTCCGTTAATCTAATAACGCCATAGAACAATGAGAATCGCACAATTCTCCTAATTAGCTTGTATTTCTGTTCGCACGAAACGTATTGTCCCGATAATTCATTTTAATTCGCCTCCACAACGGCCAACTGAGTTATGAGTTCCCTTTGTGTAAGTAATTTCAAATTGGACCAAATAAATGAGGATCGTTAATAATTTGTATTGGAACGTAATACGGTCTAATGGTGTTTACAGCGAATATTAAATGTATTGACGGACCAGTTTTTCTTTATCTATTCATAAAGAAATATTAGGTTTTTGATGAACGAATATAATCTACATTTGATGCCAGGAAATAGAGAAACAAAAGGAGTCTGCAGCAACATGCAAAAAAAAACAGGACTAAGAGAAAGACCTGGGAGAAGATGAATTGATAGCGTGGAAGAGATCTGAAGATCTAGTGGAATATTCGGAAGCAGATGAGAAAGTCATAGCATAGAAGAGGGTAGCAATGAATGAAGTCAATCGAAGGATAATAGGAGGGAAGGCCAAGGCCTACAAAAAGGTTGTAGTGCCAAAAGAATTTATTTCACTCCGAAACACATAAAACAAGGCCGTTGCGACCACTGATTTTGACCAGACCAGTCAGTCAGGAATAGTCCAAATTTCACTTGAAAAGAAAATGTTATTTAAAAGTTTGACTATTGTATATTCTCCTAGAGTTTCTATTTTTTAAAGGCTATAAATTGAATGTTTATAGCACTGAATTTTTTATTAGTTGCTGAAGCGCTGTGTAAATTCATTCGTTCATAGGTTTCCACTAATTTTATACTGACCGTGGTTTACTGTTCTCCCCGACTTCTGTAAGTCGCTCATTATATTAATTAGAATTTTACAAGCATTTCAATTAGATTCTGTGGGGAATTTCGTTTAATGCCTGCATGTTAAAAATATTGGGAGTACTTTAGACGTTAAATAATTTAAATTTATTTGTCATAATTTAATATATTTTTGTAATATTTCTTGTTTTTGTATTTGGTCATAGACAAAGACAATGCAATGGTAGGATGCAGTGCATTTTAAAGAGTTTGTAGTGTTCCTGGCTGCTTGTGGTGTTCATGTAAGTATTGCGACAAAGAGTTTTTATCAATGGAACACTGGCTCGTTTTGATGTCAATTAACAAAACATTCCAAATTCAAATCTCCCTCAATATTTTTTTACGAGCCGAATCGAAATATCGTGTCGTGTCTCATTAAAACATGGATATTCGAAAATTACATTCCAACTAAACGGGGAGCAGTTTTAGTCGCCGGAAGACGCGCTCGCTCCGTTCAAAGAGACTGTGAAAGAGATACCTGAGGAAGAGTGGAAAAAATGTTTTCAAAATTGGTTCAGGCGCATGAAACTTGCATATAATAGATACAAGTGGAGAGTATTTTAAAGAATGGTAATATTAATAAAACAATTGGAACACGTGGATCATTTTTTTTTCTGTTTTGCAAATCTTTTTGAGTTCCTCACATACCTCAATGTCTTATAACCATGTTCTTAAAGAAACATAAACATCGATCCAAGTATCCTTTGGTTTTAAGCAATGCTATCCCGAAAAATAAGCCAACCTCTCGCCCTCAGGTTACTTCATTATGTTATTAAGGAAAAAAAGATATAATTAGTGATAGCCCTTGTTTAGAATCCTCTTTTGAAGCGCTTGCAATAATAATTGAGGAGAGTTGCCAACTCCGAGTGTTTCCGAAGTAATTAAAAATAATCAGGACTGATTTATTTGAAAAGTTGTGAGCTGCTGTGAGGGAAAAATAAGGTACCTAGTTATACATTTTTCGAGCATCAGGTGTGGTGATTATCTTTGAAGGATATTTTTAATTAAAATCGGAAACTAATTAGAGGACCGTTTGCAGAAACTCTCCTCTTTTCTATATTTATTCAACTAGCTTCTCCCCGCGATTTGGTTTGCTTAGCCTATATGTATAGTAGCGTATGTGTGAATTCAGATTCCAATGTTCCTATTTGCCATGTTTCAATAAAAGTGGTTCAGCCATTTTGACGCGTGTAGCGTGTAGAATATGCAGGGAGAGATAGATTTATAAATAACGTTTGACTTTCAGTAAATCAATTAAGATTAGATGTTTGCCTAAAAGCATGCATTAAAAGTACTCGAAAATTAAAAATAATCTAACTGTGCAAAGACAAATGTTTGGTCTGAATGTGGGTATTTGTGTGTTTCAAAAACCACTACGTAGACAACCACTGCCCACCTTCGAAAAAAGACACAAGTTCATTGTGTTTTTTTTTTTATGGACGAAGGCGGCAGACGAGCATACAGTCCACCTGATGGTAAGTGGATGCTGTAGCCCATAGACATCGGCTATACATGCCAACATTAGTCCTAATTGACAAACGTTGGCACGTCCCCGGATGCGCTGCTTACCTTTGGAGATATAGGAATGGATTTGGAGAAAGGGTTGGAAAAATGGGGAGGGATAGGATGGGAATGGGCTCTGGCACATCTCACTCACTACCGAAATACGTACGTACATTGGGGAAATAAGATAAAGTGGGAAATGCAGTACATTTCAAGGTAGTCTTCTGTGAGAGAGGGGTAACGTGGCCAGTCGAGTGCGCCCAGCGGCTGTAGGATTAAGAACGCATACGGGACAAACAAAGAAACATTCATTTATATATATATACTAGCTGTTGCCCGCGACTTCGTTCGCGTGGTCTTCAATTTAATGCGATAATATAGAAACATTCGCGGGCGTGCGCACAGCAGCTCACCAAAGTTTCATCGCAATCGGATGAATGGTATAGGAACGCATAGAAGACAAACAAACAAACGTTCATTTATATATATATATATATATATGTATGTATATATATATATATATGTATGTATATATATATATATATATATTGTATACCTGTTTCCCTTCTAACCATAGCTAATAAGACCTAGGACTAATATCAAACAGTTCAACAATATTATGATAAATATAATTAAAATTAAAGTAAGTAATACTTATATATAATTGTTTTCGTTTAAAATAAGTTAAAATAACTCATGTCTCACGTATGTTAAATTTTACAGTTTCACTGATTTGTTGCAGAGTTATTACGTAACAAACAAACCAATATTCGCATTTATAATGTTAGTAAGGATAAGACCAGCCCAATAAAAAGAAGAAAAGTATAAAGTTTCTCAAGCGGAATAAACACAAGAAATAAATGTACAGTCAGCCCAAAAAAGATATAATGTAGACATCATATCAAATCACAACCTATAACTGGTGTTATTATTGTATACACCATTAGTCTGTATGTCTCCAGTGCTGGATATAGGCCTCTCCCAAGGCTCACCACCGATTTTCGGCTCTTCTCATTTAGCCACCACCGGCTAAAGTCTTCCAGTCGTCGTTCCGCCTGGCCCGCGGGCGTCCCACACTGCATTTCCCGGTACTTAACCTCTATTCGAGGACTTTTCTACCTCATCATTTGTCGTCCCTGCGGCAAATGTATTTTGATATTAAATACACATCATTTATTCAAATTTATAAATTCGTCCATGATATAGGGAGGCAGATACCAACCTCGTCAACATCATTTTATACACTGACAGGCCTGAAGGATTTGCTTATAGATAGATAGATACACTTTATTGTACACCAAATATATACAGAGAAATACAAAGTACACATCCCGGCCGAAAGTAATACACATCGACTATGATCGACTAGCTAGGTTTTGTAGAGTATCGTCTCTGTCGTAACGGCAAACGACAGAGACGACGCTCTACAAAACCAAAATTAGCCGATAGTCTCTTTCTAAAGGCCGATGTGTATTACTTTCGGTCGGGAAGTGTACGAGTAATTAGAAGTACAACCGGCGGCCTTATCGTTAAAACGATTTCTTCCAGGCAATCTTTGGGTTGTAAGGAGAAGTCTGTAGAAATGGTGCAATAAAGAATTTTTAGGTGTAAGCGTAATCGGCCTTTTTATCGTTCACTGCTGGATATGTGCCTCCTTGAGTTCATTGTATTGTGCATGAGGGATGTGGACTCGATACGCTGGCCGAAGAGGTTGGCAAGTCCACTTTTTGAGAGTTGTAGTTGCTCAGGCCTTGTGGTAACGCGTTTGTTATCCCTAAGTCGTGTTTTACGTCACCTACGGCCAACAGTTTTCGATGCTAACTGTACATAAAATTACGAGACAAAAAGTGCCAATGAGCGATATAACCGTCAGGGGGCGCCCGCGGGGTTTCTTTCCGGCGCTTTCTTACGGAACTGGAGAAAAAAATACAACTTTCTTCAACTCGAGACAATTTGCATAATATTTGCATTTTCATCTGAAAGATTTCTTTATTCGCCGCTTTGTATGTTTATTCGCAGCATCTTTGGTGCTCAGTGAGCCGCGCCAGACACACAGTATCTGGCGATATATAAAGGCAGATCGTTAATAGAAAATCGATCATATCTTTCTCATACCTAAACATGCAAAAATCCGATCCTATCCCTCTCTATTTTTTCAACAAATCCATTCCTAAATCTCCATAGGCACTTATGCAGCGCATCCGGGGACGTGTCAACGTCTGTCATTTTGGGCTGATGTTGACATGTATCGCTGATGTCCATGAATAACAATGACCACTTACCACCGGGTGGACTGTCTGCTTGTCTGCAAATTTCTTTCTTAAAAATTTATCGTCGATAACAAATTTGCGAGATGTAGTGAATTTCTTCCGAAATTTAAAACTTAATTAACTATTTTTGATTGCAATCAATGCAATGCAAACAGCTCTCTCAGTATTCACTGCAGGATATAGGCATGCACATTGTCTTGTGCATGAGGCCAAACGTGTTGGCGAGTACACTCTTTCAGATGTGGTGTAGTTCCTTGCCGGTTGTAGTAGCGGCTTTGTTATCTCTTGACGATGACATGCTTACCAATATAACAACTTTGAATAAAACTTCGATACAATTAAGATCCCTTTTTCTCAGTCAACGTAACATTCAAATACGTAGATAACGCCACACTCAATGATCCACACTAAGATCCAGAGACGTGGGTCCAGAGACACACGAAGACAAACACACGACCAGACCCGAACAAACTTTTGTCTTTAAATAAATGAGAGTCCGATCAGGAATCGGACACGGGACCTTTTGAACAGCACAACAAAATTTTTAACTAAAATAAGTAATTTTAAATTTTCAAGAATGTCACCACATAGTCGACAGAGCCCAGTTTCGCGGGACTCCTATTACTTTATTTTCACCCGAAAACCTAAACCTAACCCACATTTAAATTTGCTGTCATTGATTTGATGCTCATTCCGTATTTTCTGCTGCTCATTCGGTATTTTCTGCTGCTCGTAAGGTATTTTCTACTGCTCATTCAGTATTTTCTGCTGTTCATTCAGTATTGTCTGTTGATCATTCAGTATTTTTTGCTGCTCATTAAATTATTTCTCATTCAAAAAGTATAGTTTCTGATGCTGACTGCAAATATAATAATCAAACAGATATTTATCTTCTCTATATATATATATATATATATAAAATTCTCGTGTCACAATGTTCGTTCCCGTACTCCTCCGAAACGGCTTGACCGATTCTCATGAAATTTTGTGAGCATATTGAGTAGGTCTGAGAATCGGCCAACATCTATTTTTCATACCCCTTAGTGATAAGGGTTGTCCACCCTTAGCGCCATCTGTTGGGCAGCCACAGCAACGCGTGGCCGGGCACAGCTAGTTTTATATATTATATACACTATGCAGGAATATAGAAAAAAATGCAGAAAATTTCATTACAGGAAATAATTTGTCACTTTAATTCGCACATTTACCGTCGTGTACGTCTCATAGAAGGGCCACAATACATCACGCGTCCTTCACCACCGAGACATTCGCGAAACGGTTACACAACTCAAGGAATTTGATGGTTCTACTCAGGCCCTTAAGTACACGGAGACATAGCCGGCAATATGTAGAGGGTCCTTTATGCGCGCGTCATACGACTCCGCACTTCAACTGAAAGTAAGAGCTTGCGTACATTTCAGGGATACTCGGGCAAAATGCTGTATTGGTTATTTAATTTTCATGATACTATTTTTGACTGTTTGATAATGTACTACATTTCACACCATATATATGTAAGTAATATGTATGTATATAACTAGCAGTGCCCGCAACAGAATTAATGGATAGAGATCGGTACGGCATTAAGTGAGATGAGATGTGGAGCGATGACGTAAGGCAGGACATTAGCCACAAGTAATTTAAATTCCACGCGAGTAAGATAAGTATAATATGTTTTTATCTGTTTACTTTTCAACATGCATAGTAATAAAAGTATGTCGCTAGCGAACAAAGGAATTTCTAGCAATTTGTTTTTCAAATAGCATATGAAGAAATTTTTTTTTTCAATATTTCCAAATAATTCACCAAAATACGATGGTTTTTTGCCATTTTGCTGGACTATATTTTACATATCGTATGTTTTTCGCTACATATTCTTCTGTAATATTTTCATAATGACTATTTTCCCCGAGTTTCCGCGTAACAAGTATTCCATCACAGATATTGGCGCGGTACCTGTGCCCATCAACTAAGCCCACGAACACCTCGGAACTATAACGAATATAGATACGGCAGGTATACGATATCGTACTGTAACAATATTTTTCTGGAGTTCCTTCTACATTTTTAAAAACCCTCTATAGCCGCTAACGCAAAACTATATTCATATTCACTAAAAACGTCAAATGCCCTGACGTTGATTCACTTTGCTATAGCTGTCATTTCATGCCTAAGGATGTGTCTACTGCACTCCACTAAAGCCATCGTTGTATATACTGTTAATATTTGTGAATATTAGGCTATTAATATTTTTTTGTTTGTTTATGGACGAAGGCGGCAGACGAGCATACAGTCCACCTGATTGTAAGTGGATACTGTCGCCCATAGACATCCGCGATACATGCCAACATCAGTCCAAAATGACAAACGTTGGCACGCCCCCGGATGCGCTGCCTACCTTTGGAGCTATAGGAATGGATTTGGAGAAAGGGTTGGGAAAATGGGGAGGGGTAGGATGGTAATGGGCTCTGGCACATCTCACTCACTACCGAAACACGTACGTACATTAAGGAAATAAGACATAAGGAAATGCGGTACATTTCAAGGTAGTCTTCTGTGAGAGAGGGGTAACATGGCCATATATACTTGGCGTGCACTCTCCCCTTCATCATATATAACTAACACTATAAACTAACTATAAATAACAATAATAAATATATTTATATATATAATAAATTATAAATATATATTGTACATAATATATCCAACACTTAGAGAAGCGCTTCTTTGCGCTTGGAATTCCAGTAGATCTATACAACTATAAATATTAAAAATCACCTATATGGGTTAGAATTTTAATAATAATATGCGGGTTAGTATATTTTTATTTCGTCTCCTCCATGTTTTATCTGCGCTACGGTGTCGTAGTGGGTGTCTACGTGAAAGCCTACGCCGTAGCCGCTACGGCGCCCTTGGGACCGCGAGGCGCCGCCCGCCCGCGCGGTAAATTTTCAAAACTGCGATACATTACACCTCTATGCATCATTTACTTAGAAATAAGTAGATTTCTAGGAAAAATCTCTTAAGATACTTCTGGAATATAAGTGTTTGCGAGAAACAGGAAATATATTTTCTAGATTCCATTTGTATCAAAATTTCATTTGTTTTTCATATTATCATATTAGCAAAAAGTAGCTTTTATACAAGGTTTGACTCATAGAAATTGGAATGGCATTCCACAACATACTTGAATACAAACTCATGATCATTTCACTTAAGTGATTATAACAAACAATGGTATGGCATAATGGTAAATAGGCAATTGACTTTCTTTTGTTTCTTGTTAACATGCTTGAGACCATTCTATTGAAAAGACAATGAACCTGATGAGAATGTACAGGCTATATAGATATAAAATCGGCATTGGCAAATATCTTTGCAGCTCCTTGTCAACTTAACCAACACTTGATCAGGTTGTGCCAGCTGCAAGTAAACATAGTAGTTTAATTAAATAAAAAAATACAGCAAAATATTGCAATGCAGCGAGCACTTTCAATATCCACTGCTGGACATGGGCTTCCTAATGCACATTGCCTTGTGCATGAGGAATGTATGGCCTTAAACCTAACCTAACTTAACCAAGCGGATTGATGAGTCCACTCTTTTAGAGATGGTGTAATTCTTCAGGGTTTCGCTTAGCGGCTTTGTTCTCCCTTAGTTGACTTTAACGACACTCACGGGTAGAAATGGGGGTACTCGAAAATTATTTAGTACCCACTCTAGGTGTAATTTTGGAGGACGTTCTATTATTACAGAGAAGAAATAGTTATGTTAGTCTTGACCTTCAACTATTATATTTCTCCTCCCATTATTGTAGAAGTTATCAAAGCCATGTCGGATAACCATATCGTCGAGGTAAACAAGCGACAAATAAATAAAAACTTTTGACACATTTATGGGGACAGTGGGAGGGACACACGGGAACTGTCTACTCGGTTTATTAATTGCTCCGAATTATTTATGGGTAATATTATTCATTAGATAGGACTGGGATTTTGGCATTATTACAGTAGTGAAAATGTAAGTTCAACATGTAAAATTCGAAATATATTTTAAGAGTACAAAAAGAATTTACAGAAAAATACCCAATTTAAGAGTGTACGACCGCAGTGTCTTGTCAATACAAATGTATTCCCCTGTTTTCTCCCTGAGATTTGGCAATAGAGCAATTGTTTTTTTTTAATATGATACACATGTCTGCCATGAGCATATCCCTACGTTTTGATTTTTTGATTAATTATTAATTTAAGAGCTTGGACCCTCTAAAATCAAACAAATTGACTCGTTTAAACGTCAGCCAAAGTAATCCCAGTGTGCCAATTTAGCAACACTTATTTATAAAGCAAAACGTACAGACATAGAAAACCTATTCCTTAATTTAGAAAAAAAAAGTAGTTTCATTTTTTGTTGTAGTTCACACAAAGGAATACGAAACCTTAATTTTCTTGATTTTTTAGGTATTATCAGATCTAAATCCCTTTCTATCAAAGAAGTTGCAGCACTCGCTGTTGAGATAGCAACACCTATTATTACCTATAATATTATTACGTAAAAATACCAATTATTAAAATTCACTTCCGACCATCCGAACCCCTGGAACCTAGCTGGAACCCCTTTCAGCACGATTAAAATAAAATGATAAACCATTTTATTTACTTTTTATGTATATCTTATTCACTTACAAATCCAACACAGACAAGATGAATTGAAGAACTGCCAAAAAGAAGCCAATTGTTGTATGAATCGTTTAATACTGATTATAATGAATAATTATATAATCCAATATACAAAAGTAGAGTATGAGTATACACCAATCCGTACTGGGCCCGTGTGGTGGATTATGACCCGCAATGCTCCAGTGATTTATTAGGGGAGGTCCGTACCCCGCAGTGGGACGGACGTTATAGGCTGATATCATTCATACAATCAAATTTAACTTCACAATAAACATCATACATATTTAAAGCTATGCCTCTGTCTACATTATTCTGTTATACAAAGCCTTAAGATCTATTTTTATAAGTTGAAAAGACATCAATGTGGGATGCATAAAGCGACAGCCTTTATCCAGCGGTCAGCAATAAGAGGAAAACGCGCCATCTGTCGGCCGCTTCCGGCTACCCACATCCGTCAGTCGCCTGAAATTTTGATTAGGATCATGATACTCGTACGACTCATTACGTGGGCGTTTGTTTAACTGTTGTTTGTTCTGGGTGGTGCAGGAAATTATTCAGGATTCTTCAAAAATTTTATTGCAATGTGAAGTGACTTTGACGTAGAGTTTTGTTTGTGAAATAGAAAAAAAAATTTGTATTATACTAATTCTATCAATCTCAACAATTATCTCTTAGTCACGTTTTACAACACCCACGGAAAGAGATGGGGTAATGCTACTTTCAAGCCGTCCGATACTATATGGCTTAAAGTATTTAGTACTTAATTATTAATTAAGCCTGAGACTGCTACAAAATGAAACGGTTTGATATCAGCCGACATTAGAAGAACACTACCGCATCTCTTCCCGTGGGGAGTGTCGTAAAAGGCGACTAAGGGCTAACAAAGCCGCTACCACAATTACACCACACGAACTACACCATCTCTAAAAGAGTGACCTCGCCAACCTTATATGTATGTATGTGTTGTGTGTAGGCCAACTTTATGAGAATACGGTCAGACAAGGATGTCTAATGGATGTTAAGAATAAGTGGACTGTATATGATATATTGATAGAGTTATTTTCGGAATGCAGTGTGTGTTTTTAATAAACGACAAGGTACCTTGTCCACCTCCGGCGTGCACCAGCAGTAAGCACCTTCCACGGTCGTTGTGGGGCCTGGTAATTCTTCCTTCTTATGTGGCTCGCTGGTAGGCAGTTCGCTCTTCAAGCTCCTGGGTTTTCTTGAAGCACTACACCACGCGCGGTTTCCTCACGAACCGGAACACATAGATTTGACAAGCGTCCGTATGACCCACGACCTGTTTTTCGCAACCAGTAACACGACTGGTGGCAACGACAGCGTGTCATCGACACACTTTTAACTTGGAGGCGTACAGTTAAAAACGTGATGTGCTTAATAAGCGGGATAAAAAATAATAAAATGAGAATGAATTTGGCGCGAACATTATGTATAACATATATGTATGTATTATGAGTAATTTATGTATACTGTACACCATCTACCTGTAGTTAGAATATTTATTTCCTCTCCAATAGATCGCTAATAGCGATAAGACCGCCCTTTGTGTATTACATGTGTTGCAATGTTTTGTTTTGTTCTGGTTCGCATTAAAGAGTTTATCTATCTAACTATAGCACATAGGCCTTTCTAAAGTTAACCACACTTGGCCACCGTACTCTTTTCAGCCACTACCGGCAGTTTACTTCATCGTTGTATAACCTGAATTTTAACAAAACCAATTAAATAACGGTAAATTCCGTTTTTCCCCCTTTTACAGTTAAAGCATGAACTTTTAATACCTTAAAGTCTTTTTCCACTAGCTCATTAATCAGATTCCACTAAGCGAGAAAAAAGTGTCGTGTCCGGGAGAGGTATAATCGAATCACTTACAGGTGCTCGCCTCCGCGATGTAACTGGATTGTTTATGGGCCCGTGAAAAGGAAAGTGTTGAATAAGGACGTGTTCGTGGTTTCACTTGTTCTCCTGTAGTGACGGTAGCTCAGTAGATTGGGGTTTGTAATGAAGGATACTCACAGACGTTTACTACCGATATATATTTAATTACAATCCAATTATAAATGTAACCCAACTCAAATGTAATCAAATATGGCGGTCTTATATTAAATAATGAGAAGACGATTGTTTGCAATACAATCAACCCTTTCAGTATCCACTGTCGGACATGGGCCACGCACATTGTCTTGTGCATAAGGGATATATGGCCTTAAAACGCCACGCCGGTTGGCGATTCCACTCTTTCAGAGGTGGCGTAATTTCTCAGCGCTTGTGGTAGGGAGTTTGTTATCACTTAGTCGCCTCATACGACACTCGCAGGAAGAAATAGATGGCGCTGTTCTATAGTAGGTCTACACGGCACGTAATTAAGGAGGGGGAGAGTGCACGCTGCAATCCAACAGCCGCTGGGCGCGCTCGACTGGCCACGTTACCCCTCTCTCACAGAAGACTACCTTGAAATGCACTGCATTTCCCACTCTATCTTATTTCCCTAATGTACGTACGTGTTTCGGTAGTGAGTGAGATGTGCCAGAACCCATTCCCATCCTATCCCTCCCCATTTTCCCAACTCTTTCTCTAAACCCATTCCTATATCTCCAAAGGTAGGCAGCGCATGCGGGGGCGTGAAAACGTTTGTCATTTTGGACTAATGTTGGCATGTATCGCGGATGTCTATAGGCGACAGTATCCACTTACCAGCAGGTGGACTGTATGCTCGTCTGCCGCCTTCGACATATAAAAAAAAAAAAAAAAAATTTACATATCCGTAATTTCATTCATTATCATTCATTTGGTTTTGTTTTGAGCTGATTCAATCAGAACGGATTTTAACTCCATAACACTTATTTGGACCCATTTGCATTTTATTGTGGTTGATAGTATTAACGAAAATTTTCCAAAAAAAAAATAATTAAACATTTTTGTAAACGTAAGAAAAGTTCTCTAAACTTTCACCGACTTACAAGACTAGTGTGTAGCAATAAAAGTTGCGATAAATCGCTTTATCAGTCGGCCGATTGGATCCAGCATACCTTATTCAATATAGTGAAATAAATGATGCCGTTAGCAGTCTCGTTTGGCCTTCTGTTGAAGAAAGTGGAGGTGTTAAAGTAATGGACGCTATTTGCTGAATGTCTGTCTTTGAGGTGACCAATCTTCTTTGTATTATGAAGACATTATCTACTGCAAGTACCATATATTACCGTGATCGTAACCACTTTAACGTCCACTGCTGGCCTTAAAACTTGACCTTGGACCTATGGCCCTAAAACGTCACGCTGGGCAAGCGGGTTGGTCAGTCCACTCTTTTAGTTTTAGAGTTTTTTATTTCATTTTATATTCAATTTTGTATAATAAATAAAAGAATAAACATAATTATAATAGCTGTATATACTATATATAATACTAATATCAAATGCAGCGATATATAAATATGTCGCCATGTAAACCGATTATACACAATACTCACTTTATCCAATTCCAACCTATTTCAATTTCATTTTTTTCACGCGTTCACACACATCCACACCCACCCACATATACACACACATCTGAGTATGTGTGTGATATTTTTGTATAAATAAGCCCGTCGCCCATATTGTCTGTTTTGCATTGTGTACATAATTGAATCCGTTTTTGACAATAAGCTTTATGAATATGTATAATAAGTTCATATACTGTTTAGCTGTAGATCTTTTGTTCATAAAAAAATAAAGTGTAGTTCCTTGTGTTAGCAGCTTTGTTATCCCTTACGACACACACGGGAAGGGATTGGGTGAAATTGGTGATGTCATTTGAAACCCGGCCGACATCACACAGCCAACGAGCGAAGTATGGCACATAGTAAATAACAAATTGATCGTACCTATCTTTCTGATAAGTGTGCAAACATTTCGGTATCTACACAAAATTTGCTTACCATCTCTGGGTTAAATATGAAATATTATGTAATGTACGATATCTACCTTAATTTTCGGTAATTGGTCTAACAAAACGTTGAAATTTTCAGAAAAAAAATTACAAAATTTATTGAATATCTTCCCAAAAATTTTCGTTTGGAATTTTTTTCCAAAAATTACCCATCATTCCGTGAATTACGAAGTTGCTGTGCTAATAAAGATAATATGAATTCGTAATAAACGATATACCGTGTATATCGCCTGGTACTGTACCTACCTTATTGGATCTATATTATTCAGATTTATTTAATCGTGTATAATTTACAGAACATGTGTTAAATATACACATATATAAAATATAAGCATAACTAGCGAACCGCCCTCGCTTCGCTTCGGTTTCATTAAAACAATATTAAACTATACGTATAAACCTTCCTCTTGAATCACTCTATCTATTGATGAAAACCGCATTAAAATCCGTTGCGTAGTTTAAAACATCTAAGCGTACATACAGAGGGACAGACGGCGGGAAGCGACTTTGTTATATACTATGTAAAGAAGATATTATATGAAATCATACTCGGCTATATCCTGGCATTAATATAATACAATTAAAATTTCATACAATTAACAATAAAATAGTCTCAGTACAATAAAAGACTACCTTGAAACGTACTGCATTTCCCACTTATTTATTATTATTATTCTTATTTCCCTAATGTATGTACGTGTTTCGGTAATGAGTGATTTTACATCCCCATTTTCCCAACCCGTTCTCCAAATTCATTCTTATATCTCCAAAGGTAGGCAGCGCATCCGGGGGAGGGCCCACGCTTGTCATTTTGGAATAATGTTGGCATGTATCGCGGATGTCTATGGGTGACAGTATCTACTTACCATCAGGTGGACTGTATACTCGTCTGCCGCCTTCGTCCATAAAAAAAAAATAGTACAAGACTAAAATTTTAAGGACACAAAATTATAAAATGGTTGATATCGATCAAGCAAAAACTTAGCAGGCATACATCGTTTACTGAGACTTGTATGGAGGCGACACCTCTCTCTCTCGCTACTAGCTCGCGACACTCGCATTGAGTTCACGTGGAGAAATATTTTATTTATTTGTATTTCCGTATTCCTTGTGACGTGAAAATATTTATACGGGCACTGCATCGGTGGAAATGCTGTTCAGAAATTTATTTGTTGCTTCGTATAGTTTCAATGCATTTATAAACATTGTAAGGTTTAGAACAAACTGTTCAATATTTTGTCGTGGGCATCTTTTAATGTTAGTAATCAGCCCTTTCAACATCCACTGCTGGACTGGGTCTTCTCAAGAACATTACCTTGTGCATGAGGGATGTATGTAGTTAAAACGGTACTCTGTCCAGGCGGGAGGCGGTAGTCTAATCTTTTAGAGGTGTTGACATTCCCCAGGGCTTGTGATAGCGACTTTGTTAATTGCTAAAATACAATTTGCAAAATTCTGTTTTTTTTTTAATTATTATTATTTCACGATCTATCGCTCTTCGTATCCAGTCACCACCGGCGAACTTATTCAAAGTATGTGGCCTCCCCTCCATTCGAGGACTCGTTTACTCCATCTGTTGTCCGGTGGTTCTGCCACAGAATAACTAATAGTACAAGTACAGAAGACTCACTCCCTAAGAACGCTCTACAAAACCTACAAAAACATACAGACAAAATAAAATTTCGTTCAGCGCGAGTCAAATTAAATCCTATGCGCATCAGAGAAAGGCGATATGATATTATACTGAACCGCTGAAGGTAATAAAAATACAAAGACGTTTATTTATCAAAAATACTTACAGCAAGGTGGCCAGGTCTTTCGGCCGCACACGCACACAAGGTCACGCACACAATGACACTCTGTACGTGAATCGCAAAGGTTTTTACCAATAATTATAATATAACTAATATCATTGTAGTTTTATTCGTTTAAAACACTATTTTCTGTTCTAAAATAAAATAAATTAAAGGGTACTATAATTTTTTACACAATATAATGGTAGTTTTTAAATTTATTTGCACGTGCGTTACAAAGAGCTCGCGGCAACCGACTGAAATAAACCCCTGCGCAGGGGCCCGTCGCTGTACGCATATTTTCGTAACTAAAGTGTGGAGTGAGTCAGGCCTGGTTCAACGACGATTATGGTCTGCTCATTCCTTATTGTCTGACGAAATTAAATCTTCTCTTTTGTTGTCTGTGTAGTGTTTTTGTGTCTTTGAACATTTCTTTCTGAGCAATTTTTAATTAATCATTTTTGTACGGAAAGTAAGTAAAATTTATGTATCAAAATGAAAGCTATCGCCGTTTTTAGTACTAAATAGTATTGTACACTCATCGTAATATCCAAGAATCTATAGGAACTCAACGGTACGCCTGTATCTCGGCGGTGTACTGATATGGAAAAACTTGAGGCGCTCGCGCTCGGCGGAATTGCGCGCTGTTTCATATTAACTTGAAGCTGTAAAACTTCCGCTGTAAATACTTGGAATATTGAGAAATTTGTGAAGCGTAAAATATTCAGGTAACTATTTTCTTATCATTGCTTATTTGTATAACGTCGTAATTTTGAGACTGTTGAACCGATTTGGTCTTAACCGAAATAACTATTTTTGTGCTTAAATTTATTTTTTTGACCATATACGGTCCAACAAAATAGTTTGAAATATTTTAATATGTCAATCAGTAGGTACACTATAAGTGTAACTAAAAATATTACATTAAAAATAAATACTATATGATGAATTTACTCGTATGTGCATAAGACTATCCACACTCGCTCGCTTAGACCTTTGACCTTTAAACCTGCCTGCTTCTGTTAGTAAGTGCGGAAGTACAATGAACTACGTTTCATGTTGTTATGTATAATTTATATGTAACTGAAAATGAACATGTAATTCATATTTTTTTGTTACTCTAAAAATAATGAACTTGCCCGCTTCTGTTAGTAAGTATAAGTACGTAACGTATTATGCACATACGAGTAAATTGATGATCAATAATTTATTTTTAATGTAATAAAAAATCATGACATACATTCATGTTCTAGCGAAAAATAACATTATTTTAGGAGATAAATGAAAAGTTACAAATATGTTACATCTTCAAAGGCAGGCAGCGCATTCGGGGGCGTGCCAACGTTTGTCATTGCGGACTGCAGTTGCCATGCCCTGTGGATGTCCATGGGCGACAGTATCCAATTACCACCAGTCACGTAATGTGGAGTAGAACAGCCCCAGAAAGGGGAGAGTGGCTAAGGGAGACGGGAAAAGAAATTACTTGTAAATATAAGGCAGAGCAGATACGCGCCGGAACTTAAGCAGGCGAGTACTGCGCGTAAGTCCCGACGATTCGGTCCGTATAATCAAAAGGTTGGTAGGACCATGGGCGGAGGTGGGTTACCATCAGATGGACTGTTACCATCAGGTGATTTGTAGGCTAGTCTGGTGCCTGCTTCCTATAAAAAAGTAAGGTTTTGTTGTTGTATCTAAAACGTTTTTTGTGGAATTGCGCATAGAATAAAAATATGCTAGAAATGTACAATAAATTACGAAAAATAAATCTATAGTAATAATTCACACCTCACCGAATAACCTATTTCCAGTTTTTGCGTTATTTTAGCGACACCGTGTATATATGTACATATATATGTATAAACTTCCAAATATAGATAATTTTCTATAATGTACATGCAAAACTGATTTAAGTGTAACACACACATACTTGTATTTGTACACAACTCCCTATATTTTATGATCGATCATTCGTGTTAACACAGCAATGTTCTATCACTTGTAAAGAGAATTTGTTGAAGAGCAGCAAATCAAGCGTATCGGTCCATATTTTCGAATATAACTTCAATCTTGCGTATTTTATAATCCGAAATCCTTTTCCCCTCGTAAATAGCCCCGAGACATCTTCAATTTCGTCTAGCACATGTAATACATAGCGTCGAGCTCAAATATTGACCGATCGGTAGTAGAAACCTTCCGGAGCGTGGTATTGGACATCCCGGACAAATATAAACATAAAACAGATCATACGAGTACATTAAAAAAACTCTAGTCCGTGTACAGTGAAATATGTATTGAGATACGTATCTGTTTGTAAAATGTGCGTATTTGGGTAAGTTGTAACAACACAAAATGAGGGGGTGTTCAAACACTTTAAAACTCCAAAAATCGTATCACTTACCCCCAACATTATGCAGTGGAGCGATATAGGTTGATGTTGCGTCATAAACCGGTTTGTTTGTGACGCTGACAAATTAGATTTTTTATTTTATTTTGAAAATATAAACAATGTCGATAAGTGCAATGAAAAATAATAATAAGCTATGATTTTTTTAAAGTGTAGATTGCGAGTCGCTGCAAGCGGGTACAATTGAAATTTAGTGATGCAGTTTTTGGTGTAGCACATGCTGAGGTGTAGTTCGTTAGACCGATAGCAATACACAGAATTCACACCTTTGTGTTAGCTGCCATTTATGTTAGCTGGTAGTAATAAATTTCTTTCTTTCTTTGTTTCCTTTACTTTTAAAGGAGCGATTACTTATATCCATAACCGTAACCAATGCTTTTAGTATCCACTGCTCTATATTGCCCTCGTGCACATTGATTTCTGCATGAGGGATGTATGGCATTATGCTGATGAAGCGGGTTGGCGAGTCCATTCTTTTAGAGGCGGTATAGTTCGTCGGGGCATGTAGCAGCCGCTTTGTTGTCACTTAATAGCCTTTTACAACACTCACGGGAAGACACGAGGTGGTGTTATTCTGAAGCTAACTGACACCACACTTCACGGGACGGTTTCCAGGCCATACATCTCTCATACACAAGACAAGACGTCAAAAGGGCTGGTTCCGGTATATATCAATAATAATCAAGTAATTCGGGGCAGCTAGAGACAAAGTTAAGAAGAGTAATGTTTACACGGGTTTCCTTTCCCGTGTAACAATTACTCTTATGAAGTTTTCCCTCAGCATTGAGCTAGCGGTAATAAGAAGTGTATGCTTAAGTAAGGAACTCAGTGGTAAAAGAAAAATCTTTGTGCCATTAAACTAATAATAACACATTAAACTATATAACCCGGTTAACACAAAGATGTTATTGGCTCCCGTCTAACGGGCAACAGCTGCAGCACTCGGGATGTGCTGCAGCTGAAACTGCAGCGTTTATACAATTGGTACGTGTCGGAGTTTGAAATCACGAATGAGACTCGAGAACAGATGCCTCTTTGTACACACCTACACTTGTACAGCTGTTAACCATTATAAACATTTTTGCCTAACCCATGGGTAAAACTCGATAATATTCTCTTTGCAGCAACTTTTCTCCAGGAGTAGACATTTTCACGGAAGTACTTGCAACTACTGTTTCCTCATGACTTACGTTTCTATTTTGGTACAGATACGCTTGAAAAGAAAGAAAAATAATATTGATTTACATGTTTGTGTAAATTAAAGAAAAAATTAGTAACATCACATCAATAGCGGTAGGGTAGGGGGAGAGTGCATGCTGCATTCCCACAGCCGCTGGGCGCACTAGACTAACCACGTTACCCTCTCTTACAAAAGACTACCTTGAAATGTACTACATTTCTCACTTTATCGTATTTCTCCAATGTACGTACGTGTTTAGGTAGTGAGTGAGATATGCCAGAGCCCATTCCCATCCCATCCTCTTCTTCCCTATTTTCCCAATCCATTTCTTAATCTTCAAAGGTAGGCAGCGCCTCCGGGGGCGTGCCCACGTTTCTCATTCTGGACTGATGTTGCCATGTATCGCGGATGTCTATAGACGACAGTATTCACTTATCATCAGGTGGACTGTATGCTCGTCTGCCGCCTTTTTTCTATAAAAAAAATCCATTATCACATTTAACACATAAATACATTACTTGGTGTCGCTTACACCAAGTAATAACTTGGTGGTATAACAGTTGTTACTAAATTGACCGTCAGCAAAGTTACGTGCTCGTAGGTACTGGTATGTAATAACAACCGTTCATAAGTCAGTTCAAAGTGTCGTCGTTGGAAGTATGTTCCCAGTTTGAACTCAGAATAATTCATTCATATTCATATGCCATTTCCCTAAAACCGAATGTGTTGGAAGTTGAAGAGACTTCATGAAATACAAAGTCAACAAAATAGTTGTCAAAACTCGAGTTTAGTCTTGTGAAGTTAAGAGTTTTCAGTTTAGGAAAATATGGGTATTATAAAAGCTTCATGCTGGCAGTGCGGGGCGGTCCGGGAAATAATTTTAGTCATTGATAGCAGTATCGCAATAACGATATACTTTTGTTGTTTTCATTCATTCGTAAACGGAGAATATGTTTTGTATTATTTACATAGGTACATTTATAGTTAATGATTAGTAGCATATTCGGTTCTGTAAATTTCGATAGTAAGAATGAGCTCCGTTACGACCTACGAACAAGGTTAATAACGATGAATTAAAGGCTAAACTGGAAGTAGATCCGTCTCCAAAGTACAGCTGAGTTAGCAGCAGGGTTTGACGTTAGTGATAAAACAATGTTTGTTCATCTGCATCAAATCGGCAAATAAAGAAGCTCCACTTCTTCTTCGTGACAATGCCCGCCCTCACACTTCTCATAAGACAGTTTTAAAACTTCAAGAGCAGGACCTGAGGATTGTTTCTCATCCACCATACTCACCGGACCTGGCCTCGACAGATTTCCAATTCTTTCGAAGTTTGGACAACTTTTTGAAAAAAAAAAAATGATTTCGAAGTAGCTGTGATTGGGGCTTTTGAAGAATTCATGATACCAGCCCACGAGACTTTTACAGGAGTGGCATCAATTAACTGCCACTGAGGTGGAGAAAGTGTGTAGATAAATTGGTTTAATATTTCGAATAATACTCAACTCTATACTAATATAATAAAGAGAGTGCGAATTTTGTGAGTTTGTGTGTACGTGGAGGGTAATCTCCGGAACCACTGCACCTATTTGAAAAATTCATTCACCATTTGAAAGGTACCCTATTCCAGATGGACATAGGCTAAATATTATGTGCAAAAAAATTACCGGGCACAGCTAGTAATAAATATTTTTAACACAAAAAAAATATTTCTGTTTCTCATTGCACGATATTAATGAATCGCATTGTATCCCCTTGTATCCAAACGAATTTCAATACATTCCATTCGTTTTCGTTTTCATTCGAGTTTTATCGGTCATTTCATAGATGAGCACCTAATATTTTCGTGTTTGCCGATAAAAACTGCAAACAACTATTAAACAGGAACCCAACGAGAAAACTATTGGAGACATTGATTTCTATAAATAATCTTCTAACTGTTCAATTTGCCGCATATTTCGTATATAAATTATTGGTATTAGCTTTATAATACTTTGATATTTATATTTGTATAGCTTTCTAAACAAAACCAACGTTTAACAAGATCTCCCACTGAAAGTGTATGGATAAGAAAGAACCTATAGCTGATCGAGCTTCTCATATTTTAAATTTGGAAGTAATCAAACACTAAAATGTTACGAGGATAAATTAAAATTTTCGAACATCAAAAGTTTAGATGTGAGGCGTAAAATCAGTTCTTTAAATGTATTGCATAAGATCTTGAATAACCATTTGGATGGGGATCTCTTGCGGCATCTCAATCTGAAGGCACCGAATCGCCCTGTACGTACCCAACAGCTGTTCGACATACCACGGGCTCGAAATAATGTTTCTTACAATAATCGATTTTATAGAATATGTCGTTATTATAACGACCTGGATGTCGAGTTTGACATATTCTATTTAAACAACGCCCGTTTTAAAATTCTGTTAGATAGACATTTTTCCTTTTAGATAGTTTATATATAAAGTTTCATTTTACCTATTCTGCATGTTAATAGTTAAAGTTATGTATAATGTTAGGAACGTACAAATGTTTTATAAAATGTGTCTGTAACTAAGTTTGTAAATTTGTTGTTATACCTAATAAATAAAATAAAATGGAAATATTACAACCAACGTTTTTACCAGGTATCGGCAAGTGGAGAAAAGTTTATTTTTAGAATCATTTAAACGTTTCTACATTTACTAGATGAGTACAATAATACATTTGTTCCCACTACCGGTCATGAAATAACACAAACGCCTACATGAAAAAGGCTTTGCTTAAAAGGGTTAAGTGTAAAGTTAATTATATAACAGAAGGGCGAGGGCCACGCTCGGAGAGCCGGTAATTAACTCACTTAATCATGCTATAGCTGGGAGAGCGGGGTGAATAGAGGAAGTGCGGTAGGTGCGAGAGGCATGTAAGAGAGTAGCAAAAGTTTTTATTGCGATAACCGGTGATTATTGATTACAGATTGTTTGTAATATATGAGTTTTAGATTGATTGATGATATCTACTTTTGTTTTCGATATTTTATTCGATACTATCCCTTCGGTTGTAACCTTACCATGAGACTATGTGTTTCTACTGCTGGATGTAGGTCTCTCCCGCGGCTCGCCACTTCGGCTCTTTACAGAATCTTGTCTGGAGTCGGGTTTTACAATCTATGTGTGATTGTAGAAATAATCTTAGCAGTCGCTACATTATATGTACATTATATTCTATTATATGTACAACTGGTACAATAGCGTGAGCCTAATGCTGTTGAAGTAATATCAAGTAAACGAGTAACAAAGTAGGTCTTCAGTCCAGGTAGTCTTGGTCAGTCATATTGAGTTTAGACAGCAAACAGGATAATGTTTCCTCAATAACTTATTATTTAGGGTAGCAGATTTCGCTGATGCGCTCATATCAATACTCTTGTGCTGCCTTCATTCTGACTTAATTCCATTAATTGATAGGAAGTGCTTGTAGTGATTGGAAGTAGCGATAATTCGCACATATATCCAGGCCCCTCTTTCCCACTGGGCACTCTGTGCAAGTGCCCAGGGCCCCGCGATCGATAGGGGCCCCCTAGTTCCTGCCAGATCACCAAACGATAAATAATCGATATTTATTACCGAAAAGCTTATTTAATTCGAATAAATCGAACCTAAATGACTGACTACAATACCAACTTTCTTATTAGCTTTTGCATGCGCGAAGCTACTCTACTCTTGCTCAAATATAGAGTAAAATTCTATTTTTGATGTTATGCCAACAATTCTAACAAAATAGTGCTCTGTCAAAGTCATAGGGGACCTAAATGACCCCATTGACCTAATGTGCCCAGGGCCTCCAATAGGTTAAAGACGGCCCTGCATATATCACGTAGATGATCTTAAGGAATCAACGCGTCAGTAATAATTGCGAAATGTTTGTTTGACGTATTTGCTACGTTGAGTGTCGTTACGCTTTTCTCACCGAACTACCACCCGACAACTTCTGCAAGTTGTCGATCCACCTGCCCACACTTTCCGGTGAGTGACCTTCATTCAAGCATTTGTCTACCCTATCGATTTTTGGTACTGCTGCAGATATAACCGGCCCATTGCCACTTCAGCATTTACTTTTAAAATCTGCTGTTAGAGGCCTCCCAGACAATATTGTGTAGTTTTACATATCACGCAATGTTTTTGATCGTTTAGAGAGTGTATTGAAATTCGTTTGGATACAAGGTGCGATTCATTAATATTGTGCAATTTTGCTGCAGGTCTAGGGGCCGCCTTTGTTTATTAAACAAGGAACACTTCCTTAAACCAAATTAAACAATTAAATTTATTGAAAATTAAAATCAAAACAGGTTTTTTCTGTAACGCCGCAATTAATACTTAAGACTAATAAACCTTCTAATATAAACCAATATAAATCATAGCTACGAAATAAAATGTCCGATTAAAAATCTCATACAACAAAACTTTTTAATAGCAAAATTTAACGTTGGCCGTAAACCCGTCTCTTCCAGCATTAATTAATCTATGCATAATATTTAAAGGGTCCTTTTTCAAGGGGCGCGCGTAAATCAAAATGGCGCTCTATTTCCGGTTCAAATTATTCAGCCTCTAATCAAGTGGACGCTTTATTAAAGTTTTAATTTGCGTGTTTTTTTTTGTCCTTGGCCTGCTGTGTGGGTGTCTGCCGTGTGGTGTCACCCAGCTATAAAATAGCAACAACCCATCTCCTCTTGTGGGTGTTGTGAAAGGCGACTAAGAGGTAACAAAGCCGCTACCACTGAGGAACTAAACAATCTCTAAAAAAAAGTGAACTCGCCAACCATGCATGTGAGGTCATTTCCAGCTGTGGATGAAAAAAAGGGCTGATTATATCAAGCATCATTCCACAAGAACTAAGCCTTAAATAATCGTGCAATAAGCACGTACGTGCTTATTGCACGATTATTTAAGGCTTAGTTCTTGTGGATAATTTTAGTATAGTTTATACACTTAGTTCACCGATGGCCACGGCTATGCGTCTGTTCGGATGCACAATTAACGCCGTCCGATGCATTAGACGTCCCCCTCCCTCCCGACTGGCTAAGGGGGCAGGCCCGCACAGTACACTGGGATACAACAGTAGTAAAAACAACAGTGTAGTAAAAAATGCCGAAAGCACTAGATGGAAAGGTAGAAAAAGTACTTATAGAAAACATATTGAGTAGAAGCCAATCCAACAACTTTTGTGTGTATATTGGAATTGAATTCGTTGTTGGTGTTTTAGATGATTTTAATGAAAAATCTATAACACACGGCATCGATCTAAATTTACCAAAATATTAATGATAATAGACACCTCCTATATTACGCTACGATATGGGGTTCTTCAAGAAAGCTGTGAATAGGATTTTGCAAGGTCGATGGCGTACCCGCATACCTCCTGGTGTTGCAGGTGTTCACGAGCCTTGCCTTCACGTGGGACTGCTTGCTCGTCCGCTTACATCCCTATAAAAAAATATAGATAGGAATTATTGTTGTTTTTCCATTTTTATTTGTTTTATTTAAAGATTATACTTCAACTTCAGATCTATTGAACCGATTTAACCCATCTACATACTTAATTGAGGATAAAGAAACGCACAGTCCACTTTGTCAACCAATTTCTTTATGTATCTATGAAACTGACTGACATGTATCTAGGAACTGACAAGTGCCGGGGTCTGCTAATTATCCTTAGTCGAGATGCAATGAGATTTTTTTGAAATCAAATGATTACTCTACAATAACCTAACAGCAGATAATTTAATCAACGTTCTTTGTTTTCACCCTATAATGTGTGTTGAATTTTGGGTAGTTTTAATGAAGATACCATACCATCTATTCTTTTTATTGTGGCAGGGGTGGTTTGTAACTCAGTTATGCACCCGGCACAGTGACTACGCGTACACTGATTCAATTCCCAGCGTTTTACCGAGTGAAAATTGCTTCACTTCGGGCGTCCTTCATTGATCTTCTACTTAATAATAAAAAAATTATGATTGTATTAAATATATATTAGTAACTTCGTTTAAGCAATTTCGATTGAGCAGTATGTTATTTGTACTGGGACCCTATTTAAAAATTCTAGTTTTTGACCTCGGCAGATAGCCGCGGGCACTATCACCTCGTTAAAACAGCGAAATTTTCAACAAATATCTCATAATTTTTTTGCGAAATATCTCTTAAAAAGTGCGTTTGATGTAAAAAGTTCTGCTAGAGTAAAGAGCTGCTACAAAGTGAGTAGGTACAGAGCGATTTTTTTACATGATATATTGTAGTTCCCGAGTTACAGATTTTCAAAAACCGGAATTTGTTACAAAAATGTTTAAAGTAATCGTCGAGGTAGAACTCATGTTTTTTCTTCTCCGGAGACAATCTGGATGCTTCTTGCCTCCATAGCCTGCGGAGTTACTGCCGGATACAGAGTAATAAGGAAATGGTTGAGTAATCAGAAAAATCCACTTGGACTAGGGATGCATATCTACCACAATTGGCCTCTCGCCCCACAGAACTGGAAGAGCTTCAGGTCCAGAGTCTTCGCTCAAATGTGTCGCCTGTAACTGCAAAACGGGATGTGGCAATACATTTAAATGCAAAACAGCAGACCTCAACTGTTCCTCTTTACGCGCTAATTGTATGGGGCAGTCATGTGAAAATTTCTCGGAAGTCATTTGAACAGCGACATGGAGGGATGCAGTATACCGCATCGATTTTTGAAACTTTGTAAGAACAAATATTAACTGAATATATAGAATTCTGAAACCGTTGATAATGAAACAAAAACGTAGCTTTTTCATTTCAATAAACATCATTTCATTTGAAATTAACTAAGTATTTGACAGTACCTAATTATTGAGGGGGAGAGTGCACGCTGCAATCCAACAGCCACGGGGCGCGCTCGACTGACCATGTTACCCCTCTCTCACAGAAGACTTCCTTAAAATGTACTGCATTTACTGCTTTATTGTTTTCTCCAATGTACGTACGTGTTTCGGTTGTGAGTGAGATAAGTGAGTGAGGGAGTGGAATTCTTAGAGAAATCTTTATAAAGAATGTACGGAAGAAAGAATGCACGCATTATTTTTTTCTGGTCGGAAGCAAACGATGTGGACGGCTTTATATACGGATCATCTATAGTTTTATAGACTTTTTTGAAAAACATTGTTATTGGAAGTTGTCGTTTTTGTCTTTTCTACCTTTAGCTAATACTTTATCTTCCACTGTAGCTGTAACTTGTGCAGTTTGGGGCAAAGTGAAACCGCGGATACCGAGTCCGCGGATGCCCTACTGTATATTTTTGTAATATACAGTACGTGTCTACACATAATAAAAGTATTAGCAGAAACAATAATGACCTGTAAAGACAAGGAGTGATTGACTTCGTGACTCTGCTCCAATGAAGCTCATTGACGATTGTTGTTCTGAAATTACGGTGCGATGACTAGACATGGGTAACGGTGCCATCGGAGGGTAGATAGAAAGGGGACCGAGGGGGTACTGGACCCCCGAGGGACTGCCTGCTAGAAATATCGGGATGGCGCGTTCGTTTTAATTTAGAACAAAAATGTAACGAAAATTTAATATCTAATGTAACGAAATATTTTTAAGACAAAAATCTTATCTGAATTTAAGGGAAAATATGTTACATACTAGCCGTTGCCCGTAGCTTCGTTTATTTATTTAAATAGGTATTTATTATTTATTTAACGAAAAAAACACAGGTATTAAATAATACAAAAGTTACAATTCTAGGAATGTACAGCTCAATTATAGGGAACGTCAACATGCAAATACATGAAGATCTAAATACTTATTATTTTTGACATTATTATACATTTTTTTATGAAAAATAGGGCAGACGAGCATACAGTCCATCTGATGGTAAGTGGATACTGTCGTCCATAGACATTCGCGATACATGCCAACGCCAGTCCTGAATGACAAACGTTGGCACGCCCCCGGATGCGTGCTAAGGAATGGATAAAAATGAATGTTTCTTTGTTAGTCCCGTATGCGTTCCTATACCATTCATCTGATTGCGATAAAATTTTGGTGGCCCGCGAAGGTTTCTGAATTAGTACAACCATTTTACAATACACTCATTTGTTGAAACGACTCGCGCGCCACCAAATAAAGATCGCACTAAATATATTATCGCATTAAATTGAAGACAGCTAGTAATAAATAAAACAAAAAAGAGGCTCCACGCCATTTCAAAGGATTTTATTCTAATTTAAAAGGACTGTCAGTAAATAAATCAATGTTTATTGATTGTTTATTTTTGATAGATATCAATGTTTATTGATTGTTTATTTTTGATAGATATCAATGTTTATTGATTGTTTATTTTTGATAGATTTAGATATTAATCCACGCATTATTATTCGTTTGCATGGAATTCGCGTTAAAAACTTTCCTCCTTAATAATCCATACTACGAATTACTTATTCTGGTCTAAATCGATAGTTCAAGATATTTTGGAACACATTTCGTTTGAATTTGATTATATTTACATTATAAGTTTATGGTAATAAACAAATCTAGCGTATCTAGGATTACTATATCATGTTTTATTGATCGTGAACAAACAAACTGGCAAGTCGTAAACCTTGTTAGCTCCCCCATACATCGCGCGAAGTCCATCGAAATCACATAACATAAAATGCGTGTCCCGTCCGATTGGCGAGGGGCGTGAATACCATCGGAGCATGACAATAATGTTTACGATCTTATGGGGTTTTTAAAAAAATGTGACAAATTGGATTGCAATATTTTTTTATTATTTGTCACGATACAGTTGGGCGTAGTTATGCAAACTAGATCGAACCCATAGAATCTTATTTTGGAGAAATCACGGTTTTTGGAATGTGTTCCGTTTTTTTAAAATGATGCTTAAACTTTTGGCATCCATAGGACAGCAAATTTTTATTAAAAATTAAGTCACTAGACCACTTGGTACCTTTTTACGTATATAAAATTTGACCAGTATATTCTGTCTTTACATATGATATTATATAATTCCTTATAAAAAAAAAATTGACAAATTTCGTCCGTGGAATCTGGTTTGCTTTACTTCGACCAATTAAACACAATTTTTTATTGCAAAGTATTTCAAGTTTTGACGAAGTTTTGCTACAAATTAAGTCAATCAAAAAACAAGCTAGACGTCGAGCTAGAAAATTGGAGTTGTGAATAAATAAATAATAATTGAATAATTGTTTATTCGTTTTTTTTAATTTTCATTTCCGAATATAATGTTATTTATGCTTTCTTAATTTAAAATGTTTTTTTTCTTCATATATGGCAACGATTCAATTAGCACTTTCTGCCAGTGTTCACTTTTCTTCTTAATAAACAATTTCAAAGTTTAAAACATATCATGAGTAAGTCAGGAATCGCTCAGTAAAGTGATAATAGGTTTACTGAGGACTCATTGGAAGCACCTGAAAAGCACGCACTAAATACACTTTGAAGTTTAATAAACAATCCCTATTAAACCACACTTAATACACATTTTGTACAATAATAAAATATTATTCGAGTTCCCGCCAAAAAATCATTAAACATGCTACTATAATGCCTTTTCTTTTTAGGAGAGCAGAAGACCCGTCTTTAAAAAGTATTTTATAATCAATAGTTCATGTACACAGCAGACAACTCCTTGCTCTGAGTACAATACCACACAACTCCATCAAAGACAGCTTACCATAAATTAAGCTGAACATTTTTGCATAAGAATATTTAAAAGCGTCGTAACTCCCCCGAGGATAGATTTTACTGGGTAGCTCAAGAAAGCAAGACGCTACTAATTTGAATATGAAATACACTGGTGTTCGTGGTTCTTTTTGGTGAACACAGCGCTGTTCTATTTACTATGTTTACGTGTTACCACAAAGAATATTTTCTTTATAACTAAACATTATTGCAGTGGCGTGCAATGATTTTGAAGCTTGATAAACGGTAGTGACCGTATGCAGGTATGCAGATAAAATAAAGATTGTTTTACTCGATTGGAAAATGTGAGGAGCACTGTTACAACACTAGGCTCGCTTTAGCGTATGTTTAGCGTAGAAAATATTAATTCAATGGTAAGTGCTTATCTGCTTTTGTGATGCAATCCCCTGCATTATAAACTACTTTATTTAGTGATTGTAACTAGTGCAGTGCAACAATAAACTTCACATTACACTCAAAGTATTGTGTGTGTAATAATAATAATAACATTATTAATTTCTCCAAAATATGGTACATTAAAAAACTTAAGGTATCGCTCAAGTCGATATGAGAATTATAATGAATTTAGTAGCATGATATTTATTTATAAATATTTCATAAAATAATCAAAATTTCACAAGCTAATAGGTATAATGTCAAAATGATATTATTCAATTATAATGTCAATAAGTCATATATTTAATTTATAATTTGTCACTTAAAAATTCGTCAACTTGTGTATGTGTATTGTATGTAAATATTGTGTGCAATGTGCGCGCACGTAAGTACATACCATAAGTACATAAGTACATACCATGCACGATAGTCACAGACAATATTTGTACAACATACACGCTAGTGAGTTTTATACATTAAACATACTTCTTCACCTTCATTCTGGTACGTTGCCGCCTCCTCCCAGTATGAATGTCTGGTGATCGTGGGCTACGCAGGCCACCTCAGTTCATTCCAGAAATGCAGTACCTTTTTGCCTTCCTCGAGGTATTCAGGAGTGATAGTATAGTGCCGATGATGTTTGCCCGATGTGCCGCCACACCATCGCGTCTCAGCAGCACATAGGCTGGTGTCTCCTTAGCCTCCATACAAGCTTTGCATTGACTGTCGGTTGTTCCTATAATAAAAAAGATATCCCATTACCATACAATATGCTTGATGTTGAATCTGTGAAAGTTAAAGACAATGTGCACTACATAATGTTGTCATTAGCTGTATTGGTTACCTTTCTTTTCCACACCCGACACAGTGTCACCAGTGTCTGTAGCAGGAAAACACATTTAACATTTAAATGACTTACAAATAGTGCAAATTCCCGACACAACTATGTCGCCAGCGAAATCGCTTCGCAGAACCACTATTGTGTTGCAATGTAAATTTTAAAACACGAAAAGTGTAGATGTGAATGAATAATCTGAATTGCAAAAGGTTTCTATGCAAAATTCTCTAGTGGAGTAATATTTGCTGCATTTTTTGTTTCATTTTGGTCGTGAAAAGACGATGTCGATGGGATATGAAATGTAACAGACTTTAAAAAAATGATTTTGCACTGCTTACAATAAGTCAAGATCGGATAAGCAAAAAATAATCTCCTAATTATAAGACCGTAGCTTTTGAAGAAGGGGCCAATAAATAAAAAAAAAAACATTTCATTCTTCAGAGTCTAGTCTAGACTAGAATACTCACATAATAATGGAATAATTACATATTACGTATGTCACTTATTGTTTAATGGAGTAAACTTTGCTGGTTTAGGCTATGTTTAATTTTCATTACTAGGGTATAAGGAAACCACGTCACTGCACTTTTAACACACGTTTATTTTCTTTACAAATTGTAAGGGGATATACTAATACGAAACGATACCGTTTTTTGAGCTAACGGTACAGCGTCATCTATTGGTGAATTCGAACATTAATAATTTTAACTATACGCAATTACACAGGCTATATTAAATCATTCTAATCAATATTATGTTGTAAATACTGTCTGTTTTCCAAATAAAAAAAAAAAATCTGTAGTAGTTGTCATCAGTTTAAAGGTAATTTCGACGCGATCATCTACCTATTGCAGTCGTGAATTTCGAATTTCACAAAAATTTCTTTATATCTCAATTAAGATTGACAAACTGTGGTTGGAATCAGGTGTTAAATAAAATAAAAGTAGTATTTATTTTGAATACTTTCAAATCTGCGATTAAAAAAGATTAATATTAAATTATTGTAATGTTTATTTGTCGGTAGCTCAGTATTGAGCATAGATCTCCCTCAACTTTTTCCATTCCTTTCTTTATTCTCATTATATTATCTCTCGTCATCATTATGGGAGGGTGAGAGTGCACCAACAGCCGCTGGGCGCGCTCGACTGGCCACGTTAACCCCTCTATCACAGAAGAGTACCTGGATATGTACTGCATTTTCAACTTTATCTTATTTCCCTAATGTACGTATGTGTTTCGGTAGTGAGTGAGATGTGTTTGAGCCCATTACCATCCTATCCCTCCCCGTTTTCCCAAACCTTTCTCCAAATCCATTCCAATATCTCCAAAGGTAGGCAGCCCATCCGGGGTCTGATGCAGTTTTATACATTCATTTATTTCTGATTCATTTTTCATTAAAAATGAAGAAAAAAAACAATTTATCGGCGATTCTTATACTTATGAAATTATAACACTAAATCAAGAATGACTATATTATAAGAAATTACAACGATAGTTTCCGTTTTATGTGCTCAACAGTGTACAAATATTGTAAAAAAACTATTTTAGAAACACCTAGTTACAAACTAATTTAATTACCGGCTATTTACTTGATGAGCTCAACAACTCCCCTATGACTCAATTTGCCAATCACAACACGTCACTTACTGAAATTACTTAAATACCCCATAACCGTCCATAAACTTAATTAAACCGCCGAATACCGGTATTTAAAACCGGTTAAACACTGAAAATCTGCAGCTAACAGTATTTATTATGATAGTCCAGTGAATCGAAAAATCTGAAAACGATATTTGTAACGTATTGGAGTTATAAGTTATGGCAGAAATTATGAAGGTGAAAGGGTTCCGTATAATTGTCATCGTCACCAGCCCTATTATCGTCCACTGCTGGACTCGGGCCTCTTCATGCACAACACAAGGGCTTTAAATCGCCACGCTGGCCAAGTGGGTTGGCGAATCCACTCTTTTAGAGGATGTATAGTTGCTCAGCGCTTATGGTAGCGATTTTGTTATCCGTTAGTCGCGTTTTACAACACTCACGGAGGGAAATGGGGTGGTGCGACACCACAAGGTCGAATTTAGAATAAAGTATTTTAGTATATACACAAAATATTTTGGTTTTTATTTTGTGTTTATACTTCTCTAACTAGCATTCCAGTCTGGAGGTAATATACATCTTCGGCACTTTTCCATTTCGCTCTGTCAATCTCGAAAGACATCAAGCGGCACGTTCAGGAGAGATTTCAGGGTCGGACTTCTGATTTTATTCATCCGATGTTGAAGATTCACTCGACTGAATCTCGAACGAAATAATTACCTTCGCCGGAAATTTATAAATATATCGGGTATCTCCTATTTTATTTAAAGGGAGAGATATTGTGAAATTTAATGTTTTATCCCCAAGTATCTCTTGTCCAAATCTATATTTCGATCGTTGTCTTGTGCAAACGGAGTAGTTTCAAATGTCAAATGATCGGAGTAGTCTCAAATTCGTTCAGGCCGATATACAATAGGAACCTACCGAAATATCGCCCGAAACTTCGTCTTTCCGGAGTAGACCCCCGGGCACGCGCCACCTAAGGTGGATTCGGATGTTTACCATCACAAATCTCATCATAGTACGTAAAAAACTCTCATAGTACTCTTCTGTAAAAAAAAAGACAAAATTGTTTTCACCTCCCGGGGACCCCTAAAAGGCAATATAAGCGAAAATCGTCGTGATACCGCGCGCCAATACTTTCGTTTCGATGCATTCAGATTCGATTCAATAAGTATTTCACACTATTTCGAGCGCTGAAACTTTTTTATTCGAATTGTGTTATCAACTTATCACAAATTCCCTGTGAGTCCCGTTTTTATCTTTACATGTAATTCTTTTATATTTTGGTGCCATTGAATGTTTTGAAGTGGAAACGTCTGTGCAAACAGCGATTTCACAAATGAATGAATACGTTTCTATTTATAAGGTTGGTTGCAAATAATTTAAAAAAATATTTTTTTGACGGTAAACTACTGTAGTTTATAAACCTACTCGTATTATATTTTAGGGAGATTTCAAAGAAATCTGCATATTGCGGAGATCGCGACTTTCAATTTTAAAAAAATACATCTCAACATCTAAATTTTCGTCAAAATGAAATACAAAAAATCATTATAATACTTCGTTCGATATTGGTTCGTATAGTTTTATACGTTTTGTCTTAATATTTTTTTACGAAATAAATTATTTTTTAAATAAGTATTTTATATTTTGGAAATGGTCATTTTGTGAGTAGAGATTTCGGGAAATAGTCTTTTCTGGAAGTGTAAATTTTATAAATTAGTCATGTACATGTGAAAGGATCTCCCTTCTGAGAGGTGCTTGCTATCCGCGACTTTATATTTTTAAAGCAATTATATCTTCGAATCAAATACTCGATTAAATACTCATATTTCCAGAACAATTTTCGTCAAAATAAACATTATATTAACTCCACTGAACAGTTTCAATGTACCTGTGAACGGCGGGGAACTGTAAACTGCAAGTGGAATCAAATTATACGGCTCGTATTTGATAGTGTTCGGACGGGAATCGAACGGCGCCTCCAAGTAAATACGTATGTATTTACTTTACGTATCAAAGGTGTTATTACGTATTTACAATATCGTGAATTTTTCATCGTCAATTTTGGAATTGAAGTTTAGGATTAAACTCGTATTTGGCGCAATTTTATGCTAAAGCTAAAGTAAATAAATGCTAAAGTAAGAGTACCTATTCAGATATATTTGTCACAGCTACAGGTCTCTACCTGTAATCTCTATAATCTGTATTTCTTTCTGTAATTTCTCCTTTAAGATATAAACGGTATTTGCCTACGACTTCGGGCAGCGGTATTGTACGGATTACCTCCGGCCTAGTATTGGATTACAGTTTAAGTACTGTGTACGATAACGCTCGCATATGATAATGATGACCGTAAATGCCGTGTCGATAGTGATGACCTTGGGACTCTTCGTTCCACAGACTACGTATTCGCAGTGTAAGAGACGCCTCCTCAGGGAAGCACCGGACTTCGAGCACGGGAAGTAACAAATAATTTTAAATAACATTAGAATAGTAATTGAACCCGAAATTGCAACTAGGAAATTTACAAACTTATGAATTTTTAGTTTAAAAATCAATATCGTTATACAAGCTAAATGAATAAAAATCTTCAATAAATACGTAATACCTCCATAGAAATCGAGGAAACATTTCGTTACGGAATTATGGGATCTGTTCGGCGTCGCGGGGGTGTAAGAGGGGCCGCTGTGCCGGGGGGCCGGGGTGCAAAGGATAGTTACTGATTGGTTTACTATTGACAAACTGCAATGGGATTTCTCTACCGATAGTCCAGTGTGAAGTGGTAAGGGAAAATCGGATTTAAAGTATAACCGAGTAGAAAGTATTCAAAGACGGTTTATGAGATGTAATTGCAATTTTTATTTCTATTAGTCATAAATGTAGTGAACTCCAAACAAGTACGAGTTTTCCCAATACGTAAAGAGTTTACATCAATTAGTCAATATCAAATCAGTATGGATAACATTTTACCAGGGTTGGCTGATATATATCAGTGGATATATATCACGACATATATCACGAAATATATCAATTGATATTTATCGTCGAAACTAGAATTTTAGCAGATCCCACGCTTTTAAATTATATCTATAGATCGACACTGCCAATGGTCCAACACTAAAGATTATAATACGTTGAATGTTGATTAACTAAACTGATTACTAATCTCAAAGACTATTTTTTAAGTAGGTACTCTTATTTTTGGTCATAATTATCTCATATTATTAAAACAGTAGGAAATGTGTACTTCAAAGTGCTGTTATACAAGTAAATAATGGTAATATCTACATTTCGACATAATACGACTTACATCTTTGTTAAACTGAGGATGCGGTATGTATGATATCTCTGATCAATCCAAACGTTAGCTAGTAGAGAATACCATTAGGCATTAAGTTCGCCTTTTGTAGGACAATGTGCAATAAATTTGTTAAATCAATAAGGAATTAAATGTATTGTATGTAATTGTAGAAATGAAAGTGATGCTTACAAACCATAGGATGAGAAACCTTCTAAATACCTACACTCTTAGCGTTTGAAACGTACATCTCGGTCTTACCACTTGTATCCTACTAGATAAGTATCGTTCGCCCGCAGGCTATAATCAATCAGGCGGGATCACGCGAGATCCTTCTTTGTGCAGGGATTACCGGCGGTGGGGGAGGGGAACATCGCTAATCAATTTATTGGTTAGCGGGCTTTAGTTGTAATGTGGACTTTAGGATTACGATCGGTACGTCTTGTAAAGTAAAATGGAGATGAAAAGTTCACATGTCTCTTGTGAATAACGTGTATCATGTAACTCAATTTGTAGAAGAATTGCATGGCATAAAACGGATTGAAATGAAATTTGGCAGGAAAATAGTTTTTAGTACATATCTCGGTTAAGTTAAAAGATGAGACAAATGAGTTTATTAGTGTCAAAATTATGATCTTATAAACTTCCAAAAAATCCCAAAAATATCAATAAATACAAACTGTATGGCGTTGGATAGGGTTCATCACGTTTTACAACTTTTGTATAAAAACTTTTTTTTAAACGTTTATGATAGGAAAATCTCTCTTCCGACTGGCTCTGCACATAAATGAAAATTAATACCATAATACCTACATAATATTAGACTACATACCATACCATCAGCCTGTGTCACTCCAATGCTGCATATAGGATTCTTCCAAGGCTCACCATCACACACGATCTTGAATTTCTTCAAGTCATCGGTCCACGTGGTTGGAGCGTTTCCCGTACTGCACCTGCCCATGCGTGATCTCCATTCGAGGACTCGTCTACCCCATCGGTTATCGGTCCTGGTTATGGTCATTGCCACTTAAGCATGCTGCTTCTATGAGCTGCGTCGGTAACCTTAGTTCTTCGACGAATTTCTTCTTTCGGCTCTTATCCCGTAAAATAAGATATAATATTTTATATATATACGATAAGTAAGTACCAAAATCCTTACGTAATGTAGCTGAATGAATGTAGCCATTAATTTACAAACAATACGACGAAAAATACAAATTCAATGATGTTGCAAAATTTTACGTGAGTGCAATCAGTTGTAATTGCGATGTGTCTGGTTACACAGTGTAACATTCACAGTATAATATGTTGTTAACCATTATCTCACTATACAAATCGGGACACAAAACGAGTATTCAACCGTGACGGCTGTGGCACCTCTGTGTCACTTGAGAGCGACCTTTTCAGAGGGCCTGAAAACACGCCGTTAAAAATTAGTGAAGTCTGAGTATCGATAATTAAACTATCGATATTGTTTTGGCACACCAAAATAATGTCAAAACTGTCATGTACATCAGTTTATTTATGTATGTAACAACCTTTATCTTTCCCAAGGCTCGTCGCTAAATACTATCTTCGACATTACTTATTCAATGACTAGCGATAAGTAATGTAATTTTTTTTGGATTGTCGGTCCTCCTGAACGAAGCGCGTCCCACAGTGAGCTTCCTGGTATGTCGTCTCCATTGAAGGAGAAATCTATTCTAATGTCTATCTCCGACTAAGTAGTAATGTATAATATATTTTTTTCTGTCTATCCTTTTTGGGATCTTCCAAGGGAATAGAGGCGCCTGGCACTTGACTGACAGATTTGGTGGGATCCGGGATCTAGAGGAGCCTTATGTCTTCGGACAGCCTGACAATGTTGCAGATGTGAACTAACAAATGAAAATGTATTAATAACTAGTCTCAGAAAATATATAATAATATTAATTCTTCCTATTGTACTCGTATTAACCTGTTGGACTCGTACCTAGTACCCGCTAGTATTAAATGTAACTTCGTTTTTTTTTTATAGAAGATGGTAGACGAGCGGTCGGGTCTTATGATGGTAAGTGGTCACCGGTCGAATGGGCTGGAAGTGATTCGCACTTCCTTGGTGCGGATGAACCGCAGACGATGACGAGCGGTGCGATGGTAAAAACTCGAACTTGGCATCAAATTGAACAGCTCTTCAGAACATTCCCCATTATAAAGGCGGTAGAAAATGCGCAGAGAGATGCAACATCTCTACGGTACCACCTGTGAGAGTGGGATCGTCGTCAGTTCGGATAGCACGTCGTTGGACGGAGTCAAGAGGGTCTATCTGGTACAACGGTGCACCGGCCCCGGGGTGTGATCAGTACTCCATATGGGGTTTAAATTGAGCTTTATAAAGTGACAAGCATTGCCCCGGAGTGAAGTACTGCTTTGCTAGTGAATTGCTAGTTTCAATAATAATAAAGTTTTACCCATATAGTAATATATAAGTATATTTACTTGGTTATTTAGCTTAAATAGCAGTGTTAATGATGTACCCTTCACTGGTTTGAACTAACGCGATTATACGCGGGATACTATAGGGGTCTAAATAAAACATCAACTATGTATTTGTTCTAAGGCTCCAATATATTTTTCGTTCATAGAATGTACTGACATTCTTCAAATAAAATGCTTGGGCGATGCAGAGACTTGTCAACGCCATCTATTTTAGTTTGGTGAACTAAATCAGTAACATCGTCTTAAACAAACAGTCTTAATTTCCTTTTGTTTATATAAACAATCAATGTTTTAGTTGAATGTTAGTGGAATTTAATTCTTATAATATAGGTATATGAACAATAGAAGTGTTCTTTTATAATATTGTTTCCTATATTAATAAGAACTCATAATTTAAAACTCAAAGTAACAGAGTACATTAAATTTAACTACACTACATTAAATTTTATTACGAATTATAGAGGTATACGTGATTTTCTTTTACTGCAGGCTTCAATTCTGTATTACTCAAAAAACTTGATATCCCTATTAATAGGAGCAGACCAAAAACTATCGATCAAATATAACGATACGCTATACAGCACTAAAACACGGTGTTAAATTGTAAAGTGGAGGTAGCACCCGCTCACAATGAGCGAGAGAACTCATTTCGTAATATTTCCCGCGGAAAAAATGTGTGGGTAATGATGATTCGTTATTTCTACTGGTCTCTCAAGCTCGAGTGCAAACAAATGAATTTGAAAATATGTTTTCAGGAGAGTAGATGTGTTGAAACCAGTCATCAAGTAGTAGAGAGTTTCAACATGTGAGGTAAAATAAAAAGTATGAGTTTTCAATATAGTAATTTTCCTTTTTTTTACGTAACATTACATAAGGAAATAGCGATACATTATTTATTTTATGTTAAATGAAAATAGTAAAATCACGACGCTTGTGTTATTGTGTTGCGTGTTATTTATATAAAAAAACAGAAAGAGCCTCGATTTACCTCCTACTTGTAGGGGGAGTGTGCACGCTGCATTCCCACAGCCGTCAGGCGCATCTTTCGAAATGTTATAATTTATTAAAATAACTGCCAGTACCTACGTTCTTCTAATATTTATGTTAATTCAACACCGTCCCGTACTCACGAGTCTCGATAGTAATATGCATGTTGAGTGTACCTAAATATATTCTATCTTCTATCTATATAAATAAAAAATATGTAAACGATCGTTTGTTCAAAATCTTAAATCTCCGAAAGTTCTTCACAGATTGCTTTAAAATTTTGACACAACGTTGCATTCGAATACGCGCGTGTTTTTATATACCCACCACAGGATAAAAACATACTTTTTACCCAAAAACGAGTAAAAACAGGGTAAGCGCCATCTGTTGGGCAGCTACAGCAACGCGTGGCCAGGCACAGCTAGTAAATATATAAAAATAAAATTCACGTATTTACATGTGTCAATAAAGTCTTAATTTTTAACGACAACAAAATGACTCACTGTTAATTTATGACATGTTTGCACGCTAGTCAGCACCTCGTAAACTCATAAACGGGTTTATGGTTAAATATGGGGTTTATGGTGTAAGGGTGCAAACTGCATCCAGTTGTTTAATTAGCAATTGTGATTGTAACGACTATGAAATGGTCTTAAACTACAGCTACTACAGATTATGATTTAGTATGTATTTAAGGCGGCATCCGGGAAAATAAGCCTTGTCTTGATATTAATAAATATATATAGTCTTGTCGTCTATACTATAGTGTATGGCGGCGAAAGTTTTCGATAAGTGTGTTCTGCCAGTTATGACATATTATGGTGTCATAAAGTGACCTCAGACAATAGGTCAGAATCACAAGTTCGAAGTCACAAGAAATGAAACGAGCTATGTTCGGAGTCAGCGACATAATTTAAAGAAAGTAAGCTGAAGTGGCCGCCGCCATATTTGCTGCGGGATCAGCAACCGATGGAGTATACAAGTCCTTGAATGGATATCGCGTACCGGGAAGAGCAGTCTGACTGCGATTTGAAGTCGCTTGCCGGTAGTGACTGAATGAGACGAATGGAAGACTGTGTCGCGAGAGTGGACTATAGCCAGCATTGGATAGGACCCTTGTATTGCAAGTGTCCATAGGCGGCAGTGACCAATTACCATCATGTGGACCGTTCGCTCGTTTGCCATCTATTTTATTAAAAAATGCTACATTGTACCCTTAATAGTCCACTGCTGGCCATGGGCCTTCTCACTCCCAGTGTCCTGTGCATGAGAGATGTGTGGTCCAAAAACTCCTCAAGAATAAGTTTTAATTGGAAGAAAAGTTACATCAAAAAGTAACTGTTCGTTATCGCCCGTCTCGCTCTTGTGACGACAGCAAGCCCTCAAGCCATTGAAGATACAAGCCAGTGTTATTATTTTGAAGAACTCCATTGACCCAAGTTCCTGGCGTGCCACTCTACGAATCCCGTGGATGTGACCACCGCCGCTATTGGCACAACGTCCTGCTCAACAGCACCCTCGGGTGACCACTCACCACAGACCACACAGCGGTGCAGTTAACAGATTCTAAAACCGACCGACATCACTCGGTCCGATTAAGTAATCGATAAAACTTATTTTGTCGTTAATGTCATTTCAGTGGCACCATTACGAAATGTTATTGATGACATTTGTGCAAGACAGTTCAGCTGTAAACCACACTTTGCGTAAGACGCTCTATCTTCGTTGTCTCGCGACATTAACTATTAATTTTGCACTAAAGTGTAATCCCCTCGTGCGCATCTTCAAGTGGGATTACGGACACCCCGCGTGTTAGTATAACAGTATTACAATGGGTCCACTTCAAACAAACTTATGCAATACGTTATACACATAGTATATTAATAAAATTACGTACCGACTACAAGTGTACAAGTGTACAAGTGTACTTATCTCCTTACGAATTATTTTCCAGAATCCCTCCGATAGCGAGCTGGTGTATATGAAATAAGTTACAGGATGCTATGGATACAAGATACAGAAATGCTATAGGTTCTTACTTGTATACGCGTATTTAAATAGTGAAGTGATGATGGCCACATTTAAATAGCCACAAATCGAAGGATGCAACTATATGCAACTTCTTAAAAAAATAAAAGAAACTTACGTCAAAGCAAGGACTGCAACCCTGGCTTTTGAAAAGTCAATTTTTTCCTAAAAATCAATCCTATCAATCCTTTGTATTTACCAAATATACAATATATTGAAAAGGCAGCAAAAAATTAAAAAAAAATATATATATTTTTTTTTTTTTATAGACTAGTGGGCGGACGAGCAGGCGGTCCCACGTGATGGTAAGTGTTACCGCCGCCCATGGACACCTGCAACACCAGGGGGTATGCGGGCGCGCCGCCGACCTTGCAAAGTCCTATTCACAGCTCTCTTGAAGAACCCCATATCGTAGCATAATGGAAAGACCTCTTGAGGCAGTTCGTTCCACAACCTACGGGTTCGCGGTATAAAGTAATTTTAATATATGCAAAAACATTAAAAATTGACATTTTTGTAAAAAAATATTCTATCTTTGTTTCTTATTTAACAAATACTTATTAAAATGCAACAAAAAATTTGAAATAAAAATTGTTTATTATTCTTTTAACACAAGTGCTGTGAATCCAGCTCTACGTAATCTATCTTCTCGTCCCTATTGTATTCTATTGTAACTGGAATTCAAGCTGCCCTATTGTACAGTACTCTCGATCGATCTCATCGCCCGTCTCGCGCGCTAATACCGCAGTGTGAGCGGGCGCATCTGCGCGGGATCCCGGGGACCCCGGGACGGTGCATGTTTGCAGACGTGCATATTGAGCTGTGGGAAGCATCATCTGGTGGTGTTTGGTTTCGTGACGTATCGTTATTAACAACCGTGTTTGTTCGGGTTTTACAATTTCGAGATTATTATCATGGCAGGGTGGCAATTCGAAGCACATTTGACCGGCTTTAATCAGAATAGATCCAACCCGCATTCATGTAGTTTTAAATAAAAAGAAATAACAACAAAAAATATGATGAAATAGGTACAATACATTAATTCCAAGGTCTTAATTTAAGTCTTAAAGGCGTTTTGATTGAAAAAATATGCACTATAGGTATTTTAGTTTTTTGTCCCAATATTCTTTATTATGAAAAAAGGTATAATTGTGAGTTGGATCCATTGTGATTAAAGTCAGTAATTTTTACTTAGCTACCGTTCTTCACTGTTACCATCGAATACTATGATTCTCTGAATTCTGTGTTCATGCAAACAAAATGATGAAAACAGACATAGTCAGACGGTAGACTGTATGTATGCTGTATGCCACCGCCTTAATCCTATAGAAATAAAAATAACCAAAAAACACTTTTTTTTAAATCGTATAAAAGTCACTCTACTCTCATTACACAATTATTAATGTCCAAAACGCAAAAAAATATATTCAATATGTAATGATGCCAAAATTTGCAAAATACAGTCGGCCTGGAATTAAGTTTGAGACATTTTATATTTAGTCTTATTAATTTTACTGACTTAGTATACTGTATAGGATAGCTTAACCCTAAAAGATATGCATGTAGATTTAATGAAGGTTTTTTGACATGCGCATGAACAAGTTCATGGTTTTCAACTATATTAATAGCTTATTCGATAAGTGGCACCAACCGCAGATATAACTTTGTAGAACAAACATATTCATCCGGACAAAGTAACAAATCTCAACGCTAAATTCATTGCAATAACTCATATATAAACGCAAAATAACGTTTGTAATCGCGCCAATGCGCTAAACAGACCGTTTACTTTACCCAGCACTATTGACAGACGATGACAACCATCGGCAAAGTAAACAAAGCTTATCTGCGTATTGGCGCGACGCGTACGCAACATTTCGCTTCCGGCGCCGGCTTCCGCGTCGACAGCTTATCGCGTTTCCGGCAGATATCTGCGAATCCTAATCGTTTGTTTACCAGTCTGCTGATCATCTATCTGGATAGAGATATCGTCTGCAGATTCATATGCACAGTGTAACAGTAGTACTCATCGTTTCATACTTGTTCTAAATTTGTCAGGACAACGCAATGGTAATGCAGCGTTCGCAAAACATTCTGCATTCACAAATCTTTGCGATTTTTTGTTTTCCAAATTTTGAAATTTGGAAAACAAAAAATCACCTCAATCATCAACATATGTTGCTCGGACCGTTTTGTTACTTCTTACTTGCTTACTGAGTTCGACGAAAGCCTTAAACTTTATATTATTTCGTATATTTCGAGGGGGAGAGTGCACGTTGCAATCCAACAGCCGCTGGGCGCACTCGACTGGCCACTTTACCCCTCTCTCACAGAAGAATACCTTGAAATGTACTGCATTTCCAACTTTATCTTATTTCCCCAATGTACGTACGTGTTTCGGTAGTGAGTGAGATGTGCCAAAGCCCATTCCCATTCTACACCTCCCTATTTTCCCAACCCTTTCTCCAAATCCATTCCTATATCTCTAAAGGTAGGCAGCGCATCCGGGGGCGTGGCAACGTTTGTCAATTTGGACTAATGATGTCATGTAACGCGGATGTCTATGGGCGACAGTATCTATCCACTTACCAGCAGGTGGACTGTATGCTCGTCTGCCGCCTTCGTCCATAAAAAAAAATCTTATCTATACTAGTATAGATAGTATAGATAGATCTATATAGTATAGTTACTAATATACCAAAGAGGTAAAATTGTGTGTTTGTTTGTGGGGATGTTGGGGGTAATCTCTGGAACTACTGAGCCGATTTCAAAAATTCTTTCACAAATAGGAAGCTAATATAGGCTATATTTTAAGTTGAAATTTTGAAATAAGAAACTTGTAAACTTATATACCGAAGCGAAGCGAGGCTAGTAGGTATATCATAAAAACGGAACATATATTTTATTACAAATATCACTGTAAACGCCTGTTAAATAAAATATTAACGTTGCCCTTCTACAAAAGATATTGCTAATACACATGTTTCAGTAACAAATTAATTCAAAATAATGGTAATTTTAATCTCAGAAAACGTGTCCCCGATATTATTAAAACCCAGTACACAGACATAAAGCTCCGTACACACCACACTTGATAGGTTCTGCGGCAAATCCTGCGAGGAGAGGCGAAGTAAGTGGCATTTAATTAAAAATGTGTCAGAGGTTACCACTGAAGGGGATTAGTGGAGTTACCTATTGACGTATTGGGGGAATTGCTTCCCCGTTCTGGGCTGACACCTATTGCGATTGTGTGCTTGAGAGAAAAATACGTTGGAATAGTGACGTTTTTACGGATTCACGTTTTCGTTTTTACTTCATGTATTTGTGATTCGCTTGACCTATTTCTTTACGATTTGAATAGTTAGTACTTATTTCTAGATTTTTTTTATGGACGAAGGCGGCAGACTAGCATACAGTCCACCTGATGGTATGTGGATACTGTCGTCCATAGACATCCGCGATACATTCCAACATTAGTCCAAAATGATAAATGTGGGCACGCCCCCGGATAATACGAATAAAAAGTTGATTTAAATTGAACCTTTTAATTGGTATTTGTTCAATAAATGCCTATTACACTAGCCATGGAAGCCCAGGGCACGCTTTGTTATCCATTACCCTTTTGTGATATTGTTTAGTTGGCACTTGGCGGGCTTGTCGTGTGAATAGACTATCTAGATGTGGCTTCTAATCGATTTCTTTACCGACACGTTGCAAGTTGAGACGGATTTTTTTATTTCGTTTTGTTCCAACTCCATGTTATATTCACGCAGACAATTCTCAATTCTCATTTGGAAGATAGACTTCGCCATTTTCGTACGTTTTATATAAAAGTGTTTAGACAAAGGGGTTGGAACATATATATTTTTTTTATATACTAGTGGGCGGACGAGCAAGCGGTCCCATGTGATGGTAAGTGTTACCGCCGCCCATAGTCACCTGCACCACCAGGGGGTATGCGGGCGTGCCGCCGACCTTGCTAATCCTATTCACAGCTCTCTTGAAGAATCCCATATCGTAGCTTAATGGAAAGACCTCTTGAGGCAATTCGTTCCACAGCCTACGGGTTCTTGGAGCCTGGCATACCTACTTTCCGCCGTTTTGAAAATTAAACATTAATAAATCGATAGAAGACGTCAAAACAAACAAAACCATGTCTTCAGGTTCTAAAACGACTAGAAACCTATAACTGAGTGAAATTGAATTAATATTGAAATTTATATAATTGACTTTAATTATCTCAGTGCAAAGACGTTTTAGGAGTTTTTACCTGAGGACAATTTTTGTTTGTTTTGGTGTCTTCAATAGATTTATTTAGGTTTGGTTGGCGGCTGCAAAATTGAGAATTTTTCATACGACGGAAAGTAGGTATGCCGCTTATGCCAGATATGGTCACATGCTCTTTGTAGTTTTTACGACTCTATCCATTTTCTATCTTTAGAGTAATTATTATTTTTATACCACTTTTTCCTTCCTGTCTTCATTTCTTGACGTTCGCGACTCCTGAATTAGTTCGACGGAACTGGACATTGACAGAACACAATTTAGAAAGGATACATTTGAAATTGTTAATTATGAGGAAAACTTGACACTGGCGGAATGTGCTAATTGCTTCATTGCCATATATGAAAATAAAACAGAAATAAAGATTTTTTTAAATCTTCTATCGTTCACCTGTAACTTATATTTTTACATATTACACGCCGTATTTATCATAACGGGATTTTTTTTAAAGTTTACTCATTCACGAACTTGATAGATATATAGACCCAAATTTTATTTTTGTGCATAAATTTCATTTTTATTAAGGATTGTTCCATGGATTCCATGGAAATGTCTGTTCTAGTCATTCCTTAAGTATCGGCGTTATGTAAGTTTGGTACGTGGCGTGTGGTTGGCATACAACTAATTCTGCTCCGCAGGACTTCTTAATGTCTGCTCTGTACATCCAAAACAGTTAGCTCACATGAACTAGGTATATTATTTAAAATTTTTACAGACTTCTAGAAAATCCGTGTATTTTTATTATTTATTATTCATTTATTTATTATTCAGTTTGGAAGAGTGATATTCATAATTAAGTATATTTAGGTATTTTTAAAATAACACCTTTTGTTCAGAGTGGGCCACAAGGGGCCGACTCTAAATCAAGCGCGATACGCGCATTAGAATATTAATCAAAATCACAAATCAAATTGCCATCAGTTTTAATGCATAGGAACATAAGTGCACCTACCTGTGGCGTCTGTTACGTAGAAATTGACGAGGGGGCCCCCGTGTCCGAGGTCCGTAGAGACGTGGAGGTCCTCACCAGCTGGTACACTTTACAATCACTAATTTTCGAAGCCGATGGCAAACCCAAAGTTTATTTCTATCATATATTTTATAGGTTATTATTTAATGCGTCCGACCGCCGCGCGCCGACCGGTCGCCTAAGCGAGATCCGAAGCGCGAGAGTGAGTGTGTAGTGTTGCCACAGACAAATGTCAAAACCACCTTTTTTTAAATTTTGACTACCAAAGGGGTCAATTCCGAACACCTTTAATACCGTTTTGTATTTATTTTAAACTTTATTTTATTTTTTTTGCCGGTGGTGGTTGGATGACAAGAGCCGAGGATCGTGCGTGCGAACCTTGGGATAGGCCTATATCCAGCATTGGAGAGACATAATCTGATGGTATGGTAACACCTTCTAATATTTAAGCGAATTCTGCCGCTCATGTGCGTTTGTGATACGTAACAAAATCAGTCAATATTCCTTAAAACTATAACACCAATAATTCGTAAACACGCACCGTTTGCAGCCCTTTTATAGTCCACTGTTGTACATGGGTCAAATGCATATTGTCTTGTGCATGAGAGATGTATGGCCGTAAAATGTGCGGATGGACCCGCATTTCCTCGATGCGGAGGTGTCGCGCACTGTTCCGTCCTAAAACTATTTTATAACTCGAACCCGTAGTCTGTGGAACGAACTGCCCGAGGAGATCTTTCTATTAAGCTACGATATGGGGTTCTTCAAGAAAGCTGTGAATAGGATTTCGCAAGGTCGGCGGCGCGCCCGCATACCACCTGGTGTTGCAGGTGTCCATGAGCGGTGGTAACACTTACCATCACGTGGGACCGCTTGCTCGTCCGTCCACTAGTCTACAAAAAAAAAAGTGCCACGCCGGCCAAGCGTGCAAAATACTAATAAAGTAAATTAATTATATTATTATCTATAATTAAAAAAAGACAAAAAGAAAATGTTCCACAAAACTGATAGTGCTACAAACTACAAGACATATCAATCACTTCTATTTAGATATATGACTTCACTAAAACAATTACAGCTAACTCAATACATCCCCTATAATAGCTTTACAGCTGCAATCATGACTAACTTCATAACCTCTCCCTTGCCCTATTGGGCTTAAAAGGCACAAATAAAAATTTTATGGTCGCTTGAAGCGGGGTTTCGCGTTAGATTGTTATTTAATAGGACTCGTACAACATGTTTTATTGCGCTTACTGTGGAATGGACTGATAATGGGCTTGTAAAATGAGGGTAACTTAACAAGTGTTTCCACTACTCTAAAAACAACCAGCGACGACCGCTAGGCCAGCTACAGACAGTGATGTTGCATGACTTGTGTCATGTAACAGTTTACATGACACAAGACATGTGTGTAAAATATAGATATTTATTTCAGACTAGCGGTGCCAGCGACTTTGTTCGCATGAACTGAGTGGTTCCCGTGGAAAGAGAGTTTCGTGGTCATTGCGTGGTCATAACCCAAGTGGTCATTGCGTGATGCGCGTTCAGTCAGACAGGCAGACAGCTAGACAAACACTCTGAAAATGGCTATTTTGGGTTCTGTGTCGTTAGTAGAGTACATTTCAACAAATATTTCATATACAGACTGTTACGATTTTATTATATGTATAGATTTAGACCGGCTAGGTATGACCGACCAATTGGCGCAGTTGGTTGTGACTCTACTTGCTGTGCGAAAGGTCTCGGGTTCGATTCCCATTCCGGAAATACATTTGTTTAAAAAAAAATTGGGTCTGGGTATGTGTGTTTGTGTTTGTCCTTGTATGTGTCTCTGGACCCACGACACAGGGGAATCCTAGTGTGAGACATTTAATTAATTAGAATTAGATTTTCTTCATTCTGCTTATATTTACGTTAAGTGGTACAAATATAACATCCATAAATGTATAATAACTAGTCTTTTTATCGTTATTTATCGAGGGATAAGATAGCATGGGATGGGAATAGGCTCTGGAATATCTCCCTGACTACCGAAATACGTACGTACTTTGGGGAAATACAATAAAGTAGGAAATGCAGTACATTTCAAGGTAGTCTTCTGTGAGGGAGGGGTAATGTGGCAAGTCGTGTGCGCCCAGCGGCTGTGTGGTCCCCTAAGATTTCTTATAGCATTATATTTGTGTCGTATTTGATATTTTATTTTATGAGGTACCATGAAACTATGGACACCGTCAAAATCTGATGACAAATTGACATGAATGATAAATGGCAAACTTATTTCCTTGTTACATTTTCAACCAGCCAACCACCAGATCTTGTACAAAATTTTACACAAAATAAGATCTTGCACTATGTTTGCGTACCTACTGCATAGATACCTTATGCTGGTATTAGGGCGGTTTAAAATGGCGGCCGCCCGCCTTGCGCGCTCACTCGCCGCCCAGCAACCGCGGCGCCCGCCCGACCAACGCGACGCGAACCGAATGTTACGATTATGATCCGATGCGACGTCATGTTGACAACTTTTACTTAACTTTAATCAAGATAACTTAAGTGAATTTTAAGCAAACTTTAAGTGTATTTTAAAGTACGTAATTAAATTAGAAATTCTGTAGTGTTTCGTAGTGATATTTAAAATAGTTTTAATTAATCTAATTAATTCATGTAACTTATTACTCGTTAAAACACAATTTATCTTGCTCATAGAAATTAAGTGCTTAAATTAAACTATATATTTATCAAAGAAAAGTAGCTAACTTGTGTTCAGTGTATCATAATAAAATAACTTTAACGCGTAACGTTAAAAATAACGAGCAAGTTAAACAATCGTTAGCTGCTTAATTTCATTGTTTACACGATTGCTAACAGCGTGTGTCGATGGACTTACAACTTAGATTGAAAATAGCTAAAATAAACCTTAGTAACGCGCAATAAAGTTAAAATTTGTGTGACAAAGCGTAGAACAGTGCAGGTTTCGAAGGTAAATATTTACCGAGTCGCCGTTCGAGAGTGAGTTTGAAGATATTAGAAAGGTTCCTGGTTCGTTCAGGTGAGTAGCTGCACTTTGGACTCTATTCACTAATATTTCATATATTTGTCTTATTTTTTTTCAGCCTTTTTAACGTCCCACTGTAGGGCACAGGAATCCCCTATTAAATCATTACGGGATTTCGGCCACTACGCGGGCACAGTGTTTGATGAAAAGTAAAATCAAAACAAAAACATTTGTAATGTTGCCGATCTTCGCGACTGGCGATAAAAGTTGTGACATTCAAAATTCGCCAAGTCTGGTTTAATGGAATATTTCTCCATTGGTAACATTATGACTCTTATGTGAGACGGCTCACTGGCTCTTTTTCTTATGTGCATTACAAATAATAATAATAATAAATAACGCCATACTCAATGGCCCGCACTTGGATTCCCTGTGTCGTGGGTCCTGAGACATACACAGACATACACACACCCAAATCTGAATATCATCACCTTGAAAGACTTGATCTCACGGAAGACTACCTTGAAATGTACTGCATTTCCCACTTTATCATATTTCCCTAATGTACGTACGTGTTTCGGTTAGTGAGTGAGATGTGCCAGAGCCCATTCTCATCCTATCCCTACCCATTTTCCCAACCCGTTCTCCAAATCCATTCCTATATCTCTAAAGGTAGGCAGCGCATCCGGGGTCGTGCCAACGTTTGTTTTTCTGGACTAATGTTGGCATGCGTCGCGGATGTCTATGGGCGACAGTATCCACTTACCATCAGGTGGGATGTATGCTCGTCTGCCGCCTTCGTCCATAAAAAAAAAGATCATCATCGTATTGTATAGTTTTCAACCATCTGAGTTTCTCCAGTGCGATAAGTCAAGCCGGTTAAAATGTGACCCGAGTTGCTTTATGAAATAGGTCTAGTTGTGCGGCGAATGTATATATATATAGATCTCTCTCGTATATAATTGTATGGTGAAGCTCTTAAAGCCTTGTGCTCTTCTAAAACTTTCAATTCAATTTTTCACATTTATGCTTGTCTTATATTTATGTATTGATTTGTACTATTATAGAAATTAAATAAAAAAAGCAATTGGCTCCAATATTGAGGAATACGTTTTTTTTATGGAATGGAAATACTTAAAATACTTAAAAATCCTTTGAACACGATTTATATTTACGAGTATTAAATGTTCTAATCATTGTATTTTTTTAATGAATTTATTGATATACAGGACTAATTAAACTAATACAGAAATTAAACAGTTGATATCAGCTTCTAATATTCCACTACAGGGTAAAGGTCTCTCCTAGCATGATAGCTAGTGATCGAGCAATCGTGATCGAGTGGGTTTGGGAACAGCCTCAAACCCACTCACGATTACTAGGGGAGGCCTGTACTGCGTGATGTTGAATTATAGCATCCACCACGTGAGCCCCGTGCGGATTGTTGGATACCATCGATATGGAAATAGACTAGATGACACATCATTCGTTCTTATCAACTTGTTATTTTTATAGTATTTTGTTTGTTGTATTTTTTTTATATATAATAGAATAGATGGCAAACGTGTGGGCGGGCCACGTGATGATAAGTGGTCACTGCCGCCCGTGGATATCTGCAACACCTGGGGGCTTGCGGGTGCACTGCCGATCTTGAAGAATCCTGTTCACAGCTCTCTTGAAGTTGGTAGTAAGTTCAGACTTTTCGCGTTGCTAGTTCGGTCTATTTCGTCAATATGGGAATAGATTAGATGACACATCATACGTTCTTATCAAAGAAACGTGGTTGCCAACTTCTAGGGGGGTGAAGCAGATGAGGCGGGGTTTATTAAAAAAACAAATTTGAAACTTAAGTGCTACTGAACTGCTTCAATAGGCCTTTCCATTAAGCTACGATATGGGGTTCTTCAAGGGAGCTGTGAATACGATTTTGTGAGGTCTCCCGCATACCTCCTGGTGTTGCAGGTGTCCATGGGCGGCGGTAATATTTACCATCACGCGGGACCGCTTGCTCGTCCGGCCATTAGTCTATAAAAAAAACATTATAAGGATGTTCTATTGTCAAGATACATATGAATTAAAGAATTCGAGAGCTAGTTAACATAGGATACTGTTAGACTGTAACGTGGCTGCCCTACAGTGCTTATATAACATATCTAGTATGTATTCTCAAATCGATGGTGGATACACATGTTCCATATTTTCTTTTATTTGTCGGGCATGGGGGGTTTTCTCACGCGTATGTCCATGGACGACAGCATCCACTTACCACCAGGCGGACTGTCTGCTCGTTTGTCTTCTTCTTATCAAATTTCGTTTTATTTCCAATATTTTATAGGAAATCTTATTGATTTTTTTTAAATGCTGCAACGTTGAGGTAATGGGTAATTGATTTGTAAACTGATTTATATCTCTGAAGGCATCAAACGATCATACAGTCTACCTACCTGATGGTAAGTGAATACTGTAGCCCATGGATATCCGCGATACATGCCAACATCGGTCCAAAATGAGAAACGTTGGCACGCTCCCGGATGCGCATAGCTAGGGAGATATAAGAATGGGTTTGGAGAAAGGGTTGGGAATATAGGGAGGCAGAGGATGGGATGGGCGATAGTTTAACAACAGTGAATCTACTGAAAATTAGTAAATCTACTTCATTGCACATTATCGTACAAGAAGTGGAGGATAATGCCTTAAGGCAGTCTCTAGCAGCTAACCTTTGGATTGATCGGAGAGGTTCGAGGTTGATTAGAGAGGTTCGATTGGGAGGTGCGTGAAAGACTCAAATGAGATGGTATGGAAAAATAAATACACAAATATACTGTATTATCACTGCTTATAAATATCCAGATACGGAAACATCCAGTTTCCACTCTCAGTGAGCGTTAGTACTAGTCACGTGGTCGCTCTTAAATGGAGAGTCTCTCCTCGTGGTTGCGCGTAAACCTCGCCAAAGCACTGCGGTTACAGCCCTTCCGTCCAGCGGCTGCTCCACTTGAATAGTGCTGGGACACGCTCTTAAGTAAAGATCTCTGCTCACGGGTGAATGTAAAACTCGCTAAAGCTTTGCGGTTACTATCCTGCGACTATTGACCTAACAACTTGATTAGTGCTCTGGGAATCACGCTCGTGAGGACGTGAGGATCTCTGCTCGTGAATGTATCGAAAAATCGCTAAAGCTTGGTGTGTACAATCTTGTGACTATCAAGCTAATAACTTGACTAGTGTTAGGCGAGTCATGCTCGTAAGTAAGTGAGGTATTCTCCTCGCGATTCCATTTAAACCTCACCGAAGTGCATAACTACTGTAATTACAGCCTTCAGTGTTTTATAGATCATTTAGTATTTAAACAAACTGGGTTAGTTCAAGCCACTTACTTATGGGTACCAACATACAACATATCCGTATATTAGCGAAAAAGTACGCTTTGTTCTGCGGTTTCTTTTACTTTAATTTCAGCAAAGAATGACATTTCTAAATACAAAAAAAAAATATTATACTGCTCCAACTGTAAATTGTAAATTGTAATTGTAAAAAAATTGTAATTATAAATTTAAAAAAAAATTGTAAATCCTAAATAGGTGTAATTGCAAATTGTAACTTAATTGTAAATAAATATTAATATTTATTTATTTATTAGGTTTGTCAGCATTTCTTACACTAATACACATGCCAGTTACATATGATTAAACTAGGCGTAAAAAACTAATAGATAACAGCTTGCATATTAATATAACCAATAGAATAAGTATTCGGTCTTGAAATTTTGTTATACATTTCGAAAATGATACTAAGTTAAAAACAATATACAGACTAACATTAACTAAAATTTTAAACTTGAAAGTATTAAAACATTATTGAAATAACAGCAAAGATTTAAAAAAATCCGCGCCAACGTTTGTCATTCTGGAGTGATGTTGGCATGTATCGCGGATGTCTATGGACGATTGTATCCACTTACCATCAAGTGGACTGTATGCTCATCTGCCGCCTTTTTTCTATACAAAGAAATAATACTTACGTATTTCTGTATTTTGATAGTACGATATACATACATATTTATAAATTTTCCGTATGCACTACACCTGCCTTTACTTGACCAATATTTCACTTTTCCAGGTCTGCTGGAAGTCTTTCTTTCATGTTATGTGTGTACAATAAATTATTTTTTTAAAAGGGATTTGTATTAGAATATTTTGGGTATGCCAATGAGAGTATGGACCTATCCAGGGTTAAATAAAAAATATCTATTATATACGCCCCCTCCGTGGCACTCAAAAAAGACTTTTATAAGTAGGTACCAGTACCTTCCAGCAACTATACAAAACAATCATTTATTCCCCTCAACCTTGATTATTATAATGAAGAATCTTCATAAATTAATATTTTTGAAAAAAGGATCACAAAATTCAAATCCTACTTAAACAACTTTTATAATTAATGATAACACTTGCTTTCTACCTACCTTGCAATTCGCTCTTTTTACGCAATTAGGAAATGTACGTCGAATAGTTATTAAGCACAATTTTTATATTAAAATTCGTTCTTATATTAAACATTATTTCCCAAAATAGAGAAAAAAAAATGAAATGGTGTTTGCTAGTGTTTATTTATCCCTGTATACTTAATTGGACCTGTTGAGTAAGATCCTATATGACCCTGAGATTTGCAGTAGGTACACGACGGACGGAACTAAAAGCTTACGCCTAAAATAGTCTTATTTTTATCAAATAACGTACCCACGAAATCCTCATTGATTTACAGCTGCCTCGTCCTCATTTCTAACCTCGTTGTGACTCAGCACTTGTTCACCTCACATCGAGCCTTTTCACCGTCTCCACGCGGTCCATTGATATCATTGAACCTTGTTGGATAGCACTTACTTTGTCGCTTTCGGTCGCCTTTGGAAGTGTCAATACACTTCATATTCCTTTCAAACACATGTATCTCCGGCAGACGTGGACACATATCTACGTCTACAGGGTTTGCACACTACTCTGTCCTTTTTAAACATGCCCGTGTAGACATAGGTATTCAAACATGTTTTACATTTATACCATATAAAACCTGACAGATACTTGCGAATAATAGACCTCACTGGATGTACTGTTTTCTGATAGACAATGTGAAGCGCATAGTAATGTTTCGGTAGTGAGTGAGATATGCCAGAGCCCATTCCCATCCCATCCTATCCTATCCATCCCCATTTTCCCAAGCCTTTCTCCACTGCACTGCACCGGTGCACCCGGGGGCGTGCCAAGATTTGTCATTCTGGAGTGATGTTGGCATGTATCACGGATGTCTATAGACGACACTACCACCAGATGGAATGTATGCTCGTCTGCCGCTTTTTTCTATATAATAAAAACAGTGTAATAATAAAATTAACAGAAGTTCTACATGTTTGTCATAAAAATGACATGCAAAATTTAAATGTAACGCATAAATGAATTCAACGTAATGTCAATATGCCTAAACAATGAAACAGAGTGGTTACAACAAAACCAAAGACAACTCTTATTAGACTATCTCATAAAATTCACGTCACAGAAGAGTCAGGAACAGTGCAGGAATAAATACCACGCTTTTTGTCGTGTTCGACCCTGTATTTTATGTGTTTAGTACGTTTAGTAACAACTGTAGGTGGATCCACGTGCCAGGATGGTATTTCGGACGTGAGCGGAAGACCGTGTGTGATAGTAAGTCTTGGAAAAGATCTCCTGAAGTGGAGAGACAGACATATATATCACTGTAAGAATTCAGTGTCTTTAAAACGAAAATATAACTAACTCCCTTTCTCTTTCCACGCGAGGCACCAACAAGTTACTCCATAGAACGATATCATACCCTACAGTTAATTAATTTCTATCCATTAGAGTAAGATATCGCATTTCTCATATAGCCACTACACGCGACTTTCTTTATAATATCGTGAGTGCAACTCTACGAGGGATCTACACCGTTTTCCATGGTCTCCATCCCAAAACACATCTTACCCATTAGTTATCGGTGCTCTTTCAAATATAGCAATAATGTGGACAAACAAAACCATGACGATTATGGAAGAATTCTCTCTTAAGAGAATTTTCCTTAATTCCTTCCTACAAAGCCGCCGAAAAATAATTAAATGCAAGACAATATTCCTCTCCCAATCCAAAGATTCGAATTAGGATTCAGTTGGTGGTCCAATCACGCGGCATTGTGTGCGGACCCGGCGCAATTAAATTACGTGGGTTCCGCACACGTGCCAAATGTGGGAGCTGGACGGACTGATTTGTCGATTATTGCTTGTTATTGGTTATTGGTGGCTATTGGCTATCTGTACGTTTCAATGCTGAATAACGATGCATTAGTTTTATTTGGCCTATGAGTGCTGGGTGCACGCAAAATCAGCGTGCATTGGTAAATATTGGTACAAATTGGTACACATACCTCAGTTTTGTTTAATTCTCGAGTTTTCTTCACAATCTCTTCCTTCTTATCGGAGTTAGTAATTGAAAAATCCGTGCTTAAGCAGAAATTTAGTAGTAAAAGTCGGGGTTCGAACTCTCTACTTCACAAATCTGAATCTATAGCTGGTTTTATTATTGTAAATCGTAAACCACGTTGACGTTTACAATGTAACATATAACACAAAACGTGAAAGTTTAAAAAGCTATGAGAGGTTCTCCTAAGCTGTTACTTTTCTTATGCTTTTAACAGTCGCTCCCGTGAAACCACTGACACTGGCCGGCAGCTAACACTTTTACCAGGTATCGGCATATGCCTGGGCGCTTCTCACTGACTCGTGATCCGGCGATGTAAGGAGAAACACCGTTTCTTCCGTCTGTTAACCGGCGTGGGCGCCCTTAGGCTCATTGCACTACACTCCTTTCTGGCTGCTCTAAACTAAACGAGTCGGATTACTCTTGGAAGGTCACTAGAGCCACAGGAATTTTCTTTTTAAATTCTTACATTCCTTTGTAAATTCGTAGAAACTCACTGGTACGGGCCGAGGATTTGAACTCGGAATCACACGCATGTGACACGATTATAAATGCATCTAGACAATTACCGCTCTCAAAAAAATGTATAAAAAAGATCTACAGTACGTGTATCCACTAAACCGTACTGGGCGTAGTAGATTATGGCCCGAAATCCCCTCAGAGATCTACGAAGAGAGGCAGTGAGACCTGCAGTGAGACGTTATAGGTTGATACAAGTATAACAGGGCAGGTTTCTTTATGCATAATCATAATCTGCTGATTTTTAAAATTGTGCACATATGGCACATGTGCTGTATTTATATCGATCATGCTTTGAAACCATCTATCATACTTGCCAAAGAATGAAATGGCAAATCGACAAACGCAAACTTTATTTAACTACGACAAATTGCAATATTTAATATAAATCCATAACACAAACACGTCTGTGAAATCGAATCTATTCAACATAAAGTAATTAAATGAACCGAAAATATTCTCTATACGTATAGCGGTAAAAGTGACATAATACGTAGTGTCTGTATTGGATGGTTATGATAAATGAGCTGGCATCTGCCATGTTGTGTCGGTTCAGATGTTGTGTCGTCAATCATATAGTGTTGCGGTGTTAAAAGACTGATGACGTGACGAAATATGTATTAATATAGTAAAGTGTGTTGGTGACTATTTGCGTTCTAGTGTTTGACTGTGTGAGGACACCGCCAAAGGAGGTAAGGCTTTTAACATTGAACCACGCACTGCCACGATTGGCACTTAAGGATATGTTACTTCATAAAGCACTTTAGGTTGACTAAATAGAATCCGAAGCACGCGGCAGACGGCAGACGACACCGTCCGATGGTGACGGCATGTGACGCCGGGCGGCACATGTCGTCGTGTGTCCGAAACTCTCTCATCTAACTTTATAGTGGAAAGTAGTGACGTCTGCCTTCAAATCTACCGTCTGCCATCGAATCGGAATCGTAAATTAACGTACATAAACATGATATGTACTGCATTTTCCACTGTATCATTGTAGGGTGAGAGTGCCCGCTGCATTCCCACAGCTGCTGAACACACTCGACTGGCCACGTTACCCCTCTCTTGAAACGTACCTTGAAACGTACTAAATTTCCTAATTTATCGTATTTCCCCAATGTACGTAAGTGTTTCGGTAGTGAGTGAGATATGCCAGAGCCCAATCATTCTATCCTAGCCCTCTCCAACCCTCTCTCCCATTCCATTCCTTAATCTGAAAAGGTAGGCATCCAGGGGCGTGCCAGCATTTGTCATGTATTGCGAACTGATGTTGGCATGTATAGCGGATGTCCACGGACGACAGTATCCACTTACCATCAGGTGGATTGTATGCTCGTCTGCCACCTTATTTCCATTAAGAAAAGAAAATGAAAATGAGAAGATAACGTTGCGGGGTGACTGCATCCTTTTTATTTTGTTAAAAGTTTCTCAATATATTCCTTAAAGCCTTTTTCTTCGGGAACTTTTTCGATACTACTTTAGTGAAGAAATTGCAGCAGTGGATCAACTCTATTATTGTGCTCAAAGTGTCGAATCTCGTTGTATATGGACAGTTCATTGAAACATTCTTTGGCAAGTAACGCTTTGTGCACTGAGCCAAATGGGTCATCGATTTTTAATCTATGTTAGCGGCGTCGCCTATTTGAAAACAGTTAAATAATCGTTGCTTATGAATGCTATTTACGACCCCTAGACCTACAATAAAACTGTACAATAATGGTATAGCACAATATAAAATTTGGCTGCCACTGTCCCGTTTCTATTTGCGACTAAACGTACTCGTAAAAGACGAAAGCGTCGATGGTCGAAAGATCGGTACAAAAACAAGTGACGTATACTCACGAGAACACTCAAAATCTTGACTTTATAACTGGGGAAGGTGACTTCAAAAATTATTTAAGAATGAATATTTTCATGTTTCATGTTTTTTTATAGTAATAATGCGGCAGACGAGCATACAGCCCACCTGATGGTAAATGGATACGACAGTATCTGATACTGTCGTCCGTGGACATCCGCGATACCTGCCAACTTCAGTCCAGAATGACAAACGTTGGCACGCCCCTGGATGCGCTGCCTACCTTTGCAGGTTAAGGAATGGATTGGGAAAAAGGGTTGGGGAAATGGGGAGGGATAGGATAGAATGGGCTCTGGCATATCTCACTCATTAGCGAAACACGTTCGTACATTGGGGAAATACGATAAAGTAGTCTTCTGTGAGGGAGAGGTAACGTGGCCAGTCGAGTGCGAACAGCAGCTGTGAGAATGCAGCGTGCACTCTCCCCCAACAATACAGTTGGTAACACCATTCATCAATCGCGCGTCCACCTCAATGTCCAATCGTTGACTAAATAATATTAGGCGCAATATCTGTCCCACACAGCGCAATGAAATAATATTGTACAATTAATTTTTAACTAGCAAAATTTTTGCACATCATCCCAATCCGTAAAATTGCACAATATAATTGAAAGTTTAGAGGGCCTTTAAAACAGGAAAATTCTCAAAAACATTTTGTATTTAAAAAAATCAACGGCATCTTACTCAAAGAAATCAGTGATTTTCTTCTCTCGTTTTTATAATGTATGAAATCAGGGGTAATTTTTCAAAAGTCCCATCATGCAATGTAATAGTGAATGATATACCTAGCGAAAGAACGCATCTTTCATTATTTTTCCCAACAACGCAGATGATATATACGATTGAGGCGCGAGAATGTGTGTTTGTTTGTGTACTGCTTTGTTACCACTTTTCTCTGAAACGGTTGGACCGACTAATGTTTTTTTTACAGAAGTATGATAGTATTTAGCGCTACGGTCCTAACTCATCGGAGGGCGCTGCTGTATCAACTTTGATATTGTAATGTTTCATAATTTCCAAATGACTAAACTTAGTTAATTATTTTGTTAATAGATAGATAGATAGATTTTTTTATTTCATACACACAAGTGATGGCAACAACGTGACAATGTCTTATTCTAAAAATTAATTAAACATAGTTATGCAAACAAAAAAATGAAATAGTTAAGGAAGTACATTTTTTCCATTTCTGAACATGAAATTTCAAATCAATTGGCCCAAAATGACAATACTGACTGAGAGACTGTGACCCACAAATTGATGGACGGAAATAGCGAAAGTATAAAGTATGCTAATGCTATTTCCACATTCAGAATCCCCCAGGGAAAAGCTATCATAGTCAATGTACGTAAAAAAAAAAGTACAATCAGCAATCGAATCGCCACAAAAATGTAAACTCGCGATCGGCGAAAATTGGCGAACAAAAGCCGGATTAAACCAGTTATAGGCCGCTGCTAATAATAATAGTGTCCCCTTTAATCCAGTGTGATGGATGACAGGTCCACCCTCCGCCCACCCCTTTTAATTGCCGGCGTGTATATACGCCCGTCAGTCACGGAGAATTTTCGATTTATATTATAATAAGTTCGATTCAGTTTTTCGGTTCCGTTTAATAAAGGTTTGTCCCTCCTTATTCTGAGTTTTTGGAGTGATTGAAGGGCGACAGAGGGAGAATGCAGCCGATATTGCGTTTTCATTTATATCTATCTATCGTAGAGATTTTGATCTTTCATATTACACTCGTAACTCGTTATGTGAATTCTTTTGAGGGTCGTTCAATAAGGGCGCTGCTTGAGTTTTGAGTTTCTGTAAAAAAACATAAATGTAGGATATCTCGGTTAAGTTTTTTTTCTTTTCAAGTAAGGAAATGGTGCAATTAGCACATTCTGCCAGTGTTAAGTTTTCTTCGTAATTAACAATTTCAAAATCTAAAACGTATCCTGTCGATGTCCAGGCCCGTCGTAGGTTTACTGAGGACGGAAGAGGACTCCTTGAAATCACACGAAAAACGCAGTCCTATGCTTTTATTTGATTATCATAAACATTACACACAATAAACATTTTTAAGTTTAATTTTTTGGATATTTTTGGACTAATGTTGGCATGTATCGCGGATGTCTATGGGCGACAGTGTCCACTTACCACCAGGTGGACTGTATGCTCGTCTGCCGCCTTAGTACATTAAAAATATTATAATAATAATAATAAATTATCACAATTAAACCACTTTGGAACTCCACTTATGGAACTTTCGAGAATTTGGAATGGATTTTGAAAAAGGTTAGAAACGATGGGTAATAAAAAATATGACTGAACTAAGAGTTTTCTTTAGTCTATTACGGGTGTAATTCGTCTTTGGGGGAGGAATAGGTAAGATGGGAAGTAAAGAGTACAATTTCCTAAGAAGGTTCCTTTGTACAATTACACTCTCTACCATTGGGTCAGGAAGATAAGAATGGACAGGGAATAGATATTTGAGGCTAAAATGGTATGAGAGATCTATCTTATACTAGCGACCCGCCCTCACTTCGCTTCGGTTTATTAAATTTAAAACAATCGGAATAAGATATTTTCCTGCGGTAAAATGGAGCCTATATTTTAAGTTAGACCTCTAGCAATACATCGGTGAAAACTGCATTCAATTCCATGCAGTAGTTTTTGCGTGATGCGTGTACAAACATACAGACAAAATTTCTAAAAACTGTTGTTTTGGCTTCTGTTGCTCTAATAAAGACCCCCCATATTAGTTTTTTTTTAAAATCTATAATGTACAGACATCGGCCTGTTACAATTTTATTATATGTATAGATACTCCTCACTCGATGGGATGGGATGTAAAATAGGCTCTGGCATATCGCAGTTAGTACTGAAACATGTACTCAGCTCGTCTCATTCACCTGGGCGAAGGACGTCACACGCTGTTTTCCGGTTTCCCCCACATACATCAGTCGACACAACAATCGAATATTCAATATTACCAAAGCACAACAGACGCGAAATGTAATAAATATTCATACCCGTGCGTCCTGGAGAAGAAACGTCGCCAAATGTCACCATTTCCTCCAGATTGGATGAGAAAGATGAATAAAAATAAATTGAACACTTTATTTCGCTTCTCTCTTTTAAATTATTCTTTTACGAATCCACTGCGAGTCGGCGAAATTTAATTTAACATTAGCTGAGGAGATTGTCTCTGTTATTCTGTTACATTTTTTTCTTTCCTACGGTTGCATAACACATGCCACGCCCAAGACGTTTTCCTTTTGTGTATATGGCAATAACAGAATTAGCACATTACGCAAATGTAGAGTTTTCTTCCCGCCTCAATGAAGATGTAGTACTAAACACAACTTTATTTGTGGTAATATAGAGATTCGTTCGCAATACGATTGAAAAGCTTTGCAAGTTAAGAAAAAGTATTTAGTGTATAATAAAAATGAAAATTGAAAGAACTTTTATTTTGTGTAATACGAAGTGTGAAACTAAACAGGACAAGCCCTAAGGACCCAGCGTCCAGGTCAAAACTCTTAATAAAACAACGAGTTTTCTACATAATTTACAATTTCAAAATCAGAATTCAAAACATGTCTCATCAATGTCCAATCACGTCAAATCGTGTTGGGAGTCACCCGGTCAAGTCAAGTTTACTGAGGACAGAAGAGTTGAAGTCCTTGGTAGAACACAAAAATGCAGTCTTATAATCATAAACATTACGCACAAACACAATGCACTTTGAAGTTTATTAACTATCATATTAAACCAGAAAGTCAGAAATACATTTTTGTATAACAATTAAACGAAAACCTCGGTCTCCACTTCTCGAGTCCTCGCCAAAAAGTCCTATGCCACAGTTCTGTTACCACTGTTCATAACCGAGACAGTGTCTTTTTATCATAACAGAAGCTTATATAAGTCATATATCATCCCATTCACCAAGAAACCATAAATCGTATAGTGCCGCAAAGAGCATCGAGTTTTTTTCTATATAACCCAGTTCTCTTTTAAGTAGTTTTTACCGTTCAAATGCGGTTTTATTTCACATCCTTACTTTTCACACAACACTTATAAACAACTTTATGCTCGGGATACAACGTTGAATTCCAATAATCAACCCCAACATATAAATGTAAAGGTTGAATCGCCTGGATTGGAAATGTTAAAAGTTTTGTTTTTTAGGACCCAAGAAAGTATCCCCAGGATCCTGTTCTGTGCAGAGGAGCGTGGACTGAACATACCGTAACCAGACCTTTTAGTATCCACTACAGGAAGCAGACCTCACACACATTGTCTCATGCCCGAGGGATATATGGCCTTATCACGCCACAATAGAGAAGTGGGTTGGCAAGTCCACTATTTAAGAGGTGGTGTAGTTCCTCAAGGCTTCTGGTAGCCGCTTTATTATCTCTTAATCGCCTTTTACGACACCTACGAGAAGAGATGAGGCGGAGCGATTGTAAAGCCATCCGACACTACACATGACACTTCATGTGGCTAACTGTCGCAGTTTAAATAATACATGACACTCACTGGTCCACATGATCAACGTGGACATAAATAAATAAAATAATAAATACTTATTTTGTTTATTTATGTTAAATAAAGTTGTTCATGTTAAGCTAGTACTTCACTGATTGAGTTTGTTATGAAAATGTTAAACTACAAAATTGCGCGTATATATCTATTATACAGGGTGTTACAAAACTCAACGTCAAGCCTTGAACAGAGGATAGACCAGTTTATGATGGTCCAGAAAAAAAAGTCTCACGGTTCGTATCGATTCCTATTTGTATCGATATTCATGATTAATTTAAATATATAAAAAACAATGTCATTACAAGGATCCTTTCGAGCTCTTTCATGAATTTATAACTAACTTCTGCAGTCAGTTCGGGTCTCTTTATCTGACCTCAGTTACAGACAAATTACCCCAATTATTTACCAACATTAATAAAGTTAATAGAATTGTCCATTACTCCTCTGAGGCAATCTGTAATATTTTTTGTATGACAAACTACAGCGTCAGACGCCATGAATATCACTTAACTGACGATATAAATTACCGCTCCGTGACGCTTATGTACTCTCTTCGTATTTTTCCTCGTTTATGGTGAGGGTTATGGGAAAATATGTAAGTGGAACTTCCTGAATCGTCTTATTACGGGACGGTAATGGTGATATAACAACTGGTAAACGATGACATTATTCATTTATGGTTTAATAATAAGAATAGCCAATGAGTCACGTGTTTTAATAAAATGAAGAAAGAAAGAAAGTAGTTTTTTTCGTCCATTGCTGGACATTGGCCTCACACATAGTGTTGTACATGGGGGATGTATGAATTTAAAACGTCACGCTGGTCTAGCTTGACGGATCCACTCTTTTAGGGGTGCTGTAGTTAACCAGGTCTTGTGATAGCCGCTTTGCTATACTTTAGTCGTCATGGACTAAACCCATGGCAAGAGAGATGGTGGTGCTGAAATAAATGAATTATTATTATTTTAAAGCCGACCGACTTTTATTTATGTCAAGAAAAATATAAATAAGTACCTAGATAAAATAAAAATAGAAACATAATATAAGTGAAGGTATACTTATGAAACTTCTTAGCATCAACCACACAAAAGAAGGAGTTACAAGATTTCCTCGTCCAGGGTCTTAAGCCTTAATACGCTGTCCTCGATTGACAGCAGGCAGCTCGGCTGTCCCGGGGATTAGACCTCTCTCCGATGGAGCGTGTTCTCGCCAAAATTACTTCATTTGCGAACTCACGGAGAAAACACTTCGCAATTTCCGGTTGTATGCCCCCGTTTTTTTCTTTGACGAAGCGTTTAAGGAATTTGGTAGCTGCGGGTTATTGAGTTAGGATTGGGATGGTATTTAGTTTTTTTTTTATAAAGATGACGAGTGACGACCATCCAGTAAATGGATACTATTGCCCATAGACATATGTGGTATATGCCAACATCATCCCAGAATGACAAATATTGGCAGGCCTCTGAATGCGCTGCCCACATTTGGAAATTTAAGCAATGGATTTGGAGACAGGATTGTGAAAATGGATAGAATGGGTTGGGACTGGGCTCTGGCATATGAAACTCACTACCTAAATACGCGTGAACATTAAGGGAATAGGATAAGAATGGGAAACGCATTACATTTGACGGCAGTCTTCTGTGACTTAACGTTAACCACAGAGAATTAAAAGTTTTGGAAGGAACAGTGCAAGCGCTGTGATAGATTGGTAGGTAGTTAACTAAGGGGTTACTCCTTAAGCGGTGCGATAGACTAAAGAGCAGGCTATGTTTGCCACAGAACCGACAACCGATGAGGTAGACGAGCCCTCGAATAGAGACTACGTTTTGGGAAGCACAGTGTGGGACGTGCTTAGGCCACGTGGCCCGACGAATTTAAGAAGTTTGCCGGTAGTGGCTGGATACGAAAAAGACCGTGTGGCGAGTCTAGGAGAAGCCTCTATATTCAGCAGTGGAGAGACATAGGCTGGAGGTATAGTATAGAATGGTAACCAGGTGTACGCACTATTTCATACATGTTTTACGTTCGTAAACGACTTTATTACGTTGGGCATAACGTTCACATTACTCTAACTGAATTTGCAGATTGGTTTCACACCGTTGTATTTGCAGTTGGCACTAGCTAGCCACTTATTGATAATGAGCTGTAAAGCAGTTTTGGAGAGACAAAGGCTGATGGTGTGGCATCGTAATTCCGGTTAGGATTACGTTTGTAGTATTTTTTGTAGTTTTGTATTTTTGTAATTTGCTATTTTTGTAGTATTTAATGATTTATACAATATTTTTAGTGCAATATTGAACTCTACACGCTACACTAAGATGGGCCCAAGAAATATTTCAACATTTGCATACACTTTAAGAAGATTAAGGAATTGTTTAATTATAATATTCATGTCCACACCAAACTTTTCCTAATTCATTGATCGGTAGCGAAGTTGTACGGATTGTTTTCTATTTTTCCAAGCTTGTCCAACTTTAATTCCGTTTCGATATCTTTTGCTTTCTTTTTCTCGATTTTTTCGTTCATTGTTTAGTGCCACTAATTTTCCATTCCGACTGCTTTCATGTTTTTTTTTAACTGAGTCGTAAGTTATACGATTTGGCCGTTGAGTCGTATTACCTACCATTAGAAAAATCTTGCTGTGTTACTGTTTGTAAGAAAGTAAATGATTTTAAGCGAATGTAGGTTTTATATTAAACTTTTATCGTTTTGAAAAAAAAATAAAAAATCCTTACAATTTCGTCATACATAACCATGTAACATATTGATTTTGAAAAAAAAAATTGTCTTCCACACGAATGTTACAAGGTCATTCTTTTGATCCAGAGAAGTCATTTTGTATGATTTCGTCGTATTTTTAAAATCTTTGGGTTTCATATATTTTCTTATATTATAATTTAGAAGCCACCGACGATTCTTTGTCTTGGTACGAATTTGTGGGCATTTATTTTCAAATACAACATTGATATTCCATATTGTTTGTACAGTATGTGTGTCAAGATGAAACTCGCATTCAAAACCTTCATAAATTTTAAATTTGTTCCTATTGAATATTATTGTGCATATTAACGAATTTAAAAACAGCTGAAGTGTAAGCCATGGAAACAATCTTAAATTAAAAATGGAATCTCACACAATGGTGTCTATTTGAAAATCAAACCGGCCAGTATCTTAAAAGACCTCAAAACTTAAAACCCCCCATATTTCCCGGGCATGTTTACTTTTTGAATACTAAAAAAACGGCATACTTCCAATAATCCCGGCAACGAAGTTACACGATTGTTTCCCACTTTAAACCTATTGCGTTGTTTTTGTATTGTGTTCCGTGAGTGGAACTTTTGTTCCGCCCGGTCCGGAATACGTCGCGCCTTTCATTTCCCTCCACTGTGTTACGGTCTTTGTGTGGCGAATATTAAATTGTACTTCAAACTGTGCAATTTCAGCTGAAGATTTCGGTATAGCCTGGTACAGAGTGGAGGGTTGTCAGAATTTCGTAGTATGACGTATTCAGTGCAGAAAATTAAATTTGGAAAATAAACGCAGTCGATAAGTGGGACATTTTGACGAGAACTCGAGAAGTGAGGCCTGAGTTTTTGTTTGGTTAATGTTAGTAATTATACAAATCTAAATATTTATTTACCAAATCTACACCAATGGAGGCGGACCGCGAGCTGTGTCATTGAAATGACGCGAAAACTGAAATATCGAGGGCAGAATCGACTACCAGTTTTAAAATAGGTTTTTATCATGATTTATAGTACTATCTAGTACATCTTTTATTCTACACGTGTTGTAACTGTTGACATGTAAAAACTAACGTTTGTAACAGTTGAGTTTATTCCTTAAATTGATCTTATTTTTCGTTAGAACGGTCTTATATATGCTTACATAATTTTTAAGTTAGTTGACATATTTCTCTTCATATAGATTTCTACGAAATGGCATTAAAACAATAAAATGATGATTTTCAAATTGTAAACATGATCAATAAAACCGAAATGAAATATGTAAGAATGGGCGCGTTTTTTATACGAGATTCATTTTTTAGCGGACCACAAAAATGACGAAGGCGCACTTAAATTATTCACACGCATCCTCATTCAGAGGAAGCTGGGCAGAGTGGGAAAAGTGAAAACACGGCATATTCCCCCCGCCTACTCCCATGATAAACGACCCGAGCGAACCCGGGCGACATACGGATTATTTCTAAGTGGAGAGTTCTAGAAAAACGGGGTACATTTTCGTATGCTACATTTTTAGAGGTTGCATTTTAAGGTGTGATTGAAAAACTAAGTGGTACGGAAATTTCAGTGCAGTCTGACACGATTCTGTGCTGCTTACTTGCAGTTTTGGATATATTATTTATTTGTAAACGTAAGTATAATAATATTACATGCAGTTACATGCATGCAGTTAGTTCTTTATGTACAAATGTTGGAATAATGATAGCGTTCTATACATATATATGCATTCCTTTTTTTTATTAGATGTTCACAAATTATTTATCTATACTAATATAATAAAGAGGTAAAATTGTGTGTTTGTATGTTGGGGGTAATCTCTGGAACTACTGAACAGATTTCAAAAATTCTTTCACAAATAGGAAGCTACATTATCCGTGTCTAATATAGGCTATATTTTATTTTGAAATTTTGAAAGAAAAACTTATAAACCGAAGCGAAGCGAGGGCGGTTCGCTAGTAAATAATAAAATTACATAATATATTTATTTATTTTTAACTAGCTGACAAATAAAACAAATAAAGAACTATTATTAGATATTATTACATGCCTTTCGGGTTATAATTAGACCCAGTAAAAAACAAAAATACAATTATACATATTTAAATAAGTATATTTCACTAAATAGGTATAATTAAGGTAGGCCTCCGTTATTAATGACGGTCAGCAGAAGCTTACCTTAAGTGAAATCCAATGACCCGCGGCCGATGCTGGCTTTCTGCTAAAAGGATTTTTCGTTCAATATTAGTTCTCGAGCAGTCGTTAAACAGACGATTATAGACTTAAAATGCTAACGGATAGTCTTCTTGAAAATAAGATATATTTAGTTGACTAATTTGACTATACAATATTAAAAGTAAATAAAAGATAAGAATAGAAAGTTTAATGCGGTATATATTATGGTCCGCCCACGGTTTTCACATGAACTGTAAAGGATCTATGAAATTAAAGCTTTCATTTGTGGATATACCACGAGTTGCTTTGTTGGGACTCTTTTACGCATCGTCTTGTAATAATTGAAATGAGTTTTTAATAATTTTCCGGGACCTAATTATCTTATTTAAATGAGAATGTATAACATCATTATGGGTTTCGCTCCGAAGCCCATAATGGGCCGGTCGGGGATTGAAATCTTTGGCTTATCGACTTATAACAGACTTATCGAGTAATCTAAAGTATTGGCAAATCGAGTTCTGTTCACATTTCTTTACAGTTAGATAGCGCCGATTGTAAATATAAAGTTAATGCAGTTACATGCATGCAGTGAGTTCTCTATGTACAAATATTGGAATAATTATGGCCTTCCATACATATATATGCATTCCATTTTTTTATTACATTTCATTATTTCTATTTTATTTATTTCACAAATTATAAATAATAAAATTACATACTATATTTATTTGTTTTTAACTAGCTGAACGTTGAAATTATACAATAATGAATGTATTGTATAAGTAGATACAAAATACCCATAGAAAAAAACAATTTCAGTTTTTCCCGAATTTTCCAATTTTCCGGGCAACTTTTTCAATTTGTCTTTCCTATTAATTTAACTAACAAACCTATTAATTTAATTAGAACAATGAAAATGAACTTTTAATTCATTGTAATAAGTAGTTTACAAACGCAAAAAGATTGTAATCGTGCGGACGCTCAGTGGGTCAACGCTGTATTAGGCTCTGTTAACAAATAGATTATCGCTTTTTTATAGAAAGGGCAATTGAACGGGTGGTCCATGTGGCAAGTAGTAACCGCCGCGCATTGACACCAGGGGTATGCTGGTGCGCTACTGACTTCGCAGAATCCAATTCACAGCTTTCTTGAAGAGCCCTTTATCGTAGCTCAATAGAAAAATCTCATAGAGTAATCCATTCCTCAACTTTCGGGTTCAGGTCTCAGGATATAAATTGTCTTAATGACTGTACCGACCTATGTACCTACAATATTTGTGGAAAACGCGAAAATCTTACAAGTAATGTTTAGGTACTTTATGTTAAACTCTAGCACTTTTCTCACTCCGTCGCTCTGATGCACGCACGAAAATATCTACGTACAACGTTTTAAGAATGTTAATTTCAAAACTGCTTTAATTACTACTACTCGTTTGTATATTCACCCCTCGTCGCAGGGAGTGGGGGCGTCTCCTTGATTTACTACCCCGGGAAATTATTCCCTGCTCCTGATTTACTACCCACGCGTTTTTACCTGCATTATTTAACATATTATTGAACAAAAATGTGTCTTATTGCCAGTGAGTTAGGTTGAAAGTTTAGGGCTTATGGGTGCATGTGTCGTGCGTATGTAATTGCGCGGCCGGTTATCGTTAATTGTCGTAGAGGTTTCGCGATAGTTTTTCTCGAAATTTACGTGAATTTATTGCAAAAATGAATATATAAGTAGGTACATTAATATTTTTTCAAGCGCTTATGTGAATTTATTGCAAGTTTAAATCTCGAAGTTCAAGAATTGAATAATCGACAAAACTAAAAATACCTTTTTATATTTATATTACACTAGCGACCCGCCCTCACTTCGCTTCGGTTTTGGAGTTTTTTTTTTTCAATGTTTTTTTACAAAATTTCAAAATAAAATATAGCCTGTATTAGACACGGACAATGTAGCTTCCTATTTGTGAAAGATTTTTTGAAATCGGTTCAGTAGTTCCAAAGATTACCCCCAACATACCTACAAATACACAATTTTACCTCTTTATTATATTTATTAGTACAGATTGATTTTATTTCACATTCAAAAGTCATCATGACTCATTATCGAGTAAAATCGAAATCTGTCACTATCGCCTTGCAAATGTACTGTTTCAGAGCATTCAGTACCACAACATACCTACATCATTTCAACATTCAACAATACTGGCTGTAGACCCGCACTCGGAGTTTATCATCCGCCTCGACACATTCTATTTCCAACTTTGAACAATTGCAATAAAGTTTGGTTTAGTTTGCAGGTTACACAGATGGTGTAAGTCAAAGTATTCTTGTACGTACCACATTTGAACACATACCGTACTTAAGATGACATCGAGACGGTGCTAAAAGAAATCCCTGCCAAAATCCAACCCCCTTCGCACTTTCTCTATAATAAAAACGTCACCATTTGGTATAGAGATGTCAGACAGTAACATATGCAAATGTTAAGAATTGAGATTTTTATTTTAACAAAAATGATGTATCAAGGAATATAGCTAAATATAGCCTATATTAGACACGGATAATGCAGCTTCCTATTTGTGAAAGAATTTTTGAAATCGGTTCAGTAGTTCCAGAGATTACCTCCAACATACAAACACACAATTTTACTTCTTTATTATATTAGTATAGATAAATAGTTTAGGACTATGTTAGTTAATATCTTAGTTAAATTCGTAGATGAACGAAATCCTTTTAGTAGTTTTAACATTACAACCATTAAAACTTTTCGAAATATATAAAAAAAAAATTCGAAAGCATATATGCAAACTATATGTTATTTAATAAGGCTAGAGCATCTCTGTAACTTCTATTCTGCATCTTTTTCAAAAACCTACGTAAAATTGTGAAAAAATGGCTTTCCGGTTGATATGTACCATCGGAGCTTTTTCCCTTTACAAAGGAACACAAAAGAAATACATTCTTCCGTATTGTAAGGGGACAAAAGATATTTGCCGTAACAGGTCATTGATTTCTCATGATGAGAAGATACCAACGAAATTTCTACTAAGAAGGTAACAATTTACTTATCTATAAGTATCTATCTGCATGTATATGGGTGTGAATATTTTTAATTAATTTATTTTAAATGAAACTATAGCATAACATATGTGTATGCTGTTGTTTCATATGCATAATAATGATTGCGTTGATTACAAATGGTTATTACATGTGCACATATCTTTAAATGACAGAATACAAAAGGCGACCTCATCGCTTAAAGCAACTTCTTCCAGGCAACCTTACAATGGAGAGACAAAGAATTTGGACAACGGGTTTGGAAAATAGGGAGAAATATGGAGGATGAGATGGGAATGGGGTCTGCCATATGTATCTCACTCACGACCGAAACGCGTATGTACATTAGGTAAATATGATTATAGGATTACCATGACCATTCGTTTCGATATGAACAGTAAACAAAAACCTTTAATTAAGCACACAGATAAACGGGCTATTATATTTACACCATATTGTAAATTTGACAGGTTTTAAAAATTACAAGTAATAAAGTAATAACATATCCAAAAATCCACCATGTACAATTATTAGCAGGAAAATGGTTTTAAAACAGCATTCCACTGTCCTTTCGGACAATACTTTTCAAGCTCTTGAGTATATTTGAGTAGAATGAATATTGAACAGCGGGCAACTCAAACAGGAATTGTCTGCGACTACGTTTGACGTTTATTGTCCCTGGACAACAGGCTCACGGGTTGCATCGCGTATGTTTTGGAATATTACTAATTTCATCGAAAATAAAATCATTTCTTTCATCGGAGTGTCCATCTTTTAATAATCGTGCATTCAATCCACGAAACGCAAACTCAGTGACATAAAAAAAACCCTATGATGAATTAACGCAAAAAAACTGGGCTGTGGTGAATTTACATATGTTTTCTCTGTGGCAAATTTACAACTGTGGTGAATATACAAGAAACCAGATAAACCGCCTATGTTTTCTAACACATATGACAATGCAAACGAAACATGCACCACCAAAATTTTAATACCATTAATCGTATAACCGCGCTAGTCTGTCAGGGAGCGAACTAGACAAACAAGCTCCGGGCGTCGCTACTGGCAATAAATAAATGGTTACCGTCGCGTGTCTGGGTCGCCCGATCGATTCCCGGTTAGGGTAGGTGTCGGGACTCCCCACGGGTTCCGGGAAGAACGGGAAAAGACTGCTTTCTGTGGATTGATTTCTCGCATTTTAATCGAGTTTAATGCACGACCTTTTCAATGATATTTCGAGAAAAACCATTCCTTGGGGACCATACTCCATTGTTTCGATTTTGAAGCAGGGCTCAAAAGCAGGAACAATAAAAGAAAGTATAAGACATAAACGAAATTCAAATTTCGGATCCATTACTAGCTAAGTGACAATTCATATTTCACAATAGAGTTGTGGTAGCCTAATGCCTCGTTTACACAAGGAGAGTTTCTCGAACGCGATTTTCGCAGACATCGGTCAAAAGCTAATGTAAACAACTGTTATCATCATCTGATCACTGTTATCCCAATTATCATCGAGTTTCATCATCATGTGAACAGTTGTTGGCGAGAATTGTATGTGGTTGGGTAGCACTCGAGAATCGTATACAATATTCTATCGCGAATCGTTCGAAAAATTCGAAGCTCTCGGCTCTTATTCACGAGGTTTTTTTTTTATGGACCAAGGCGGCAGACGAGCATACAGTCCACCTGATGGTAAGTGGATACTATCGCCCATAGACATCCGCGACACATGCCAATATTAGTCAAAAATGACAAACGTTGGCACGCCCCCGGATACGCTGCCTACCTTTGGAGATATAGGAATGGATTTGGAGAAAGGATTAGGAAAATGGGGAGGGATAGGATGGGAATGGGCTCTGGCACATCTCACTACCGAAACACGTACATTAGGGAAATAAGATAAAGTTGTACATGCAGTACATTTCAAGGTAGTCTTCTGTGAAAGAATCGTTGTAAAAAAATATTTCAATTCTTCATTAATATCTAATTGAATGTTTCCACTAAATTAAAGATTAATATTATTTTAATATTATTAAGTTTATAAAAACAAAATGAATCTTCCTTTATGCTATCTATATCAGGATATAATGTCCTACAGCAGGGCAGAGGCCTCTCCTAGTATATTACTAGAAGGTTTCTAGCTATGATCCACCACGCGAGTCCGGACCTATCCAATTGTGAGAATTAATTAAAATCCAATAAATATTTTTTATATAAAACATTCTAAAAATTATGAATTCACTTCTCACTTAAAGTGATCTCCTTGTCTCAAACAACATGCTTCTCTTCAATATTTAAAACCTGAATAAGTAATGACACTTTCAAATACTTCAAGAAGTAAACTTCCATTTCGTCCGATTTAACATATTTCGTAACGCTGCTACGGCGTAGCATAATAGGCTGTAGCGCGTAGCACCTACCCACAATACGTGAAGCCTGCAGGTACCGGAACCGTTGGACCGACGCCAGGGGAATGTGTACATGACCGAAGTGACGATCGATGGGAAAATAAAAAGCCACATCTTTGGAATGAAAGGAATGTTTTCTTTCTTTTTTATTTACTTTCTACACTGAGAGATAACATATGGGGACTTCTCATTGCTCTACTGGCAACACATTTTTATTTGAAAATAATGTTATTAATTCTCATTTAACAATATACAAGAATTACTGAGCCTCTTCTAATTAGACTTTCTTCGGAATTTATCACAGACATAAACAACCCAAATTCTAAAAATTGTATGGAAACCAAGCGGGTCACGCTACCAGTAAATTTTAACGATGGGAAATGACTCACCGATTTAACAAAACATCTGCCTTGACTCGGTTTACCACTTTCGACGATTTTTATAATTGATTAATTAAAGCGCAGTTAGGTATTTCTGTGTTTTGTAACTACGACTTGCTAGCGACACGTTTCGGAACAGACTGACCGAGCGGTGCGAGAAAGTGCTTAGCGCCAATTTCGGCCACGCAGCAACTCTCTATGCCTGTGGAATTTAACATAAACAATATCTATACTAATCTATACTAATATAATAAAGAGGTAAAATTGTGTGTTTTTCTGATGGGGGTAATCTCTGGAACTACTGAACAGATTTCAAAAATTCTTTCATTAATAGGAAGCTACATTATCCGTGTCTAATATAGGCTATATTTTATTTTTAAGAAAAAATTTGGAAAAAAAAATAAAATAAAAAAAAGCTCTTATAAACCGAAGCGAAGCGAGGGCGGGTCGCTAGTTTATTATAAAATGACACGCGTTAGTAGGAAAGGCATCTTTCGATAGATTTCTTCCAAATCTCCCTAAAACACATACATTTCTGTCAAAAACACAGTTTGCCGAATATAATTTAATAAAATTCTGTAAACCCGAGCAAGAAAACGTTCGTGTTTTGTAATTCAAAACAATTTCCCAGTAAATAACACATATTGGTTCCCTTGATTACAGGGTAGCAATACATCAGTCCACAAGCTTGCTTTCGACAAAATTAACTTACATTGAAAAACATACCTTATTAATTGAATAATAGGTTACAAATTACAAATGATAGGCGACGACGTAGTTCGTCTTTACTTCAATAGGGGAAGCGGGAAAGCCTTCATTAGGCAGCTGTAAGGCGGAATCGATGCTGCACACACAAGAGTTCCTCAAGGCGCCTTCCTTGGCCCCTTACTATATCTATGCATATAAACTCCCCCTGTTCATTTAATAAGTCACTAATGACAGCTTTTTTTGTAGCAATGAGACTGGTATTAAAGTCATGCTGCCTCATTGTTATTGGAAATTGAAAATGCCGTTTCCTGTTCAATATTTCAGTGCTTAAGTAGTTTGTTTGCGAGCAGGGGCTTTGTTTCGCTTTCAAATGACGCCACGCCGCAAAGTTTTGTAATGTTTCAAGACTTCGATTGCTCTTCTCTTTCTAGTGCCGTTGTTTCTTCTCCGCGGTGCAGTTTTTTTTTTGTTTTTGAGGTTGGATAACTTGGTTAAGAGTTGGAGCGGGTAGAAATCACGTCTGTTGGATTACGAGGGCGCTGAACTTCGCCCTCAGACAGAGCAATGACCTTGAGTACAACAAACGAATCATTGAACTACACAATTTTATTGGACAATACAATATATTTGTGGTACGAAATGTAAATCTTGGTAAAAGCAATCAATCAGCGTGCACTCTCACCGCTTTGCGGGGACACAGCACGAATATCTAATTTTGTTTGTTACCTCGCGTCCCTCCACGTTCCCTACGCCCTCGAACCTAAGGCTACGGCGCAGGCGTCGACCACCCTAAATCCTGGCGGACGTTTTGATGGATCACCCTTAATGACAAGCACTGAAGGGGCGACGGAGGGTTGGGAACAACATGTTATCGATACTATCGATAAAGTGTTATTGTTACGAGCGGAAATTGCTTTGATAAGATCTAATTGTGTGGTGTTTCAGTTGGAGGAAATGAAATAGAGACAGAAACGAGTGCGTTTAGTAGATTGATAGTAATTTAATAGCTTCCTTTCCTGACTTAAAATGTAGCACGGAGCTTTACACTAATTGCATCTATAATACAGGTAATAAATTGAAAAAAATTAAGTCTCCAGACTGTTAAGACAATATTGTGGCATCTACATTATAAATAATTTTGGTAAAGATGTTAATTGATTATTTGTTGATGCTAATATATAGCTTTTTTATGGACGAAGGGGGCAGACGAGCATACAGTCCACCTGATGGTAAGTGGATACTGTCGCCCATAGACATCCACGATACATAGCAATATTAGTCCAAAATGACAAGTCCGGATGCGCTGCCTACCTTTGGAGGTATAGGAATGGATTTGGAGAAAGGATTGGGAGAATGGGGAGGGATAGGATGGGAATGGGCTCTGGCACATCTCACTCCCTACGGAAACACGTACCTACATTGAAAAAATAAGGTAAAGTGGGAAATGCAGTACATTTCAAGGTAGTATTCTACCTAGTCCAGCGACTGTTGGATTGCAGCGTGCACTCTTCCTCTCAAAGTTAGCAGTTATTTGATACAGATAAATTCATTATTTTTTTATATTTATTTAAACTCAAAAACCAGCGAGATTAAATTTTATATCTATCAACTACTGACTATATCCCTGTATAACTTCTAACTGTATCTGTGTAACTATGTGTAATTTTAAATTGTGTTTAACTACTTACTATTCATAAACATCGAAAAATTATTATTTATGTAATAAAAATGGTCTCAGTTTCTCGAAACATTGTCATAAAACCCCACGACTTCCTTATCAGTGTACACCGACATAGGTGCATATACCTGTACAACCTTTGATAACCACAACGCTGTTAGCGGGAACCTATCTAACAAGAAAGCCGACGCCACCAGGTGGGGACTGGTTGCCTTCACTGTAATAAAAGGGGTGTCCAAATTATGAAAATGATAATCTATACTAATATAATAAAGAGGTAAAATTGTGTGTTTGTGTGTTGGGGGTAATCTCTGGAACTACGGAACCGATTTCAAAAATTCTTTCACAAATAGGAACCCTCATTATCCGTGTCTAATATGGGCTATATTTTATTTTGAAATATAAAAAAAATAAAAAAAAAGGCTTGTAAACAGAAGCGAAGCGAGGGTGGGTCGCTAGTATTATATAATAGGCATTTTCACATATTTTTCATAACTATTATGTAAGTAAATAAAATAAATAGTAATTATGAGTTAATTAAATTTTACTTAACAGAAATTATATTCAACCACGCGATAACAAAGATTTCTTTGTATTAAACCTCTTCATATTTCTGTCGTATTTTTTTTATTAAACTTAAACCTAGTCCAATATTATCGATATCGATTCTAATACTATTTGTGATGTTTCCCATCACTACTGCTACCGCGGCATATGCGCCCTCCGCTATATGAACAGCACTCGCTACAATTGTATTAGACATTAGCGATGAGGCTCGAACGATCCTTGCTTTTATTGTACACTTGTTCTTTGAAATTTTAATAGTTATAGTTTTAAAAAAAAATTGTAATGTTTTCTCCGTTGTTTTCGTAATTGTTTCTGTCTCAACAGGCAAATCGTGAAAGGGCAATGACCTTTTAACACATTCGCTGTCAATTGCCTAGGGGTGTCTACGATTATACATGATTCTCATTTGTCAGTTAATAAATAAAAACACTTTTCAACATCAATAAAGAAAAATTCAGGCCATCTAGAAGTGAGGAAAATGTGTGATGGACAATAAAGTAAAAGAGAAGAACAAAGCCCGTGCTGGATGTTGTCAATTTTGATGCAGACGCTATCAGAAATCATATTTACAATTATTATTTAATAAATGAATTTCCGAATGAATCGGGCTAAAAGAAGCATGTGAGAAAGTCACAAAACACCAGTGGGCGAAAGTAGTTGAAAAAACTAGAAATAAATTTTGGAAATTTTGGAGTGCACGCTGCAATCCAAAAGCCACTGGGCGCGCTCGACTGGCCACGTTACCCCTCTCTCACAGAAGACTACTTTGAAATGTACTGCATTTCCTACTTTATCTTATTTCCCTAATGTACGTACGTGTTTCAGTAGTAAGTGAGATGGGCCAAAGCCCATTCCCATCCTATCCCTCCCAATTTTCCCAACCCTTTCTCCAAATCCATTCCTATATTTCCAAAACTAGGCAGCGCATCCCGGGGCGTGCCAGCGTTTGTCATTTTGGACTGATGTTGGCATGTACCGCGGATGTCCATGGGTGACAGTAACCGCTTACCATCAGGTGGACTGTATGCTCGTCTGCCGCTATCGTACATTAAAAAAAATATTCAAGTAACAGAGCGACGACGATAGCAGTAGTTCACGTGATTCCGATTCAGAATAGTGTAAAATACTCAATAAAACGTATTTTAACCAAAATGACATTTTTTTATCTGCGTATTTCCTATTCTATCACTCAAACGAAAGTATTATCATTGTCTGTTAATAAAATATCTAATGGTACTGCTACGATTGTCTATATTAACATCAATAGACCCATTAATCTGACATATGTCAATTCGGTAATCTTTCGACGGCGTAACTATAGTACATTTTAATAAAAGCTTGTTTTTAAAAGGGTTTTTGTAAGTTTAATTTATTTACTTCTTTTTAGTGTTCTAAGTTGCAGACGACACCCATCTCGCCGAACCAGAAGGTAAAGCTCGCGTCATTAACTTTTTGTCATCAAAATTGTGAACCAATCAAAACGAGCCCAAACACGACATGTCTACTGTTCACCGTTGAGGAGTTCCCACAGTATGCTGGCCTTCCTGGCTGCCGCATCAGATTATTCTATTGTCAAAGCATTGTGGAGTCTCAAAAAATCTCACGAAAAAAAATATCGATAAATATTAATGTCAATAAACTCTAAGTTAATCGACTATGGTTTCAGGTTTCTGTAAAAGATCTAACACATTCTGTATAAATGAGAATCCACATGATTTTATACAAAAGGCAGTCCGCCTCTCTAAAACATATGTACATATGGTCGATATCCGTAATCGAATGCGTCACGAAATAGAAACATCAATTTGAACAATTCGAATGCAATTACAGTGAGCAATTTCGTTGAGTCGATTGTGTTCAGCCCCTGTTTCATTTTGATATTTGATTTTGCTATATATAGCTCATTCACAATGGAATTATACTTCTATGTTATAGCAACCTTGAATGTGCTACCAAAAGCCTACCTTGAAATGTACTGTACTGAATTGTATTGAAATGTACCTTGAAATAATGCATTTTCCACTATATCCTACTCCCTAAATACGTACGTGTTTCGGTAGTGAGTGAGATATGACAGAGCCCAATCCTATCCCTCCCCATTTTTCTAACCCCTTCTCCAAATCAATTCCTACATCTCAAAAGGTAGGCAGCGCATCCGGACGCGTGCCAACGTATGTCATCTGGACTGATGTTGGCGACAGTATCCACTTACGACCAAGCGGACTGTGTGCTCGTCCGCCGCCTTCTTACTATAAAAAAAAAAACCCTTAAGATTAAAAGCTAGAGTCCAAGGTTCTTAAGATTTATTAGCGCTGACTAAGCGCTCGAGTACTCAGGGCTCATTGTTACAAGTCTAATTTTAAGTTTATAGTCGCTCAGCGAGCTATGAAGAGAACTTACTAAAGTTACCAATATAGCTCACAGAATCAGCATGCTGAAGTGACAGCGAACAGGTCACATCCAAGGACCGGCAACAATGAGATAGACAAATCTTCGAATGGAGATCACATACTGGGAAAACGCAGTAGAGGACGCCCCCCGGCCAGATGGAGCAACAACTTGAAGAAGTTCGTCGGTAACTAAATACAATTTATATTCTGGGAAATATTTATTATACGATGGTAATGAACTGCGCCGTGTGGTGTTGTTTCCCGGCTTTTGAATAGTACCACCTATCTCTTCCCGTGGACGGCGTAAAACGAGACTAATGGGTAACAAAGCTACCACTAGCCCTAAGGAACTAGATCACCTCTAAAGTAGACTTGCCAATCCGCTTTGGCCAGCTAGAGTTTTAAGGCTACAAATCCTCCATACATAAGACAAAACATCTTATTAACGTTTGCAAACGACTGAATAAGGATTCTTTGTATGTATGCTTTGTATGCCGAGAATAAATACCCGTACTCTATCATTGCTCCGAAGATAATAATAATATATTCTACAATTAAGACTTGTATAAAGAAGACATTACGCTACCATTGGTATGGGCGTAAACAAAGCGCTCCCTGTCCTGTCGCAAATAATTACGAGCGGAGCCGGGCGAACCTCAATTTATGTCGGGATATTAATGAAATATGCCATGTGTTCTATTAAGGGAATATAAGTAATGGAATATGGAATATAATGTTACATGGCTATGTAATAGAAATAATACAATAATGTGTATTGTATTATATTATATACTGTTAGTAGTCATTTTTAACGATTGCACGATGCACCGCCCTTCATATTTCTGTTTAACCAAAGGTTGACTGGCAGAGAATGCCACTAGGCATTAAGTTCGCCTTTTGTACCTTATGAATGTATCTTTGTGCACTAAATTTAAGTCTGAAAATTAAATGGCGACGAAGAGACGCAGAAGAAAAGAATGTTGACAAAAACAATACTACAACTGGCTTAGCAATACACAAAGGAATTTACTTTATAAATAGCGATATTTTTCTAATCTATTTATTTTCAAAATTCTTCTTGGGGTATCAATAAATGATATAAAAAAATCGTAACCAGTCCTTTTTTCGTTCAATGCTGGACACGGACGGTGAAGGGAATGCCTAAAAGTTAAAAAAAAAATACATGAATTTTCTGTTATTGAAATTAAAATATTTCTTTTTTTGTTGCAGGAATTAGCCATCGGCAATAAGAATCTTAAGAATTGGTAAGCATGGAAAAACTTTTATGAGACCAAATTTTTACTAACTTCGACTAGTTGGGGTTTTATATTAACCGACATTTTGAATTGATACTCAACATTTTGAATTAATTAATGAGAGTTGTATTTGTTATAAAACGACACACACAATTATGTAAGAAAAAAAAAACGCCATAGCGCTACAATTTTTAACTTCAACCAGAAAGTAACAAAATGGACACGTAGCATATTGTTACAACGTGTGAAGCAGACTGAAACGCTGATATTACTATCTGATATTATCAACGCTGATAGTATTAGATTTTGCATTTATTAGTATTTATTATCATCAGTTGGTAACAAAGTCAAGTTCAATATTTGCAGCAAAACAAACAGACAGACAAGATGCAACAGGAAAGGGAAGTTATGCTCTCTCCACTGCACCGGCGCTAGTAAATCTATCGGCGCGCGCGTTTCTCTGTCATCGACCAATGTATTGTGCCTGTGCTTGAGAGTAGGATGCGTATGAGTTGTGGCTTCTAGTGAACATGATTTTTCGTCTTAATTTTATACCAAAACTAGTACATTGAGCAAAACTAGTACCAAAACTACTGCCTTGAGGGGAGTAGTGAGTGAGATATGCCAGAGCCCATTCCCATCCTATCCCTCCTCATTTACCCAACCCTTTCTCCAAATCCATTCCTATATCTCCAAAGATGGGCAGCGCATCCGGGGGCGTGCCAACGTTTGTCATTTTGGACTAATGTTGGCATGTATCGCGGATGTCTATGGGCTACAATATCCACTTACCATCAGGTGGACTGTGGACTTAAAAAAAAATTAAGTGTATAATACTCACTTCAACACTGTATATAAATGATATGTTGTTGGATAGGGCTCGTAAAGTTAGAGCTTTACGAGCTAACATTTAAAACGAGCTATATGTGTCTACATAAAGCTCGTCTTTTTCTAAAGTGTACGTACGGAAAATAGCGGAATCTTCATTCTGATTGGCACGTTTTTTATGTGTTTTAATTTTATAATTTTGCTTTTAAATTTAAAAAATGCTGGTCACTCTACTGACCACAACGGCTTATATCTCGCGAACTGACCTGCGCGCGCGCTCAGCAGATTTAATGTCCGCCATCTTGAATTATCTTCTTACAGCGCGGTGGGTGGCCGACCGTTCACACTTCACTGTGCTAATATTGCAACTTTGTCGTTTGTTTATCTAGGGACAAAATAAAATTAATGGATAGGCTATCAATATTTTATAGAACGACTGGCGGTACCAGTGACTTCGATCGCATGAACTTTAGACTAATTCCCGTTAACTCTATAATTTATCTGGATAAAACGTTGAAATCGTAAGTAAAATCTGTGCAACAAACTCATATGTTATTATGGTTTATAACGTTGACTGGAGTGTGGTCTCGCGATAGGTTAATTCGACGTCGGTATTTAGTCGAATGAACCTATCGCGAGCAGCGGTGAGCAAAACCACGTGTCCTCGAGGCACATTTATAGGCAAAATCTCATTTTATATTTAATTTAGTAGCAGATATATTCAGATTTGAAGACCATGTGGGCTTTTAATAACATTACTACAACACTAGTTCCGATACTCACATTTCGTTAATCACATTTCGTGTCTGATCTGTAATTATAATTATGCTTGTGAACCCGACACCTAAGCAATTAAGCCCTACGCTAATCCTCGAGAGGATCCATAGCTTAAATACTAATAAAGATATCCAAATAGAAAGCCTGACCTTATATCCAGAGAGTAGATAAACTTTGACACAGCTTACGATCGCCTAGTGTTCTTTCCAGCCTGGTAGCGTTTCTTCTCGGCTTCTTCTTGAATTTCCACTTGGTTTAAGCGTCCTTCGATATTAAGCTACAATACAGCTTAAAGCAGATACACTCGCGGTATGGAAAAGCACAGCGTGCGCTAATTCCAGGGTCCAAAAAGACCATTAAAAGGTGAGCTTAGTAATCGACAACTGGTGACGGGAGGCGTCAATCGCTAGACTGGCGAGTATGCAAAAATGCAGCGATATAAAACGAATCGGTAGAAGTGATTATATAAGATATGGGTAATAAAATATGACACTACCCTACAAGTTATTGGTTTACTACCCTATTAAAAGCACCAATGTTATTGGCGCGAACAATACTCATCCAAATTAAAATTTAAAATATTTTTAAACATAAATAAATACGTATGTCGGTAATCAAATATGTTTATAAGGAAACACTGATTATAGGAAAAAATAGTAGGGATTGTCTATGTCATTCGTTTCGATCGTGTGTTTGATCATTGTGTTAGCAACTGTCGTTGTAGACGATTGTAGAAAAGAGAAGAAGGATGCAGTTATAGAAAGTTATAAATAGAGATTGAGATAAGAGGGGTTACAATAGAATGTGATTATCAAAGTTGTTCTCGTTGTTCTCGCGTCTTGGTTCCGTGTACCGTATTCGTGGTACACAGCTTGTGCTGGGACGGATGCCCTTACGACACACGTGCGATCGCACAGATTTATTGCTTATTTTAATTTTTTCTTTGCTGGCGTCTCTGTATATTATTCAAGACATTTTAAAATTCAAATTATTATATAATTATCACCTGTGTGTGTGTAATAAAATTTCTATATAACTACCTTAATAATATTAATAAAACACTGGAAGAAAGATTAACTCGAATGATAATTATTGTAATAATATTATTGTTTGCCTCATAATTATTGTAACTCGGTTCTCACCCGATCAACGTCTATAAATACGGGACAAAAGAGGTGCGCACGAGCGTCTTGTAATACGATCTAAATACTAACAACACTGCCCTTCATTCAAACTATAGACAACAAGATAATGTTAATGAATTAAAGATGTGCGTATGCACTTGGAAATAAAGTACAGACGCGGACATTCATTTGTGTTCAATGAAAAAGCGATGGCAGCATTGTTTATTTTTTTTTTCTACTCTCAATGTCTTATCTAATCTAAAGACACTATTTGCTAAACTGTTTGAAGAACGTGGGCTATAAATGGGAATATATCCAAATACGTACATTCTTTTAGCTAAAACTATTTCTAAAATATGCCGGTAAACCGTCGCGTAAAAAAGATACCATGCCGGGCCAGTGTCCCACTGCGAGATAACGATCCCGCTACCTGCGCCTACGCACGCCACATGTCGCGACGCAAATGTCAACCGTCGTCGCCAGTCGCCACTCCAATTTTTTGTCTTGAGCTACAAGTGTATCCTTGAAAGAAATCTTAAGTGCCTAATAGAATAACAGGTTAATTTTAACATACATTCATACAAGTATTTTAAAAATACCTACGTACACTCCTATATATTATCGAAACCTTCACATTCAATACAGGTTAATTGACATAGACTGACCGAGTCCTCGACATAGCTCATAGAATCAGTATGCTGAAGTGGCAATGAACTTCTACACCCTGCTCAATTGGCATAAAATAACACTTATTATTTACTTCATTTACGGATACAAAGGGTTAAATAAATATTTATAGAAAAGGTAGGCCTTATCGTTAAAGCAGATAAATTCCAAAATAGTTTTCAAATTAGCTTACTATAGATAATCTGAGAACTAATTAAGCGATTACAATGCAGTTTTCAATATATTTTATTCTCAGAATTAATACACATAAATGCACTGAGAATTAAATGCAAGAATATATTTTCTGTATTTTTTTGTAAGGTAATAATTTATGACATTTAATTCCATATGTTATAAATTTATACACGGAACTATGATCTTTATCGAATAATCGATACGACACAAAAGCAATAAAATATATTCTTATCTATCTACATATTTTTCCAATATTTATTCCCATACGAAATTATTAATTGTCCATATATCAAAAATTTAAACAACATTAATATATAGCATACACTGAATACTAAGCATTGATATGAAACTCCTCGGCCGGTGTGGCGTTTCAAGGCCATACAACCCTCATGTACAAGACGAGGTGCCTGAGAGGGTCAATGACTATGTTAAAAGGGCCGGTTACGGTATCGAATGGAGAACGTAGGTAAGGTACATTAAATACACACATAAATGTTAATAAATTTAAATTTATAATCATTTTAAATTTTGTATTTTGAATTTTAAGTTTTAGTGTTTTGAATATAGAATTTTTTTTTAATTCTTTATTTTTAGTTTCTAATGCTTTCATTTTTGGTTTTAAATTATTAATGTTCGTCTGTTTTTTTTATGTATATGAGCATGTGTCTGAAATAAACTCATTTATTATTATTGTTATTAAACAGAAAAAATGAGCAATGGTTGTGTGTGATGACAGTAGTCCAGTTTGACTATACAATCAGACAACACAGATTTTTGCCAGCAAACCCATATTCCTGCTTATATTTTTTGTTGTACGATAACATTTTCTAAAAACACATTACTTATCTCTACCATGCGAAACCACTCGACTGCGTCGTCTAGCCCGCTTCGAGAACATTCCACTAAATCAGTATTTATCGGTCAACGAAAAAACAGTAACATAAGAAATGCTTTAGCATCAATTTGCCCGAGCGTTCCACTCACATGTTTCCGTATTTGAGGCTTTTTATGAGTATAATGTTAATTTTCTTTATAAAGGTTTTTGGGATTGACTTCCATGTAGAAATGTTATTAGTATTTTTTAATAGAAAAAAGGTGGTAGACGGGCAGGCAGTCCAGATGGTGGTAAGTGGATACTGCAGCTCATCATAGAGACCCACTATAGAAGCCGAAATCAGTCCAGAATGACGAACATTGGTATGCCATATGCGCTACCTACCTTTAAAGTTTTAAGAAATGATTTGAAAAAAAAGTAATGAACAATGAACAAAAAATGTATTCACCATACATTCCTTCGTTCATTCACAGACCGAGAGCTAGTTGCCTTTTTTTTACAAGGTCCATGAGCAACTTTCCCCGAAAAATGTTGTACTCCACAGACTATTATGGAACTGGCATGGGATGGAAATGCACTGGCATATTTAAATTTCTTATTTCAGTCAATAAATAATTCAGTAAAACAAACAATAAATAATTAATAATCGCAATGACAGTTAAAGCGAGACAGTCTACATAAAATATACATTAAAAGGATATATATCAAAATATATGAGTATGATTTATACCACTATACTCGTATATAAATTCGGAATATATGTATTAATTTTTATAATTCGGCCAGTGGGCTAATTAAAATTATCTAAATGTCTCGATAATTATCTCGATAAATTTGTTACAGTAAAATAAGAAAGAAAAAAAGAAAGAATTTTGATTTTACAGAACGGACATTCATTTTTTTTTTTTCATATATTCATTCATTATTTTCATTTTGGCAGTGGTGCAATTAGCACATTCTACCAGTGTTAAGTTTTTTCGTAACAAACAATTGCAAAGTCTAGAACGTATCCTATCAACGTCCAGTCCTATCGAAGTAAGTTAGGAGTCGCTCAGTAAAATGATAGTAGGTTTACTGAGGACAGAAGAGGACTCCATGGATGCACCGAAAAACGCAGTACCACGCTTTCATTTGATTATCACAAACACCACACACAAAAAGCACATGGAAGTAAACTACCTCTATTAAACCACAAAACGCGTAATACACAATTTTTATACAATAATCGAACAAAAATTCAACTTCACTTCTTGAGTTGCCGCCAAAAAGTCAGGTCCATTCATTTACGACGCTCTCTAACTACAGAGGGCGCTAGTTTAACTAAACAAATAAACGAACCCCGACAAAGCCTAATAGCTGAATAAATTTTAAATAACGATCTAATGAATGAATCATGGTGAATTAAATTGAAATTTCTATTAGCAATTATGACTCTATGTGAACGAACTGCCTCACGACGTCTTTCCATTAAGCTACGATATGGGGTTCTTCAAGAGAGCTGTGAATAGGATTTTGCAAGGTCGGCGGCGCGCCCGCATACCCCCTGGTGTTGCAGGTGTCCATGGGCGGCGGTAACACTTACCATCACGTGGGACCGCTTGCTCGTCCGCCCACTAGTAGGTATATAAAAAAGGAAAAAAGAAAAAAATTGGTATGATAGTAAGTAGCAATTAGGAGCTATAATGGGATCCTGTAATGGGCATTTAATGAAAATTATGACTATGTATACTACTGATGCTTCTAAAATGTTTTAACTGTGACATATTAATTAGAGGGGGAGAGTGGACGCTGCAATCCAACAGCCGCTGGGCGCACTCGACTGGCCACGGTACTCCTCTCTCACAGAAGAAGACTACCTTGAAATGTACTTCATTTCCAACTTTATCGTATTTCCCCAATGTACGTACATGTTTCGCTAGTGAGTGAGATGTCCCAGAGCCCATTTCCATCCTATCCCTCCCCATCCTTTCCCAACTCTTTCTCCAAATCCATTCGTATATCTCCAAAGGTAGGCGGTGCATGCCAAACGTTTGTCATTTTGGACTAATGTTGGCATGTATCGCGGATGTCTACGGGCGACAGTATCCACTTACCGTCAGGTGGGCTGTATGCTCGTCTACCGCCTTCGTACATAGAAAAAAATGTAAAATTAATTATAAGTCAATAATTCACAATTACTTTAAGATGTATAATTATTAATTTTGTTAAAATTTTATTTGTTACAATTACTTATAACGATTACTTAGATCAGGGGTCTCCAAACTACGGCCCGCGGGCCGGATCCGGCCCGCGGAGAGCTAGCATACTTGAAAACTCCTTTTAGAGAACATATTTTTTATAGCAAATTAAATTTAGTTTACTGAAGTATTCTAATTTTATGTTGAATAATTATTAATAGCCCTCGGAACTTACTGGAGTAATCAGTATGGCCCTAAGGCTGGAAAGTTTGGAGACCCCTGACTTAGATTATGATCATGACAAATACATTGTCACTAATTTTATATTTGTTGATGGATTGGGAGGACATCCGAACAATTTTTCCAATCGTTCTTTGGTTAGGAGATTCACTAATTTATGGCAGAAATAGCTTATGAACAAACAAACTAACTTTAGCATTTATAATTAGTTAGAATCTACTATTATTGAAGGTAAGAAAATGTGATTTCATCACTATCTGTCAGCAGATTTCAACTATTGACCACAGAGCATAAAAACAACCTTATTTTTATGATCTGTGCTATTGATCAATTACGAGAGGGAGCCTTCCTCGATTGACTTATTAACGCTGTGTTTGCTACATTTCTACAGATGACGTCACCCCTTTCTTAACGTGAAGAGAGTATAAAGTCAGAATATCTGGAAAACTTGAACCAAAAATAAGGTCGCTTTTGCCAGATAATGTCACAAATAGAACCAACAAAAGTGAGTCAATAAATCTACAAAGCACCTAAAACAGGCTTTAAATCACGGGAGGCTTTGAACAAGTCCTTTTAATATAAACAAGACCTTCGACTCTCCCTTTACGACCGTAATGGTGGCCCTTATTAGGGATTTTCTGGAGAAATACGTGGAAATACGTGTTATTTTTGTGGAGCGAGACTCGGCTTAACGACGCCCGGAAAATTAACAATCAATCAAATCGAGGGCCACCTTAAGTGCTTTTGCCTTGATTTGTGCGCATTTCCATTGTTTTGCGACACGTTAATTAGTGTTTCAATATGATTCCCCGACATTAGTTTCATTAAGTGACAAGTGTCTGTAATGGAAGTCAGAATAATAATAATAACACCACACTCACATACAATACAATTCTAAGACACATACAAAAACAAACACAGTACACGTTGTCTTTAAACAAATGAATGTCCGACCGGAAATCGAACCCGAGACCTTTTAAACAAAAAGCAGGGTCACTACCAACTGGGCTAATCGGTCACCAATGAAGTTTAAAATCTTATAATTTCCTTTTAAGATTTCGTATTTAAAAGTTTCAAAGGCTTTGAACACATGAAATTATTTCAAAGATTAAAGATGAAGCATAGTGGCGCACTCGTTGGGAAAACTATTCTGAATATATATTTTTTTCATTGTCAATAAAGTTTCAAAGTTTCGTCCTGATTATATTGATTTAAGTTGCCAGTAGGTATACATTCGAATATTTTTTTTAGTTTTCCCAGTGACTTCGTCACTAGGCCCTGCTCTAAATTTCAAAAGTTTAAACACCTCATGTCATGCCGCCATGGCGTTATTAGTGCGTATGCTTGTTGAGTTTGGTGTAGATTAAGCTTTCAATTTCCGAAATTTCATACTCTCAGTTTGGAAAAACTGCATTAAATGGTTCCAAACTTTTAATGCACGAGCACGTGCACTTGGTAGGCATCACAAATATACTTAAAAAAAATAACATATATATCACTTGTATGGAGTACTGCTCACACCTCTGGGCCGGTGCACCGAAGTGCCAGCTGGACCCTCTTGACTCCGTCCAATGATGCGCTATCCGAATTGTCGACGCTCCCACTCTCACAGGTGGTTTAGAATCGCTCATCATCCGTAGAAATGTTGCGTCTCTCTGCATTTTCTACCGCCTTTATAATGGGGAATGTTCTGAAGAGCTGTTCAATTTGATGTTAACTTCGGGTCCTTACCGTCATCTTCGTGCGTTTCATCCGCACTTCCTTAACATAGAGTGCGGTCAAAAAGATACTTTATACCGCGAACCCGAATTATGTGGGCGTTGGTTACCTGAAATGTATATATAAACAAGAATACTCGAAAGAGTATTGTTACAATAAGCATTAGGCAAGCGTGGTGAATTGTGATCCGATACCCTTTTATGGTTGCAGGAGGCTTTGGCCCTGAGTAAGCCAATGAGATATAGTATAGTTACTTTTGTATAGTACAATATATACTCGAACTTAACTAGCTGTTCTGATAAACGATAGCCAAAATAATGGTCCTTTTTGTTATAAACAAAGAAAGATTTAACAATTTTCGACGATCGTGTCGTGCAACAGTGGAAACAAATTTTGCTCTCAAGAGCAGTCCTAGTTGCAGCGATTTCCTCGTTCCGTTGTTCGCTTCTATCAAACTCATCTAACCTCTCGACGTCTTTGCAGTTGACAATTAATTTCTCTTGTCCATCTAAATGTGGCAATGGAATATTTAAATTCAATTAATTTGAGCCTTTCTATCGAGGATAGTCACTTATAAAATGTAGGTAATCGTTTTCTGTCAATTACTACGCAGTTTATATTAAGCATTTTTGCCCATTGCTGGGTACAGACATCGCTTGCATTAAACATGGGGGCCTCTCTCCATGCATCCATGGTGCCATGCAAGCCCAATGTGAATTGGTCGCATTACACACGCCTCAAATATTTTTTTTCATTTTCGCGCAACCCGTTATAATTTTAACAAATGCATGCATTAAAATATATAAAACCGTTCTAGCAAAAAGAAAATTGTTTTAGAGAATAAATAAAAATTTACAAACATGTAATATTTTGTTGTTCTGTCTAAAATGTTCGTAGCTCTCATTATTCAGTACTTAAACCACCCGAACGTGTCATCCACGTCTGTGAAAAAGTAAAACCAACTTGATGTTGAATAATATACTGAACTTAACAATAATTTTTTTTATGGACGAAGGCGGCAGACGAGCATACTGTCCACCTGATGGTAAGTGGATACTGTAGCCCATAGATACCCGCGATACATGCCAACATTAGTCCAACTTGACAAACGTTGGCACGCCCCCGGATCCGCTGTCTACCTTTGGAGATATATGAATGGATTTGGAGAAAGGGTAGGGAAAATGGGGAGGGATAGGATGGGAATGGGCTCTGGCACATGTCACTCACTACCGAAACACGTATGTACATTAGGGAAATAAGATAAAGTGGTAAATGTAGTACATTTCAAGATAGTCTTCTATGAGAGAGGTGTAACGTGGCCAGTCGAGCGCGCCCAGCAGCTGTTGGATTGCAGCGTGTACTCTCCCCCTCAAAAAGCTGTAAATAAATAAGCTACGTTAATTATCACTATTCCATAACAACTTTTAACTTAATCCAAGTTTAAGTCTTCAAGTTAAGTTATTCAATTATTCTTAGACAGCAATATTGCACATATTTACATACAAATAGATACGTTTGCCATTTTAAGTATGTGTATTATACAGTAAGTTGTACATAGAATGAAAAAATTACAGTGTTTATATTCATTCGCCACGCTACGAATTCAAAAGCCAAGTAAAACAGATTCAATAACATGAAATGTTTATTTGAGATGTCTCTATATTACAATGTAATCACTAAAAGAGATTGCGTTCATTTTTTACAAAGCTATACATAGATAGCGTTGTCGATCAATACTCGAAACATAAAATGCTAAAACACGAAGCCCATAAAATTATATGTCTATAATAAAATACGTATAGGACTATTAATTAAGACAGTCTTTATATTTCTGTCTGTAACCGAAAGCTGAGAACACAGACATTTCATAATTAGGCGTATATGAGTGCCTTTATGATACATGTGAAGCGAGCACAAGTTTTTCATTGCAATTTTGCAACAAAGCGTATTTCGTATTCTGGAAATAAATCTTAGGCAGCCCTTATTATTGAATGTGCCGTTTTCAAAAACAAATTACAGGCAGAAGAAGTACATTTATTGCTAGAGCCAGTAAAGTTATAAATAAATTATGTTTTAATTTAGACTTGTTTTGAACAAAACAGCCGCTGGGCGCGCTCGACTGGCCACGTTACCCCTCTCTCACAGAAGACTACCTTGAAATGTACTGCATTTCCCACTTTATCGTATTTCCCCAATGTACGTACGTGTTTCGGTAGTGAGTGAAATGTGCCAGAGCCCATTCCCATCCCATCCTATCCCTGCCCATTTTCCCAACCCTTTCTCCAAATCCATTCCTATATCTCCAAAGGTAGGCAGCGCATCCGGGGGCGTGCCAACATTTGTCATTTTGGACTAATGTTGGCATGTATCGCGAATGTCTATGGGCGACAGTAGCCACTTACCATCGGATGGACTGTATGCTCGTCTGCCGCCTTCGTACATAAAAAAAAAACAAAAAAAAAAAACAACACGTTAAAGAATCCGTGGCAACGGAGTATTTTGCTAATTTATAACTTTTTGCACTCTTTTTCTCTTTCTTTACATGTTGTTATTGTTTTATTATTAGGTACGAGTATAATAACGTTTAGACTTTTTATATACTTAAATGTATATTTGTGCAGATTTTAAACAGCATGTCTACTAATTTCTTTTCGACGTTATATTGCTTCAACAATGTGTCTATGTATCCTCCTATCAGTATGTTTAATTTGTTAGTGGAAATATATCGTTGATTCCAATGAGAATATATTACAATCTTCGTCATTGATGGATAGAAAATAGGAGTGGTTGAAAATATTATTTTAAATGATGAGGGGTTTTAGAAACATAATATAACTCAATACGGAAGCAAAAATAAGTGAGTAGAGGTGCGTGGGGAGAAAACTGAGAGATAGAGAGATTTTTTCTAAAGAGAAATGAAAGAGGTGCGAAGGGATAACGAATCAGCTGATCCATCTTCTATACATACACATGGACATAAACATACATGCACACAACACATAAGTAAGTACCTAATTAAGTATTAACTTAGTTAGACGAATCTGCCAAATACTAGATACTTTCCTGATTGTTATAATCTAGGCTATTGTTACTAAATTTATTAATTTGTAAAATAAATACTTAATTAACAAAATTGACGTAAACGACTTTCTACGACGAACCGTCGACATTAATCGAGACGCATGAATCTGTCGGAAGGAGTACACTATTATCAGAATCTTATAGACGAGACCACCAGTAAAAACCATTCTCTACAAATCATACCTAAGCAAATGTCGCACTGTGTTTACGTGTTTGTGTTGTAACGTGTCGCGCATTACGAAGACGTTTACAAAATTAACCCGCATGATAAAGTCCTCCCGCTGACCGGTCCGATGTGTTCAAGCAATTTTATTTACAATTTTATGTGAAAACCCCGCGCTATTTGCGACGCGTTAAGTGACGATGTTATGTGGTACAAGTGGCTAAATAATTTAAAACTTAAACAAAAATTGTTTTATTGTTACCAGAATAAGAAAATAAGTTATTGGTTAATCATCGGCAGGCTTTAGGGTCATTAGAGTACCACCTCATCTCATTCCCTTGGCTGGGTGTCATAAAAGGCGACTAAGGGACAACAAAGCCGCTACCACAAGCGCTGAGGAACTACGCCACCTTCTAAATAAATGAGTAGTCCCACCAATCCATGGCCAGATCATTTAGCCAGATCGGCCAGTGGCACTTTAAGCACAAGACATTAGTCCAGTTGTGGACAATAAAAGAACTGGTAAAGGACGGAAATACGGACAGGTATCCACTGAGTGGAAGAATCATACATAGGTAAAACATTTTTCAATATATAAAATTATATTGAGACCAAAATTTAATGTATAAAGAAGTAAAGACAATCGGGCAGTTTTATTTTTTCATAGTATTCTCTTCCCGACAACCTTGAGGAAGGGAGTTGCAATAAGGGATTAACTGTCTCTCGTCCTGTAAGCCGAAGGGCTTTGGGAGAGATTTATTTAAATCTATCCTATCCGGTAGGTACATGACTCTACCCCAGCGGTTATTTATCGAATATCTACTTTAATAACCCAGCGTTTTTGTAAATTTTATTAAAAAGCTGCTAAAAATCCCATAACGCTTTCGCTTCTGACTTAAAACGCCTCGTAAAATATTGTTCTTTGCGTAAAGTGTGTTCTTTTTGCGTAACACTATATCGGCTCGTAAACTTCAAGACAAAATACTGCGAGATACTACTTTACCAACAGATTCCAGCTTTACGAAACAAAAACGTATTGCAATATCTACCTTAGGATATTTTAATAAGAGTTTAATATATTGAAATGGGTTGAATGTGTATGTTTGTTTACAGAGAGTGTGAAATGAACTGGACATTGAATTTAGTGTTTATTTATGGTTTTTGTGCAATAGGTCCCTTGTTTATGGTCAGTAATCTGATATTTCAGATTTCAGTGAGGATGAACGTGTGACGTGTTTACGGGTTTCGTGTTTATGGGAGATGACTTGTCGCGGATAATAATGGACTTAGAATTTGAGTCGATAACAGACTGTAACGTCCCACTGCAAGCCACAGACCTCACTTCGGGCCATAATGTCTGAACAGAGCTGTGTTGAAATTATAAGATATTGTCAAAGTTAAATTCCCTTTATTTTTTCTTTTTGCATAGAAATAGGTACTGTCGCCCTATGACATGCGCGATACATGACAACATAGTCCAGAATGGCAGTCTTTGACACACTCCCTTATCTTATCCCTTTGACACACGTTGCTTATCTTTGGGTATTTAGAAATGGATTTAGAGAAAAGATTGTGAAAATTGGGAGGGATATTATAGGATGGCATGGGAATAGGCTCTGGGATTTTTCACACATTACCGAAATATGTATATTGGAGCATATAAGGTAAAGTGCGAAATAAAGTAAATTTTACGGAAGTTTTGTGTAAGAGAGGGGTAACTTGGCCAATCGAGTGCGCCCAGCGGCTGTGGGATTGCTGCCTGCACACTTCCCCTCTTATAATAAAGAATAATATTATATAATATAATAAAGATGAATGTAGTAACAAAACCAACCGTTATTTTGGAAAGTATTTGTGTCTAAGTATTTGGAAAGTATGCCGGAAATGAGGTGTACTTCCGGCAGACGAGCGCTTCCGGGGCGGATAAACCCGCAGACGTTTACTAGCTCTCGTGAAAACTGCCAGGAAACCAGGTTTGTACACTGTCGGTACACTGAAGATAAAAATATTAGACATCACTATCTGTGAGCGCAATTATAGCCCAGGGCAATCTACTCTCGACTCTTATTTGTTAGGTCATTAGTTTAAATCACAGGGTGCGCGCTGCAATCCCACAGACGCTGGGCGTCCAATGTACGTACGTGTTTCGGCAGTGATTGAGATATGCCAGCTCATTCCCATCCCATCCCATCTTATCTCTCCGCATTTTCTTAAACCTTCCTCCAAATACGTTCGTAAACCTTCAAGGGTGGGCAGCGCATCCGGAGTACCAACACTTGTCATTACAGACTGATTCTGGAATGTACCGCGGATGTCCATGGGCTACAGTATCCATTTACCAGCAGGTGGATTGTAGGCTCATCTGCCGCCTTCTTCCATGACAAACTGAGTTTACCCTATAAGTGTGTTTGTAAATTAGATTTGGTACCGTTCTCTCCACTGACAATCTCCAATGGTGTGGACAACAGAAATTATAGACAAAATTATTAGCGTCGTCCCGAACATCACTGAGGTCAGAGGGGACAACGGTTTAATTATTACAAAATTTTTCAAAAAATAAAAATAAAAAACAGAATAAATGTAGCTACCAGAAATTACTACGTCAAGTAAAAAACCTGCGATTCGTTCCCACCTCAATTTGCTCGAAACCCTGCGATTTGTCAACCAGAATCGCACATCTAACATTGGCCGGAAACGTTACAAATAACAGTGAAAAATAACGGGGTAACGCGTGAAAAATAGCACGCTGATAACGAGTTATGGTGGTCAATCGAAGTCGGCGATAACGTTTGAATTGAGAAGTCTTGTGTGAAAGTTAATGCGTACAAATTATTTTCAATTTCTTATTCTTATTAATTATTCAATTTCCCACTTGTGCCTAACAATTGGTTTACATAACTATACAGGTTGAAATAAAAAATACAAGCATCCCTTAATACCGAAATTCTTTCGTGGTTTCTTCGTGGGTGTTGTTACGAAATTTGTAGATAAACTATAGAAGACATTTCTTATACAATCAAAATAATATTTGGTGCAACTTAATTGGGGTTTATAATGTCTTGGTTAAGTTCGCAGATGACCCAAATCCTTTCAGTAGTTTCGAAATAACTTCCAAAATAAACTTTACAAGAAATCGTCGTTAAAAGATTAATATATATCAACTTAATATATACAAACGATATGTCGCTGCATAGAGTTCGTGAGTCAAATCTATTCTATCCGGTTTAGCTTACTTTATCTTGTATTACGTATCTAAAAACAATCATCTATGTATTCACCAACATAAATACGTGCAAATTAAATACTAGTGATCAGAATACAGGTGAGGGAAATTGGGAAATTCAGTGACCAGCGCCCTGCGACTCAGCGATAGGGGTTCATTAATACAGGTACGGCGAGGGCGAGCCCGGTTCACGGCGCGTAGATTAGGAATCCAATGAGGCAGACGCGACGTAATTACAGAGACTGAAAGGACTTTTATTTGTCTTATTGATTGTCCCATTTGTCTTTGGTACAAGTTGAAGGTTGTTCAGCTATTTAATACCTTCTGTAAAAGTAAATTCTCTAGAATCAGCCATTTCAATAAGTGTGCTCTAGTCTTAAGTATAAATAAAATCAGTTGTATAATGCAAGGTCAATCGATAGCATTAATGATGGAATATGGTATCGGGCAAATGGCCGCCGCGGCTAAGGTCCAATTTTCGATGAATCGCATAAATGTGGCTTGATTTCATTAACGACACATCACCTAGGTTGGTCTTTAAATCATCGATCGTTTGCAGTTGATTTGCATACACCTGAGGTTTAACGTAACCCCACAAGAAGAATTCTAAGGGCGTTAGATTACAAGATCTCGGCGGCCGTTGATGTCACCGCCTCGCGAGATAATGTAGCCGCGAATGAACGGCGCTGTCTATGGTCATTCGGCGTCAGTTCTGGAGACTGAATTTAATTTTATATCGACGAAGTCTCAAGTCCCGACCTATAATTTGATAAGTTGAAGTCGCAGAAAGACCAAATTCTTGCGCAAGACGATAAATTGACTGTTTCGGATTTTCACGCACACTGTCCCGAGCAGCAACAATGCTTTCAGATAAACTTTGCATTTCGTTAACGTGCAGAAGGTGTTCGATCGGCAACTAACCCGGTTTCTTCGAATTAAACGTCTAATTTTGATTAGACGTCGAATTTAGGACTCAACAGGCCGATTATTCTGACCATAAACTCCACGTAACGCACGGAACGTTCCACGAAGTTATGATTTTGATTTAAAGTAAAGTTTTGATAGTAAAGTTTAATTATTTCCACGAGTTGCGCGTTGTTGAATGGCGTAATTTTCCATGATTAAATGGTGAAGCTCAATAAACGTTACTGTCAAATATGACAGATATATCGTTTTAAAGATGGTCGCAATAGGCTTTTAAAAATCGAGCGTCCCTTTTGAAAGACCTATATATGTATTGTATTGAGAGACTTTCTGTCCTCGCTTGCTGGAGTTTTTATTTTAGTATTTTATTTTCTTTATTAATGAAGTTATTAAACACTTGTTAACTTGCTTGCCTATAAAATCAAATTTCTTCATTAATTGTTGGTTTAAACTTGTAAAATGATCTAGAATTCTATTTATACAATCCTACTTATAAAATAAAGTGTACAATAAAGTATAAATAAATAAAAATACATTCAGTTAATAAACATCTACCTTGATCAATGACCTCGCCGTGAGCAACAACGCGGCAGACAGATTACCGCATTTAATAAACATGAAAGCGTTGGCACGTCTGGCTCATCCATAACTTACTCTATGGCAACAGTGTCCGGAATAAATCAGGATCGGTCCGGGTCACGTCCGAAGCCGGGTTTTAAGCCCACCGTGTTTAGGGAAGGTTTAAGGGAATATACAGGGTTCGTATAGAGCCTCGGGTTATTTATAGTGAAAATGGCTGAGTTGGAAACAGTTCGTCTGCAGTTTGAATTGGTGTCGATTTCGGGATGCAATTAAGATTGGATTTGAAATTGATTTTAAGTTTGTTATTTATTAAATGTTGACAGTGATTAAATGGCGATGACTTAATCGGAGGTCAGTCTCCTCAAGATAAATTAGTTGGTAAATTATTCAAATTTTAAAGGCATGGATGGATATCAGTAGCCTATATATATCTATTCAGCGTATATTTGCCGTATGGCTATAGAATAATACCACCACACTATCTCATCCCGTGGGCGACTAAAGAGTAACGAAGAACTACACCACCTCTAAAAGAATGGACTCGCCAGCCAGCAGCGTGCCTTTTTAAGGCTTATACATCCTCCATGTATCACACAGGCACATACACACTCGCACACATACGTGCGCACTCTCTCTCTCTCTCTCTTTGCACATATACGCACACCTACTCACATTCATACACATAGTGATACTTACCGTCAGCTTCCGCGTACCTACCGGTCCCTGTGACACAGGCAAGCCTAGTGCCGGGTCTGGGGCCTCACTAATGTTTTGACTTAACAAGTGCTTGTTGTGTTTGCCTTAATAATTGCAAAATTAACCAATTACGCTGTTATTCTTTATTTATTTATTTAAAAAAATATTGTAGGTACACGCATAATAGGACACAAATAAAAAGGAAGAAAAAGAAAATATGTACAATAGTCAAACTTATCTCCTGCGGAGATTTCTTTCAGCAGACCTGGGAAAATTAAATATAGGTCAAAACGGAGAGGCAGGCATAGTTTTTTTTTTCGGAATGGCTTTTCCAGTTCTTGTGGGCTTAATGGGCTTTCAAGAGTCACCGGACATGTATGGTTTAGGGTGAGCGCAGAAGGCGCTCAGCCAGGAGCTAAGGCAGGTGTAGTGCGTGCGGAATATTTGTATGTGTAATAATTTAATAGTACAATAATTTTAATATAATACATAAATAAATATAAACACATAATATATATACTATACATATAAGATATATACATATACAATCTGGGACGTATCTGGGACAATACGAACTATTTAGGAAATTGACAATCTTGTAATCGGTTTTTAAAAATAGTAAGTTCTTTGTTATTGTATAACTGAATTCTTTCTTTCTTTCTTATGCACGGGAAGAATTTCTTATGCACTGAATTTCTGTGCACGAGGCGGCTCGTGGCCAGCAGCGGTAACTGAAAGCGCTGGCTGGTTAACTGCTAAAAAATGAGCGCGGGCGGCTCTCGCTCGTTACTAAGTACTGTCATTCTGACATACGTGGTAGATCCAGATCTACCCGATATAAAATTAATAATATTAAACCCCCCAGTGATTTATTAGGGGAGGCCTGTGCCCTGCAGTGGACGTTATAGGCTGATACACAAATACATAAATACTCCATGCTTAACATAATAGTCCAAAAGAAAAGAAATATGAAAGAATGTTTAAGCGCGTGGTTAGTCACCGAACGAAATCGGTACCAGTGAACCTTAACACTATTCGTAAATATGATAATGTGCTACCTACCCTCAATTTTATACAAGTACAAATGAGGTTTGTGACGGACACGGGTCACCTTGACGAGGGGCTCCCGACGTGGGTAGAGGCGACTGACCGCGAGTGGGAGTAGTGTTAATAAATCATGAGATACCCGCAGAATGGTGAGAGAAAATGTGGTAAAGTGATCGAAGGATGCACAGGGTAGGTGTAAAAATGAGCGCTAAGTCAGCGCTAATGAACCTTAAGGACTTTAACCGCAACCGTTTTGGACTCAAGTGTTTAAGACCATAACCGTAACCGAAACCAGCCCTTTTTGTATCCATTACTGGACACGGCCCTTCTCATTATCATGTGCATGAGAGATGTATCGCCTGAAAAAATCCACGCAGGCCAAGTCGGTTGGTGAGTTCATTCGTATATAGGTGATGTAGTTCCTCGGGGATTGTGGTAGCGGCTTTATCATTCCATTGCCGCCTTTTATGACCCCAACGAGAAGAGACAGAAAAGGCGGCCGAAACCACACGGTCAGACTGTCAAATCTTAAAAATCTGGACTACAACGGTTCTTAAAGGTTTAATGTATTAAAACATGGCAGTTGAAAGAGATGGACGACCAATAGCTTTAAAAAGAACAAGATCACTAGAGTGGGTCAGCGATGATAGATAGCTGTTTACTATATTACCTGAAAACTTTACTGGTCTTTTCACAACTCTATACGTACATAAATATTTATACCTATAAATAGATCCGTGAGCACAGCTAAAAAGAATAAAATAGTAATAATAGAGCTTTTACTTTCGTCAAGACCAAAATTGTCGTTTTATCCGCGACGCGTAACAAGGCTAGCTACGTTTCGCGTTGACTGCACGGTACAGTAGAAAAGGAATAGTTAAGTTTAATACAAACGACACAAATTCTTATCACGCATACATACACACTACCCAGCATCGCGAAGCTTCGTGCAAGCGTGTGCTACGCAGAACGCAGCGGGAAGTAATTATTATCTAATGTGTGATAGCAGAAACTGAACTGAAACGATGCACAATATCAAATTAGACGTCTGTACGAAAAATATTACTTGATTGTGTACGATATAACATAATGTGCGTAAAAACATGTACTAAAACATAATAAGCCGTACACATACTTATTGATGTCACGTATTTTAATAGCATTTCAAAAGTTTGCCACAGAATATTTGTGGCAGATTCTAAGTTTCGTCTATTCCTGTGGGTGTCGTTAAAGACGACTAATGGATAACAAATCCGCTACCACAACCTCAGGTGACCTACACCACTTCTAAAAGAGTGTACTTGCCAACCCACTGGGCCAGCGTGATGTTTTTTAAAACTTTAGTCATAAATCTCTCATGACAAAAGACCCTTGTCTTGAGGAGATGACTTGAGATCATACCTGAGGAGGCCCACGTCCAATTGTGGACAAACAAGGGCTGGTTACGGCTTTACTGTTTACTCAAAAACTTTCAGTTATATTATTTAAATTGTATAATAATTAAAAACGACAAGAAGAAAACTTGGTTTTAAAGAGTGATAAAATATTTATTTATTTATAAATCCGAAATATTATTATAGCGGTCAAGTTGAAATGATTTTATTTCCCCATTTACTCTCAGTTTCTCTACCGTTACCTCGTTGTACTCCACGACTATCATCTCAGACCGGAAGTGGGTCCTTTCCCGCGGAAATTGTTATGTCCACGTCGTTTATGCGAGACCTCCGACGTCGTTTGCTATATTGTGCCACTCGGCTGTATTGTCATGGCAGATGTTGATGGCTGGTAATATAAAAGTGATGAAATGTCTAGGGTGTCTGGAGACATGAATCTGTAAAAATCTAACTGAAAAAAATGTCCAGATTAATTTAATATGCGCTGCTGAATATGGGCCTCCTTATGTCTTGCGAATGAGGGATGTATGGCCTTAAAAGCCCACGCTGATCAAGGTGTAGTTCCTCAGTCATGTCAGTCATAAATAGCGAATATCGACTATCAATACGACTGATTCAACTTAAAACTTGCGAGGGTTTGCAACTATAAATATTTGGACACGTGGCTGAATAAATCGCTAGGAATGCCTTCACCAATATGAGAAATGTTCTTTGCAACCGAAATCTTAAGATCACCTTACGCATACGTCTCCGCCAGTGTTATATCTGGCCCATTCTTCTATACAGATGCTAGTCCTGGACAATGAACGTGGACCTTAGTAAACGTATAGAAGGGCTAGAAGTATGGGCGTACAGACGTATGCTGGTCATCAGTTGGATGGAGAAGGTCACCAATGAGGAAGTCCTGCGACAAGTAGATCGGAAAAGCGAACTCTTGCAGACCGTCAAGTGCAGAAGAGTTGCGTATAATGGCCAAGATAGCCGGAGAGAGGCGTGTTTGTCGCAGGGAGAAGTGATTGCTGTGTAACATGCGGGAGTGGACTGGCATCGCGAGTGTCACCGAACTGTTTCGCCTCACGAGAGACACGGCAAAATATTCGGAGCTGATTGCCAACCTCCACTAGTTGGAGAGAAAGGAAGAAGAAAACTATCGATAAGTATTTAGATATCGAGGTTTTTGTTATTACCATACCACAACATCTGCCTGTCTGTCCACTGTTGAATATAGTCCTCTCCAACACGGTCTTCAGCTCTTCTCATACACCCACTGCCGGCGACTTTCTTCAAGTTGTCGGTTTTCCCACATTGCACTGTGATGTTTAATTGAAACACGTACTTCCCTGGATAACATTTATTTCATATTGTCATGCAGTCCCACACTCGACTAGCCACGTTACCCCTCCCTCACAGAAGACTACCTTGAAATGTACCACATTTCCCACTTTAACCGACTTCCCTAATGTAAGTACGTGTTTCGGTAGTGAGTGAGATATGCCAGAGCCCATTCCCATCCCATCTTATCCTATCCCACCCCATTTTCCCAACCCTTCCCCCAAATTCATTCTTCTAAATCGCCAAAAGTAGGCAGCGCATCCGGGGTTGTGCAAATGTTTGTCAGTTTGGACTGATGTTGGCATGTGTCGCAGATGTTCATGGGCAACAGTATCCATTTACCATCAGGCGGACTGTCAGCTTGTCCGTCGCCTTCTTTCCATAAATAAATAAAAAACTTATATTCCGTTTCAATCCAATTTATCCAAAATATAAACAAACGTGGCGCCCTGAGGTAATTTTTTTTTTATAGAGAGGTGAGCTGACGAGCAAATAAATTAAATAGTCAACACTTCATGTTTTTTTCAATTCTACAGTACTTAATACAGTAAAAATAAAAACAATATTTTTCTATAAACACATGTTGGCTATCTAGGGCAAACGAGGAAGCGCGCCCCAAAGCATTGTAATGTTCACATTATCTTGAAACGCCGGCCACCTGTAACAGGCTTCTTGCTTTTTAAACTTTCATACCCTCTGAGGAAGGCGAGGGCTTAGAAGGTTTGTGCATTTTTTAGTAGGCCTAAGCTACAACGAGTTGGTTTTACTTGTGAAATGTTAGTGTTACTTGGGAGTTGATGGGAAAAGGTGTTTTGAGGGAATCCTCAGTTCTTGTATTTCCTTGTTTGTATGCTTGATTGTTTGTTGGAGAGGAATTGAACAATTCATTTACTAATATATTTTATTATTACAAATAGTTTTGTCCGCGACTTAGTGTCCGTAGATTTCAAAGTATTTCTGGTTAACTTGATCCCTTGATGGTGGCGGTTCTTGGGAGAGGCTTATATCCAATAATGGAGAATGGTCTCTGCCGATATGCTCGATCCATAAGTTCAAAGTCGGTCAACGAGCCATGGAAACAGTCCTTGGATGGGGCTCGTAACTTTAATCAAATATTTTTTCTCTAAAATCTCCCTTCCAACTGGCGCTGCCATCGATCCTTCTTTTATGGTACAATTCCGACCTCGACCGCAGTCTACAGCAAGCAAACCGCAGGCGACAACACTGGTTTCTTTAGTTTTCTATGAACCGTATTCGCGTCACTGTCGCCTGCTGCTGCGGCAGTGAACCGATGTCGCCTGTGGTTTGCGACTGCCGTTTGCAGTCTGCGGTCTGCAGTCAAGTTCGGAATTGTACCTTCACTTGCATTTAACCTGTTGTATCAGGCGATCGAAAATATCTACATTACTCAATGTATTGACACAAAAACACCAGAACATCTTCATAATCAACCTGTGAACTTGTGAACCTGTGACGACACAGGTGGCCTCTAAATATTATGACCGGTTCCATCCGGATAATAAACCCATTCGCACGCGCCCGTCTGGCGCTATCCGGTTCAGGTGAGAGCCGTTATAGCTCAATGATGGCCGTTTCCGATGGAGTCGATACCGGATTAAGGTACAGGGGAGAAGCGAAGCGACCAATGACATTATATTAAGTGTAAAAGGTATTGTTCTTTCATCTCACGAAGGCGGGTGACGCTTAGTAGTGGTTGTGCTCGGACATGTATGTACATGTATGTTTAGTGTGCGCCGCGGCCTGCCTGAAATAAACGAAATATTCTTTAAAATAAGGCGTTGGGCTTACGGCGTCGGTCAGGCGACCAGCACGGCTGCCCCATATCAAAACCAAAAAATTAGTAGATTTAGAAAAAAATGTCTGAGAAATTTTATTTAGAAAACTAGGCTGGAAACTATGCAAAATCACCCACATTAAAATCTTTCCTATTTATGGAGATATTAATAAGTTTCAGTGCAATTTCATTAGATGTACTATGAATATACTTCGTGTATATGTATTTTATTTATTGAATGGGCTGGACGCCTGTACTGGTGCTCATAATTGTGCACCACTTTTAGAAAAATATTGATTTTTTCTCCCTAGATACGTACAGATACATTACGAAAATATTGGCCATCACCTAATCCGAAAACACCCAAACAAACGCGTCATCCACGTCTATGCAATAAAGTATCTCGTATTGTTGCAATAAAGTATGCATTTAGAGGTACGGTAATTCATAGACGTGGATGACGCGTTCGGGTGTTTCCGGATAAGTCGATGGCGAATGTTTTCGAAATGTATCTGTATGTTGGTAACATTATTTATTAGAATTCCAAATGTAATGTAAATCTGTAGTCTTCAGTGTAGTATCTATACATATAATAAAACTGTAGAACCGGCGCGTCTGTACATTGAATATACTTACCAAAAACTGATTGGGGGCGATGAAGGAAGAGTATCAGAATACAAAAGGACGATTTTGAAAATTTTTGTTTGTTTGTCTATTCGAACACGCTAATCTCGAAAACTACTAATCGGATTTTCATGGGGTTTCAACAGGTTAATTAAGCTTAGCTTGGCGCTACGTATATTATTTGTTTAATCGAAATCGGCTGACTGGAAGAGAAGATATCTCAATTTAGAGTTTAAAAATTAAAATTCCACGCATACGAAGTCACGAGCACAGCTAGTAATAAAATATTTGAGCTTCGCATGCAAATGAGCTGTAGATTTATGTAATAAAAATAAATAAATAAATATGTATGTATTTAGTATTTGTACACTATTTTCTATTCCGTTAAACAAGGACCCTGCTTTGTACAATCCTCATGCATCGCAATTAAACCAAAAGTGGAGATACAATGTCACTAGGCATCAAGTCAAATGCCTAGTCTGTGTAAAATTTATGTGCGGTAAAGTATAAATAAACACATCCCTAATTTTTTCCCTCCTATAAAATAAGTTCATCCGCTGTCTCTCTTCCCTTGCGCCACCCCATTACACCTGGTTGATGTCTATTTTCTGCGCGATTGTACCATAATGACTTCGGTATTTACAGGGGTACAGCCGTGAACAGTCGTTTACACGTATCGAATGATTGCTTCTTGTTTATAGTGTTTCATTGAATGGAATGGAATCAATGTTTTGGATAATTCAGATAATGTGCTTATGAGGGAGAGAGTGCACGCTGCAATCCAACAGCCGCTGGGTGCACTCGACTGGCCACGTTACCCCTCTCTCACAGAAGACTACCTTGAAATGTATTGCATTTCTCTCTTTATCTTATTTCCCTAATGTATGTTACATACGTGTTTCGGTAGTGAGTGAGATGTGCCAGAGTCCATTCCCATCCTATCTCTTCCCATTTTCCCAATCCTTTCCCAAATCCATTCCCATGTCTCCAAAGATAGGTAGTGCATCCGGGCGCCTGCCAACGATTGTCATTTTGGACTAATGTTGGCATGTATCACGGATGTCTATGGGCTACAGTATCCACTTACCATCAGGTGGACTGTATGGTCGTCAGCCGCCTTCGTCCATAAAAAAAAGCGTGAATATGTTTTGGGATTGTATTGACTACGTACTGTACAATACAGGGTGTTAAGGCAGGATGTGTATTCCCCATGACTAAGACCACTAATTCTTCCGACACGAAATGATATTGTAAAGAAAGCATTTTATTGTACTTTTATGTTTTCGAATTGAGGACACGTACTGGGAAGCGCAGTGTGGGATGCCCCCTTTAACCAAGTGGAACAACCAACTGAAAAAGTTCGCCGGTGGTGGTTTGATGAGAAGAGCCGAGGAACGTGTGTGGTGGCTAGCAGGATAGGTCTCTACGGAGAGGCATAAGCTGATAGTATAGTATGGATAGATATATGTAGCAAATATGTATGAAAATAATGTAACAAATAAAAAAAAGGCAAAAAAATCCTTAAAATTCATATCAATTAACTCAGAATCATGACCAAAATAAATGGTTCTAAAGCGCACGACACGAGCAGGAAGACCGATCACTTTACTAGACCCCTCATATTAAGGTTCAACAATACGATGGGCATATATAGTAAAGTGGTCGGAGATCGACAATTTTATACAAATCTCATTACCGTCCAATCTTAGCTGACCTCTGAATTCTTACTGGTCGTAGCGCGCGCTTTAGTCTTCGTGAATAAATAGTGGCAGAAGATGACAGACAAGCAGTCCACGTGGTGGTAATTAGATACTGTCGCCCACGGACAGCCGCGGTACATGCCGACATCACTCCAGAATGACAAAAATTGATACGCCCACAGTTGTGCTGCATCCCATTAGATATTTAGGAATGGAGAAAGGGTTAGGGCAATGAGGGGGATAGGATAGAAAAGGATGGGAATGAGATCTGGCATATTTCACTCCCTACTAAAACATGTATGTATACATTGGGGTAATAGGAAATAATAGGTACAGTAGTCTTCATATTAAAAAAATATTATACTAAATCCCTAGTTCAATATAATTCTTTCGTACACACACTCATCAAAGTATTCAAAGTCTATTTACTTCAAAATCTGAAAATCACCTATCGAACTACCCCCATAAATGTCTATTTTTACGTTGATCCCTTCTGAAATACATTCCCGAAGATTCAGTCCATAACGCCCATACAACTCCGGTTCGTAATCCGGTGTCTACGGCTTTGAACCCACTATCCTCGAGCCGATGGGGTGTCGGATACTCTTTATAGTTATTGCCCTATTTAATTCCGATGTCTAGATGATTTACTTTGCATACAAAGAATGGGTGAAGGATATATGAATGGATACACAGAGTGCTTGTTGAATATCCTATAACGTTACATTGTGTCCTCGCGGTTCCGTTGTGAGACATACGAATACAATATACGAACGAAATTACGATTACGAAGAACTAAACTTACAGAATGAGCATGCTGACCTGGCAATGGGCAGGTCATATTTGCCGCAGGACCGGTAACGAGACGTCTCCTGGAATGGAAGCCACGTATCAGAAAGCGCAGTGTGGAATGTAGACCGACGGCTTGAAGAAGTTCGCCGGTGGTCGTTGAATGCATAGAACGGAAGATCGTGTTTAGTGACGAGCTTTAGAAGAAGCCTATATCCAGCAGTGGAGAGAGAGGCTGATGGTACAAATAACATAAATCTGACATGTTTCCTGTAAATAGGTAGCAGTCAAGAAAATAAAACATACACGAAATGATAAACAGTCAGTAATAGGATGGATGCATAGAAATACTTTCGAATGGTTAGGTTTTTAAGGCAAAAAAAGGAAAACAGAATGACATATTTTTTAAATTAATTAGAATGTTCTGGAGAATTGTTCAATATAGTTCTCACCTCGGGTTTCTACAATCGCAACTCCCGTCACAGAAGTGCGGTCCATTCGTATTACCTCGATACGGAGGTGTCGCGTACTGTTCCAAAAATCATTTTATACCGCGAATCCATAGGCTGTAAACGAACTGCTTCAAGAGGTATTTCCATTAAGCTACGATATGGGATTCTTCAAGAACACTGTTATCGACGCACCCTCATACCCCCCTAGTGTTGCAGCTATCCACGGGCGGCGTTGACACTTACCATCACGTGGGACTGCTAGCTCCTCCGCCTGCTTCCCTAAAAAACAAAAAGAAATAAAAAAATGTAGTCGGGTCACAATTTTCCTAACACTATTTTGTAAGAAACTGTAATAACAATTTTAAACAACTAAATATTTATAGGAAAACGCGTTCAGTTTCAACGTTGTTGTTTTAAACTAACTAATGGATCAACAAACTGCGATTCGGCTCCGGTTGCACCAATTAACTGAAGCGACACCGGATCCGATACGGATTTGGATTTAAACAAGATAACGCGTCTAATTAAGTTCACAGTGTTTTTACAAATTTTAGATATTAGTTTTCAGTTAGTTAAGTAATCAGAGAGGCTATTTACAATTTTTGTTTATTTTTGTAAAGCCGATATTTTCGTCCAGTTATACATGAGCCCTGGTCAAGGCGAAACTGCAATGAGACTGTAACTCATGTGGATATTTAATTTAAATAATGTATTCATTTACTTTAAAGTTTATATACATACTAGCTGTTGCGCGCAGCTTAATTGTGTTTAATTATGATTTCATACAAAAGTTGACACCTCGTATTTTAGCCTCGTCACAAAATATTGAATGGGGAGGGTCACGTGTTTAAATATGTAATGCAGAATATTTATGCCAATTGTCAAGATGATAGAGTGACAAAATATTGTTTTCCATAAAAACTTTGACACCCCGTTTCATCCATTTGGGGGTTGAATTACGGGAAATCCCTACTCAGTGAGTATTTACGTCATAAATTGTAGCTACTGTCCAAATTTCATGTTTCTAGTTTCCGCCCTGCGTACCTAGGGGAGGCACCTATATATCTACCTAATGACGTGGTACATTTTTCAATTTAGATTCTTTACATATTGTATGGCAAATATGTTGAGAATGAGTCTTCCTTACCAAAATATTTTCCGTACTAATATTATTCAAAACAAAACCTTTCAAAAACTAAGCGAGTTCCTTCGAACATATGCTAAACTTCGCGCAACACTGTCCCCGAGAACTTTGGCGCGAACACGAACAAATTAATTGCGAACAAAGTTGTTACGTTACAGCCACGGTACAGGTCACAAGCAGTATACTAACTCGTACTTACAGACGAGACACTGGGTTGTTAGAAAAAAACTTAGACCCGTGAGCTTGATGACGGGGAAGAGAGACGAGTGACGGGGACAAAAAACAGATTCGGTACACATCACGCAATCACAACAACCCCTACCCCCCCGCCCACAATAAATACCGGTGCGCCACAGTCGTCGAGTCAGTTGCGCTCAAGAAGCCGAAGAAATAACATCTGTCCGAAAGTGAACGCAGCCGCCACTGAAGATGTCAACCGCAGTTGTTGACGAAACGTTTGGAAGAAAGAGAAGAGATTCCAGAAGACCTCGGCCAAGTAGCCCGGAAGTTTCAATTAATATGGACACCGGCCGAGAAAGCCTACACTCCACTAATGAAACTTGTTCTCCATAATTTATCATCGTTCAGAATTTTTCTCGTTTCATACGAAAAATGATTTAAAATCATATAACCAGTCAAGCGATGACCTTTAACCTTTAACCTTTTAACGATGTTTGTCTATTCTTTGTGGGATGCCGACACCACACGGCAAGACAATTGTTTACGTTAAAAGAAAAACTACGTAAATTTTACTCTACGATACCTTACTGCTAATTTACTTTTACCGTGGCAAGCCTGTCTGTCAGCGAGAAACCCTAAACCGCGACACGGAACATATTTTAACAAAGTTTGCATTGTACTTGGCAAACAAATTCATTTGAGCTGTAACAATTAATTATAATGTGTGAATTTGTTTGAGTATGAATTGAGACGTGAAATTCAAAGGGTAAATAATAAACAGTGAAAGATTACTATAGCTATGGAGAATAGGAACTTTCCTTACTTTATTTACCTTCACCGCCGAGCTACTGATAATTGAAATGCCTGTACTTAAATAGATAAAGTAGACGAATCGTTAAATGGAATTAACGTAGGTATTGGGAAACGTAGCGTGAGACAACCTTTCGGACAGATTTCTTTTTGTTTTTATAGAAACATTATTGCAGGTGATTGTAGAGTCGTGGTAAGTGGATACTGTTATCCAGGGGACATTCGCTATGAACATTAGTCAAAAATAACGACGTTGGCAGGTTCCGAAAGCACTAGTACCTATCTTTAGAGATTTAAGAGTAGATTTGGAAGGATGGGAAATAGGGAGTAAAACGGGAATACCATTTTTCACATATTGTGTGTGAGATTTTTCGAATAATTTTGGAACTGCTGCACGGATTTGGTTAATCTTCTAATTTAACCGATAAAGGGCAATGAGTAGTTTTAATAAGTACACAGTCTAAATATGATGCCGATGGTGTAAGATTCTCTTGGTAGTTTTCCTAGGTATCACTTTCTTTCATTCCTAATATAATAAATATAAACCTAACGTAAAACATTTAAAATTGAATATCTCGGTTTCGTTACATTTTAGATCTATACAACATATAAAATATTTTATTAGTTTTGACATTTCAAAAAATACGATACAGATAGAGCCGCGAAAATTTAAAACAACGCCCACCTCTACTCAAAGCGCCCACGTCACTTTTCCATTACTTTACATCACCGATTTATTTTAAAAATCTGTACAACCTTACAAATAATTGGGTTCTAATTACGTTTTTTTAGCGTTTTTAACATTGGATTATAAATCGTTAATCAATTAGTAAGTTTTTTTTTTGTACATAAGTGCTTTCCTGACCAAATGCTATTTCCTGTAAATGTGATGTGACTCCCAGATTGAGAAGCAATGTCCTAACTTATAACCGTTATATTCCTGTATATACTTATATGTATACAAATACGACACATAAACTCTATCCAACACCTTTTTCCATTGAACTATCGAAAAACTTGTTTTCCGATTACACGTGACCTAAATAACACCACAAAACCACTGTCTTCGTTCGATTAACCAAGATAAAATACACCTTTTTACTTGGTCATAAGATCCATAGAGATAGTAAAAGGTAAGTTGGTAATAGAGATACCTTTATAGAAGGGTCAAGAGCCCCTCTTGGCATAAACAGCGATCTAATTCGCGTTGGTGTCGGCCCCCGAACGGTGTGTCGTAATGATACTATTGTCTATGACCTTCGACAGACTCAATTTAACCCATTTGGTATTTGAGACAACTATAGACATACTGAACGGTATTGGCCAACTGGAACCTATACTCGAATAACCAACGAATAACCAACCCAACCGAATAATAATAACCAACCGATAACCAACCGAATAACCTCGAGTAACAATCGTGTACTCGTGAGTTCAAATTTTAGGCTCGTACTGAGTTATTAGGTTATTATTGTACGGGTTTTTAAAAAAATATTACTAGCTCAACGCAAAAGTTGATATTTATACGAATGAAATTGTAATATCGTATTATTTCCCAAGTAGGTAAAATATTTGTGTAAAATATTTACTAATAATCGTTTAAATTATATTTACACAAAAGAAATCGCAGCTTCCAACGTGCCTCTCTGTTCAACCCAAAATTTTACCGGTAGAGAATGTCTCCAGGCTCGCCTTTACGTTTTCTAAATAAATTCCTAAATAAAATAAAGTCCGTACCGACAATAGGGTCAAACAGCGTCAGATATTATTATCAGCTTAACCCTACACTACCTATCGAATATGACATCTTACTGTTGGTATTCCCAAATCGAACTAGCACGTTACCTAGCAAAGCCAGTAATATGACATCCCTGTCAGATTTCATGTCGTGTCCAAATTGAATTCGGGCCTCTATTACCGGCAGCCGTCGCCTCGTATCAATTTTCTGACAAACTTCATCTTCATCACGAACGAACTATATTTTTTGGGCGAAGGGTGGGGTTGTTATGTAAGCGGACGACAAATATACACTATGTTAAGTAAGTAAATAACACAATTAAACAAGTAATCAACTAATCAGTTACATAAGATTTTAAACTTTACTTATCGTGGTTGAATATCATAATTTTTACGGTATGTTATGGTCCGAGAGGCAATAGAAATTTAAAAATGCCGAAATTTCAATCGCGTGGATGGATTTACATAAGTTGGCATGTACCATATAAGTGATTAAACTTTGCTAACCTAGAAACTCAAGTGTGTGTGGGGATATTGTTAGAATAGTGTGCAACAAAGAAGTTCAGTGTTGGCAGGTGAATCAAATACGACTGTCAATAACAGTAACATTTTCACCCGACTCCGCAATCTCACCGCGACCACGGTTCGTGGACCGAAATATCGGCTATAATAAATAAGTAATAAATAGTGAGTAATGCTAGAGTATGCCAGAGCCCATTCCCATGTCGTCCTATCCTATCCCTCCCCACTTTCCCAACCCGTTCTCCCAATCCATTCCTTAATCTGCAAAGGTGGGCTGCGCATCCGCGGGCGTGCAAACGTTTGTCATTCTAGACTTGTGTTGGCATGTATCGCGGATGTTCCACTTACCATCAGGTGAATTGTATGCTCATCTGCCGCCTTTTTTTATAAAAAAAACGAAAAACCCGTTTACATAACAATTATTAAGTAATCAGTTAATAATTAATGTAAAACCTTAGTTTAACATTAATTCACAATAAATAGAATGTATTTAAATTATCATCACTGTCTCTAAATTCTCTGTTTTTTATTTCTATCTCTCTCTTCCTATGGCAGCATATTAATGTAAAGAATTATTGGACACAAGTCTTCCCACAATATTTAACTCATACGACACTAAGGTAAAAAACTATTTTTATAATGGATTTTTTGAAAAATTCCAAGAAATAAGCCTAATGTCACCAGGCGGAAAGGTAGATTTCGCTTTTTTCGATTTGAAAAAATAAAGCCAACAGTTGTTGAGCTACACGAGTCTTATCCAACAACATATCGCTTGTATGGTGTTAGCTTTGATTTCTCTTGTTGATAATTTTTGAAAAGATTAAACTGTCATAATTTTATAAGTGGGGAATGAATTTGGCTCATCTTTGTACATAACCGAAATATAGCGTTAAGCAATTTTTTGCCAACTTTTAAAATTAGAAGGTGGTGGTCTCTGCAATAACTAACTTTCTTTGAATTCTACCTCTATTAAGTCAGAAACAAAAATATGTTTAATTAGGTAAATAAACTTGATGGCGCTTCTTGAGCGGAGAGAAATTTGGAAGGGACCCTTGTTTTATATACCTACCTATAGAGTAAGAGTTACTAATGCCCATGTACGTACGCGTTTTGGTGGTGAATGAGATATGCCAGAGCTCATTCCCATCCCATCCTATCCTATCCATCCCCATTCATCAAATCAATTCCTTTATCTTCAAAGTTAGGGGCGCATCCGGGGGAATGCCAATATTTGTCATTCTTGGATGGAATTGGCATGTATTGCGTATGTCCATGGAAGACAGTATCCACTTATCATCAGGTGGACTGTATGCTCGTCTGCCTGCTTCTGTCCATAAAGAAAAAAAATGTACACAGGCGATACATGTGCACATCAGTCAAAAATAACAAATGTTATCACGTCTGCAAAGCGCTGATCATACCTATATCAGAAAACAAAGTCACTAAATCGCTAAGGCGTCACTGTCGCCAGCCAACCCACTAATCGCTATCCGTCAACAGTGGGACAGTCCCCTAACAGTGAGGCCGCGCCTTTACGTTTCGATAATGATACGTGATCGGAAACGACGTATGAGCAGCGTCGTGAAATGATCATTACGAAACCTTATATTTTATCTACAGATCGCATTTACCAAAAGTTTTTCTCGGAAACAAAGTCCAAATATAATACATAATTTGAAACTTAAAAAATCTTTGTAATCTTTATAAATTATTTTTCTTTTGCAATTCCGCCGAGAAACAATTTCAGTGACCGACTTTTTTAACTTCTTCTGAAGGAATTTTAATTGGTTCCATGGTTTATACCGATTTTAGAAGGAATCCTTTGAGTCAAGTTACTTACATAATCCGCTGGCTAATGCTTCGCCCAAAGGTGCCTCGATGAGATCTCTGTAACAACAAGGCCTACCTTTTGTATACCTAGTTATGTAAACATCTGTATACCTTCACCTTGCTTCATGTGGTGTTGGCCGGCTATAGAGTTATAGCACCCCGTATCTTAGCGGTTACCACAAGCCATGAAGAACTACACCACCTCTAAAAGAGTGGAGTCGCTAAGCCGCTTGGCCAGCGTGCCCTTTTAGGACCATACATCTCTCATGTACAAGACAATTCAATTCAGTACGTTTATTTGTGGTCAAAGGAACATTGGTGGTCCCGACTCGTGGGCATACAAATATACACAAACATTACATGCTCACACATATCAACAAAAGAACGAAAAAGTTTACAGAACATCACTCAAGTTACAAATTTTCACGAGGAAGCCCATGGTCCAGCAGTGGATACTGAAAGGGCTGGCTGCATACCTTCACTGTATTCTTTGGGGTGCAATAAAGTGCATTTAATTACCTACTGGCTCAGCGATCCAAGATGGATCTTGGCCCCCGCAGTCAAAAGCGCCGTAACTTTTTATGCTGCATGAAGTCCTTCCACCCAAATAAATGAATTCGCGTAAGTCCTTTTCAGTATTTGACACAAAAATAAAGTAAACTTTGTTAATATTGATATAAAGTTGATAATATTTATGTATCGCCTAATAACGTTAGTGTGATAAAACATTTAATAAATTACCTAGTTTTAGTAATAACTTTTTATAGAAATAATGCAGAACTTATAAGTAAACGGATAAACAATCTTGTCATACGGTATTTACGAAATGAAAAACATTGAATTTGAATTTGCATCAGAGGCGAAATGTGCACAGCTCATCTATTTATCAATCAATCGAATTATACCGATAGTTCAACGTGTGGTCTACTGCACACGGAATGCACAACGTATTGCGGTATTGGCCAATATAAAATGACAAGACATGTCCCGGTCGGTATTTATTTTCAAGTTCTAACCGACGACGCTTTACGAATAGTAGCCTTTTATTGCCGCCACTTAGTATAATACATCGTAAGTAAAACCTGAAACATGTCAATTTTCAACCAATTATAATATATAGAACCGTTCTAACGAAAAATAAAGTTATTTTAAATAGGAATTTATAGGTTACAAACATGTAAAGTTTTGTTGTCCTGTCTAAAATTTTCGTAGCGCTCATTACTCACACCATTAGTAATCATTAGTACTCATTACTCATTAGTAAAATATTGAGATAAAATGCACCGGCACCGTGCAACATACAGTACAATTACAAACAAGATCTGACGAAGAGAAAACTGTCTATCGTTTTTGTTGGTACGACTGCTGCGCTGTGAGAGGCTAACGAACAGATGGTAATGCAATCAGCAATCAGCGTCGACGCGTGTTAGCATTCGCACGGTTAGACACTAAAGCACTACGGACAGTTTGGATTTAGGAACCGTACCGCAACCGGCATTTTATCATCCACTGCTGGGACACGGGCGACCTCAAGCATATTCTCCTGTGCATGAGAGATGTGGCTTTAAAACACTCTAGCGAGCGAGCACCATCTTTTAGAGATGGTGTAATTCCTCAGGGCTTGTAGTAGCGGTTTTGTTAACCCTTAGTCACCTTTTACGACCCCCACCACACCTGGCCGTTACCACACGGCCAGGATTAGGATTAAACCATAGACAATAGATAACACTTTATACGGTATGTACACTAAAACACATACAATATAAATTGTTAATATATACAATATAATTATACAATATACAACAATTATACAATATACAACAATATACAACAATTATACAATATAATTGTTATATTGTATGCAATATAAATATAACAATAACCAAAAAAAAACAATGTGGGCAATAAGAAAAACAAAAGAAAATCACAAACTTTAAAAAAAATACAAGAACGAACAAAAAATAAAGTAATAAAAAAAGATAAAATGACACGTTGCTATTTCATGCACGTGTGTGTTCCGATGCCGGAAATGGTCTCCAATTCAGCATATTATGCTGTGACTGTGTGTCAGTCACCGAGCTGATTTTCAGTGGACTCATCGGTGACGCACGGACAAAAGTATATTATTTAATAAATCAGTAACGAAATAGTCATTTATAGCATATTAAAATAGGAATAAATGTATATTGTATAGTCAAATTGAAAGTAATAAAATAAATATGTAAATAAAAGAAATATAATATATCAAGGTGTTAATATAACAAATACGAATAGAGAATAAAAGTGTATATAAACTGTGTAATTATGGCTTCTTAAGATAAGAAGATAAAACACGTATTCAGTGGTAGTTGTTTTTGAACATTGACCCAAAGGTGATAAGAAATAGGCTTCTAGTCTTGTTGCCTGATCGCAGGACGACGAGATAAAATGTACCAATACTCAAAGTGAGTTTTTTAAGGTCGCTTAGTGTTCACAGTATCCTCGATCCTATCCTATATATATATATATATATATATATATATATGATATATTCTGATATTATTTCAAAGAATCTTTATTCTCATTAATATAATTGACATTTATATCAGACTTATTATTTATTATTCTTCTTATTTCTCATCATTCCCGATCCTTTTACCAAAACTATTCCTAAATCTCCAAAGGTAGGCATAGCATTCGGAAACGTGCCTATGTTTGTCACTCTCGTCTGATGTTGGTGCGTTTATCAGACGATTATCGATTCTACCAGATTTTACAATAGTTTTTTTTTCATGATTTATAGTACAACTCTAGTATATCTTTTATTCTTCACGCGTCTCTCCGGCCGGTCTAAGTAATGAGCGCTGCGAACGTTTTAGACAGAACAACCAAACCTTAAATGTTTGTAACTTTTAATTTATTCCCTGAAATATTTTTTATTTTCGATAGAACGGTTTTATATATTTTAAATTGGTTGTCGTGATTTAAGTTTTGCGTGACACGCTGTATACATCAAGTGCACCGTATATATTCGTCAGCCATCTTCATTCTTTCATAAGTTGTAGTTCACGGTTTTCGTACTCACTCTTGTAAAACTGTTATTTCAATGGTGATTGGTAATTACAAATATAAACTGCACAGCCATAACGAGTTACGCCTACTATTTTTAACAAACAAATAGCATTTCTCTCTTTCACCCTCCACTAACTGGCGCGTACTCTCTATATGAAGATTGAAATCACTCGAATTAAGATAGCGTCCTTAAACTATATCAGCCTAGCAATTGATAGGATAGGATGCGATGAGAATGGGCTCTAGTATATCTCACTCACTACCGAACCACATACGTACTTTGGCGGAACAGGACACTTTGTATATATCTGTGGGGAAAAGTAGGAAATGCAATGCATTTCGCTGTAGTCTTCTGTGAGAGGGAGGTAGCGTGGTCAGTCGAGTACGTCCAGCGGCTGCCGTATTATGGCGTGCACCTTCCCTCTCCAGATAAATCACATACCTATATAAAAAATAGAATTACAAAATTGTGTTTTTTACAATTAATTAATTAACCAGTAACAGTAACAGTAACAGTAACAGTAACAGTAACAGTTACAGTATTTAGTAGCAGGAAGTTTAGTAAAATAAATAACCTCTGCGCTTCTCAGAAAAAAACTGCTCGCAGCTTCGTAACCATGGTTACATTAATCCAGCCGACACCTCGAGTAAAATGAAAGAAGATAAACATATACGTTTGAGATCAGTTTAATGCAGTGCAATGCAATGAGCCCTTTCCGTATTCACTGCAGGACACGGGCCTCCTCAAGCACACCGTACTGTGCATAAGAGATATGTGGCCTTAAAACGCCATGCTGCCCAAACGGGTTGGTGAGTTCACTCCATCAGAAGTAGTGCAGTTCCTCGGCGACCACAAGCGCTTTGTTATCCCTTAGTCGTATCTTACGACATCCACGGGAAGAGATGGGGTGGGGCTATTCTAAGGCCGGCTGACACCACACAGCATATTATGTGTAAAATTTTGTTCAAATATGTTACTTTACACTTATAAGTTCTTCAACTTCCAAAAACATTTCCTTATGCAAATAATTACTCGTTTAGACGGGCATCTTACTTGAACGTTATTTTAAAAACCCTCTTATCTATGAAGTGGTTCAAAATGTAGCCTTTTTACAAGTACCCTCGCCAGTGTTCACTCGAAAACGTTTGAAGTGGACGATTTATTTTAACAAGTCGCCTGACTAAATAAGGACGGACAGGCAGCGTTTAAATTTTATTGATTTTATTTATAAAGTACAAAGTGAAGTGATGTCTGCCTTTTATTCGCGCCAAGTCACCATATTACCATACATATGTTATTTTTACCTGTGTAGGAAGATTTCGAAGAAATGTGCCTATTGCAGAGGTCTATCGCGTGCTAAATTGGCAGTGGATAGGTCATATATGAACGCTCTATTAAAACTATTAAACTCGAGTCTCTATTAAAACGCAATGAAACCGAACCATTTTTGAAGAGATTGATCACTGGTGATGAGAAGTGGATCACTTACAAACAAGAACGTGCGGAAAAGATGATGGTCTAAGTGCGGCCAAGCTCCACAGACTGTGGCGAAACCCGGATTAACGCGCAATAAGGTGATGTTGTGTGTATGGTGGGATTGGAAGAGCATCGTTCATTATGAGCTTTTACCACCGGGCAAAACCATCGATTCGGATCCCTACTGCCAACAGCTGATGAGACTAAAGCAAGAAATTGAGAAAAAACGCCCGGAATTGATCAACAGAAAGGGTGTAGTCTTACATCGTGATAACCCCAGACCACACACATCTTTGGCCACTCACCAAAAATTGAAAGAGCTTGGTTGGGAAGTGTTGATGCACCCACCATATAGCCCTGACCTTGCATCCTCAGATTTCAACTTGTTTCGGTCTCTTCAGAATTCTTTAGGTAGTGTAAGGTTAACATCAAGAGAAGACTGTCAAAACTACTTGTCGCAATTTTTTGACCAAAAATCCCAAAATTTCTACAGCAACGGGATTGTTAACAATGCACACCCAATATAACCATTTCATAAGTACGAAGCCACGCCCCCTAAACCTTGCTTGTAAAATACACGATAAGGTAGAATTTTGAGTTGTGCAACTAGACAGTTTTTTGCCGAGCATATTGAGTGAGCTTATTAGCCAATAAATGTCTTGAAGTGAATGTCGTCTGTTAATGTATTGTATTATAAAAATGCTAGTTGTACTAATATTATTATTGTAAATAAACAGAATATTGAAAATATTAACTTTAAGTAGTTAATAAGAAAAATGAGTACCCATTGTTCTGTCGATTGTTATAATTTACAAAATTGATTATGTATAGATTCATTTGTATAAGAAAACAGAACAATGGGGAAAAATATGTCTGCAAAAGAAAAAACCTGTAGCAAAAGTCCGAATGTACAAACGGGCACACATCTATACATTTAGAAAAATAAAGCTTTGCCCCCGCCTGTCTTTTATTTTCCCTAAGGGATGAAATTTAAGCACGCACATTCGTCTATTTTCAGTGAGAAATAGCGAATAGGGTTAATAGAATAAAACCCATGTAGATTAGGGCAGATCTTTTAAAAGTAGATAAATCGTTTAGGAAAATTAGTATAGATGTGTGCTTGCTACAGGTATCTTTAGAGATAAAGCTCTGCCAATGCTTTTAATAAGCATATCGCCTATCTTCCGAGAAGGAATAGGCGAGGGGTTATTGTGAAAACCCTTGTACTATGTGGAATGGCAGATCTTTTAAAAGTAAATATATATGTGAATAAAAATGTAAATATAAATGGGTAAATATGTAAATATGAATAAAGACGATTGAGGGGGAGGGGTGGTGAGGAGACGGGTGTAGCGGTAAATGAGGTCGCGCGGCTCTCCTTAAGGTACTGCCGCGGGCCTAATAAGCATGAAGCAAGACGCGTAAATTTACGTGATCCTCAAACGTCAACCACAAGAAGAAGAAGAAAAATACCGCCGTCTCGCTCCTCAAAACACCACCGCAAGCCCTCAAGCTATTTTGAAGAAATATCAAGACTTTCATTTCAAGACCTCCATAGACGTTGGTTCCTGCGCCGCCATTCTACGAGTCCGGTGAATCAGAACCACACCTACCACGAGCACAACGTCCCGTTCAGCCGCGCCCTGGGGTGATCACAAACCACGAAGAAGGCGCCGTTGAAGGGACTGGAGACAAGAAAACATACGGACAGTTCGAAGGGGCCGTTCGTGTGTTTTCAAGTCATCCCCACCAACAAAATTGTTGTTGTGAGTCATTCGGTCCGAGTGATTCTACATTCATTTGTCGATCATTGGGATCGGATGATTTACAACAATAATAACAGATGGTCCCCGAGTCGAATAAGGGGGCCATTTGTAATAGGGATCATGTCACTACCTACAAGATGGCAACAAGTTATAGAACAAAAGGGCACATATATATTATAATTAATGTACCTAATTAAATTATTAAAAAAATTGTCTTGATTTTGTATATAAAATACGAAGAAACTTTTTCCCCGACCTAATAATAACGAATAAATTTAGACATAGATACGTGCGAACGGCACGAAGTAACGAGTAAGACTGAGATGTATTCTTACCGCGAACAGATAGTAGAAAGTACTATAAGGTTTTTTTTGTAATATATGTGTAATAAACGATAGCCGTGTTGTCAGAATTAAAATAAATAGAATTAAATATTTTTAATTATAAATTACTTTGACTATCCAAGCGCGTTTTGAACCACAATACGTACCTATATAAAACAGAATAAAGGTCAGAATATAGCTTATAATAAGGAACCAAACAAAGTCAAATAACAACGACGCCTGCTCCAAAACTTTCCGTAGATGCGCCAATACTTGGTAAGACGAATTACCCCGTCAACATCGACGAGATTCAACTTTTACGACCTCTCTTTATAGGTTACTCGTGTCGCAAAGTATTGATACATTGTATATGTTGAGATCTTAGAGATTTATATATGAAGTAACAAATAGGTAGTTTCTATGATGTTGTTGAATCGTTGGCTTACAACTTGCGGATAGGATTCTTATCATACCTTATTACGTGCGGCCAATCGAATTTCCAATCACTTCGCGTCAATTCTTCTGTTTCGCTAAACAGTATATTTTTGATTTTTCCTCCTCGCTACACCATGAACACACACCGGCCTTCAGCCAACACTTTTACCAGGTATCAGCACGTACCTGGGCGCTTATCAGCGACTTGCGAGTCGCGATCCCGCGGTACCCTCCTAAAGCAACCCTTTAAGCCGAGGTCCGTTCTTTCCGCCGGTCTACCGTCGGGGAAGCCCTTAGGCTCGTTGCTGCACACACTTTTTGCTCCTGGCTGAGCGCCTTCTGAGCTCGCCCCAAACCCATCTCCGGTGACTCTTGAAAGGCCATTAGGGCCACAAGAATTTAGCGAATCCGAAAACAAAAATATTTTAGACCTTTAAGATCTAAGTATCAGTTTTGTTAGTTCCACCTTTCTGTGTGTCTCATAACGAAGTACAGTGAAATCAACAAGACATGAGCTTTGCGTTTGTGTAAAACCACACCGATAGTGTGCAGTGCGAACCATTTCCGCGACCGGATTGGACGATTCGGCACCCACTCACACAGATGCAAAGCTCATGTCTCGTTGATTTTACTGTACTTCCATCGGTGCTACGAAGAGGAGCAGCCATCATAGTACTTATAGCAAGTACTACGAATTTACGAATTAATTAGAGGCCCCCATAGACCATCAATTATATTGTGTAATTTTATGGATTGCACAATGTTTTTGATACTTTAGGGTGTGTATTGAAACGTGTTTGGGTGCAATACGCCATTCAATAATAATTTTATTATATGTTTATTATATATAATTTTATTTTTAAGCGGTATAATTTTATTATATGTCTAGGGGCCAATACAATATAATATAATAGGTAATCAAATTCCCACCTGGGGTTTCTACAATCGCACCTCCCGTCACAGAAGTGCGGTCCATCCGCATTTCTTCGATACGGTCGAAAAATTATTTTATACCGCGAACCCGTAGGCTGTGGAACGAACTGCCTCAACAGGTCTTTCCATTAAGCTACGAATATGGGGTTCTTCAAGAAAGCTGTGAATAGGATTTTGCAAAATCGGCGGCGCACCCTCATGCCCCCTGGTGTTGGAAGTGTCCATGGGTGGCGATAACACTTATCATCACGTGGGACCGCTTGCTCGTCCGCCCACTTCTATATATATAAAAAAAAATATCCAACCTTTACAAAACAATCAATGAGGGATATGATGAGTTCCAAAGGATTTTGTATTTTTTCAAACGCTCGATTGACTAATGGTTTATTTAATAAAGTATTTTATTGAATATAATAGGCTTATATTCGTAGACAGTGCTGTTGTTCAATCTTTATAACTATATATAAAAACATTTCTTAAAAATAGCCAGTCTATGCTCCATCAGTGCACGTCTATGCGTAAAGCGCGCGTCCATTCTGAACGATTTGATTGAGTCTACAGTTTACGTTCAACAGTGCTCGCTTGTTATTTCCACACCTCAAAACTTCCCACTATCGCCTCCTAACAGCCTCAACCACCACTGAACCGTCCATAGAGAAATCATGCTTAACCGGTCGGCACAAAGTTAAATTTAAAGTGGGTGAGCGTGCGTAGTTTAATCTAGAATCTGGCTTGGTAAATTTGACAGGTTTATCGACTCCCGAACGCTTGCCTCGTATGGGAAATGAAGTGCAATCGTTTACCGTTTCCTGACAATCTAATACACTATTGTGTAGTTTATTAGTTATTTAGTAAAGAGATTTGAGGTTACCATTTGCACGCAGTATAGTTTAACGCTCCGGGTCTAAATTTTCTTTATGGTTAAAACGTTTTGGCCAATTTATTGTTTTATTGTGCTCGCAAACAATGTATTATTGGAATACAAGTCGCGAATAATATAATATGTTCAAGCTTATTGCCATTAGAAGTCATCAGGCGTTTATCAATGTCATTAAATTATTACTTAATGAAACATTTCTGAATAAAAAAATACACTAAAGTTATTCTTATTAAATTTCGTAAAATTAATAGTATTTTTACATGATGGGCCTTCAGACAGACAAGCAATAAGCCCAAAAAATCTTGTTTGTTTTAAAAATTGATTTTATTTCAAATTTTATTTTATTTTGGCAATTACAAACTTAAAAATCTTACAATGGCAGGATGTCATCCAATTTTTTAATACTAATTATATTAAATGTATGTCTGATTGAATCAATTAAATACTAAGTTATTTGCGCTATCATAAGTATTTATCTCAATAGGCATTGAATAGTAACATGTATTAGTCACTGTTAGGAAACCGACTATGTTCCTTTTCTCCCACTTCGTCCTATTCCGCCAAACATGGCAACACTGACAGTTCGATGTCTGTCCGCGAGTGCGGTTGTTACGCTTAGATTCAAAAATCAAAAATTGTGGTGTCTGTATGGAGAGAAAATTACCGAACCAGCTCATAACCCACAACGAGGTGCCCCGGGGCTGGAGACAAGCATAAGCTAATACCTAATATAGAGCTAATACCTCGAAGAGTATCGTACACACTTTATTAACTTACAGCTCAGTCAACCAAATGGTCTCCTCTCCCAATAAATCCTTCCACATCACCTTTGACTATTTCGTCATTAAAGTAATATATCGTCGTATAACTAGTGCCGGTAGGAAGCGATCTGTCAAGCAAGCGACGAGTCCATCGCTCATGGTCTAACGAGGACGATAACAGTCTAATGGACATGGACTTTGTATCTGATTACATTAACAGTAGAAAATGTTAGTGGTTAAAAAATATTTACTATCATTGTGATCGTCTATCGTCATCGTTTATTAAGCGGTGGTAAAATAATTAATCATGCATTGGAGAAAAAACTAAAATTAAAAATTTCATGAAGCATTTGTAACTCGCCACTAGATGCAACACATCAACTTCTATACCGTTCAATCGATCGCAAAAATCATATCGACGGCAAAACAGAATAATTTGTGATTTTATATACAGGGGTAAATAAATATACACGGGCAGGACAACGTCTGTCGGGTATAGCTAGTTTAATATATAAGGCAATACAAATAATAAGTCAATAAGTCAATCAATACCAACAAAATATTCGTGAATTACAATTATTAGTAAATTACCGGTGAACGTCTTCAAGTAATCTGTCAACGTGATCGGAGAGCGTCCCACACTGCGTGTACCGGACACGATCTCCTTTCCAGGACTCAAATGGACCTAAATATATTATGATGAAAATACCGAAAAAGAACTGTAATTTTGGTGCAGCTCTTCAGCCCAATTACGCTAAAAATACCCGCTTCTTAATGACATGACTCGTCTTAGTTATTCTAAGATTGACTGGAAGAGTTTCCTTCCAGCAATAAGTCCGCTTTTGTACTTACGGTAATATTGTATTGTCTTATTGTAATATAATTCATTATAAGTACTAATAAAATAAAAAGTCGTGTGGTATAGGTCGGTTTTAGAATAGCATCATCTCATTTCCTCCACCAGCTGGGTGTTGTAAAAGGCTACTAAGGGATCACAATGCGGCTACAAGCTGAGGAACTCCACAGCCTGCAAAATAGTGGACTTGCAAACCCGCTTGGACAGAGTGGCGTATTGAGGCCTTACAAGTACGTACCTCATGAATAAGACAATGTGTATGGGGAAGCCCATGTCCAGCAGTAGCTGCTAAAAGGACCAGTTACAATAAGAAACAACAACAACACTTTTTTTTATTTCGTAATCCAAATATATCTTTCTCCCGCCAGTATAAATTAGGATGTACTTAACACTTGTACAGTATTAATCTGAAGCAAAAGTGCTAAATGATGGATCGTTGCGCCCGCGCTGACAGTTCTCTGAAAACGAACCGCTGTCTCGCACAATTGTGTGTGATTGATCATAATTTAATCTCGTTGTTTCGAATGAAGTTCGTATTTATATTGTTGGTATAACAAAAATGTTTGCAGTGCCATGAGTGGTTTGCAGGCCATAAAACACCGCGCTGGTCATTGTGAATTGGTGAGTCTACTCGTTTTTTTTTGGGCGATTTCGACTCCACGGCTTGTTATAAGGTAACCACTCTGGCAAGGTGTGTGGTGGAGAGCTCTAAGAGAGGCCTATATCCAACAATGGAGAGACATCGACAGATGTCTCTGTCAATATGGTCAATATGGTATGGTATGGTAACATAAATGTTGCCGTTCCCGTCGTTTACTAATATTTTTACAAATAATACAAATTATTTGTAATCTCATCCTATCCTATCACTCCCCATTTTCCCAACCCTTTCTCCAAATCTACTCCTACATTTTTAAAGGTAGGCAGCACATCCGGGTGCGTGCCAACGTTTGCCATTCTGGACTGAAGTTGGCATGTACCCCATATGGGTACATCCATCGGCGACAGTATCCACTTACCACCAGGTGAACTGTATGGTCGTCTGCCGCCTTCTTCCTATAAAAAAAGCAAACGGGCGATGAGGGAGACGAGGTAACATATTTGATAACAAACTATTCGCAACTACATGTTTTAAATGTGCGCCCTTAGCGTTCGATCGCTACAAGTAACTACTCATAAGAAACCAAGTTCCCGATCGTCAAAACTAAACGTGTACTTCGGGCCTAAAATTTAAACTTCTCAAGTATAAGGCACCAACTACACGAGCGAGTCTCTCGCTTTTGATATTCTGGCCTGTGCCAGTAATTTCAATAGTAATTATATCCATATCCGTAGCGTAAGTATCCATATCCGTAAGTAGTTACTATTGAAATTAGTGGTACAGGCCAGAATATCAAAGCGAGAGACTCGCTCGTGCGATACGCCACTATCTACACGGCGATATGCCAGCGATATCCGTCGTGTGTAGAGACGCCCTCGGCGATATCCATATTATTTACTCGCTCGTGTAGATGGCGTATAAGTCAAATAGACCTTTGACGTCTCATTTGTCATTTTCGAGTGACAAGCGTAATCTTTCTTTTATTTGGTTAACCCTTGTACACACAATGAAATCAATTGAGCAGAAAGGAAGTCCTAAATATATTCCTCCGGTGAGCTTATCTTATTTACAAAATCTGTCAGTTTGACAGTCGTCGGCGCACACGTTCGTTTGCATAAATACATTTTATTCATCGACACCAGAGAAAACCACAATAAAGAAAATATGAAGCAGGGAATCTTAGTGCTTACATTGATTATCACAAATATAAAATCCCAATCACAAATAAATAAATAAATAATGCACAAACACTAGGCATTTTGAAGTTTAATAAACTATCACTATTAAATCACAAAACTCATAATACAACGGTACATAATATTTACATTAATCAAACATAAACTCAACCATCACTACTCGAGTTCCAATCAAAAAATTTTTTTCCCTTCAATTGTTATAGCAATGGTGCAATTAGCACATTCTGCCAGTATCAAGTTCTCTACGTAATTAAAGTCAAAATATGTAACACAATTTGTCAATATCCTGTCATGTCGAAGTAAGTTAGAAGTCGCTCAGTAAAGTGAATACTGAGGATAATCGCTCAGTACAGTACATAGTTTACTGAGAACAGAAAAGTTGGACTCATTAGAAGCAAACGAAAATGTTTTATATGTTTTTATTTGTTTCTCACATACAATACTCACTTTGAAGTTTAATACACTATCCCTAGTAAAACACAAAACCCACAATACAATTTTTATGATAATCAAACAAAACCTTAATCTTCCTTCTCGAGTTCGCGCAATTAATATCAGGACTTATATTCTATTGTAACTTATTGTTACACAGATTTCATACTGTTATTTAAACTGCCGCCTCACACATTTAAACAAACATGACTTGGGCTATTGAAAACAAACCTCTGTTCCAAATTTAAATTAAGTCTTAATTCGAATGTTTATCCAATAGTAACATTTCGAATGATATTTAAATTCGAAACAGTTTTATTTTTTCCGTAATCATAATGTTCTGCTTCTGGGATCACTTCATATATTTACTTACAGTACTCTAAATAAAACTGTATTGTGTAGATAATAGGGTTAGTTTCCTAATGCAGTTACCAGTGTTTTGTTAAAAGTGTTTGGAATCATATTGCGCGGTGAGCGGACGCGGTGGCGAACGTATAATTTTAGAACAGAATGCATTGGGCGGATGTGTGTACGAGGTGTATTATTGCAACGGTTTTGCTCCATTTTATTGCTGGCAACATTCTTGTTAGCGTTGTCGTTATAAGGCTTACTACAAACTAACTATAGAGTAACCTCGGCCTGTGTCTCTCCACTGCTGAATATAGGCCCCTCCCAAGGCTCACCACACTCAATCTTCGGCACTTCTCATCCACCAACCACCGGCGAACTTCTTCAAGTCATCGGTCCATTTGCGGCAAACTAGCATACAGTCCACCTGATGGTAAGTGGATACTGTCGTCCATAGACATCCGCGATACATGCCAACATCGGTCCAGAATGACAAATGACATTCTGACAAAACGCCCCCGGATGCGCTGCCCGCCTTTGCATATTAAGGAATGGATTGGGAGAAAGGGTCGGGACAATGGGGAGGGATAGGATGGGACGGGAATGGACTCTGGCATATCTCACTCACTACCGAAAGAAGTACGTACATTGGGGAAATACGAGAAAGTAGGAAATGCAGTACATTTCAGGGTAGTCTTCTGTGAGAGAGGGGTAACGTGGCCAGCCGAGTGCGCCTAGCGGCGGTGGGAATGCAGCATGCTCTCCCCCCCTAATTTAACTTAAAGCTTTAAAATCGTTAACTGTTGGCTAAAATTCTTTTATTTCTCATTCTGTTGTTTACAATATGTATTTTCTCACCGCTTTCATTTATAAGCTATAAATGAAACAAAATCATTCTTGAACCGAGACGAGCTCGCACAGCGGCTGTGGGAATGCAGCGTGCACTCTCCTCCAATTAATAAACTATTAGTAATTAGTAACTAAGGGGGGTAGATAATGACTTTAAAGAAGAGGTAGGCCATGCAATAAAGTTCACATAGGAATGCAATAAAGAACTTTCATTAATTCAATAATGTGTCCATTTAATAAAAGTGTGTAACAAGCTTAATTATTTCAGATATAATTTTAGGTAAACAATTACAAATGCTATACTACAATTATGAGTAATCCTTGAGTTATTGTGTATACTTTCGGAATAATAAGAGTTGAGACTCAACTGTGTTATCTGAATAAAATAAACTTGTTTTTGTTACGATTTGTATTTCTGATCCCAATCGTACAATTTGAATTGTTTTAAGTTATTTTTAAATGATATTATAAAACGGTTATAGATAGTTTGATTTCGTGCAATAAATCAATTGGTAATAATTTATTTATAATAAATGTAATAACACAAGTACTTTATGCATTTACATTTATTACCCGGGTATGTATTCATTTGAATTTTACATTAATGAATATACATGTTTATATATCTTATGGTACTGTTTTTATTAATATACATCTGTACAGACTAAGCTTGCGTACTTATATACTACGTACTAATTTTCTGTTTCCAGGTTTGCTGGTAGCATTGGATAACATCTCCGAATGACATAAGCTTCCCTTTTTCCACTTACTTTTTCTCTTTCAAACATTTTATTAGTTTCCTCTTTCATTTAGACTTAAATGTAGTCATTATAAATATGACTATTATTTGTATCTACATCAAACAAATATTTCCACACAAAATTCTCCGCGCTCTAAATTAAACTACTAACTAAACAATCCGAAAGCCTATGTTCACTGAATGCTCCTATGAATTCAGTAAAAGTTCTAAAATATCGATAACATGCGTTGTTATGCTGACGTCAGTACTGGTGAAGCTTTATATAAGGGCCGTGCTAATATCCCTCCGGCCGAGATGTAAAAGAGTCGCGTAAGGTTTGTATCCGAAATCGAGAACTCCTTAGACAGTCTTGAATTGGGGTAAATTTAACTTGGTCAAATTCAACCCCAGTAAGACACAAGTCTGTGCATTCATCGCTAAGAGCTCCATTTGTCGTGGCGCCTCAATTTTGGAACATTCCTCTCACGATCTCCGAGAGTTTTGGTATCCTTGGCATCGATAGTTTTGGTGTAATCTGGCGAGCAAGACAAAAAACAAAAAAGCTCGGTGTACTAAATAGAGCAAAGCGGTACTTCACTCCTGGGCAACACTTGTCGCTTTATAAAGCTCAAGTTAGACCCCATATGGAGTACTGTTCACACCTCTGGGCCGGTGCACCGAAGTATCAGCTGGACCCTCTACTTCGTCCAACGACGCGCTATCCGAATTGTCGACGATCCGACTTTCACAGGTGATTTATAGTCGCTCAGCATCAGCAGAGATGTTCCATCTCTCTACGTTTTCTACCGCCTTTATAATGGAGGATGTTCCGAAGAGCAATTCAATTTGATGCCAACTTCGTGTTTTTACCATCGCACCGCTCATTGTCGTCGTGCGTTTCGTCCGCACTTCCTTGACACAGAGTCGCTGCGTACTGTGCGGTCTACGATTTCCGTTACGCTACGATATGGGGCTCTTCAAGAGAGCTGTGAACAGGTTTCCGCAAGGTCGGCAGAGCACCCGTAAGACCCCCGGTGTTGCAGATGTCCATGGGCGGCGGTGACCACTTACCATCATGTAGCCCGACCACTTGTCTGTCATCCATTCTATAAAAAGAAATCTATGTCCCTACTAAAAGCTATCAAAGGTTATACTAAAAGCATACTTAAGGGGTAATGATAATTGTAATTTTAGTTTAATTGATTCGGTAATAACAACAACGAACTGAACGCAATCAGCGAATCAGCACAACAGATCGTAAATCACGCCCGCATGCCGCAAATCAACGGTATTGGAGTGGCTAATGATTGAAATAGGTCACAGACTAATTGATGATGCTGGTTGATTTCAATCAGAACACAGTATCTAATCACGAACACTAAAAGGCATTCACGACATAATAAAAGTGAATGATAAACAAATTTTTTTTTCAATATTTTTCAGGGGTTTAAGATCAAGGATTTAAAAAAAATTGCTTAGAATGTGTAATTGGCAATAATATCGTGTTTTAAAAGTTACCATGCCATCAGTTAATGTTCATCCATTGCTGGCCTCTTCCAAAGCTCGCCACGACACATGATCTCATCCAACCACCAAATGTGACACAAATATGACTTGTCCATATTTATAGGTGACTTAAGTTCATTGGCGAATCTCCTCGTTTAGGATCTTATGTAGCAAAGAAACTCCGAGTACAGCTGTCATTATCTTCTATTATATTAGTGACACATTGAAGCTAGAAATTAATAGCAAAGGAATGTTTGCCTGACCAGGAATTGAACTAGAACCTTTCGCTTGGCAGGTAGAGGCACTACCAACCGGGTTAATGGGTCGTCAGTTTCGCGAATCACGCCAGTAAATTAGTAAGTGCCAATGACGTAGTGTTGTATGAAGTGATTGATGGAAGTAGATCGAAACCTGACTGGTTGTTGAAGTACAAAAAAAAGTGCGTTACTAAGTCATTTCTTAGATTTTGAAAGCACAAGACCTCATTTTCATATACGCAACCATCGGAGATTTTCGGAATCATCTGCAGAGCAAGACAAAACTTGGTAGTGAAAAGCTCGGTGTACTGAATAGAGCGAAGCAGTATTGCACTCCGAGGCAACGCTTGTCGCTTTATAAAGCTCAAGTTAGGCCCACAGGAGTACTGCTCACACCTCTGGGCCGGTGCATCGAAGTACCAGCTGGACCGTTTTGACTCCGTCCAACGACGCGCTATCCGAATTGTCGACGATCCCACTCTCACGGGTGGTTTAGAATCGTTCAGCATCGGTGGAGATGTTGCGTTTCTCTGCGTATTTTATTTACCGCCTGTATAATGGGGAATGTTTTGAAGAGCTGTTCAATTTGATGCCAACTTCGGATTTTACCATCGCATCGCTCGTCATCGTCGTGCGGTTCATCCGCACTTCCTCGACACAGTCGCTGCGTACTGTGCGGTCTAAAAGACACTTTATACCGCGAACCCGAAAGTTGTGAAATTAATTTCCAGCTGACATTTTTCCATTACGCTACGATATAAAGCTCTTCAATAAAGCTCTGTACGATATAAACCCGCAAGTCCCTTGTTATTGCAGGTGTCCACGGGTGGCGGTGACCACTTATCATCATGTGTAAAAAGGTCTTCTGCCATCTATTCTATAAATATTTTTTTTCTCTTTTTTTTTTATATATACTAGTGGGCGGACGAGCAAGCGGTCCCACGTGATGGTAAGTATTACCGCCGCCCATGGACACCTGCAACACCAGGGGGTATGCGGGCGCGCCGCCGACCTTGCAAAATCTTATTCACAGCTCTCTTGAAGAACCCCATATCGTTAGATAGATTACGTGACGTTTGTAGGAGAATATTGGCATATCTGTAATTAAATGTATACGATAAATGTTACCACAATGTCCTGTGTATGTATATAGTAGATAAGCCTCAATAAATAAATTCAAGTATCAAAATTATTATTCCAACAATGTTTAGTGACAATCTTTTTTTTTTTTTAGTTTGCTGGTCTTTTCCAGTATCAACTTTCATTTGACTCTAAAGCTAAAGAAGCGAATATTGCCCGTCGAATGTTAATATTGGAAGCGATGAATGACAGCTCAATTCGCTAACATTCAGAATTAAGTCATTAAACGGTCTCCAAAGACATGTCCTGCCGTCGCACACTCACCATGTATTTGTATGTCGTAAAGCGACGACACGTCCAACCGCTCTTACAAACGCGCGAAAGTTTATTCTGATGCAATAGTACGAATCGAATGCGATGTCGAAGCAAACAAGACACCAATAAGAAGTGATAAATGGTATTAATTGGGATTTATATTGTCTATCATTTTGTCAGTAGTCAATTATTTATTTCTTTAAAAATTATGGATACTTAATAGAGGTCTTATTCTAAGAGATACATACGTATTCTGTCAGGATAATGACTTGCAAGTGTTGTCGTTAAATTGTTTAATTATATACTTTAACCAACACGGCGGCTCTTAATCCGCAATGTCGAGTAAAATAAGAAAATTATTCGCGCATAAAACCCATTTAATAGATAAATAAATAATTTTGAAATTCGCACAATTTCGTATGTTAGCACAATTTCATATGTTAACACAATTACATATGTCAACACAATTTCATATGTTAACAATTAACACAAAAACATTTCAATTAAATATGCTATGTCAAACACAACTGCCACCAGAATACGCCCGCATGAATCACGCATTCCGCGAGGATTTTCGTTTTAATTTCATCACAAGTTAATTTTACGGCCGCTCGTAAATAAAGACGTTGGCTTATATTAATTGTGGGTATTTTTAGACTTTAATGTCCAAGTTGAAAACAAACAAATAAAGTAACACACTGTATCCCATTTTCTCTTATACTCATCAAATCAAAACTCCTCTTTTTGCAAAATTAAACGTGTGTACCCGCCTACCGCTCCCGCATGACGCATTGTGTTGTTCTCACATTAAATACAATTCCCAAATCCGGGATTATGTGTATCAAATAATATAATGCACGGTGTCGTCTCCAAGTGGGCTGCCTTTTGTGCTGAATGAATGCGAGGTAAAGCGACGCGGACGGCAAAATTATCGCGTAGCGTCTTGGAGCACGTTTCCTTCTCTCATGATTTTACAAAGAAATTTTAAACTATAATCTGTTCAATCTGATCATATACCCTACACGCACACACGCTAACACTTTGTATAGCGGATGGATGGCTACCATCCGAAGCCATGATCATAAAAGATATCGTAGTACATACAAAGAAGCATATGTCTCATGTGAGGTCATGACAATTCCTGAGAGTCATAACCCTCCCTCTCCCTCGTTTAATACATACATACGCACAGAAACACAAACACAGAGAAAGGGGGTGTTAGCATTTTTCTTATTAATCCCTTTATCGAAGATTTTGTATTATTTTTAACTATAAGAGCGTGAATAAATGTTTTCTTTCTCCTTCTTCTTTCAATGTCTTGTGCCTGGAGAGATCTATAACACTTTATGGAAACATGTTCAGTGCAACTATTTATTCTTATTTTACTTTTATTGTTCATAAATATTTTTCTTTAATTTTCTAATAAAACTTAATTATAAAATTTAGGATCTTGCCGAAACACTTTAATTACAAAAAGCGGAAATTTCCTCTTCGCTTTTTTCTAAAATAAATGCATTTATAGATTTTCAGGGCATTTATATTTATATCATTTATATTACTTTCGTAATAAATCAGTTAATTATTTATATCACTGTACTTTTAAAAACACATTAATCAAATTGACTGCTAACTCTCCAACTATAAATAGGTTGTTACGACATTTCGTAGCTAACAGGTACTACTTCTAAAAAATACAATAAAATTTACCTATTTGATTTTGGGAATGGTATATTTTTACGAATATCCATAATTTTTACTGGGATAAAATTATTGCAATCACTAGCATAGCATATATTACGTATGCACATACTTGGAGGAGCAGAGACAGATATGTACCTACATCAACATTTATAGACCTAAATCTCGATCAAGCTGTCCCACCATAACTTCGTTATCCCATCACCCTTCCGAGCCTGACGCCCCCACTTTACGGTAATTAGCGAAAGAGGGGACACACGGAGATATTTCAGGACGCGCCCGTCACGACTATAAACAGCCCAAAATTTTTCAACAGACTTACAATAATTATCCTCAAAATTAAACTATGACTGTTTAGTCCTTAGATACTTTTAATTACATACGCTCTTGTTTACGCAAACTAATCACGTAACCAACCCAAGTCGCAAAATGTACTCATAAAATGGTATGAAAGTCAAAACGTACACACATACCAAAAAAAGAAAAAAAGAATGAAAAAATACTTAACTTAATGACTATCCCATTTATTTATTAACCATCTCCCTTAAATCCCACTCAATCGTTTTTTCCAAATTCACTCCTACTATGTCTACAAATAGATGGCGTATCCAAGGGAGCGACATCATTCATCATTCTTGGTTGATGTTATCGCGCGCAAGTTTTGCGGTTATTCATAAAATTCACATTCAGCTATTCATTATCTGTTCGTCTGATGCCTCCTTTTTATAAAAAGGGTCAAAACCAGAAAGCAGAAACACTTTAAAATTACTCTACCAGCTCACGTAATCTTAACTTCAATAAACACAACAGACTGGGGGCATTTATTGAATAACATGTTGGCAGGTATCGCGGACGTCCTTAAACAACAGAATCTACTTACCGCCAGGTAGATTGTTTGCTCATCTCGTTGGCAACGTATCAGAAAGAATGCAATTAATAAGCTGTTGAAGGTTTTTTGTTTTCATAATATACATTTTCAAGCTTAAACAAGGATTAGTTAAAAATGGCACGGCCTCTGATGTAGACAGGATCAATCTGTCGTTAAAGGCTGTAGACATCAGATTAACACAAAAATTTATGTTCTTTGTTTTTTTAATTGCCATTTAATTTAATAATAATAATATTTTAATAAATACTCTCTATAGCATACAAATAGTTATTACATGTGCACATATCTTTAAATGACAGAATACAATATTGGACCTTATCGCTAAGGCGATCGCTTACCGGCAAACTTTTGGATACAGAAAAGTAAAAAAAGTATACTGCAAACTATTGAAATTTACACGTAGAATTATGTTCAATATATACCGACTATATCAGTAATATATCAGTATTCATATGTTGATGTCAAAAAAATAATTTTCTTTCCTTCAATTAGATAACAAACTGCAATCCTTTGAAGGCTCTGTAACCGCTGCGGGCGCGGTTCACAATCGCTTCGTATGTTTCACACTAACGTAAATTACGTCAAGTGACGCGTGGACGAGGACGGTTAACGCGAGTAATGAATGGTTACCACATATTGCCAGGGTTACGATGTGATCAATTTATGAGAGTTGTCATAAAGAAGTGATAACGTTTTTATTCTCATAGAAGGTATGAACAAATCAAAGTGAAAAATTTGTCAAAGAACTAAAGGCAATGACTCTGCCCTGGGAAAAAAAGGCTTTGTAATATTTGTAACGAAAGCTGTGAAGAGGATTCTGCAAGGTCGGCAACCGCACCCGCAAGCCCCCTGGTTTGCAGGTATCCATGGACGGCGGTGACCGCTTACCATCGTATGGCCCGCTCGTCTGCCATCTATTCCATAAAAAACATTTAATTCGAAAATTAATAATAAAACATTGTTATTCTTTTTGATTTATCCAAAACTCCAAGATTCTAGCTTGTTATTTGGCTGCTATTCATCCGATTATTGTAAAATATACATAAATTATTGGAACATTTGTTTTTAATATTATATTATAAAGAAAATAAAACATAATTACCATACTTTCTCTAATAAGACCAGATAAGAGTCCGGAAATACGTAATTTATAAAGGTAACACCGCAATTATGCGAATATGCCTGTTAGAACACAAGTAACGTGTACCGCAAACGGTGCGTACGGAATTATTAACAAAATTAAAATGTACCTAAACGCGTTGAGAGCGTACTTCGGTAGCGTTAAAGTAATTATGAGGAGACGTTTTTGGGTTAAATGGCACTTTTAGTTGCTGTATGCTTGGATCCTTAAAGGCTTCGGGCACACAGAACGCGGGGCGATTGCGTGTTGAGTAAAACACGAATCAAAATGAAAGACATCACATCATAACAGCAACGGTTTGATCAGGCAAGCGATTAATATAAAAGAGAACAATCGACGGTTAAAATTTGTCGTGTAAGCTAGGTACTAAACAATAACAAAAAAGGAGGCAAATCGTTCCAATAGCCATACAAAAAGGATAAAACAAATTTCTGTTCAGACATTTGAAAAGTTCAGACGTCGGTTGAGTCAAATAGACTCCCAATAACGTCAAGGGCGTTGTTTCGGGGCCAAGCACTCCGGGACATCATATTGGCCTACCGAGTAAAAAAAGCGCGTAACAACATGCTTGCAGAACTCGCCGCTACCTTGCATGTCCGGTGACTCTTGAAAGGCCATTAGGACCACAAGAATTTAACCATTCCGAAAAAAAAACTCGCCGCCACCTACTGCTACGTCTCTCCTGCCACAGCACAACTAATAGTACAAGTACAGAAGGCTCACTCCCTAAGAACGCTCTGAATTCACAAAAAAACATTCCTACAAATTAAAATTTCGTTTAGCGCGAGCGAAATTGAATCCTACGCGCATCGGAGAAAGGCGATATTACACTGAACCTTGAAGGTCATGCACACAATGACGCTCCGTGCGTGAATCGCGGGGTTGTCACCCATAATTATAATATAACTCATTATAGTAGTTTTGTTCATTTTAAAACTCAATTTTGAATTTGTTCTAAAATTAAATTAAATAAAAAGTATTATACCTACTTACACGATATGATGGTAGTTATTAAATGCTTTTATTTATGCGTGTGTTACAAAGAGCTCGCGGCAACCGACTGAAATAAACCCCTGCGCAGGGGCCCATCGCTGTACGCATATCTTTGAACCTAAAGTTCGGAATGAGCCAGGCCTGCTCCTACTTTGCGCCTTCGCTCCCGTTTGGTGTCGCCGCTCTTGCTTGGCATTGCCGTACTCGTTTGGTGCGCCGCGCCTACTTGATATCACCTCTCTGAGTGGACACCGCCACTCTTACTAGACGTCGCCGCTTCTAATTGAAGGGCTGCCTCGAACGCGACACCCCTTACTCCAGCGCTTCGCCTGCCTACAGACGTCACTGCGAACTGCAGGCGATTAGATCCGGTCTCCTCCGCATCGTCGCCCACTTTTATGTGCACACATATTAACTTTTTCTATTAACCAGGAATTCGACTTTCTTTTCACTGGATTCCTCCTTGGATATAAAAAAAAACCTTACTTCTGGTTGCATAAAATGTGCCTTAGATAGTCTACCTTACTTCCTTGAAGAACACTAATCATTTCATATACTTACTTATCTTATTCCTAAATTTATTAGGTAACCAACAGTATACAATATCAACTACAAATATTATTAATTTCTATATATATATAGCTATGACACGTGATCTATATACAATTGTACAGTTTATAAATCTACCTATATTTAACAGTCTACAATCTTACTTAATAAAAATCTAACACTGACTGACTGACAGACAATGCACAGCCTAAACCGGTGGGTCCAGAAGCATGAAATTTTGCACAGGAGTTCCTTATATGACGTAGGTGAGCACTAAGAAAGAATTTTTGAAAATTCATCCCCTAAGGGTGTAAAATAAGGGTGTAAAAGTTTCTGAGATGTTGCCGATGAAATTTCTTATCGGGCACACGGCTAGTATGAGATAAGTTATGAACATAATCCAAAAATATATGTGCCTATACGAATTACCATAGTACGTACCCGCGCTAGGGCAGCAGTTAACTTTGATGATGCGATTAGCGCGCGCCCTCGAGGCAGAGGGCCGCAGGGCTAGCGAGTTGTTTCACCGCATTTAACATACATTTGCGAAGTGTACGGATTTGCCCCGGATTTGAAACTTTGTTTAGCAATTACAAATACTAGTGGTAACTCAGGCTCCAATTTCATTTATAACTAACTTAAAATAATTAAAAATAATAATAAATAGTTATTGTACAAATTGCTCATATATGTTGAGCGTGTTGTACAAATTTTGTCTCTGTGAGTATTGTGTTACTATCGCGGATCGCAAGGTTAATTGATGCGTAGTACGATATATTGACCAGCCAGACAATGACAGAGCCGTCTTTAGGCATGGACCGGCTGGGGCAGGGTTAAGGTTAAGGTGGCCCCGTGATTTTGGAATGAAATCAAATATCTGCTCTTTGCCTTCGACTTGAAATTAAAAAAATAATGATAAACTTGTACATAGAGTAAAATCAACTTATAAAATATCTATCTAAAACTAAACTAACGTAAATATAATATCTATAATTAAAACAATTATAGTAATAAATAAAAATAATGAAAATAATAATTACCGTCCATTATTATAAAGCGTACTCAATATATATATGTAAAGAAACTATATTTCTTTAATTTGTACAGCGCTCTTCTGTCGGTAAACAGTGACCATGTACTCCATAGAGGGCGCTGTGAATAATGGCGGCCAACAAGGTTGGTATAGCAGCTGATGTTTGGAAGTTGACAGAACTCACGGTCATCGAGTATATTGTTTGATTATTATAAAAATTGTATAACAAGGAATTGATAATTATTATTATTATTATAATATATAAAGCTCGATTACCACTCACTCACTGACTGACTCACCTATAGTTGATCTCCGGGTTCCCGCCTGGTGGGTGAGGAACTTTAAATGAGAAAGTACGCGGATGGGTCCCGTGACCACCAGAAAAATCCGACTTCTGCAACTTGTCCAAACCTCAGGAAAATGTCAAACGGCCCGGCCAAACGGTAGGAGGTGCGCGGGGGGTGCTCGACCAAATGTCACAGGGAACCGCCGGCAGATGCCAGGGGGCGTCGCGAAAATTTGAATTTCGAACGTCCAGCATCGCCTCCATACAAAATGAAATCACTCGTAGTTTTAAAACGGTAAGAGGTAGGGGGGAGGTGCTCGACCAAATGTCATTCGGGCCGGGGTGGGTCTTCTCGTGGGCAAAAATTTTTTTCAAAATGGCGGATTCAAGATGGCGGCCGTTTTTCAAGTTTGTCCCAGGGGGGTGGAATTTGGCATCCGGGGGGTCGGGGGGGCCCTGACTGAGAATTTCGGGTCGGTTTTTCGATCCCGCCATTTCCAAGATGGCGGCCGTCAATTGAAATTTCAAATTTAAATCGGCCAATACTCCCGCGAGGCCGGAGGCCGAGACCAGCGAGCGAGGCAGCAGGCCGAGTTCGCCCAGGAGCTGCACCGGGGGCGGGCCCGTCTCTATCCGGTGGACCTTCAGCTCGACGGTCGACGGCCTGCCCAAACGGTGAGAGGTAGTCGCATGGTGCTCGACCGAATGTCATAGAGAACCGCCGGCACTTTGACGAGAGCGCCATAAAAATTCAAAATGGCGGATTCAAGATGGCCGCCATACAAATTTATTTTGACCGTATCTCCCAAACGGGTGGAGATATCGGATCGGGGCTCAAACTAATATGAGGGGGCAAGTCGATGTCCTTCCACTGGATGAAATTTTTTTTCCAAAATGGCGAATCCAAGATGGCGGCCATTTTTTAAATTCTTCCGATCGGGATGAAAATTAATACCTGGGGGGTTCAGGGGACCCTGATTCGGGATTTAGGAACTTTTTTTTTATTCCGCCATTTTTCAAGATGGCTGCCATACAAAGTGGAAATTTCGATTTTGGGGTCCGAGGGCATTTGAGAGGCGGTAGGCCGAATCAGACGGGGGGTGCGGGGCGGATTTTCCCCTCGTTAGAAACTATGGTCATTGGGAAAACTGGGTAGAAAAAAAAATCCAAGATGGCGGACAGAAAATGGCGGAAATTTAAAAAAAAACTTTTGGGAATTTAAATATTCCTGGACGAACGTGTTTCAAGGTGGAAAATTGGGGAGGAAATTGGCTTCCGGAGAGTTCCCATTAGTTATTTAGGGTAGGTGCCGAGATTTCCCAAGATGGCCGCCATACAAAATTCTTTCGACGACAGATCCGGAACGGTTAGAGATATCGGATTGGTGCTCAAACTAATATTGTTTATCATGACGATGTCTTTCTACTGAGGGGAAAATTTATTTCAAAATGGCGAATCCAAGATGGCGGCCATTTTCCGAATTCATCCGATTCGGATAAAAATTGATATCTGGGGGGCTTAGGGGATCCTGACTAAGGATTTGTAATTATTATTTGTATTTCACCCTTTTTGAAGATGGCGGCTATACAGCGAGGCCGCAGGCCGAGCTCCGCGTAGGGCGAAGCCCGGAGCGTCCGAACTCTACCACCGTGTATCTTACGCGAGGCCGAAGGCCGAGCTGCGTTTCACGAGGCCGCAGGCCGAGATCCGCGTAGGGCGAAGCCCGGAGCGATCGGACTACGGTTCCACTAGCCGCGCACGTTGTGTAACTTACGCGAGGCCGCAGGCCGAGCTCCGCGTAGGGCGAAGCCCGGAGCGACCGGACTACGGTACCACCAGCCGTGCACGTTGTGTAACTTACGCGAGGCCGCAGGCCGAGCTGCATCTAACGAGGCCGCAGGCCGAGCTCCGCGTAGGGCGAAGCCCGGAGCGACCGGACTACATTTTTCAGCAATTTTTCAAGTTGTCCGATCCGGATGAAAATTGATATCTGGGGGGCTCAGGGGACCCTGATTAAGGATTTATAGTTATTTCCAAGATGGCCGCTTTGAAAAATTCTTCGGATGACATCTTCGAAACGGTTAGACATATCGGATTGGTGCTCAAACTAATATGGTTTATCATGACGATGTCTTCATATTGGGATATATTTTTTTTATGATGATGAATCCAAGATGGCGGGGATTTTTCAAATTCATCCGAGCCGAATGAAAATTGATATTTGGGGGGCTGAGGGGACCTTGATTAAGGATTAATAGTTATTTCCAAGATGGCGGCCCCACAAAATTCTTCGGGTGACATCTCCGAAACGGTTAGAAATATCGGATTGGTGCTCAAACTAATATGGTTTATCATGACGATGTCTTCATATTGAGATATTTTTTTTTTTAAATGGTGAATCCAAAATGGCGGGGATTTTTCAAATTCATCCGAGCCCAATGAAAATTGATATTTGGGGGGCTGAGGGGACCTTGATTAAGGATTAATGGTTATTTCCAAGATGGCGGCCCCACAAAATTCTTCGGATGACAGCTCCGAAACGGTTAGACATATCGGATTGGTGCTCAAACTAATATGGTTTATCATGACGATGTCTTCATATTGGGATAAAAATTTTTTAAGATGGTGAATCCATGATGGCGGGGATTTTTCAAATTCATCCGATTTTAATGAAAATTGATATCTGGGGGGCTTAGGGAACCCTGATTAAGGATTAATGGTTATTTCCAAGATGGCCGCCCCACAAAATTTTTCGGATGACAGCTCCGGAACGGTTGGACATATCGGATTGGTGCTCAAACTAATATTCTTTATCATGACGATGTCTTTATATTGAGGCAAAAATTTTTTCAAGATGGCGAATCCAAGATGGCGGCCACTTTTCAAATTCACCCAAGCCGAATGAAAATTGACATCTGGGAGGTTCAGGGGATACTGATTAAGGATTTGGAATTCTTATTTAGATTCCGCCATTTTTGAAGATGGCTGTCACGCAGGAGCCGCACGACGAAACTACAGCGACCCCTCCCAGTGAGTAATTTAGGCGAGGCCGAAGGCCGAGCTCCACGGCGCGAGGCCGCAGGCCGAGCTCCGCGCAGGGCGAAGCCCGGAGCGTCCCCTCAGGGGGAGGCCGGCGCCCGGAGGGCGCCGCCGAATTATAATTATTATAATTATTTATTTATTATTATACTATATAAATTATATAATTATACTATATAAAGCTCGATTTTATTATAATTATTTAAAGCTCGATTTATATATATATAATATATAAAGCTCGATTACCACTGACTGACTGACTGACTGACATAATTGATCTCCGGGTTCCCATACCGGCAGAGGGAAACTTTGAATGGGGAAATACGCGGATGGGTCCCGTGACCACCAGAAAAATCCGACTTCTGCAACTTGTCCAAACCTCACGAAAATTATCAACGGCCAGGCCCAACGGTAACAGCTGCGCGGGGGGTGCTCGACCAAATGTCATAGGGAACCGCCGGCAGATGCCAGCGAGCGTCGCGAAAATTTGAATTTCGAACGTCCAGCGTCGCCTCCATACAAAATGAAATCGTTCGTAGTTTTCAAACGGTAAGAGGTAGGGGGGAGGTGCTCGACCAAATGTCATTCGGGCCGGGGTGGGTCGTCTCGTGAGCAAAAAATTTTTTCAAAATGGCGGATTCAAGATGGCGGCCGTTTTTCAAGTTTGTCCGAGGGGGGTGGAATTTGGCATCCGGGGGATCGGGGGGGCCCTGACTGAGAATTTTGGGTCGGTTTTTCGATCCCGCCTTTTCCAAGATGGCGGCCGCCAATTGAAATTTCAAATTTTGATCGTCCATAATTCCCGCGAGGCCGAAGGCCGAGACCAGCGAGCGAGGCCGCAGGCCGAGCTCGCCCAGGAGCTGCACCGAGAGCGGGCCCGTCACCATCCAGTAGACCTTCAGCTCGACGGTCGACGGCCTGCCCGAACGGTGAGAGGTAGTCGTATGGTGCTCGACCGAATGTCATAGAGAACCGCCGGCACTTTGACGGGAGCGCCATAAAAATTCAAAATGGCGGATTCAAGATGGCCGCCATACAAATTTATTTTGAGCGTATCTCCCAAACGGGTGGAGATATCGGATCGGGGTTCAAACTAATATGAGGGGGCAAGTCGATGTCCTTTCACTGGAAGATTTTTTTTTTCCAAAATGGCGAATCCAAGATGGCGGCCATTTTTAAAATTCATCCAATCGGGATGAAAATTAATACCTGGGGGGTTCAGGGGACGCTGATTCGGGATTTGGGAACTTTTTTTTTATTCCGCCATTTTTCAAGATGGCTGCCATACAAAGTGGAAATTTCTATTTTGGGGTCCGAGGGCATTCGCGAGGCGGTAGTCCGAATTAGACGGGGGGTGCGGGGCGGAATTTCCCCTCGTTAGAAACTTCGGTCATTGGGAAATCTGGGTAGAAAAAAAAATCCAAGATGGCGGATACTAAATGGCGGAAATTTTAAAAAAAAAAACTTGGAAATTTAATTATTCCTGGACGAACGTGTTTCAAGGTGGAAAATTGGGGAGGAAATTGGCTTCCGGAGAGTTTCCATTAGGGATTTAGGGTAGGTGCCGATATTTCCCAAGATGGCCGCCATACAAAATTCTTTCGACGACAGATCCGGAACGGTTAGAGATATCGGATTGGTGCTCAAACTAATATTGTTTATCATGACGATGTCTTTCTACTGAGGGGAAAATTTATTTTCAAAATGGCGAATCCAAGATGGCGGCCATTTTTCGAATTCATTCGATCCGGATAAAAATTGATATCTGGGTGGCTTAGGGGTTCCTGACTGAGGATTTAGAATTATTATTTGTATTTCACCCTTTTTGAAGATGGCGGCTATACAGCGAGGCCGCAGGCCGAGCTCCGCGTAGGGCGAAGCCCGGAGCGTCCGAACTTTACCACCGTGTAACTTACGCGAGGCCGAAGGCCGAGCTGCGTTTCACGAGGCCGTAGGCCGAGATCCGCGTAGGGCGAAGCCCGGAGCGACCGCACTACGGTACCATCAGCCGCGCACGTTGTGTAACTTAGGCGAGGCCGAAGGCCGAGCTGCGTCTAACGAGGCCGCAGGCCGAGCTCCGCGTAGGGCGAAGCCCGGAGCGACCGGACTACGGTACCACCAGCCGTGCACGTTGTGTAACTTACGCGAGGCCGTTATTATTATTATTATTATTATTATTATACTATATAAAGCTCGATTATTATTATAATATATAAAGCTCGATTATTATTATAATATATAAAGCTCTATTACCACTGACTGACTGACTGACATAATTGATCTCCAGGTTCCCATACCGGCAGTGGAAAACTTTGAATGGGGAAATACGCGGATGGGTCCCGTGACCACCAGAAAAATCCGACTTCTGCAACTTGTCCAAACCTTACGAAAATTATCAACGGCCAGGCCCAACGGTAGGAGGTGCGCGGGGGGTGCTCGACCAAATGTCGTAGGGAACCGCCGGCAGATGCCAGCGGGCGTCGCGAAAATTTGAATTTCGAACGTCCTAAATCGCCTCCATACAAAGTGTAAATCGCCGATAACTCGGGAACGGTAAGAGGTAGGGGGGAGGTGCTCGACCAAATGTCATTCGGGGCGGCGTCAGCTTTCTCGTGGTGAAAAAATTTTTTCAAAATGGCGGATTCAAGATGGCGGCCGTTTTTCATGTTTGTCCCAGGGGGGTGGAAATCGGCACCCGGGGGGTCGGGGGGCCCCTGATTGAGAATTTCGGGTCGGTTTTTCGATCCCCCCATTTCCAAGATGGCGGCCGTCAATTGAAATTTTAAACTTCTATCGGCCATAACTCCCGCGAGGCCGGAGGCCGAGCGGAGCGGGCGAGGCCGCAGGCCGAGCTCGCCCAGGAGCTGCACCGGGAGCGGGCCCGTCTTCATCCAATGGACTTTCAGCTCGACGGTCGACGGCCTGCCCAAACGGTGAGAGGTAGTCATAAGGTGCTCGACCGAATGTCATAGGGAACTGCCGGTAGACGCCAGAGGGCGCCGCAAAAATTCCAAATTCGAAAAAAAAAATGGCCGCCATACAAATTTCAATCGCTCGTAGTTTTAAAACGGAAAGAGGTAGGGGGGAGGTGCTCGACCAAATGTCATTCGGGCCGGGGTGGGTCTTCTCGTGGGCAAAAATTTTTTTCAAAATGGCGGATTCAAGATGGCGGCCGTTTTTCAAGTTTGTCTGAGAGGGGTGGAAATCGGTATCCGGGGGGTAGTGGGAGCCCTGATTGAGAATTTCGGGTCGGTTTTTCGATCCCGCCATTTCCAAGATGGCAGCCGTCAATTGAAATTTAAAATTTTGATCGGCCATAATTCCCGCGAGGCCGAAGGCCGAGACCAGCGAACGAGGCGGCAGGCCGAGCTCGCCCAGGAGCTGCACCGAGAGCGGGCCCGTCACCATCCAGTAGACCTTCAGCTCGACGGTCGACGGCCTGCCCAAACGGTGAGAGGTAGTCGCATGGTGCTCGACCGAATGTCATAGAGAACCGCCGGCACTTTGACGAGAGCACTATAAAAATTCAAAATGGCGGATTCAAGATGGCCGCCATACAAATTTATTTTGACCGTATCTCCCAAACGGGTGGAGATATCGGATCGGGGCTCAAACTAATATGAGGGGGCAAGTCGATGTCCTTCCACTGGATGAATTTTTTTTACCAAAATGGCGAATCCAAGATGGCGGCCATTTTTCAAATTCTTCCGATCGGGATGAAAATTAATACCTGTGGGGTTCAGGGGATGCTGATTCGGGATTTGGGAACTTTTTTTTTATTCCGCCATTTTTCAAGATGGCTGCCATACAAAGTGGAAAATTCGATTTTGGGATCCGAGGGCATTTGAGAGGCGGTAGGCCGAATCAGACGGGGGGTGCGGGGCGGATTTCCCCCTCGTTAAAAACTCCGGCCTTTGGGAAAACCGGGTAGAAAAAAAAATCCAAGATGGCGGACACAAAATGGCGGAAATTTAAAAAAAAAACTTGGAAATTTAAATATTACTGGACAAACGTGTTTCAAGGTGGAAAATTGGGGAGGAAATTGGCTTCCGGAGAGTTCCCATTAGGGATTTAGGGTAGGTGCCGAGATTTCCCAAGATGGCCGCCATACAAAATTCTTTCGTCGACAGCTCCGGAACGGTTAGAGATATCGGATTGGTGCTCAAACTAATATTGGTTATCATGACGATGTCTTTCTACTGAGAGGAAAATTTATTTTCAAAATGGCGAATCCAAGATGGCGGTCATTTTCCGAATTCATCCGATTCGGATAAAAATTGATATCTGGGGGGCTTAGGGGATCCTGACTAAGGATTTGGAATTATTATTTGTATTTCACCCTTTTTGAAGATGGCGGCTATACAGCGAGGCCGCAGGCCGAGCTCCGCGTAGGGCGAAGCCCGGAGCGTCCGAACTTTACCACCGTGTAACTTACGCGAGGCCGAAGGCCGAGCTGCGTTTCACGAGGCCGTAGGCCGAGATCCGCGTAGGGCGAAGCCCGGAGCGACCGCACTACGGTACCACCATCCGCGCACGTTGTGTAACTTAGGCGAGGCCGAAGGCCGAGCTGCGTCTAACGAGGCCGCAGGCCGAGCTCCGCGTAGGGCGAAGCCCGGAGCGACCGGAGTACGGTACCACCAGCCGTGCACGTTGTGTAACTTACCCGAGGCCGCAGGCCGAGCTGCGTCTAACGAGGCCGCAGGCCGAGCTCCGCGTAGGGCGAAGCCCGGAGCGACCGGACTACATTTTACAGCAATTTTTCAAGTTGTCCGATCCGGATGAAAATTGATATCTGGGGGACTCAGGGAACCCTGATTAAGGATTTATGGGTATTTCCAAGATGGCCGCTTTACAAAATTCTTCGGATGACATCTTCGAAACGGTTAGACATATCGGATTGGTGCTCAAACTAATATGGTTTATCATGATGATGTTTTCATATTGGGATAATTTTTTTTTAAGATGGTGAATCCAAAATGGCGGGGATTTTTCAAATTCATCCGAGCCGAATGAAAATTGACATTTGGGGAGCTGAGGGGACCTTGATTAAGGATTAATGGTTATTTCCAAGATGGCGGCCCCACAAAATTCTTCGGATGACAACTCCAAAACGGTTAGACATATCGGATTGGTGCTCAAACTAATATTGTTGATCTTGAAAATGTCTTTATACTGAAGCAGAAAAAATTTAAAGATGGCGAATCCAAGATGGCAGCCATTTTTCAATTTCACCCAAACCGAATGAAAATTGAAATCTGGGGGATTCTGGGAAGCCTGATTGAGGATTTGGAATTCTTATTTAGATTCCGCCATTTTTGAAGATGGCTGCCACGCAGGAGCCGCACAACGAAACTACAGCGACCCCTCCCAGTGAGTAATCTACGCGAGGCCGAAGGCCGAGCTCCACGGCGCGAGGCCGCAGGCCGAGCTCCGCGCAGGGCGAAGCCCGGAGCGTCCCCCCGCTCAGGGGGAGGCCGGCGCCCGCGGGGCGCCGCCGAAACCTAGTAATAATAATAATATATAAAGCTCGATTACCACTCACTGACTGACTGACATAATTGATCTCCGGGTTCCCGCCTGGTGGGTGAGGAACTTTGAATGAGAAAGTACGCGGATGGGTTCCGTGACCACCAGAAAAATCCGACTTCTGCAAGTTGGTGACCTGAGACGAAAAATGACAACGGCCCGACCAAACGGTAGGAGGTGCGCGGGGGGTGCTCGACCAAATGTCGTAGGGAACTGCCGGCAGATGCCAGCGAGCGTCGCGAAAATTTGAATTTCGAACGTCCTAAATCGCCTCCATACAAAGTGTAAATCGCTCGTATTTCTAAAACGGTAAGAGGTAAGTGGGAAGTGCTCGACCAAATGTCATTCGAGTCATTTCGAGTCATCCGGTGCCGAGATTTCCCAAGATGGCCGCCATACAAAATTCTTTCGACGACAGATCCGGAACGGTTAGAGATATCGGATTGGTGCTCAAACTAATATTGTTTATCATGGCGATGTCTTTCTAATGAGGGGAAAATTTATTTTCAAAATGGCGAATCCAAGATGGCGGCCATTTTCAGAATTCATCCGATTCGGATAAAAATTGATATCTGGGGGGCTTAAGGGTTCCTGACTAAGGATTTGGAATTATTATTTGTATTTCACCCTTTTTGAAGATGGCGGCTATACAGCGAGGCCGCAGGCCGAGCTCCGCGTAGGGCGAAGCCCGGAGCGTCCGAACTTTACCACCGTGTAACTTACGCGAGGCCGAAGGCCGAGCTGCGTTTCACGAGGCCGCAGGCCGAGATCCGCGTAGGGCGAAGCCCGGAGCGACCGCACTACGGTACCACCAGCCGCGCACGTTGTGTAACTTAGGCGAGGCCGCAGGCCGAGCTGCGTCTAACGAGGCCGCAGGCCGAGCTCCGCGTAGGGCGAAGCCCGGAGCGACCGGACTACATTTTACAGCAATTTTTCAAGTTGTCCGATCCGGATGAAAATTGATATCTGAGGGGCTCAGGAGACTCTGATTAAGGATTTATGATTATTTCCAAGATGGCCGCCCCACAAAATTCTTCGGATGACAACTCCGGAACGGTTGAACATATCGGATTGGTGTTCAAACTAATATGGTTTATCGTGACGATGTCTTCATATTGGGATAATTTTTTTTTAAGATGGTGAATCCAAGATGGCGGGGATTTTTCAAGTTCATCCGATTTGAATGAAAATTGATATCTATAGGGCTGAGGGGACCCTAATTAAGGATTAATGGTTATTTCCAAGATGGCCGCCCACATAATTCTTCGAATGACATCTCCGAAACGGTTAGACATATTGGATTGGTGCTCAAACTAATATTGTTCATCTTCACGATGTCTTTATACTGAGGTAGGATAAATTTAAAGATGGCGAATTCAAGATGGCAGCTATTTTTCAATTTCACCCAAACCGAATGAAAATTGAAATCTGGCGAGTTCTGGGGAGCCCGATTGAGGATTTGGAATTTTTATTTAGATTCCGCCATTTCTGAAGATGGCCGCCACGCAGGAGCCGCACGACGAAACTACAGCGACCCCTCCCAGTGAGTAATCTACGCGAGGCCGAAGGCCGAGCTCCACGGCGCGAGGCCGCAGGCCGAGCTCCGCGCAGGGCGAAGCCCGGAGCGTCCCCCCGCTCAGGGGGAGGCCGGCGCCCGCGGGGCGCCGCCGAAACCTAGTTATTATTATACTATATAAAGCTCGATTACCACTCACTGACTGACTGACTGACTGACTGACATCATTGATCTCCAGGTTCCCATACCGGCAGAGGGAAACTTTGAATGAGAAAGTACGCGGATGGGTCCCGTGACCACCAGAAAAATCCGACTTCTGCAACTTGTCCAAACCTCACGAAAATTATCAACGGCCAGGCCCAACGGTACGAGGTGCGCGGGGGGTGCTCGACCAAATGTCATAGGGAACCGCCGGCAGATGCCAGGGGGCGTCGCGAAAATTTGAATTTCGAACGTCCAGCATCGCCTCCATACAAAATGAAATCGTTCGTAGTTTTCAAACGGTAAGAGGTAGGGGGGAGGTGCTCGACCAAATGTCATTCGGGTCGGGGTGGGTCGTCTCGTGGTGGAATTTTTTTTTCAAAATGGCGGATTCAAGATGGCGGCCGTTTTTCAAGTTTGTCCCAGGGGGGTGGAATTTGGCATCCGGGGGGTCGGGGCGGCCCTGACTGAGAATTTCGGGTCGGTTTTTCGATCCCGCCACTTCCAAGATGGCGGCCGTGAATTGAAATTTCAAATTTTGATCGGCCATAATTCCCGCGAGGCCGAAGGCCGAGGCCAGCGAGCGAGGCCGCAGGCCGAGCTCGCCCAGGAGCTGCACCGAGAGCGGGCCCGTCACCATCCGGTAGACCTTCAGCTCGACGGTCGACGGCCTGCCCAAACGGTGAGAGGTAGTCGCATGGTGCTCGACCGAATGTCATAGAGAACCGCCGGCACTTTGACGAGAGCGCCATAAAAATTCAAAATGGCGGATTCAAGATGGCCGCCATACAAATTTATTTTGACCGTATCTCCCAAACGGGTGGAGATATCGGATCGGGGCTCAAACTAATATGAGGGGGCAAGTCGATGTCCTTCCACTGGATGATTTTGTTTTTCCAAAATGGCGAATCCAAGATGGCGGCCATTTTTTAAATTCTTCCGATCGGGATGAAAATTAATACCTGGGGGGTTCAGGGGACGCTGATTCGGGATTTGGGAACTTTTTTTTATTCCGCCATTTTTCAAGATGGCTGCCATACAAAGTGGAAATTTTGATTTTGGCGTCCGTGGGCATTCGCGGGGCCGTAGGCCGAATTAGACGGGGGGTGCGGGGCGGATTTCCCCCTCGTTAGAAAGTTTGGTCATTGGGAAAACTGGGTAGAAAAAAAAATCCAAGATGGCGGACACAAAATGGCGGAAATTTAAAAAAAAACTTTTGGGAATTTAAATATTCCTGGACGAACGTGTTTCAAGGTGGAAAATAGGGGAGGAAATTGGCTTCCGGAGAGTTTCCATTAGGGATTTAGGGTAGGTGCCGAGATTTCCCAAGATGGCCGCCATACAAAATTCTTTCGACAACAGATCCGGAACGGTTAGAGATATTGGATTGGTGCTCAAACTAATATTGTTTATCATGACGATCTCTTTCTACTGGGGGGAAAATTTATTTTCAAAATGGCGAATCCAAGATGGCGGCCATTTTCAGAATTCATCCGATTCGGATAAAAATTGATATCTGAGGGGCTTAGGGGATCCTGACTAAGGATTTGGAATTATTATTTGTATTTCACCCTTTTTGAAGATGGCGGCTATACGGCGAGGCCGCAGGCCGAGCTCCGCGTAGGGCGAAGCCCGGAGCGTCCGAACTCTACCACTTTGTAACTTACGCGAGGCCGAAGGCCGAGCTGCGTATAACGAGGCCGCAGGCCGAGCTCCGCGTAGGGCGAAGCCCGGAGCGACCGGACTACGGTACCACCAGCCGTGCATGTTGTGTAACTTAGGCGAGGCCGCAGGCCGAGCTGCGTCTAACGAGGCCGCAGGCCGAGCTCCGCGTAGGGCGAAGCCCGGAGCGACTGTACTACGGCATCACCAGCAGCACACACTGGGTAACGTATGCGAGGCCGCAGGCCGAGCTGCGTCTAACGAGGCCGCAGGCCGAGCTCCGCGTAGGGCGAAGCCCGGAGCGACCGGACTACATTTTTCAGCAATTTTTCAAGTTGTCCGATCAGGATGAAAATTTATATCTGGGGGACTCAGGGAACCCTGATTAAGGATTTATGGTTATTTCCAAGATGGCCGCTTTACAAAATTCTTCGGATGACATCTTCGAAACGGTTAGACATATCGGATTGGTGCTCAAACTAATATGGTTTATCATGATGATGTCTTCATATTGGGATATTTTTTTTTTAAGATGGTGAATCCAAGATGGCGGTGATTTTTCAAATTCATCCGAGCCGAATGAAAATTGATATCTGGGGGGCTGAGGGGACCCTGATTAAGGATTAATGGTTATTTCCAAGATGGCCGCCCCACAAAATTCTTCGGATGACATCTCCGAAACGGTTAGACATATCGGATTGGTGCTCAAACTAATATTGTTTATCATGACGATGTCTTCATATTGAGATAATTTTTTTTAAAGATGGTGAATCCAAAATGGCGACCACTTTTCAAATTCATCCGAGCCGAATGAAAATTGATATCTGGGGGGTTCGGGGTGGGCCGATTAAGGATTAATAGTTATTTCCAAGATGGCCGCAACACAAAATTCTTCGGATGACATCTCCGAAACGGTTAGACATATTGGATTGGTACTCAAACTAATATTGTTCATCTTGACAATGTCTTTATACTGAAGTAGGATAAATTTAAAGATGGCGAATTCAAGATGGCAGCCATTTTTCAATTTCACCCAAACCGAATGAAAATTGAAATCTGGCGAGTTCTGGGAAGCCCGATTGAGGATTTGGAATTTTTATTTAGATTCCGCCATTTTTGAAGATGGCCGCCACGCAGGAGCCGCACGACGAAACTACAGCGACCCCTCCCAGTGAGTAATCTACGCGAGGCCGAAGGCCGAGCTCCACGGCGCGAGGCCGCAGGCCGAGCTCCGCGCAGGGCGAAGCCCGGAGCGTCCCCCCCCTCAGGGGGAGGCCGGCGCCCGCGGGGCGCCGCCGAAACCTAGTTATATTATTATTATTATAATATATAAAGCTCGATTACCACTGACTGACTGACTGACTGACTGACTGACATGATTGATCTCCAGGTTCCCATACCGGCAGAGGGAAACTTTGAATGGGGAAATACGCGGATGGGTCACGTGACCTCAGGAAAAATCCGACTTCTGCAAGTTGGTGACCTGAGACGAAAAATGACAACGGCCCGACCAAACGGTAACACCTGCGCGGGGGGTGCTCGACCAAATGTCGTAGGGAACCGCCGGCAGATGCCAGCGGGCGTCGCGAAAATTTGAATTCCGAACGTCCAGAATCGCCTCCATACAAAGTGTAAATCGCTCTTATTTCTAAAACGGTAAGAGGTAAGTGGGAAGTGCTCGACCAAATGTCATTCGGGTTGGGGTGGGTCTTCTCGTGGGCAAAAAATTTTTTCAAAATGGCGGAAACAAGATGGCGGCCGTTTTTCAAGTTTGTCCGAGGGGGGTGGAAATCGGCATCCGGGGGGTCGGGGGGCCCCTGATTGAGAATTTCGGGTCGGTTTTTCGATCCCCCCATTTCCAAGATGGCGGCCGTCAATTGAAATTTTAAACTTCGATCGGCCATAATTCCCGCGAGGCCGCAGGCCGAGCGGCGCGGGCGAGGCCGCAGGCCGAGCTCGCCCAAGAGCTGCACCGGGAGCGGGCCGGTCCGCATCCAGTGGACTTTCAGCTCGACGGTCGGCGGCCTGCCCAAACGGTGAGAGGTAGTCGTAAGGTGCTCGACCGAATGTCATAGGGAACTGCCGGTAGACGCCAGAGGGCGCCGCGAAAATTCCAAATTCGAAAAAAAAAATGGCCGCCATACAAATTTCAATCGCTTGTAGTTTTAAAACGGAAAGAGGTAGGGGGGAGGTGCTCGAGCAAATGTCATTCGGGCCGGGGTGGGTCTTCTCGTGGGTAAAAATTTTTTTCAAAATGGCGGATTCAAGATGGCGGCCGTTTTTCAAGTTTGTCCGAGGGGGGTGGAAATCGGTATCCGGGGGGTGGTGGAGGCCCTGATTGAGAATTTCGGGTCGGATTTTCGATCTCGCCATTTCCAAGATGGCGGCCGTCAATTGAAATTTAAAATTTAAATCGGCCATAACTCCCGCGAGGCCGGAGGCCGAGGCCAGCGAGCGAGGCCGCAGGCCGAGCTCACCCAGGAGCTGCACCGGGAGTGGGCCCGTCCGCATCCGGTGGACCTTCAGCTCGACGATCGACGGCCTGCCCACACGGTGAGAGATAGACATATGGTGCTCGACCGAATGTCATAGAGAACCGCCGGCACTTTGACGAGAGCGCGATAAAAATTCAAAATGGCGGATTCAAGATGGCCGCCATACAAATTTATTTTGACCGTATCTCCCAAACGGGTGGAGATATTGGATCGGAGCTCAAACTAATATAATGGGGCAAGTCGATGTCCTTCCACTGGACTTATTTTTTTTTCCAAAATGGCGAATCCAAGATGGCGGCCATTTTTCAAATTCTTCCGATCTTGATGAAAATTAATACCTGGGGGGTTCAGGCAACCCCGATTCAGGATTTCGGAACTTTTTTTTTATTCCGCCATTTTCCAAGATGGCTGCCATACAAAGTGGAAATTTCGATTTTGGGGTCCGAGGGCATTTGAGAGGCGGTAGGCCGAATTAGATGGGAGGTGCGGGGCGGAATTCCCCCTCGATAGAAACTCTGGTCATTGGGTAATCTGGGTAGAAAAAAAAATCCAAGATGGCGGACACAAAATGGCGGATATTTAAAAAAAAACTTTTGGAAATTTAAATATACCTGGACGAACGTCTTTCAAGGTGGAAAATTGGGGAGGAAATTGGCTTCCGGAGAGTTTCCATTAGGGATTTAGGGTAGGTGCCGATATTTCCCAAGATGGCCGCCATACAAAATTCTTTCGACGACAGATCCGGAACGGTTAGAGATATCCGATTGGTGCCCAAACTAATATTGTTTATCATGACGATGTCTTTCTACTGAGGGGAAAATTTATTTTCAAAATGGCGTATCCAAAATGGCGGCCATTTTTCCGAATTCATCCGATTCGGATAAAAATTGATATCTGGGGGGCTTAGGGGATCCTGACTAAGGATTTGGAATTATTATTTGTATTTCACCCTTTTTGAAGATGGCGGCTATACGGCGAGGCCGCAGGCCGAGCTCCGCGTAGGGCGAAGCCCGGAGCGTCCGAACTCTACCACCGTGTAACTTACGCGAGGCCGAAGGCCGAGCTGCGTCTAACGAGGCCGCAGGCCGAGCTCCGCGTAGGGCGAAGCCCGGAGCGACCGGACTACGGTACCACCAGCCGTGCACGTTGTGTAACTTAGGCGAGGCCGCAGGCCGAGCTCCGCGTAGGGCGAAGCCCGGAGCGACCGGACTACGGTACCTCCAGCCGTGCACGTTGTGTAACTTACGCGAGGCCGCAGGCCGAGCGGCGTCTAACGAGGCCGCAGGCCGAGCTCCGCGTAGGGCGAAGCCCGGAGCGACCGGACTACATTTTTCAGCAATTTTTCAAGTTGTCCGATCCGAATGAAAATTGATATCTGGGGGGCTCAGGGGACCCTGATTAAGAATTTATAGTTATTTCCAAGATGGCCGCTTTAAAAAATTCTTCGGATGACATCTTCGAAACGGTTAGACATATCGGATTGGTGCTCAAACTAATATTGTTTATCATGATGATGTCTTTCTACTGGGGGGAAAATTTATTTTCAAAATGGCGAATCCAAGATGGCGGCCATTTTTCGAATTCATCCGATTCGGATAAAAATTGATATCTGGGGGGCTTAGGGGTTCCTGACTAAGGATTTGGAATTATTATTTGTATTTCACCCTTTTTGAAGATGGCGGCTATACAGCGAGGCCGCAGGCCGAGCTCCGCGTAGAGCGAAGCCCGGAGCGTCCGAACTTTACCACCGTGTAACTTACGCGAGGCCGAAGGCCGAGCTGCGTTTCACGAGGCCGTAGGCCGAGATCCGCGTAGGGCGAAGCCCGGAGCGACCGCACTACGGTACCACCAGCCGTGCAAGTTGTGTAACTTAGGCGAGGCCGCAGGCCGAGCTGCGTCTAACGAGGCCGCAGGCCGAGCTCCGCGTAGGGCGAAGCCCGGAGCGACCGCACTACGGTACCACCAGCCGCGCACGTTGTGTAACTTAGGCGAGGCCGAAGGCCGAGCTGCGTATAACGAGGCCGCAGGCCGAGCTCCGCGTAGGGCGAAGCCCGGAGCGACCGGACTACATTTTTCAGCAATTTTTCAAGTTGTCCGATCCGGATGAAAATTGATATCTGGGGGGCTCAGGGGACCCTGATTAAGGATTTATAGTTATTTCCAAGATGGCCGACCCACAAAATTCTTCGGGTGACATCTCCGAAACGGATAGACATATCGTATTGGTGTTCAAACTAATATGGTTTATCATGATGATGTCTTCATATTGGGATATATTTTTTTTAAGATGGTGAATCCAAGATGGCGGTGATTTTTCAAATTCATCCGAGCCGAATGTAAATTGATATCTGGGGGGCTGAGGGGACCCTGATTAAGGATTTATGGTTATTTCCAAGATGGCGGCCCCACAAAATTCTTTGGATGACAACTCCGAAACGGTTAGACATATCGGATTGGTGCTCAAACTAATATTGTTCATCTTGACAATGTCTTTATACTGAGGTAGGATAAATTTAAAGATGGCGAATTCAAGATGGCAGCCATTTTTCAATTTCACCCAAACCGAATGAAAATTGATATCTGGGGGGCTCGGGGGAGCCTGATTAAGGATTTGGAATTTTTATTTAGATTCCGCCATTTTTGAAGATGGCCGCCACGCAGGACACGCACGACGAAACTACAGCGACCCCTCCCAGTGAGTAATCTACGCGAGGCCGAAGGCCGAGCTCCACGGCGCGAGGCCGCAGGCCGAGCTCCGCGCAGGGCGAAGCCCGGAGCGTCCCCCCCCTCAGGGGGAGGCCGGCGCCCGCGGGGCGCCGCCGAAACCTAGTTATTATTATACTATATAAAGCTCGATTTATAATATATAAAGCTCGATTACCACTGACTCACTCACTGACTGACTCACTGACATAATTGTTCTCCCAGTTGCCGCCTGGTGGGTGAGGAACTTTAAATGAGAAAGTACACCCTCGGGGTCGGTGAGCACCAGAAAAATCCGACTTCTGCGAGTTGGTGACCTGAGACGAAAATTGTCAACGGCCAGGCCCAACGGTAAGAGGTGCGCGGGGGGTGCTCGACCAAATGTCGTAGGGAACTGCAGGCAGATGCCAGCGGGCGTCGCGAAAATTTGAATTTCGAACGTCCTAAATCGCCTCCATACAAAATGAAATCACTCGTAGTTTTAAAACGGTAAGAGGTAGGGGGGAGGTGCTCGACCAAATGTCATTCGGGTCGGGGTGGGTCGTCTCGTGGTGGATTTTTTTTTTCAAAATGGCGGAAACAAGATGGCGGCCGTTTTTCAAGTTTGTTCCAGGGGGGTGGAATTTGGCATCCGGGGGGTCGGGGGGGCCCTGACTGAGAATTTCGGGTCGGTTTTTCGATCCCGTCATTTCCAAGATGGCGGCCGTCAATTGAAATTTCAAATTTTGATCGGCCATAATTCCCGCGAGGCCGAAGGCCGAGACCAGCGAGCGAGGCCGCAGGCCGAGCTCGCCCAGGAGCTGCACCGGGGGCGGGCCCGTCTCCATCCGGTGGACCTTCAGCTCGACGGTCGACGGCCTGCCCAAACGGTGAGAGGTAGTCGCATGGTGCTCGACCGAATGTCATAGAGAACCGCCGGCACTTTGACGAGAGCGCCATAAAAATTCAAAATGGCGGATTCAAGATGGCCGCCATACAAATTTCTTTTGACCGTATCTCCCAAACGGGTGGAGATATCGGATCGGGGCTCAAACTAATATGAGGGGGCAAGTCGATGTCCTTCCACTGGATGAAATTTTTTTTCCAAAATGGCGAATCCAAGATGGCGGCCATTTTTTAAATTCTTCCGATCGGGATGAAAATTAATACCTGGGGGGTTCAGGGGACCCTGATTCGGGATTTAGGAACTTTTTTTTTATTCCGCCATTTTTCAAGATGGCTGCCATACAAAGTGGAAATTTCGATTTTGGGGTCCGAGGGCATTTGAGAGGCGGTAGGCCGAATCAGACGGGGGGTGCGGGGCGGATTTTCCCCTCGTTAGAAACTATGGTCATTGGGAAAACTGGGTAGAAAAAAAAATCCAAGATGGCGGACAGAAAATGGCGGAAATTTAAAAAAAAACTTTTGGGAATTTAAATATTCCTGGACGAACGTGTTTCAAGGTGGAAAATTGGGGAGGAAATTGGCTTCCGGAGAGTTCCCATTAGTTATTTAGGGTAGGTGCCGAGATTTCCCAAGATGGCCGCCATACAAAATTCTTTCGACGACAGATCCGGAACGGTTAGAGATATCGGATTGGTGCTCAAACTAATATTGTTTATCATGACGATGTCTTTCTACTGAGGGGAAAATTTATTTCAAAATGGCGAATCCAAGATGGCGGCCATTTTCCGAATTCATCCGATTCGGATAAAAATTGATATCTGGGGGGCTTAGGGGATCCTGACTAAGGATTTGTAATTATTATTTGTATTTCACCCTTTTTGAAGATGGCGGCTATACAGCGAGGCCGCAGGCCGAGCTCCGCGTAGGGCGAAACCCGGAGCGTCCGAACTCTACCACCGTGTATCTTACGCGAGGCCGAAGGCCGAGCTGCGTTTCACGAGGCCGCAGGCCGAGATCCGCGTAGGGCGAAGCCCGGAGCGATCGGACTACGGTTCCACTAGCCGCGCACGTTGTGTAACTTACGCGAGGCCGCAGGCCGAGCTCCGCGTAGGGCGAAGCCCGGAGCGACCGGACTACGGTACCACCAGCCGTGCACGTTGTGTAACTTACGCGAGGCCGCAGGCCGAGCTGCATCTAACGAGGCCGCAGGCCGAGCTCCGCGTAGGGCGAAGCCCGGAGCGACCGGACTACATTTTTCAGCAATTTTTCAAGTTGTCCGATCCGGATGAAAATTGATATCTGGGGGGCTCAGGGGACCCTGATTAAGGATTTATAGTTATTTCCAAGATGGCCGCTTTAAAAAATTCTTCGGATGACATCTTCGAAACGGTTAGACATATCGGATTGGTGCTCAAACTAATATGGTTTATCATGACGATGTCTTCATATTGGGATATATTTTTTTTATGATGGTGAATCCAAGATGGCGGGGATTTTTCAAATTCATCCGAGCCGAATGAAAATTGATATTTGGGGGGCTGAGGGGACCTTGATTAAGGATTAATAGTTATTTCCAAGATGGCGGCCCCACAAAATTCTTCGGGTGACATCTCCGAAACGGTTAGAAATATCGGATTGGTGCTCAAACTAATATGGTTTATCATGACGATGTCTTCATATTGAGATATTTTTTTTTTTAAATGGTGAATCCAAAATGGCGGGGATTTTTCAAATTCATCCGAGCCCAATGAAAATTGATATTTGGGGGGCTGAGGGGACCTTGATTAAGGATTAATGGTTATTTCCAAGATGGCGGCCCCACAAAATTCTTCGGATGACAGCTCCGAAACGGTTAGACATATCGGATTGGTGCTCAAACTAATATGGTTTATCATGATGATGTCTTCATATTGGGATAATTTTTTTTTAAGATGGTGAATCCAAGATGGCGGGTATTTTTCAAATTCATCCGAGCCGAATGAAAATTGATATCTGGGGGGCTCAGGGGACCCTAATTAAGGATTTATGGTTATTTCCAAGATGGCCGCCCCACAAAATTCTTCGGATGACAACTCCGAAACGGTTAGACATATCGGATTGGTGCTCAAACTAATATGGTTTATCATGATGATGTCTTCATATTGGGATATTTTTTTTTTAAGATGGTGAATCCAAGATGGCGGTGATTTTTCAAATTCATCCGAGCCGAATGAAAATTGATATCTGGGGGGCTGAGGGGACCCTGATTAAGGATATATGGTTATTTCCAAGATGGCCGCTTTAAAAAATTCTTCGGATGACATCTTCGAAACGGTTAGACATATCGGATTGGTGCTCAAACCAATATGGTTTATCATGATGAGGTCTTCATATTGGGATAATTTTTTTTTAAGATGGTGAATCCAAATGGCGGTGATTTTTCAAATTCATCCGAGCCGAATGAAAATTGATATCTGGGGGGCTGAGGGGACCCTGATTAAGGATATATGGTTATTTCCAAGATGGCCGCTTTAAAAAATTCTTCGGATGACATCTTCGAAACGGTTAGACATATCGGATTGCTGCTCAAACTAATATGGTTTATCATGATGATGTCTTGATATTGGGACAATTTTTTTTTAAGATGGTGAATCCAAGATGGCGGGTATTTTTCAAATTCATCCGAGCCGAATGAAAATTGATATCTGGGGGGCTCAGGGGACCCTGATTAAGGATTTATGGTTATTTCCAAGATGGCCGCCCCACAAAATTCTTCGGATGACAACTCCGAAACGGTTAGACATATCGGATTGGTGCTCAAACTAATATTGTTCATCTTGACAATGTCTTTATACTGAGTTAGGAAAAATTTAAAGACGGCGAATCCAAGATGGCGGCCACTTTTCATATTCACCCAAGCCGAATGAAAATTGATATCTGGAGAGTTCAGGGGACCCTGATTAAGGATTTATGGTTATTTTCAAGATGGCCGCCCCACAAAATTCTTCGGATGACTACTCCGAAACTGTTAGACATATTGGATTGGTGCTCAAACTAATATGGTTTATCATGATGATGTCTTCATATTGGGATAAATTTTTTTTAAGATGGTGAATCCAAGATGGCGGTGATTTTTCAAATTCATCCGAGCCGAATGAAAATTGATATCTGGGGGCTGAGGGGACCCTGATTAAGGATTTATGGTTATTTCCAAGATGGCGGCCCCACAAAATTTTTCGGATGACAACTCCGAAACGGTTAGACATATCGGATTGGTGTTCAAACTAATATTGTTCATCTTGACAATGTCTTTATACTGAGGTAGGATAAATTTAAAGATCTCGAATTCAAGATGGCAGCCATTTTTCAATTTCACCCAAACCGAATGAAAATTGAAATCTGGCGAGTTCTGGGGAGTCCGATTGAGGATTTGGAATTTTTATTTAGATTCCGCCATTTTTGAAGATGGCCGCCACGCAAGAGCCGCACGACGAAACTACAGCGACCCCTCCCAGTGAGTAATCTACGCGAGGCCGAAGGCCGAGCTCCACGGCGCGAGGCCGCAGGCCGAGCTCCGCGCAGGGCGAAGCCCGGAGCGTCCCCCCGCTCAGGGGGAGGCCGGCGCCCGGGGGGCGCCGCCGAAACCTAGTTTAAATAATAAACTTTAAATGTGTTTTTTTTTTGTTTTCAGATAGGATAGTATGATTTAAGTTAAACATTGTAATTAATTATTATTGTACGTATGTAGGTACTAAAATAAAACTTTGTTTTCAGAGCAACACAGTTGTTTATTAGAAATTTACAATTCCTAATAAGTTTTATATTTTTATATTACTATTTTATATTTTATATTATTTTATATTACTGTATATACTGATTTCTCAAAGGCCTTTGACTCTGTTAATCACAAAATTTTGTTAGAGAAGTTGAAATCTTCTGGAATTCATGGTAATCTTTTATCTTGGTTGCAAAGCTACTTATCCGATAGAATTCAGAATGTGAAATTTAAATCTTTCATATCCAGAGACATTATTGTAACGTCCGGTGTGCCGCAGGGTTCGCACCTCGGCCCATTAATGTTCCTTATTTTTATCAATGATATAAAACTCTCGCTGACAGGATGTAAATTTTTGTTATTCGCTGACGATCTAAAAATGTTTTATCCGATCAAGTGCGCCCAAGACTGCGAGGTGCAACAACGAGACCTCCTAGCCTTGTCAAACTGGTGTCATACGAATCGCTTAATGCTTAACATATCTAAATGTAAAATCATGAGATTCTCAAATGCCAGAAATGAAATATCGGAACCTTATTTCATTGACAATGTACTACTCGAAACAGTGACAGAATTCAAAGATCTAGGAGTGACATTCGATAAAAAACTAAAATTTGATAAACATGTTGATCGCGTTACAAATAAGTCCCTACAATTGCTTGGTTTTATAAGACGGATGACTTTTGAGTTTTCCGATCCTTACATTCTACGCACTCTCTACTTAACTCTAATTAGGTCAATCTTACTCTACGCGTCTCTGGTATGGTCCCCAAATTACAAAAATCTTGACAAACGCATTGAGACAGTTCAACGTATTTTTTTTAACTTGGTTGCCTGGAAACTTCATTGGCCTTTACCCAGCTTTTCGCATGAATATTATCATATCGCCTGTTTCTTAAACCTAAGCTCGCTACATTCTGTCAGAATTTTTAACGATTTGCTATATTTTTATAATCTGTTAAATGGCATCAATGACTGTCCAGAGCTACTGTCTTATGTAAACTGGAGAGTCCCGTCTCGCGGAATGCGTCAACGTGAGCAATTATTTCATGTACCATTAGCCAGAACTAAACACGGGTACCACGCTCCATTATGGAGAATGAGTAGATTAGCAAATGAACTACAAATTGATATAATGTTTTCCCCGCCAACTGAATTTACACGTGAATTAAAAAAAATCACTTTAGTTGATTTCTCATAGTCTTGCTTTCCTATTGTAAAAAATAAAGTTTATTTTGTATAAAAAATAAAAAATAAATATTGCATAATAAAGTTTATTTTGTATAAACTTTATTATGTAACTTTATGTAACTTTGTTTGATATGTAAAAACTTCTTATATATACCTTTGTTATTATAATTGTAATTGGGCGATTGCCTGTACAAATAAATAAATAAATAAAAGTTTAGTTATTGCAATATATATATATACATATATATATATATATATATATATATATATATATATATATATATATATATATATATATATATATATATATATATATATATATATATATATATTAAGCATGTATAAATTTGGTCCCTGTGACAAGGTACAGGACCTACTGGTGGAATTACCACGCTGTATTATGATTCTGATTCGTTGTGCGAGGTAGTGGCCGGCCATAGGTCGCCAGTACTGTCGATCAAGCGCTTTGAAATATCCTTAAACCTAAATGGAGACTGTCGTCTATAGACATCCGCGATACATGCCAACAGCAGTCCCGAATCACAAACGTTGGCACGCCCCCAGATGCGCTGCCTACCTTTGCAGATTAATGAATGGATTGGGAAAACGGGGATGGGATGGGAATGGGCTCTGGCATATCTCACTCACTACCGAAACACGTGCGTACATTGGGGAAATACGATAAAGTGGGAAATGCAGTACATTTCAAGGTAGTCTTCTGTGAGAGGGGGGTAACGTGGCCAGTCGAGTGCGCCCAGCGGCTGTGGGAATGCAGCATGCACACTCCCCCTAAACTAAGCTACTGTGCAATTAAAATATTTTCTACGTGATCGTTCTTCCGTATCTCTTCGTTTTCATATTCATAAATGAATTTACAAAACATAAATATGAGAACCATCACACAGAGGCCACAATTATACACAATACCCATGGAGTATTCATATAACAAGTTCTCCATCTGTATAACTCATATATATTGAATACCACAAAAGATTATTACGATGTGTGTCGTATTACCTCCACCCAGCAATTTTCTCGGAAAAAAATGACATGTGACAAAATTGTGTCGGCTTTTAACGTCACTCTTGTCGCGTCAGTGGCGACGGAAACGCGACAATAGTCCTAAAATCGCTCCCCTCATTATTCACACTCAATTAGATGCACAAATTTTGTTCGCACTTCACTAAATATTCTTAGATTAGGGTTGGCAAGTTTCCATAAAATTTTCATTTCATTTATGAAAGCTTTTTTTTAATATTTATTGTTATCTTATTAATTAGTACTGAGAAAGGCTCATAATGAAATAACTGGAAAATTGCTAGATATACTTTGTAGTTTATATTAGTAGGTACATATATGTAAAAAACAGTTTAGTAGCCCTTCAATTCTTAAACTTAATTTGATTTTATTTATTTATTCATTCAGACAACACAGATCCATACAAATGTTAGATGGTAGTACTTTATAACTAAAGTGGATTAAGTCATTTTAATTAACTGTTCCACAACAGGACAATTAAATTTGTCTGAAATCATCTTCAGGATATTGTTGGAGCCACCCCTCATTCTGCTTAATAGTGAGGCGGTCTTCTTCCACAGGAGGGCCTCAAAGCAATTCGTTCAGTTTCGGCGAACATCGAAGACGCGCTGCAGAACTGAGCGCCCTGAAGGCGTTATTATACTGGATCCGCAAATCATTATAGCGAACCCATAGGCTACCCTAGTAAAGTGAAGTGCAGTAAGCTTTGAAAAGATTTAGTTTTACTGATCTATAACACCGGGAAAACCTACGAGACAATAATATATTCGCTCTCACAGACTATGCTGTGCGTTTCCTCTCTATATCAGAGTCCTTTTCAAGGTCTTATCCAACCACATGTAAGAGATATTTAAATTTGCTCATTCTGCTTAAAACAATTCCATTTAACTTTATAATGGGCACTTCGGACGGACACTTGTTACCGGCTTTGAAGACCATAAACTGTCTTTTTTGTATTATATAGTAAGCCATGCAATTCAGCGTAGGTTTCACATACGGCTAGAAGCTGCCTGAGCGCTTCGATCGTTGGGGCCAGCGGCACTATGTCATCCGCGTAGCCGCACTCCAACCCGAAGTACAGGTGGAAGTACCTGAGTACGCCCGCCTGCTCACTTCACCTGATTTACTTAGCTGCCATACCACCACTAAAATATTACATTAAGGTCAGCGGGTAACCCTGTTTTCTCGAGCTTGCACCAGCGTATGTTATACGATACCAAGTCAAAGGCCTTCGACAAATCGAGAAAACGGTCATACACCAACGTCCGTCTATCCGTTTATTACTTCACACGTATAACTAATAATAATCCGTATAACTTAGGTGCCCGTCCCACCCTTAAGTTTCATGGTTCCGCATGATCTCCTATTTCATTATTGTGCTTTAATATTTTTACTTCAATAGCACGTTTTATATTTTTTACATGTAAAAGAAGAGTTCTATAAAGAGTATTTTGGACCCTACCATGAAAGATAGACAGGAGATATTTATTCACAAGGGTACAATTCTTTTAAATTATTCCTTGTCTTGGCGGTGCGTCAACCTTTGCCTTTGACTGATGTTGGCTTATATTACGAAGGTCCAAAGACGACAGTATCCACTTACCACCAGGTAAACTGTCTGCCTAACACTTTGGAATAAATTATCTACCAACAGACCTAAAAAACTTTAAAATGACTCCACTAACTCATGTGACAACCCTAAGCACTAATATTTAAATACAATAGAGTAGCGACACAACAATAGTAACATCACAATATTATGATCAAAGCTGGCTGTCACCACTGGCACTGGCGCGCTATTGGCAAACAATTGGCGCATTACCGCCATTCATATCGTCTGCCGCTTCCGCACCACTGTTCGAGTATTTTTCTTTAAATAGTGCTGTCAGTTCGCTTTGACAAACACAATACGTTAAAGGTAAACACTTGAAAGCGGACCCGTAGACATTTTCTGTAAATTTATTCTACTAGTTACTAGCTTTTGCCCACGATTTTTTTCGTGTCGTCCACATGAATAGTAAACGACGAGTTTGTGGTAATCCGGACTACAATCTATTTATCTGCCAAATTTCGACGAAATCAGTTTAGACGTTTGGACTTAATTGAGTAACAAACATCCAAAGTTTCGCATTTATAATATTAGTGGAATACTAGCTTTTGGCCGCGACTTCGTTCGCGGTCTATATAAATAATAGCCGGATTATAATTTTCCAATTTACCAAATTCCAACGAAATCCGTACAGTAATTGAGTAACAAACCCAACTTTCTCATGTACAATTTAATGCGATTATAATCGTATTCACGTGAGGAATTCTATCAGATTACTCACGAATTCCATCGTACGAGTACCTAAGTATGAACCCGGAATCAATGTCTAGGGCACGTTGTAGTTCGTCAATCCAGCGTTGTACAGGATGTGGTTACCGCGCCCGTAAACGCGTTAGTTGACGAGCGGTTAACGCGCGGAACGTAGTGAACAAGACATACGGCAACATTGGCTGATGAGTAAAATATACATACTCAATATGTACGCGGGTGACACTTGAAAGTTTTTAGATCTCAAAAATGAAATAAGCCAAAGATAAAAAAGATGAAAAAATCATACACACAATGGACAGTTGTACTCTTCTCCGTTCGAAGCTCTACTCGATGATCGCTGGAGCCGTGTGTCCCCCCGATAGATCAGGGCAACACTCTATTCGCCTAATTACGCGTTTTACAGCGAGTCATGTACACTGTACGTAAACAACGATCAGTATTGACTTGTCTGTTTGTTGGCAGGATGTCGTAAACTCGGTCTTGTGGCCGTAATTAGTGGACCACCGTCGGGTGTTAATAAACTGACGGAGCGAAATACGTAAATATTATTCTGAAAATCTTATACACGGCCACGAAAATGAAAAAAAATATTTTCTAAAAAGCCATATTCTAGTTTATTTAAAAATTAATGTAGTTTATAAAGATTCTAACCCTTTAACGAGATTATAACCATAAGACAATTCTTATTTTTAATCGATTAATTCCTGTTCTTTTTTTTCAGATAAAACTTTAAACGGACAAATCTAAACGTAAGTAAAAGTCGTGTAATAATCTTTCAAACGACATTTTTTAAATTTATTTTGTATTCACATTTCTAACTTTACAAAAGTAGATTGCAAATGCTTGAAAACCACCGGTCGGTTTGTCTGAGCACCATGTTTTTCAAATATATTTTTTCTTATATATAGAAAGGTGACAGACGAGCATACAGTCCACCTGATGGTAAGTGGATACTGTCGTCCATAGTCATTCGCGATACATGCTAACATCAGTCCAGAATGACAAACGTTGGCACGCCCACGGATGCGCTGCCTTCATTTGCAGATTAAGGAATGGATTGGGAGAAAGGGTTGTGAAAATTGGGAGAGATAGAACGGGATGGGAATGGGCTCTGGCGTATCTCACTCACTACCGTAACACGTACGTACATTGGGGAAATATGATAAAGTGGGAAATGCAGTAAATTTCAAGGTAGGTAGTCTTCTATGACAGACGGGTAACGAGGCCAGTCGAATGCGCCCAGCGGCTGTGGGAATGCAGCGTGCACTCTCCCGCTACAAAAATATTTACTATAAACTGTATTTATTTTTTTCGTATTAATGATTCAGTGTCTCTTGTTTTGAAATAAATTTATATGTTATTTTATTTTTTACACATTCGTGGAATAGTATTGTTCATGTCGGGTATCATATATTGTGATGTTTAAACCATCCACTTCCGATCTGCTTGCTTCATAATCGTACATGTTGTATTAAGTATAAGTTATGCTGACATAGCTCATAGAACCAGAGTGCGGAAGTGACAGTGGGCAGATCATAGTTGTCACAGATCCGTCAGCCGATGGAGTAGACTAGCCCTCGAATAAAAACGACGCGACGTACCGGGCGCAGTGTGGGACACGCTCCGACCAGCTGGACTGACGACTTGAAGAAGTTCTCCGGTGGCGGTTGAATGAGGAGAGCCGAATATCGTGTGTGATAAGAAGCCTTGGAAGAGGCCTATATCCAGCAGTGGAGAGATATAGGTTGTTGGTATGGTTAATGAGTTTTCAACTCGTCGAAGCGGCTGTTATCTCACCAGTTATAACAATCAAAACAGATGTCAAATCGTAAACACAGCAGTGCAGTTATTACGGAGTCATTGTTGGATAGTGACAGCCAAGTGGGCGATACAACATATTGCTGACCATAGATTATATCCGTAGATAGGTCTTTAGGCTGAAATATGCTTAGAGCATGTAGGTATAAAGACGAATATGACGTTGCTGGTACTAAAAGAGAAGCGTTATTAGTCGTAAAACGAAGGTAGCGGTGGTCCTATTGTAAGTTTTGTCGTTTATAAACGCAACTATCGTGTTAGATAGTCGTTCTTTCTCTATAGAGAATCAAGCAGCAGCGCCTCTAGCGGACTCATTGACACAAAGTAAAACATAAGTACCTACAAATAACATTTTTTAATGTTTAAAAAAATCATGAAATACATCTTAACTACTAGTCAAATATAATATTTTAGTGTACACCATTTTTGTAGGATCTTATAGGAAAACAAATACATAGAAAATAATGAATTTGAAAATAATCATACCTACACTCGTGCCGTATAAGATAATTCTCCCAATTTGCACTAGATACTCGAAATAAGATCTGAGCTTACTGAAATCCCTCACATGGGATTCCTGAACCATATCTCATGCACTCTGCAGTCTGCTGCCTTATTAAGTCTTTGTTTCTAAAAGCTGATGTAGCTGAAGTACGACCCATATTTCAGTGTTTCATAAATTTAAATAAAATCAATCAAGGATATTTATTACGTTCCTGAAAGTCGTTTCTTGGTCAAATAATTTTTGGTTCAATCGGAGCCAGAATACAAAAGAAGACAATTAAAGATCGTAATGCTTGATTTATTAATCAGATTAAGTTTAGCTTTTTAAACTTTCACGTTTTGTACACATTTTATATTCAAAATTGGGTCTGAATGCGTATAACAAAGATGTAGTGCGTATACATGCGTATAACAAGTTTACCTTTTATTCCTAGTCGACGTTTCTGCGTGGGTTACACCAGGCGTGGTCTCGAGTTGACTGAAAAGACGGGTAGTCCAGGATAGAAACTGCAAGCAGTTTTATCAACTACCCACATTTGATCTTCACATTCAGAAAGGCGACACACTACACTAGCAATGTCCGGACGTATTCGATGGTAAATCGCGACGTTTAAATTTGTTAATCACTGGATTCTACGTCGACGATAGTTCATATCCACCTCTCCGATTGAAACTTAATTTCTTAATTTCAATCGCTTCGCGTACAATCCTGGGATATTCAGTGGGGAGAATTTTGGGAGTGCAGTTCTATCCAGTGATTAATTCCAGAATTGAGAATATTTTCTGATTGCTGATTTACTAGTTTAGCGGTTTCTTACAGCTGCGATGTGTTCCTTGACCCTTTCTGCAACTGTACGCTTAGTTTGGCCTATATAGCTGCAGTCTATCTTATAGACACCTGGCGTCTTGTGAAGTATAACATCCTTGGGTGTGCGTAGATTTTCCGCTAGGTTCGAGGACGATGTATATACAGTTTAAATAAGGTATCTTCCCAATACTGTTCGAACTTTGTCCGTCACTCCTTTCACATATGGTTGTCTGTTAACCTCAGAATGTTTCTACCTCCGATTGACGACGATTAAATCTAAGTTTATCCCAGACAGATTATCCCAGTTGGTAGTACCTACCCCTAGCCAGTGTGTAAAAGGTTCCAGGTTCGATTCCATTTATTTGTTCAAAAACAAATATTTGTTCTTTGGTCCCACGACACAGGCGATCCTAGTGTGGGCCATTCAGTGTGGAGTTATTATTGTTGAGTCTACATCAATAAATGCATTAGTCTATGCCCACGCAAGCTGCTTTCGCAATAACACTAGGCATGCGCGGGCGCCTGTGTGGGCGGCATGTAGATTGAGCATAAATAACGCGCAGGATCAGGTTGCAATGTTAAGGTTTACATTGGAAAAATATTTATTCATAGAAACACACACCTACATGTAATTAATGTAATATGCTAATTTCTAGGCCAACCCATGTTATTTGCTCGGGTAATTGTAATAAGATTTGTTTTATCGATTATTTGACAAGGTGGTACGTGATAAAATTAACTAATAAGGTTTTAAACGTTTGTTATCGTAGTTGAACTTTTTTATATTGACTATTAGGAGGTTTATAGGCCTTAAAACGCCACGCTGGCCATTGCTAGTTGGCAAATCCATGCCTTTTAATGGTTATTTAATCCCCATGGCTTGTGGTAGCCAGGGAGTCTAGTTACCGCCGCGCGTTATTCGGCTTTGTGTTGTTGGCCATTTAGCACCACCCGGGGGACATGTGTAGTGTACGAGTAGGGTGCTGAAAGGTATTCCACGACAATCCAGAGAAAGAGAAAGACTATCACAAAATGAACTATGAATGTCGTACTAATCAACATGCAATTTGTAATCCACTTAGGACACATGTTTTTACTACACCTATGGTTTATTTCGATTAAAACTATATACAGGTTTTTTCCAGCCTTTGTCAGAATTAAAGAGTTTGTCAGAGTTTTGCGAAAAAACATTCTTCGTGGGTATAGCTGGTTTTGATTTCATATGGATTTATAGTACGGTATGTCCAAAAACGAAGTTTACTTCTACCTTTACATTTAAAATTTTGTATGATTATATCCGCATACAGCCACCTATTGTTGTTTCTCACAACCTGTACGAGACAATAGGTTAGACATCACAAGGATATATTTGAAACATGCATTACATCCTACACATAGTTCGCGCATAATATTATCATCGTGTTAATGCACACAACCTATTGTCTCTACACGACAAACCGTCAATAAACATTGGTCGCGCAAGCAGGCGAATATGCGGGCGCGTACATATTAAATCGTGCGAGATTTGCTACTGGATCGGCCATTTTAATTCAAAATGTTTATTAAGCTAACAGTCGAAAGAAAGAAAAATAACATATTTATTTGTACACACCTAAACACTTAATACATATAATTTAATATACAGCACGGATAAGAGATAGTGCCCTGTCTGTAGGTCCGTAAAAGATCTGTAGCTCAGAATACATGCTGTAACACCAAAGACGGTTACAACGCTGGTTTTCAGCTACATCTTGGCGCAGTTCTTACCATAGTTTATTTATAAACCAACATAATTTATACGAATATACTTTGGCACCAGAAAATGTAACGTATAATGACGAAAATAATGTTAAACCTTTTCGTATCAGAGAAAATATTGATTGGAAGCATTCGCACCATCTTGACGTCATATCAGCCTTGACCACGAGAGAAAAGGAGTGAATTGAGTAAAGAAAGTTATCGTAATAATCAGTACTCTAATAATAATAGGTATAATAATAATAAATAATAATAAAGAAAGTTATCGTAATAATAGGTGTGTGAGATATACTTAGGCCAGATGGTCCGACGACTTGAAAAAGGTAGTATGAGAAAAGAGGGAAACAAATTTTCTATACAAATAGAAATATAATATACCATTACGGACCCTAGGCTATTTCAAAAAACTTCTTTGTATTTAAACATTTTAACCAATCCATATTCTCTCACTGCATATTTCAAGGCGTCAGCAAGCGTTCAACTCGACCTTCAACGTTTTTACTCTCCATTATTTTTTTTGCAAAACGCCTTGTAATCTAATATATCGCGTGACGTGAGTTCCTTGACCAATAATCGGGTACAACTTACCAGCTGAGCAAGCATAGATTTGGGCTGTCGCGTCGCATCAACTCTGAATAAACGACTCGAACATCGCGGTGTAGTTTTACACCACCGTCGAACGGTTCGCATTCAGGGCTGACGAAAAACTAAAATGTTTTAAAAAAAATAGAAACTAATTTACACTTTGGGGACAAATTTCTAGTGCATTTAAAAAAACTACTTATGTAGGTATATTGTATTTAAAAATGCATTTACAGTCTTGTTTTTAATAGAATACACCGCATGATGTGAGTTCCTTAACGAATTGCGTTATACAGCCGACCCCACTTTCACAGAAGACTGCAGTTAATATATTTCGGGAATCAATGAGATTTTCCAGAACCCGCTTTCTTTCCCTTCCCATCCAATCCCAGTCCATACTAATCCCTTATACAAATATTTCTGCTAGCTCAGCGACTGGAAGTGGGTCGTCAACACTAAATACGCTATCGTTTAAGATCCTGTAACACTTCGTGCCAACAGGCTATTTAGAGCTTCACAAATATTTTATGTAGGGGGAGAGTGCATGCTGCATTGTCACAGCCGCTCGGTGCACTCGACTGGCCTCGTTACCCCTTTCTCACGGAATACTACCTTAAAATGTTCTGCATTTCCCACTTTATCATATTCCCCAATGTACGTACGTGTTTCGGTAGTGAGTGAAATATGCCAGAGCCCATTCCTATCCCATCCTATCCCTCCCCATTTTCCCCATCCATTCCTTAATCTGCAAAGGTAGGCAGAGAGAGCATCCGGGGGCGTGCCAACGTTTGTCATTCTGGACTGATGTTGTCCTGTATCCCGGATGTCCATGGAAGACAGTATCCACTTACCATCAGATGGACTGTATGCCGCCATTTTTCTATAAAAAAAGTAATATTCTAATCGCAAATATTCATTCCCAAATCTATAATGGACCAAGATATAAAAGACATTTTTCCTTTTTCAGTAGATCCATTACTCGAAAAATGTTGTATTGTCTATATCGAACATAAATAACGTTTGGTGTGTACAATAAAACATACAAATAATCAAATAAATAATGTCTCAGCTCAATTTACAATATCTAAGCGTACATATCAATTTTATTTTAGTGACAACCCTATCAACTCGGCGGTTTGACGCGGTGCAGAAACATGATAAGTCACAATTGGTAGCGCTCTCCCACCCCAACATCTCGTCAACATTGACTCGTTCATTATCTTCAAGTTACAGCAAACAGGGGCTGACAGCGATGTATGGAGTAAATTCACACCTCGTGTTACATTGTACTAGACTTACTTGATTTTTTACTTGTATCAAGATCTTAAAATGTACTGTGATCTGTTAACTTCTGTTCTGGTCTTTCCATTAAGCTACGATATGGGGTTCTTTAAGAGAGCTGTGAATAGGATTTTGCAAGGTCGGCGGCGCGCCCGCATGCCCCCTGGTGTTGCAGGTGTCCATGGGCGGCGGTAACACTTATCATCACGTGGGACCGCTTGCTCGTCCGCCCGCTAGTTTATAAAAAAACAATAAAAAAAATAGGGCATTGATCACATCGCAAGAGCGAGCGCGGGCGCAGGGGCGTTCCGATTTTTAGGTTTCAGGCACGTGGATAGCTGTAGAGAACATTTAAAAGCTTACGTATTCTTACTCTTCCTGATCTTTATATTTATGAGACTTTTATAACAATATTTTAAATATCGTGAAATTAAGTATCCCAGAATGAATATGAATAAATTTGTATGTCATTTTGTGCATACAAATTTTTTCCTAAACCTTCTTGTAAATTTGATGTTTTTTAAAACTAAATTATAAGTGACAATTGGGTACCGTATAGAAAATATGTAAATGTCTTAAATAAATAAATTAGATCAATGAATTTCTAAAAAAGTAAACTGACTAAATTTATAAAATTGTGTATGTTAAATTTAGAATGTTTTTTACTGTTGCTAATTAATTTACCTATAAAATAAGTCTTTATATAATAGTATTGTACGCCTGCGCGGCAAGTTACACTGATAAGTATACCTTATACTTTTTCAACATCTTTTCTAACCTATAAATCGTTTGACTTTGTATTTTTTGAGAACTTCCGAAGTTATCTGTAAGACAAAATAAATATTGTAAAATGTGTGTAGGTGTTTTTTTTTTTTTGTATATTGTACTTACACATATGGTCGATGTATGATCGATGTTAGGTGTAACTGGAACTTACATCTACGAGTATATCACTACACATACACGTAATTTTATCATGACTAAGCGTTTCTCTTTTGCAAATAAAACCAAAATTGAGCAAATATTGGAGGACGGCCACAGACCCTCTACTGATAGATGCGAACGATGACTGGACAAATTGGAGATGACTAACGGTTTCTGACAAAAGCTAGATGACCGTCGGGAAAAGGTCTAATTTTTTAAATCACCTTTGCCGAACAAATTCAAGATTACAAATAATCATTAACTTTTGGTAATTCTTTGTGTCCGTGATTTCAGTCAATAATCATAAAAAGTAAGTACAAAAAACAAAATTAATTTAAATTACGGCTTCTTATTTTGAATATTCAGAAAGAGATAGACGAACATTTACAATACCTAGCGATATACGTACATACATGGATACAGGGTCGTCCAGACTATCTATGATGTCTGAAATCATGACTGTTAATGATTCAAGTTCGTAGAAATATTTATAATGTTACATTTCTTTTTTCTAAAAATAACTAGGCTTTTGGCTTTATATATTTAGGCAAATTGTACAAAAAATATTGATAGAAACAAAACAATTTTTTTTTAGACTAGTGGGCGGACGAGCAAACGGTCCCACGTGATGGTAAGTGTTACCGCCGGCCATGGACACCTGCAACACCAGGGGGTATGCGGCGCGCCGCCGACCTTGCAAAATCCTATTCACAGCTCTCTTGAAGAACCCCATATCGTAGCTTAATGGAAAGACCTCTTGATAGATCATTCGTTCTTAATGGCAGTTCGTTCTACAGCCTACGGGTTCGCGGTATAAAGTAATTTTTAGATCGAACAGTGAGCGACACCTCCGTATCGAGGAAATGCGGATGGACCGCACTTCTGTGGCTAGGAGTACTCATGCACATTTTTCATGTGCATAAGGGATGTATGACCTTAAAACGCCACGCTGTCCAAGCGGTTTGGCAAGTCCACTCTTTTAGAAGTGGTGTGGTACCTCAGGGCTTGTGGCAGCGGCTTTGTTAACCCTTAGTCACCTTTTATGACACCCACTTACAGCGTATTAGCTAGGGATGCTCCGATTCAGGTTTCTGACACCTGTATCAGCCTTAAACCTCTCACTGTAGGGCATCCCCGAGTAAATCACTCTGAGGTTTAGGCCCGTATTCCAACACGCGGGCCCAGAGCGGCTTGGTGGATACATATACTCCAGTTTTTTTTATTTCTGAAGCATGCGGGGTTTTTCTCGCGATGTTTACCCCTCGCTGACGGGCAAGTGACATTTTTTTTAAATCGTTAAGTACTTAAATATAAACTCCTTGGTACGGGCCAAGGATTTCAACTCACGATAACACTAATGTGAGTCGAGTATAAATACCCCTAGGCTATCACCGTTGGACCGATGACACCTGATTACCCTATCTCAAATAGGTAGCTTGCTTAGTACATAAGTAATTGTAAGTACAATAATTATAAACGCTGTCGTTATTCAGCAATATTTGCGTAAGTACCGCTGTATTGTTTTACCAAATGGCACACGCAAATATTCGCTTAACTGTAGTTTCGTAATTTGTATGTATTATGTATTATGCTATAATATAGCTCCACGGCTTTGCTTACCGCAAGTTTACTCACAAGGATGAATAATTATGTTTCTCTTTATTCATTTATATTTGCAAAAAATATTTAATACTTTTAAAAAGATCGTATGTTATGCAGCCTGTTTTAGAAAAAGAAAGTATATTAGAAAAATGATACTAAATAATATAACGAACTTCTGAAATGTTAATAATACAAGAAAATGTTTTAAAACAATATATTTACTTATTATTTACATTTTTAAAATTACAAAAGTAGAGTGTTGTATTATACAAAAGTACAAAAGTTGCAAGTACCTGAAAACCGCGGGCCGGTTTGTCCAGACACCGTGTTTTTCTAATTTATTGTAAGAATGTTATGTTTAGAATGTTTTAGAAAAAAAAAAATGTTTATGTAATAATGTTCATGTTTGAGTTCAAAAATATATTTATCTGTTGATTTTTTTAATACTAGGAAGCTTACGTGAAACTGACGAATGAGTGCACAGCAAATATAGATGCATTAAGTTTATCAACATAGAGCAATATTAGCAGTAGTAATTAACCGTAGTCTGTCTACTTTACGCACGTAACGCAATATTGATGTATACTAATTTTCTAACGCCACCTAACCACAACGCAATGTAAAGATATCTATACCTACTAATATAATAAAGAGAGAGTGCGAATTTTGTGTTTGTGTGTATGTGGAGGGTAATCTCCGGAACCACTACACCTATTTGAAAGTTTCACCTTTCAAGGTGAAAAATTCTTTCACCGTTTGAAAGGTACATTATTCCAGATAGACATAGGCTATATATTATGTGCAAAAAAATACAACGCAACGCATGCCCGGCACAGCTAGTAAGTAATAAACAGATAATAAGATTATGATAAACGTACCTACTATATTCATATTTAATTATTGAACGATGAGATGGCAGTCATTTCGTTTCAGTCTCACCACTCCTCGACTCATGACATCATAACGTCTTCGTGAGGAAACCCACATGCTGCGGAAATAAAGAAAAAATCTGGAGTATGTGATCCACTAATCCGCACTGGGCCCGCGTGGTGGATTACGTGCCGAAACACCTCAGTGATTTCCTAGGGGAGGCCTGGGGGCCTGCAGTGGGACGTCATAGGCTGCTGCAAGTACATTAGTTACCAGTTTAAACTAAATAGTTACCCAACAAATAAGCTTTTTTTTTTGAGCGTTACCCAAAAAAAACGTTACCCAACAAATAGGCGGCATTCGGGCGTCACTTCACTTTCCATGGTTGATTGTCAGCTTTCCTCAAACAATCTATCACAAAACACACCAGTAGCACATTCACATTTGCGTTTTCTTCACAAGTAATAAAATTAAATGAAGAAACTCGTAAAGGTGGCAAGCAGTCATTAAACATATAACAGTTGCGGTTGGAAGACTGTTGTGCACTTAACACAGATTCTGTAATGTTGCAATAGTTGGTGAGAAATTTCGACTGACTATTTGACGACGAAAATTAATATTTTGTTTATAGATAGAAAGTGGTTGAGGAGCAGACAATTCACCTGGTAGTAAGCTGGATAATGTCGTCAATGGGCGTCCGCGATACATGTCGACTTCAGTACAGAACGGCAAAAGTCTGGCGAATGGCTCAGTCGTCGATCGCCGATCCTAAAAACATCGAGTGTGCCAAAGACTTTGTTTTGAATTCTCAATTCCTACTCATCTTCCAATTGCATTATTATTATTATGCCAAAATTATTATTATGCCACCTCCTGTACCTGAACTCGCATTCCGTGACACTATCAGTAGGTGATTTACTGGCAACATCGTAAAAATGACGAGATAACGATTCGCAGAACCGTACGGTCACCGACCGGGTTTAATGGCTGATAGATAACCCCCGCTACTAATGTCGCAAGTATTAATAAATCTATTTTTTTCTGAAGAATTCAAGATGGTATACCTAATACCATCAATCGTCTGCCCGTGTGGTGTCGGCTTCAATCTCATCTCTTCACCACCCCATTTTTTTCGCGTAGGCATCGCAAAAGGCTTCTAAGGGATAACAAAACCGCTACCGCAAGCCCTGAGGAACACGCCACGTCTAAAGAAGTGGGTGGACTCGCCAACCCGTGCCTTGGAGTTTTAAAGCCATACATCTCTCATGCACAAGGCAGTATATATGAGGAGGCTCAAGTTCAACATAGGTATATAAAAGGACTGGTTACGGTATACTATCAACTTTGGCATAGTTGCCGCTCTTTCACAGGAGTATTCAGTAATAATGCAATGCAACCAGCGCTTTCATTATCCAGGAACACCAGACAATGTGCATGAGGGATGAATTTCCTTAAAACTGGCCAAACGGGTTGGAGAGTCCACTCTTTTAGAGGGGATGTAGGGCCTCAGCGCTTGTGATAACGGCTCTGTTATCCCTTAGTCGCCTTTTAGAACACCCGCGGAAAGGGATGGGGTGATGCTATTTTGAAGCCGACACCACGCGGCACTAATAATGAAAAGAAAAGTATCAAGTTTTCTGATCCTATCCTATTATTACACTTCGATGGAATCACAAATGGATATCTCATTCACATTTGGAAGAATAATTGGGAAGGATCTGATCTACATTAGAAACTATACCTACTACGTGTATTCCAGTTCTGTTCGCTGAGATGAATCAGTATTTCTGTTTAGAAGATGACCGTTCGATTTGTCATCGCATGCCATTCGCAACGGTTCCTGTGAACCGTGACAGATTTAAAACTGGGGAATTAAACGTTTCTCATTAATTGTATTTTTAATCACTCTAGCATTTGGTGTTAAAGCGAATCTCCTCTTGGCGAGGCGATACATATCATCATCATATCATACAGCACTACACACTGTCCCATGCAAACTTACAATCTGCAATTTATTTATTTTTACCGAATATTACATACAAATTGTCTAATTACAAAACCCATCAATTAATAATTTACAAAAAATACCTAACATTATAATGGGTAGAATCTATAGTTTCAGACTTGGGATAAAGATCCTACTGCTGTGAAAATTTCATAACAATCTTCTGGAAGAAAGGGATGATTGCTTCTCCACCAGTCGGGTGTGCTCAGCAGCTGACGGATGCAAGACAGTTACGGGCCAAGCAAGCTAATACGAGCACCTACATTTAACACACGACCCAGAATTGTACATAAACACATACACAATCGCCAGTATTGACTGGATGAGAAGAGCAGAAGACCGTCTGGCGGTGAGCCTTAGGAGAAGCTTAAGTCCAATAATGGAGGGACACAGATCAATGCTATAGTAATGTAAAAGTAATGTAACTAATGTAAAAATCCAGACGCAATAAACCGCATCAAAATTTTGACTAAATGTGAAAGAATGATATGGCGAGCGGTGATAGCCTTAGTTTATCTATTTTCGACTCTCATTCGCGAGATCATGAGTTCAAATCCTCAGCCCCTACCACTGAGTCTCTACTTAAGTCAGCGGTCAGCGGACCAGCACTTACTGTTCCCAGGTTAATAAATGAATTAGATCTTAAATGTGAAACAGATATCAGCGAAAATAATTTAAAATATAAATTAAAAAGATAATTTGTTCACTGCTCGCAGGTAGGTTTTTAATGTCTCGACTACTGATTCCAGCAGTACTTGTATCTTAGACAAATCTGTATGGCTTATTAGATATAATTATGTAAGCTTTATACTTATTCTTTGTAAATTTGGTAATAATAAAAAAAAGCAAATAATTTAAATATCACTGTCTTACATTCTTATATCTTTTTAAAAATATAGCATATGTGGTGTCGGCCGACTATAGAATAACCACTACCTTATCTGTTCCCGCGAGTGCCGTAAGAGGCGGCTAAGGAATAACAAAGCCGCTACCACAACCGTTGAGGAACTACACCACCTCTAAGAGTGGACTCGCCGACCCGTTTGGCCAGCGTGGCATTTTATGCACAAGACAATTCTGATCTGATTCTGATAGGGCTGATTGCATTGCATTGAATTGCATAGCATGTGTATCAACTAATTAGCACTGGACCCGCGTAATTTGCTAGGGGAGACCTGTGCCCTGCAATGGGACGTAAGGCTGAAAAAATTAAATATTAGTTTATATATATGTATATATATATAAAGAAGAAAAGGCGGCAGAGGAGCATACAGTCTGCTTGATGGTAAGTAGATAATGTCGTCCATAGACATCCGCGATACATGCCAACATCAGTCCTGAATGATAAACGTTGGCACGCCCCCGGATGCGCTGCCTACCTTTGCAGATCAAGGAATGGATTGAGGGAAAGGATTGGGAGGGATATGATGGTATGGGAATAGGCTCTGGCATATCTCAGTCATTACCGGCGTACAAGGTACAATAGGTACACTAGGTCAAGGGCTTAAAGTAGGAACATTTTATGCAGATCCTTTACAAATATCCAAGTCTATAAAGCCCATGTAAATGAACTCGCGAAGTACAGCTAGTTGATACATAAATACAGTACGCTTACCCTTTTTTACCCAACCTGTCACCAGCACTACATTTACCGTCGCGCGCCGAGCCTCTGACACATTTAGATGCGCGCGCGCGCATTACAATTTGTTGAACGTTGCGCGCCTGTGTTATTGCGCTGACAGATATACCGTGGGACGAGACGATTGTCGTCTGGCGATCACATGTGGGATTTATTGTTATTTGTACAGCGGGAGATGTTAATGCAATTAAATCGGTAATACAGACAGTAATATGGCGAGGTTAAAACAACCGATAAATAATGAAAACGCACAATAATCCACACTGACAACTTTCTTGACACTTGTGGGAGGGTATGGGTGCACGCTGAAATTCAACAGCCGCTGAGCGTACTCGGGTGGCCACGTATATCATGCTAGTTGTACGTTGAAAAAATTGAAAAAATATCCAAATGTTATTTTATATAATGTTTCACTTCACCTACCATATCAGTACTATTTAGCCCCCAGTTTCGCATGGAGAAAATGCTTTATATTTAGTCCGATTTTTGATAAAACATTTTTGATTATGATAATAAAGAACTTTCACAGATTAATTAGTATAATTTATAATTAGTAATAACATTCGATTACTACCTTGCAATTCGCCCTTTTTCGCTACCAGTCGTAACATTGTTCATATTTATTAATTAAAGAACTGTGGGTCTATTAGTTTTGAAGTACATCCGGGGGCATGCCAACGTTTCTCTTACTAATGTTGGCATGTATCGCGGATGTCTATGGGCGACAGTATCCACTTACCATCAGGTGGACTGTATGCTCGTCTGCCGCCTTCGTACACGTCTGACCGTTTGTTGTCATTGGATAAGGCTCGTAAAGCTCTATAACTTTTGTTTAAACACTTTTTTTTAAAACGTATTTCCGTTTAAAATTTCCGTATTGTTTTTCCGCCTAGCGCCATCTGTCTTTTTTATCAATCGACATACCAAATCGATTGTTATTATATTACACTTTAAATAGCAATTATTGTTCAATTGCCAAAATAACCGATTAGATTGATTGGCATATTTTATGATCCAAATGACCTTCATTTAAATTACACATAATTAACCTTCATTTAACCGCATAAATGCAAAACAGATGCATAAATCAAACGTCTAAATATCCAGTCGGGAATCATTTGTTTTGCATATGTTAAAGTTAAATGAGTTGTTTCTTTTGTGTAGTTATTTAATTAATATGGAAGATGTTTTTTTGTTTATAAATGTTATAAACATCAAAAGGGAAGACCGTATATTTGTATATAACAAAAGTTAATACCTATATTTATTTTTTATTTTGAATGTATTTAAATGTATGTATGTACTCGTATTTTAGCTGTGTGATGTCTGCCAGGCTTAAAATAGAACCACCCCATTTCTACCCTTGGGTAAATGGTCGTAAATAGCAACTATATAGTGGACTAAAAGAGTGGACTTGCCAACCCGCTAGGCCAGCGTGGCGTTTGAGGGCCTTACATCCCTCATGCACGAATCTCTGGCCTCTCCTAAGAACCGCCACCGCACGATTTTCGACTCTTCTCATTCAGCCACTAACGGTGAATTTCTTCCTCATCAGCCCACCTGACGGGAGAGCATTCCACGCTGCGCTTCCCGATACGTTCCCGGGTTATCAGTACTGAGGCAAATATGACCACTTTACCTTGCCATTATAACATGCTGAATCTACGAGATGTCGGTGATTAGTTCTTTGATGAATCTCTTAGCTTCGGATCCTATCCCACAAAGAAACTCTGAGCTCTCTCCATAGCTCTGACTTTCAACTTATGGATCAGGCTTACCGTTAGAGCCCACGTTTCGGCACCACACTTCATAACTGGCAGGATGTACTTATTGAAGATTTTCATCTTCAAGCGTCGAGATATAGGCGAATAGTCGACGCAAAGAAAAACTCAAGCATTCACTTGTATATTTATAAAAAAAACAAAAACATTGCCCATTATACATCGGAATTATTAATCACAAGAACAAACACCAGTTTTATCGCAACACATTAACAAGATGTTGGTTTTTGCGACCGCACCGGTATAATGTGAATTGTTATTCTAAGAACCGTTTGCATAATAAACATTCATATTGGTCGTAGACTGGTAATGCGACAGACCTGGGGCCCTACCACCATTCCTTATAGCAGTATTATTTTAACCTTACTTCTCAATTTCGTACCACGGCGGCCTTACTGTAAGCTTACTTTATGAATGTTTTGATAGGAAGTCTTGGTGACGTCAACACAATTCTATAGCTTATACGTTGTATGAAAGAAATGACAGAATGAAAGTTTTTAGCTAAATCTCGTTTTGTTTTTAGCAGGGAATAGCCAAATAATTAAAATCATTCGTTCTTTCTCTGCACTAAGCATTAATACTTTGGTGGAGGTCATGGTACGAATATGAGTAATGTTGTTTTAAGCCTGAAATAAAACGTTCCTGCAACAATATTGTTTTGTAAAAGATGGTGGTAGGGCCCCTGATAAATCATTTCGATAACCTTATCACATCGATACTTTTACTTAGGTAAATAGAATTATATGAAAAATATACTATATTAGCTGTGCCCGGCATGCGTTGCATGCCCGTCAATTTTTTTGCACATAATATATATACATAATATATAGCATTTGTCCATCTGGAATAATGTACTTTTCAAATGGTGAAAGAATTTTTGAAATTGGATTAGTAGTTTCGAAGATTACCTCCTACATCCAAACTTACAAACTTTACCTTTACCTGTGTATAGATTACCTACTACATTTCCTCTTATTCTAATTACTTTACTACTTATACATAATTTTACAGATAGATATATTGATATATACCTATCAATATATACCTTTGAATGACATTTCCTTTCTACCTAACGGTTGTCTGGCAAAGATCGATATTAGCCATAAGACCGCCATTTATGCATTTCATGTGTTACAATGTGTGTTACTGTTTTGATGTGCATTAAAGATTTTGACCTATACATATATCTATTAGCTGAGGTAGTCGCTGCTTCCTTATATATGGTGTTCCGAATAAATACAAATTGATTACAATTATTACATTTTTCCCGGTAGAAATTATTTTTGTATTGTATTTAAACAACTGTATCAATTTCTCATGAATATTGTTTCGTGCATGAGGAATGTATAGTTTCCACACTGCACGCTGCAGCTGGCCAAGCGGTTTCGCAAGACCAGTCTTTTAGAGATGGTGAAGTCAGTTCCTCAGGTCTTTTGTTAGCGGCTTCTTTATCTCTTATCTTATCTCTTTATCTCTTCTAATCTCTTTTCGACACTCACAGAAAGAGATGAGGCTATTCTAAAGCTGGACAACTGGTCTTAAACGAGTAAATTTACTTTTTTACTCTACCTACACGACGTTTCACCTCTACACCAGGAAATCTCAGTACTGTAATTACATCGATCACGGTCACCAACTAACTGGGAAAAAAAATGATTCGCCAAACAACGTTATATTCACTAAAAGTTTCCGATATAACTTATGAAATCAGTATGCTGAAGTAGCAGGTTGTTGGTATGGTACTAATTAATATAATAGCGGTCACTTCTACCACATTCCTTCGCCCATATCCAGCCGACAATCGTTAAATATTTTGACAAGCTGACGGTTTTATTCGCCTTCGCTGTTCAAATTCAATATGGCAATGCTGATTCATTATCCCGCAACATTAGTTTGATATTCTCATAAAATATTTACTAACGTATTATATTTAAATTAAGAATCAATTTTGTATAGTTTCAAGTTTGCTAAGAACATTGTAGGTTGCAGTTTTGTCTCCGAGATCGTAAATCTCAGAAATGTTGCTGCAGACTTAGGACCAGTTCAGACTTAGAAGAATATATTACAATACAATGTAGTGTAGACACAGTTTGTTTTGAAAGGTATTGGCTTTATATACATATAGTGTTAGATACCATACCATGAGCAAATGTCTCTCCTCTGCTGGATATAGGCTTCTCCTAAAAACACGACCTTCGGCTCTTGTCATCCAACCACCACCGGCGAACTTCTTTAAGACATCGGTCCACGTGGCCGGAAGACGGTCCCTGCGCTTCGCAAGTGGCCTCCATTCAATGACTCATCTACGCCATCGATTGTCGACCTGTCCATGGTCACTTCAACATGCTGATTGTATAAACGGTGACTTCAGTGCTTTGGAGTTCTTTCGAGTCTTAGCCCACAATTATTTTACTCCGTTCATAGCTCCTTTCACAGCTCATTAACCAGCGTTGAGCTATAATTTGTTATAAGTTATTAGAAGCTGTAAATTAAGACAATCTATGGATGTAAATTAATTTAATCTTAGTCTTAAGTCTTAAGATAGACTTAAGTCTATATAAATGTTTCATTAAAATATAATAAAAGCACGAAGTATAGAATGGAATAAATATGTATTGTATTATCAGTTCAAAAATACAGAAAGTACTAACAAGCACGTCGAATGGAGGATTTCGTATTGTTGAAAAAAGCTGCTAAGCCTATTTCAGGATATCAATTTCCTTAATTTACCTAAATTTAATCATTGCTTAATATTCTTTGTCACATTCTAACCTGTTAAAAGGTTTTAGTTATTACAGAAGGACAAAAACTTTTATAAATTCATTAATTTTAAATAACGTAAGAAGACAGACATTTTTCGAAGAGACTATTTCGGGAGGGGTGATGCACCTGAAATCCCACGGCCGTACTCAACTAAGAGACGCCTCTCACACAGAAGCCTATTCCTCGAATTTAAGTACCTATTTCGGTAATGAGTAAGACATGCCGGAACTCATTCCCATCCCAACCTATCATATCCACCCCATTTTTCCAACTCTTCCTTCAAATTCATTCCTACATCTCCAAAGGTAAGCAGCTCATGCGGAGGTGTGCCAACGTTTGTTATTCTGCACAGGGTGTCGGCGTGTACCGCGGATGACCATGGGCGACAGTATCCACTTACCACCAGATGGACTGTCAGCTCGCCTGTCACGTTTTTTTAATAAAAAAGCGGTTCTGAATATTCTATAGACGAAAATTTGTAGCCATGTTTGCAACAGCTAGGCAATGATCTGAAGATTTATGGACCGTGGCACCGTGATATAATGCGGCCATTTTAATTTTGACATTAGTATACTTACTGTTACTGAGCTCGTTCAAGATTATGCATTTTCCTTTTGCAGTCTCGGAACGACAAAATCCATAAAAGCATATTTATATTTGTTCTAAACTTATAAATACCACAACGATAATCTAATTTATAATCATAACTGCTTATTTTTGTGAGTACATTGCAGACAAATTGACATACGGTTTTGTGACGTGTTTATCGAAATATAAATTTTTAAATATTAATATCAAAAATAAATGAAATATATGTATTTTTAGAATCTTTTTCTCTCAGTTACATTAACGGTTGGTACTGATATGAGTTTATGGAAGTTATTAGGCCTTGACATGTATCAAAGTGATTGGAAATGCAGATAGATTTTAGTAGATAGAGGGGGTTCGTTACAATGTCACATAGACAAGATGTTTACCCTATGCCTTGGTAGGTGGCGCGAAGTTACGCGTCGCGTCGCGCGTTGTGTCGCCAAAACATCAAACATTGACTGCGCACGCGTGTGTTTTACGTTGCGGCGCGTGACGCGTGTCCGACGCGCGTCCATTTACGACTTATTTTGCTACTTGCCCTTCTAAATATAAATACTTTAAGTAAATTTTTTCGCCGTCAAATTTTATGTATTGCCGTATTAAAATTCGAATGGTACTGACGGCGATCACGCGTCCACGACTCCCACTTAGGGCAACGAGTTCGCGACGCGACGCAACGCGCCGCAACGGTGGACGCAACGCATCGCAACGTGCTACCTAGCAGGACATAGCCTTAGCCTTTAACTTCCATATTTTGAATCAATTCGGATACAATTTATGAGTTTTGTGCCAAAAGTTACAAAAGAACTTTTTATAGAAATAGCATACATAATCGGTTTTTAACGATAAACTCTTATGTTTAAGTGTTTGTAGGTGTCAAAAGTGTGGGCTTAATGTAAATGTCGCCTTTGTCGGTGTGTGTGGTCGCGTTTAAGTTGTTTGCTCGGTTATTTTCGATTTTATGGATTCACATGCATTACAAGTCTCCATAAAGATAACACCTTTTCGCAATCCAATTTTAGTTTCATGCATAACTAACATTTTCCCGCGTATTCGCCCATTTGAAACCTGATTTCCAAATCAGAATGTGAATGCGTGTGTAATGTGTAGATAGCAGAGATGTGACTTATTTGAAATACTCTTGCATTTAAAATGCAAATACAAAATGCAAAATACCTATTTCTATTTTGCATTTAAATACTTTTTTGAGAAAAGCATTTTGTGTTTTATTTGAAATACTTTTCCGGACGTATTTTCTGTTTGCAAAATGCAAAATACTTTGCTGTCAAGTTTTGCCAACATTACCAATCAAATGATATACCTACTTACTATTCAAAAACCTATAGCTGAAGGTAATATAAGCTTAGAAGGAGGCAAAGAGACATTCTATGGATGCCTTCTACCTGAATTGATGAGAATGTAAAAAATTCTGAACTCTTTGGAAAAGGATAATCCAACATATTGTGGTGTGCTAATAGACGTAATCAAAACAGGCTTGAAAAACGATTTCAAACATTTTACTTATCAGATGAACCTAAAGCTAAAGAAACTATTTTGGCATCAGTGTGATATCCTTTTTTAAATTAAGATGGGTGCCAAAGGCAAATAAGTAACATGTAAAGGAATTGTTTGTTGCAGAAGTGAGAAAACTAAAACATGAAGATATGAAAAATATTATGAGGGGGAGAGTGCACGCTGCAATCCACCAGCCGCTGGGCGCGCTCGACTGGCCAAGTTACCCCTCTCTCACAGAAGACTACCTTGAAATGTACTGCATTTCCCACTTTATCGTATTTCCCCAATGTACGTACGTGTTTCGGTAGTGAGTGAGATGTGCCAGAGCCCATTCCCATCCCATCCTATCCCTCCCCATTTTCCTAATCCTTTCTCCAAATCCATTCCTATATCTCCAAATGTAGGCAGCGCATCCGGGGGCGTGCCAACGTTTGTCATTTTGGACTAATGTTGGCATGTATCGCAGATGTCTATGGGCGACTGTATCCACTTACCATCAGGTGGACTGTATGCTCGTCTGCCGCCTTCGTACATAAAAAAAAAAAAAAATATATCTCAATCACTTCAATCAGAAAAAAGAAAAGAAACAAATGAATCTTACTATGTGTTTTTAGAGGATTCAGACTCCTCAGCAGCTAGTGATAGTGCAAACACCACTATTGATCTAGAAACATTCCAATATTTAAAGGATGATGATACCAGTTTGGAGTCATTAAACAAATACCCATCTGTGAAAACAGTCTTCTTAAAATACAATACCTGCCTACTCTGCACCAGTAGAAAGGTTGTTCTCATATGGTGGCATGATAATGAGACCACATCGAAGAAAAATGGTATCGAAGAAGAAACTATTTATTTAAAAAAAGTATTTTGTAAATACGTATTTTGCATTTAGTATTTAAAATACAAAAGGAAAAACTATTTTGTATTTTGCATTTGAAATAGAAAATCAAAAAGTATTTGCATTTTGTATTTAAATACTTTTATTAAACCATTTTGTACATCTCTGGTAGATAGGCAAAGATTTAAATCTATTTACATAGGTAGATACCTATATATGTACATCTATACATATAATAAAATCTCAAAAAGCCGTGTCTGTACATATTTTTCTTAAAGTCATTGATGTGTGTACTATGAATATAGCCCGACAGAACATTTTTTTAAATTTTTTTTGTCTGTCTGTCTGAATGCGCATCACTCAAAAACTGATGGAAGTTTTAGGTTTAACAGATTAACATTTAGGATACTTTTTATCCAGATCCATTATAGTTCCTACGAGAATCCTTCTAACGAACGAAACGAAGTCATCTTAGAACAGTAACAGTTAGAAGACATATGTCACGAATACGTTTATAGTTAATTAGTTCTCAATTACGTAGTTCTTTTACTCTTTCTTGTCCTCTTTTACTTTTACTCTTTTACTCAATTACGTCCAACTGCTAATCAAAAATGACCTCGCGGTCACCAGATTGTTCCCTGTCTATAAAAACTGTCGGTACCTATATAAAGTATAAACTCTATACTGCTCACCCCGTCTCATTCCCCTAAGAAGAAGGGGAGTGTAATGGAATGTGGGAATCTCCTTGCCGTTTTATCCCAGCCTACTTCCTCAACCTTATATATAAAATTAAATATATTATATTTATTTTATCTATATAAAGAAAAATTAAATGTTGTTCGTTGGTAAGCGCATCATTTGAGAACGGCTGCACCGATTTGACTATTTTGTTTAAAATGTTCGTAATAGTCCGAATAAGATTGGAAAAGAAAAATTGGAAAAGTTGCCCGGAAAATTGGAAAATTCGGAAAAAACTGATAGTACTATTTTCTATGGGATTTTTGTGTGAACTTATTGAAATTACTGCATTATTGAAATTTGAACAGGACAACGTCTGTAGGGTCAGCAAGTTTTTATATGAATATATTCCTAAATCTTTAAAGGTAGCAAGCAGTACATTCGGGGCCGTGCTAGTTTGTCATTCTGGACTGATGTCGACATATATTGCGGATGTTCACAGTATCCACTCACCACCAAATGGACGGCCTACTCAACTGCAACCTTCCTTATATAAAATAAACCCAGAATTTACTTAATCAAAACTCAATTACACTGGTGTCCACACCAACTTACACGACATTTACTTCCGATCATTTTATTCGGAAAACCCGAAATTAATAACCGGTTTTTACTTAAAAAAGGTGAACTTGAAACCGACCGCAAGCCCTGAATAGCACACCAGAACATAAACAAGTTAACCCCACACTTACCTACTTCGGGGAGCTGCACCAAGCAATTTAGAAAATAAAATACAAATGAAACCAACGAGTCTATGCCCAAGTCCATGTTAAAGCACCCACACACAATACTTTATGCTAACGTAGGCACGTTAAAATGCACTGAGCGTGTGTAGACGCTTTATGTAAAACAATAAACTGCGTTGGAACTTCTTTATTGGTGTTTTATACGGGAGATTATGCATTTATGTGCAAGTAGGTATATAATGTAGAAATAAACAGAAATATATCTAGGTACCTAAGGTTTCTTTTCCTTAAACTCGAGTATTAATGGCATAGGCTAATCATCACATATTATTTTAACAATAACCAGCCCTTTTGTCGTCCACTGCTGGACTCCTCATACTCATTATCTTGTGCATGAGAGATGCCTTCAGCGCCAAACGGCTTGGCAAGTCCACTCTTTTAGAGATGTTGTAATTCAGGGCTTGCGTCGCCTGACACATGCGGCAAAAAGATGCGATGGTCTCATTATAAAGCTTGCCGACACCATCAGGGAACCCGTAGGTTGTGGAACGAACTGCCTCAAGAGGTCTTTCCATTAAGCTACGATATTGGGTTCTTCAAGAAAGCTGTCGGCTGAATAGGATTTTGCAAGGTCGGCGGCGCGCCCGCATACCCCCTTGTGTTGCAGGTGTCCATGGGCGACGGTAACACATACCATCACGCGGAACCGCTTGCTCGTCCGCCCATTTTAAAAAAAAAATCAATAAAAGGCTTACAAATAAACAGACTGAAATAATAATAAACACCTACCAGAATCAATACGAACCACTCACACTTTACACACGTACGTATAAAACAAATTAAAAAATCTTTCAATTATCAAATTGTAGGTACTACTCAGTATAGTGAAATCAACGAGGCGTGAGCTTTGCGTTTGTGTGAGTGCATACCGATAGTGTACAGTGCGAACCATTTCGACAAACGGATTTGACAATTCGGCACCCATTCAAACAGATGCAAAGCTCATGTCTCGTTGATTACTTCGAGGACAAGTTTTACAACATTTGACAACTGGGTACTTAATTTATCGTAAAGATTATGAATATGTTTTGATTTACTTTTCTGTTTTAATATTGCTTTTGTTTTGTGTTGTTATTGGCTATTGTTTCTTTTTTGTACCTAGTTACGTCATTCGGGCCCTTACTGTTGATAGCTGGGTCAACAGAATTGGGTGGTCGGCCGAATCCATAGTTCAAGGAACATAGCGCTAAATTAGCAGTTTGGATGTAGCGATAAGAAGAAGTAGTAAGAAATTACTTTTGTATTTAGATTTAAGTTTAATTAAAAACATCAAATGAACATTGGCATTAATCTCTGCAACTTGTCTCCAATATATTAGTCTAAATTATTTTTAAAAGTATTTTCCCGCTCCCGATGCTTGACTACCTTGTGGTTGTTTGTTTAATTAAAGATTTACACATAAACATATTTCATATAATGACAACAACCTAATTAGATTTGTCCTAATGCCATTTCCTCGGAGGATGACATTAGTATCATCGATTAATACATCAATCGATGATGTGCATGCACATTCCGTTACAGATAAATACGATTATAACAACATTAGAAGAAAAAAGTAAATCATAATTGAATAACACAATCACATAACCAAATTCATACAAGCAACCGAAAAGGGATTTAACAATTAAATAGATAGCGAATGAACGCAGACACAATCCACCTATAAAAGAGTGGACTCGCTAACCCGCTTGGCTAGCGTGACGTTTTAAGGTCATACGTCCGTCATACACACGACAATGTGCATGACCCCTCATGCATGCCCATGTCCAGCAGTCGATACTGATAGGGCCGATCGCATTGCATTCCTAACGCCCGTACCACATTCTTTACAAATAAATGAATTGATTGATTAAAATATTTACAACAGTTACCCATTTTACAGTCACTGTAACAAGTTGACTCACTTACCTCAGACTGCATTCGCACACAGTATAAGTATAACCCGAACGGGAAGTGCAACAATAAAACTAATATAAGGCGCCTATTACACGAGGTGTCGTGTGCCGGTGTCTCGTGGCAGTCAGACGATAAGCGACACGACACGACGCGGTTTCACGGGAACCGCGCAGCATCCGCTAGCAGGGTTGTCAAACATTAAATTCGAAATTTATTCATTTCGTCAATAATAATCACCCCGATTCTCTGTTTGTAAAATAAACAATTTGTTTCTTTATCTTTCCTCACTTGATTAGTTTCTTTAAAATAAAAAAAATAAAAATCCAATATGTTCCTAATTTAGACATAAAAAAAGCAAGAAATAAAATATATTTTTGCTGTATACAAATGCATATCTGCTTCTGTAATTGTAAAAAGTATTAAGTGACAACCCTAACGAAGTAACTAATTTCCTCACTCCATACTCAATGCGGTTTCCGTGTAGCTTGCGAGTCCACACTGCATATGCGTCTACCATAATAACCTTTCACTCATCTTGCCTACAATGTGAGCAAAAGATTGCTGTGTATTGGATCTTTCTCAAAATAAGATTTTTCATAGTAAATAGGTTTCTTAAAATGATCAATATCGCGGGTTTCCTCACGATGTTTTCCCTCACCCCCCAGCCAGTACATTATGATTTTGGCGTCACTATGGATTCCAAAATTTCATTCAAAGACCATTTTGACTATATGTTTAATACCTGTAATGAGACATTAGGTTTTGTTTTAGGAAGCTGCGAGGGGCGGGGGGGGGAGGTGTTACACTAAGTCTTCTATAACACTCTTTCACAGCCTTAACACTATTAGAGGATCGAAGAATATTTTTGGATATGGCTAATCTTCATAAAATTATACACTGAACTCAATAAAATATACGAGTATTTTTATGTCCCAAAGCGAGGGTCAGGGCATCGTAAATTGTTTTCGTTGTCCCCACACCGCACTAGACAAACATTTAACAAACCCATTGTGTGTTGAATTAGCTGTTGAAAATAAACCAATTTATAACCAATTAGCTACCGAACATCCGGAACTGGACTTATTCGCAGACGATTTGCTGGCTTTCGAAAAAAAAAGTCAAACGCACTCTGACTACAGAGCGTCATAATTATGTCTCCCTTTGTTTTGTTCTCACTCGTTTTATTTATTTTCTTTTTTTTATTTACTTTTAACCACTAGCTTATTTACAATTAAACTTATTGCTAAAATGACAACCACGCTGTCGTCACTTTTGTACACACTATCTTAAATTGTGCTTTGATATGTTGATGTCTTGCTGCAAAAATAAATAAATAAATTACACTGATTTCATACACTTCACCAATGTTTGGTGAATAATTTAATGAGTGCGCCCTTCCACCTAGTGATAAACTGATACTGTTGCCCGTGGGCATTCACGATCAATGCTAACTTCATTCACACATGGAGATTTAGGAAATGTAGAAAGGATTGGGAAAGTAGGGAGGGATAGTATAATATGGGATGAGAATGGGCTCTGGCATATCTCACTCACTAACAAATCACGTACATACATTGGGGGAATAGGAGAAAGTGGGAAATGGGAAATGAGGTAAAGTGTGCGCCCAGTGGTTTGGAGATTGCAGCGTCACTGTCCCCCTCCCAAAAGACATATACGATACACATAAGAAATATGCGTTCCCCTCGCGTTCCCGACATCACCAGGGGTTCCGCTTGAAAATCAGCGCTGCGTCCTGGCACACAGTTAAAGCTGAGCTGGACACCCATTCAGTGCAGTCATAGGTGGCACACGGACTACGGACTACGCGACTGTAACACCTTTCGTTGAACATTCTCAAAATTTCTCTTGCTGTTATTTGTCTCAATTTATCTCTTACTAGCGACCCGCCCTCGCTTCGCTTCGGTTAATAAGATTTTTTTTTCAAAATATCAACATAAAATAGCCTATGTTACTCAGGGATAATGTAGCATTCTAATGGTGAAAGAATCTTTGAAATCGGTCCAGTAGTTTTTGAGTTTATTCGTTACAAACATACAAAAATACAAATCATTCCTCTTTATAATATTATAGTGTAGATGTAGATTATAGTATAGATAACTGTCACCTGATTAAAAGTCTTATCTATCCATCTCGCGTAAGATAGAATTTCTTTACCAAAGTACATTTATCAGTACATACTTACCCCTCTCATGTAGGCACAGCCGGTGATTTCCATGAAAATCTACCTCTTGAAGGCTTTATTAAAACATTCGTGGCGGGAAGCTGAATATTATTACTCTGTACGACATCTCTGTGCTTTATTCGCGTGACGTGACCGAAATATATTCGCGTTTTTACGGTTCGCGCGAGGTAATTCCATTGCGTTGTCTTCTACTTTCGTTTTACATTGATTTCGGGGGAATTTTCTTATGAAAATATTTTGTTTAGTGAATTATTTACCGGAAAACGGACTACTTTACCACAGCTAACTGGGTGTGACTACAAGTTACCTCACTCTCAAAGAGGACTGACGTAAAATATACCTACTATTGTACTTATTACATTTCAGAAGTAAGCGAAACAGTCCACGTTCCAGTCCATGCTATATCGTAGAAGTTTTCTTCATCCCCTGGGATTTAAGAAAGGGATAGGGAATGCTCCTGTCTTTCGCTAATATCTTTTGTTATCGTGGTTATCTATATACATATAATAAAAATGTAACTGATCGCTGGCTGTACATGGAAGATATATGAGAAAAATATTATTGGGGGTCTTTATCACCGCAATAGAACCCAAAACAATGATTGTTAGATTTTTTGTCTGTGCGTTTGTGCGTGCTAATCTTAGAAACGGCTTAACCGATTTGGGTGGGGTTATCACTAATGTATTGTGGTAAGCTTCACTTAAAATTTAGTGTTTGTTTTATTTCAATTAGTTCATAAATAAAACAGTTATATCAATTTAAAGAATCACGTCGAAAATTTGTTCGATAAAAAATAAGCTATAAGAAATAGTGTGTGTGATCGTATTTGAACATACCAAATACCCCTAAGAAGGTAAAGACGATGTTTATAAACTAAAGTCCGCGCGGACGAAATAAGTTACATCCTCACGAAACGTCGATTTTTTTTTTGTAGATTAAGGAATGGATTGGGAGAAAGGGTGGGGAAAATGGGGAGGGATAGAATAGGATGGGATGGAAATGGCCTCTGGAATATCTCACTACCGAAACACGTACGTACATAGGGGAAATACGATAAAGTAGGAAATGCAGTATATTTCAAGGTAGTCTTCTGTGAGAGAGGGGTCACGTAGCCAGACGAGTGCGCTCAGCGCCAGTAGGAATGCAGCGTGCCCTACAAACAATATACTCTAAACATTAAAATGTACTTTTTACAAAAATATAAGGTATAATTTCCTGTCATTGGAGGTATAAATTACAAACTTGAACGTATTTTTCTGATCAAATGTTTACAATATGGCATATTGCGTCGTTATTCCACATATATGGCTCTCAGGAATATAGAGGGAAGATATTATGAAATAACTGCGGGTATAGACGGAAAACATTTTCCTTCAGCACAGACATGTTTATGCTCTGTTACAGATGTACGAGTACGGTGTACAGGTGTAAACATTGACACGTCGTTAATGACAAAATGCAATCAGATATTTTCATTTTCGTAATGTCTTTTCTATCATTCACGGTACCTAACATAAGACGCGACTGTGATTTTCTCATCCACCTCTATTTCACTGCACCCTTCGTGTTGCAGGTGTCCATGGGCGGCGGTAACACTTGCCATCACGTGGGACCGCTTGCTTGTCCGGCCACTTCTCTATAAAAAAAAAACATACTAAAACATATTTGAAATATATAAAAACTTCCAAAGTTACGTCGATATAAATTTTGAGAAAATTGTATAACTAATTTTTTATTATTTATCTTGTTTTTATTACTCCAAAAGCTTACGGACGGTTTGTCGCTTAGTCGTGCGTCAATTTAACCATATTTATTCATTTTTGTCCTGTATAAATGAATACCACTAATTTTTAATAATATCTTTAACCATAAAAACCTATACAATAATCCGGACGTGTCACAAAAAAGGGTCTGCTAAGTACAAAATACGCAGAGCTGCGTTGAAAAGTCAACATTGTCCGGGTATGGTTGATAATCGCCCGTAAGAAAAAATACAAAATATTTTAACGCACCATTACACTTTTTTGACATTTAACGTTACCGTTAATCCATCGATGTTGTCTTTATACCGCAGAAGAGAATAACCTGCCCTGGACATCATTATTCTTTATTAACAGGCTAGTGTTAATTCTCTGCTGGACGTGAAAACTCTTTGAAAGTTCACGATAAACTTCTACCTGCTAACAAAATGGACGATAGGCCTTTCCCAAATATTGGTAAAATTTTTATTAATTTAAAATTAGGCTAGAAACTTCGAGTTTTGGATTAAAAAAAACACTGTTTATTCGCTTTATATGTCTTTATTTTAATTATGCTACTGTATCCTTTCTTCTTAGGACTTCTCTCGGACTATATTGTAGGTATATATTCCAATTAAAATATATAGCAGATTCCATACACAGTGTAACATAGGCCTCGTCCAAAGTACACCAAAGTCGTGTACAAAACTAGACCGTAAACTTCTTTCAGAGTGCATTGTAGATTACTTCCAAAGTAGAAAGTGTAATATAAGTGTCTTCCAATCCAAAGGGTACCAATATAAATACAAACAGGAGCGTTTTTCATTCAACTGTTTCTTTCTTCGAATCACCCATTCTGCTAACCTTAAGACGTCCAACATTGGGGTTTCCGAATACAGTCTCCATTCAAGTATAGTCCCGGAATGAGCTAAATGCGCGCGCGGTATGAGGTGTGGGGACCCGAGCACACCCCCCTCTCAGCCGTCTCGCCGCACTTGTGCCGGCTAGTTAAGGGATGCGCTTGCTCACTTTCTATTGTTTCTCTTGCGTCATCGATATAACACGTGTTCGGTAGATTTTTACTATAAATTTAAAATACATTTTACTTTTAAAATGAGTGACCAAGCTTATTCAAAAAAACGATCGGTGATTCGAAGTCAAAGTCGAAATATGGTGCGAAATGTTATTAAGTTGTGTGAAGAAGAAAAGTTATCAAATATTGTGGCAATATTTTAGTACTTTCAAGCTATTGTTTTTTTGTTGTTTTTTATTAACTTTATTTCTCAAAACTAAACATTAAATATCTGTTTAAAACTAAAAATTATGTATACCTACTTACTATATTATCTAATGTGTGATAAATAATAAATAAATAAATAATGAAAGTAAATAAAAATGTTAAAAAATAAGTTATGTTTTTTATAATTATTTGTGTTTTACTTCTGACCGTGACATTTAAATTAAAAATATCGACTAAAACCGATATCGATCTTTCAGTAAGATCATTGTAGTACAACACTAAAAACAAGTGACAAAAAATGGTCACATTCCTTCCGCACGCATTTAGCTCATTCCGGGACTATACTTGCATTGCTTTTTCTACTCTTATCTATCACTAATTCATTAGTCTGTCTATACCTTAAAGTAATGAACAAGGCATTTCCATACGACCGGATCTAAAAGATAAATATATTTTTTTAAACTATCTGATCTGCGACGGTACGGCTATCGCGAGTTTAAGAAAGTACCAACGTCGAAACAAATAGCAGATGGACTGACAGGTGACGAGAGATGTGAACCTTGTGCGGTTTTTGCTATATTTTTTTATATATTTGAACTTGAAATTGTTATCTACAGAGGCGGAGGCTCTTTTTAATACAGTAATAATACTATTATTAATAATAATACATCTTAGATGCTCTTCGATGTAATCGATCCATCCTTTCTTGGATCTTTTTCTCGTCTTTTTATATTGGAAATCGAGTTTAAACGCGTAAAATTATAGGAATAGTTTATTTTTTATTTCTACTCAACGTTTCGGTACGGATAGCACGGGTTGCACTAAAACGTCAAGTAGAAATAAAAGCTGGATAAAAACCTTAAATTTTACGCGTTTAGACAAATGTTTACAATTTTACGTAAACACGAATTCTCGCTCACACGTTTGTTGTTCATTTGTAGTCAGTCAGTCAAAATTTTGAATCTACGTTCATATTATTATCAACTTTTTTTCAAATCCCTCAGGTAAAAACCTACGTCAATCTTTCCAACTGTTTTGACATTTTCAAAAGGATTTCTTATCTATTTATACTTTTATGATTTAACAATGGCGTTTGACATTTTTTGTTTGAGATTGAATTGAAACTTTTGTTGTGATAATCTATTAACTGGGCTGTGATGTTTCATTGTTATTGTCACATTTTAGTGCCTTTGTTTTGTTCGTTCAGCAGATGTTTAATAATTCTGTAGAACAGCTAAATGAGTAAGGCTAGATAGTAACATCTTTATTATATATTTATTGTTTAATTGCAATTATTATTAACAGCATTATTATTGGTGAATGAAAGTAGTTTCAGATATATGCCATAGACCACATATCAAATTAGAGTATTACATAAAATACCCTTTGAAGAGACAGACGGAGAGGTTTCATACAATAGTCGTACAGAATTCATGGTTTCAAGAATATTTTGATAATGAACTTCAAGTTATTATTTATTTAAATACTAAATTATCCAGTATTATATGTTGGCCTATCTCTGTGATGGCATTAGGTTTAAATGAAAGCGAACAAACGGCGAAGTTAGCGAAAGAAAGATAAGTTCGCGGTCGCAGATAATTTCAAGAGATAGCGGCTCAGCGGGCGGGAACTGTTGACTACTGGAGGGCGACAAAGAACTCTTCGCGTAGATAAAACCTTTTAACTGTTATTTTTTAGATTTAGAATTATGTATGAAATATTTTCCTTGGACCACATTGAATTTGAAGTATTAATAAATAATAATAATTATCTTCATTATGGGCATAAAAAACCATGTGGGTACACTAAAATACATAAAAATAAGGACAGTAAATTATATATAATTATAACAATATCTTTTTGGCGTCAAAACTCATTTTACGTTCACTTAGATATTTAAAAATTCTGCAAGTGAAGGAAGTCGCCACTCTATATAATTTAAACACTTTTCACACTTTGTCTACCAACATACACAATCTCTAGTGTTTAATAAACGTCAAAGTAATGTTTGTAACTTACAAATAATGAAATGAAATAAAAAAATAACAATATTTAAAATATCAATTGCAACAATAGATACAAATACAGCGTGTCTTTTCTCCCTTCTCACTTTCCTCTCACTCTCTCCAAATCTTCGTTTTAATTATAAATAGAAGTTGGCAGACAAGAAGACAGCTCTCGTAACAGTAAGCAAATTAGTACTATGTATATCTGCTATTATAATACATGCCAACATCAATCAAATATGACGAACGTATCTATTGTATTGTATTGTATTAATCAAATATTTATCTATTGTATTTAAACAAATTGTCCTCCGCAGAGATTAGAAGTTAGAGATTTAGAAGTGAGAATTTGATAAAAGGATAGGATGAGGGATACGGAATTCTTTCTTCTCCATAAGTTAAAGGATCTGTTACTAGATGACATGAGATTGCAACGAAAACTTAGTACAGGACCCGCACTCCGACCGCGAAGCAAATGTCTCCATATTTTTTTATTTATTTCTTTTTGGATACAAATTCCAGAATAGTTATCAAATTAGCTTAGTACTGAGAACTATTTAAGCGTTTACAATACACTTTTCAACATATTTTACTATGAGAAGTAATAGACTTAAAACATATTGGAAGAAAATGCAAGTTTTTTTTTGGAAATTTTGAATTAAACGCCCAACAAACACAATACAAGCTTGGGCAGAAACACGAATAATACACGTATAACGTTTCGTATCTACATTATTAACTCTTTGCCGGTTCCAAAGCCCGCTATCAGCTCAAAAGCATCAGGTCGCAAGTCCTCGTCCGCACATTAAGATAGCGGATAAGACGCCTTTCGTCACTGACCGAGTGTACGACAGACTGATAGTGGATGTCCGTGATTTATTTGCCCTATGTAAATAGGAACCGTGTTTAGATAAGTTTAATGAGAAAGGAAATATTTCTTTACCACAAGCACAGTTACGGCATCGTACGAAAAATGAAATGGAATTTGAAAACCACAACTAGGAAGAGAAAGAAAATTAGAGAAGCAATAAATACAGCCAATCCGCTTCCCACGTCAGCGTGACGTTTTAAGCCTATACACCCTTTAGTATCTCTTTTAGTAGACGTTTTAGTATCCATCGCTGGACATGGAGTTTCTCGTGCATATTGTCTTGTGCATGAGAAATGTATAGCCTTAAAACACCACGTTGGTCAAGCGTGGTCAAGCGTGCACTCCTTCAGAGGCGGCGTAGTTCCTCAGGGCTTGTGGTAGCCAATATGTTAATCGTTAGTCGCCTTTTACGACACCCACGTGAAGAGATGGGGTTGTATTACTATTCTAAAGCTGCCAGACGCCAACTTATTATATAGATACTAGATAGATATTACTTATTAGATAGATATTAGCGCTTAATTACTTGTCCTTTTATTACTATTCAAATAAATAATATTTAAAAAGAAATCTTCAGTTAATATAAAACCATTTACAGTGATGTGTAGTGACAAACAAGGACTCGATTTGTATTCAAAACATTGCACTCACAATGTCACCTTCAAATAATTCATTGATCTCAACGCATTGTTGAAGAGACGAAGTAAAAATAATATGGGCCTCTATTCACAGGTCGACTTCATGGCAGATATCAATTTTAGTATAGGAGATATATACTCATACTTGTCTATGGGCTACAGTATCCACTTACCATCAGGTGGACTGTATGCTCGTCTGCCGCCTTCGTCCATTAAAAAGAAGTAGATATTAAATCAATTATTTTACTCATTAAAAATATCAAGTCATATAAATCAATAAAAAAATGTGAACTTAATTTCTAACGTTGAATTTATTTATTCATTAATTTAGGACAAAAGCCATGAACAAATATTATATAACTAACTACATAAAATTAACAGTTTGGGTTAGTATAATCGTAATTATGGTTACTCTTATAGATTGTTATTGCATGCAAAATATAAAGATAACTTTTAATCCAAATGACTCGAATGTTTAACCTTTTTAACTTTAATTTGCTCGCCAGATATTGTAAGGATACACGTTTATTTAAAATTTAGACATATTTAGCAGCTATTTTTTTTAAATATCTCCCAAAAAATTAATTCGTGGCTTCAGCAAATGCGTATAGAATATGAATATCGTCTTCTGTTTAGAGATTCCAGATTCATCTCATTATACATGTCGTGTTGAGACATCGAAACACTCAAAAGAAGGTTTTTTACTTTATTCTCATTCTTTCCTTGGCGCCATTAGCAGAAAACCTAAAGAAAATACTTTTTAATACTGCGCGATACGAAATCATTATAAAATGAATACGTTCAATCGGATCGTGAATGGGGGTCTTTACGTAATCCGATTACCTTTCCCGTCGCGTATTTCCATATAATTGTTGCTTTGACATATTGACAAGACACTAACAAGTCTTTGTGACACAAAAAGCTAACATAAAAAGGTGGGTACCCCACGTTTTTGTAACTGATTTAATGTGAAAAAATCGACGACGCGTTAGGATCCAATATTTAATTAGCCTGTATAAGGAAATAAAAACAAAATTCAAAGTCAAAGAAATATATTCGGAGAAAATTTAATATAAAAAAAAATATTAGAAAAGGCAGTTCCACTTGGCAGTTACATAGTGATGATTTATTATAAAAATTTAAATAATTTATAACAAATATACTCATGACTTAGTAGTTGATATATCATACCATCATATCATCGTTACCACCACTATCATTCCTCGTGCACATTGTCTCAAGCACGCTGGACAAACGGAATATCGAGCCACTCTTTTACACGTGGTGTAAATTCTCAGGGCTTGCGGTAGCGGCTTTGTTTCCCTTAGTCACCTTTTGCCACAGGTACGGGAAGAGATGAGGTAGGGACATTTTTTTTTCCTCTTTATTTTATTTAGGGGCTTTTACACTATTGTGTATGTCAGCCCCATCGTACCTAAAAGTTATGATTTCACTATTAGAGTTACTTATCTACATCTATCTATACTATAATTACGTCTATCTGTCTATCTTAATTTATCTATGACTGATAGCGACTCGCAAATTCGCACAGAATGTTTGCAGCTTTCGATGTTGGCTCGGACAGAATTCTATGGAACATCCCTACATCATACCTGTTCAAATTTAGAGTCTCTATCAGAGCCTTCCTCTCAGGTTCGTTCCGGGAACACTCCAACAACAAGTGTTGAACATCTTCAACTGTACCACAACTTTGACAATTAGGAGAATTTATTTTTTTCATAAGAAAACCAAACCTGTTTAGAGGCATATGCCCAGACCGCAACCTGAAAGCTATGACAACTAGGTTCCTATTCAATTTAGACTCCAAAAACCACAGTATATGAGGCGGCTCGGACTGAATACTTTTATACCATATACCTTTCTCTCGAGACCGTTCATCAAAATATTCTTTCCACGCCTTATAACATTTATTTTTATAAACGTTGAGGACTTCAGAATAGTAAGGAGGTATATGAACTTCATTCCCCTCTGTAATTCCTCTTTTTGCCAGATCGTCGGCCTGCTAATTACCCTCCAAACCTATGTGCGATGGAATCCACTGCAATCTCAGGTCCATACCGCGGGCCCTTAACTTTAACAACTTTTCTAAAATAACATATGCTACCGAAACACCTCCACAACGAGAGGCGCATCGACCAATATGTTGTAACGCACTTTTGCTATCACTGCAGATAAGCACCTTCTTATATTCTTTACTTTCTAGGTATGTCATAGCTTCAGAAATCACATTAAAAAAAAAACATAAAAATAATGAGAAATTCTCACAGGAAATTCAAAAACACACGTGCGTACCATTTACCTCCCGCAACAATGTGTACTGTAATTGTAACTCGATCCCCACTTCGATTATATCGATACGATCTCGGTTTAATCTCGGTACATAATCCGATTTGTGGATATTGCCGTCGAGCGACTCTGGGCTTAATATTGTCGTGACAATCGATTTAACATAATGCATGTATATTTCTCGATTCTAAGAATCGATTAGAATTTTATCTACTACGAGTATAGTTTAATCTGCATACATGCATTTGCAATGTCAGACCGTGATCTACTTTGTTATGACAGTAAATCAATTATTAATATTCATGCTCTAACCGGGATTCAAACCTATAGCCTATACGCAGTGACATAATATTACTTATAAGTTCTTTTTGTACAAGAGCTTCATTATAGTTAAGTATTTATTACACAATTCATATAATCTTGAACTTTATTACTTTTATTCTAATTACCTTACTGGTTCTACTAAATATAAATACTTTATTAGAGTTGTAAGTACATATATAGATTTGTCACGCGGATGTATTATGTATACACCATCACCATCTAGCTCTGATTAAAATATTTATTTCCTCTCTATCCAAAAGCTGTTTGGTAGAAATCGCTATAAGCGATAAGACCGCCTTGTACGAATTTTGTGTCTAAAATTTGTGTTTTTAATAATTTTATTGTTTCATCTTGCTTTGGTGTGCAATACCTTAAGCAGTCCAACTGGATATGGGCTTCCCCATGCACAAGGCAATGTGCATGGAGATATTTTGTCCTTCAATAAAAAACTACCTATAAATCAAATTAAAATATGTATACAATAAAGTGACGCGAAAGTTACTTTACACGTATTTGTATACGTCTATTTGTATTTGCATATTTGTATACCTACGTATTTCTCACTGAAATAACGCAATACTTGAAACATGTGCAACAATTTAAAATATACAAATACCTTTCTAACGACAAATAAAATTATATTAAGGAATTAATAAAAGTTTCAAACGTGTATCTAAAGTTTTGTTTTCCTGTCTAAAACGTTCGTAGCGCTCATAACTCAGACCGGGCGCCTAGGCGGCGCGCGCGACGTAACTCAGGCGACGCGCCTAGAATAAATTAATTTTCGACAATCACAAAAACAATACAATCACGTAATTAACACGTGTAATTTTACCTTTTTTTCGCGTCCTTTATTTCTTGCAGAAGGGTAGTTAATAAATACACATACTGTTGTTTTTTTTGTTTTCGCATATAGACAGACGAGCATACAGTCCACCTGATGGTAAGTGGATAGTGTCATCCATAGAAATCCGCGATACATGCCAATATCAGTACAAAATGACAAACGTTAGTACGTCACATGAAGCGCTGCCAAACTTTGCAGATTAAGGAATGGATTGGGAAAATAGGGAGGGATGGGATAGTATGGAAATGGGCTCTGGCGTATCTCACTCACTACCGAAACACGTACGTACATTGGGGAAATACGATAAAGTAGGTAATGCTGTGGTCAAGGTAGTCCAAGGTAGTCCTCTGTGAGAGAGGGGTAACGTAACGTTATTTAAACGTTATTTAATCTTCATTGCACAAGTATAAAATAATTGTACAAATTGGGGACTTAATGCCACTTGGCATTTTCCACCAGTTAACTGTTATATTTGTTTATGGGAAAACAATTTTAGGATTTAATAAAACACGTTACGTTAGTGGTCGGACAGGAAGAGAGAGCGAGAGCCTCTTTATATTTATTATGTAGCTAGTTCTCAAACAGAATGTTACCACACCGAAATGTTAATTTATTTCGATGATCCTTACACATGACATTAACCACCAGATCAAACAGAAATAGGTACGCGAGTGCAATTTGGTTTACGTATGTATACTACAAATTACAATATACACATATAAAATAATATTTATACATCCACCCTATAAACATACTCGTATAAATAGCACGTTACTTCCACTCCACATACAGCCCTACTGACTCGAGCAAACAGTTTATCTAATACCCATTAAAACTCAGGTGATAAGTGTGCAACTTCAGAACTATACTTAAATTTATCTTTATTCTAACTGCTATCACTTTGCAACTTAAGTGAAGCTTGAACTGTGCGAAACTTTCGCTTCAAGTTTGCAAACAGGTATCAAAATAAACTGAGTTTAAACTAGTTAAATAACTAGTTAAATCAAATATGCGTTGCATTATTTGATAGATAGATAGGTAAATAGATAAAAGTCTTTATTGTATAATTGATATATTATAACAAAATTAAGGAACAATGTTATAAGAATACATACATACATACCCTCAGTCTCAGACATCATTAAATCCATACACAATCATAAACTGAACCATGACTTTTATTCTCACATGTGTACTTAAAATTGTATAAACTTGTACATATAAATTAATTTGCAAATGTGTTTATTGTGTATTCCAGGTTTCTAATACTCGTAACTGTTGTGATTTGTGACCGTATTATCGTGTGTATGGACATCACAGTTAATAACTTTATAATTTAAATTAAAATAATATTTATTTGTTCAAAACAGGTAACTACAGATGACACTCAAATTATAGCACAGCTGTTGTGCGCTCGCTGGCGTGCGTTTTACTGCATTTTCTTCCAGACCACCTTTGAAAATACAGTTGCAACTGAGATAATATGTATTTCTGACGATATGTAGGACTATATATAACTTGATATGGTCCCGTACTCCATATGGACATTGAAAGAATCACAGATATCGTGTCTGAAGCTGCTAAAGATATCGTGCCTACGGTAAGCTCTTACTTTCCGCATTGTGCGTCGTTTGTACCAAAAACAAAAATGCCTAGTTACCGTGTTTAATTGTAAATATTTTTCAAAAGTGGTGACATTAGTCAAAGAAAATGTCTAAATTTTGAGTTTCTTTTCGTGTCTAGCTGTCGAATAAGCCGAAATAACACATATTATAGAAAAAATAAACTGTACCATTCTCATTAACATTGTATGTAATAAATCTCTGTATTTTACAGACACGAACTCAACAGTGCCGTAATTGCAGTGTCCCGTTAGTTTTACAATTAAAAATAAACCGCGTAACGACGTGTTGTCTCTGAAACTGTGAAATCCGACGCTTCGTCCTGTTATGTAATGTGCTGTCATTAACGTAGCCTCCGTTGTAAAGCACTTTTCACACAAACTGCGCTTACGTTGCGGACAGTCGCAAGATAATGTCTGTAATATATAAAGTTAAACGGAATAGATAAATGCAAGTAGCCATAGTATATTTTTGATAAATACTTAATCCTACTCATCTCTACTAATATTACAAATGCTAAAGGTTGTTTGTTTGTTAGCTAATAACAACTCTGCAACAAATCGTTACCAAAGTCAATCGTGTACGTAGTTTATAGAACGGATTAACACATAGTTTTAATCCCATTTTCATCTACTAATTTTCAAAATACAAAAGCTTTTGTTATATTTATAATATTTGTTTGTTGCCTAGTATATATATATATATATATATATATATATATTTATTTACACAGATCCACAGCAAGTGTTAGTATAATTAAAAAAAGACTTATAAAACAATGTCAGTGCTACAAATTAAAAGATGTTACCTAAAAAAGCTAAAAAATGACGTGAATGCTAATCAAATAGTTATTTTACTTAATCAGTATCCGAACGAAATGCCAAATAATAGAGGAGTCATATTGATCATCGTCATCCTCAAGATACTGTAGAAGCTGGCACGCACTTTAAATAAAACGAACACAATTTTTTGCGGTACCCCTATAAAGTTCACGCGAACGAAGTCGCTGGCACCGCTACTATATAATAAATACAAATCAATTATTGCTAAAATTCTATATTTACTCGCATTACATACTTTCCAAATAATCAAGCTATTACATACTTATTGTGTAAATAAACAATTAAATACATGGCATAATTTAAAAATACCAAAAAAACCTTGATTTGTTTTCCTTGTACGAATCGTGTGAAAAGCCCCTTAGTCACATTTGTTCAACTGAATACTGTATCTGGGGTGTCGTTTACCTTTATTTCGAGCTGTACCATTTAATTTTAATGAGAAATTTCTTTTCTCTTTTTGTATAAAAATACGCAAGGAATTTGAACATTTGAATAAATTTCATCGATTGTGGCAAACGCAGGAGAATGAAATGAAAGAATATGGATCATTTGCCAAAGGAACTTTACATCTGAAAGTCACATGATAATAATAAATTATTTGTAGATTTTTTGTCGTTGTTTTATAAAGAAACTCATTAAAAACATGCTCAATATATACTCGTATGAGTACATCGAGCATGATGAACAACAGATACTTCTTCAATCTATCTTTTTTGTGATTTTTAGATTAAGCATATGTAAAATGAGATACTTTATTTTCCGTCAGTAAAGAAAATAAATAATGATAACAAGAAATAAAAAAGTTTCATTAAATTAACATTAACTACAGCTTGTAACTATTAACTTCAACAGATTAGTTGTTACGTAAAACCTACGCCTATAATTTGACTGTTTTTAGCAACAGCTATATGTAGCAGTTAAATATAGCAGGGGTAGCCAACTTGTTTAGAAGTGTTCTACATTAAAAAAATCTAATCTCTTGCAATCGATTTAATTGGGCTTTAGTGGGGTGAATAAAACAAAAATTAGATATAGCTTTCTATATTATTTATTGATTAGTAAAATTAATATCAATAGGGAACAAAAATTTGATGAAAAGTGTATGCTTTCAATTCGTCTGTCAAATTAACAAAATCAGGAGTATAATTTGATAATGTCAACATTTACGAAAACTTTGATACCGTTTTGATACGAATCGATACGTGTTGATACGAAACAGCTGATAAGTTGAAAATTTTAATTTCCTTTCGCAGTCGACCGGCTCTGTCTTTGGCGATCGACTTGTTGGCCACCCCTGAAATATAATAACTTAAAATACTAGAAATCAGTCACAGAAATCTACATCAATATACTCGTATTTTATAAATGCCTGAGATAAAGAGCTTCTTTACTTATTTACTTCTATTTTATAAGAAGTCAAAGTAATTTTAAAAGTAATTAATTAAAAGTTTAAAAGTAATCAAAAGTGTCGGCTGCTATATTTTTTTAATGGTATTACAATATACGATAGGTCAAACTAAAAGTTCTCAGAACTAACTGGTTGCTGTACAATACGATAGAAACAAAAACAAGTCCGAATTTTGAAAATGGAACTCTTTGCTTGTCAAACGTCATTAAATTTTCAGGGCTCTCATTTGTTATTTATTTCTGGCGGCAATTTGAAAATTATTTGCGAAAAATGAATTTAACAAGATAACATTTGCGTTCAGTGATTTTTATGACTTTCATTGCGATCTAAACCAGAAACAAAGTAATGAAAGACACTACCTACTCTAAATATAGAGTTAATGGATCAACAGCCATACAGTCCCGACCATGCGCCCTGTGATATTTATTTTTTCCCTAAAATTAAGGATAAACTCGGAGGAATAGGTTTTATGAATGCAGACGGCTGTTGAAGAGGTGCCTAAAGAAGGGTGGGTTGAATGCTTCGCACAATGGTTTCAACGCATGAAAAAGTATATCGTTTGTCGCGGAGAATACTTCGAAAAACAACTTCCATCTTTATATCTGATTTCATTTTTGAGATTCAAAAACTTTCAGTGTCACCCGTGTAGATATACAACAGCTCCCGTGTGCGCCGGGATTAAGTTCCGTGGTCTTCCGTGGACACCGCAACCGCGGATGATACCGAACCCCATACAATGAATTTTATGATAAATTAAGCAAAATTTAAACGAGAAAAATCAAAATAATACATGTTATTATTATTTAAAATTACCCTGAAACAATTATTATGCTGTTTCGCAAACACAGTTAAACTTACATAAGAATTACGTATTACACAATAATAGAAATGAAAATAGAAATAAAAATAGAAATGAAAATAGAATCTGTAATATTCTAAACTATTCTAGTTTCACGAGCTTTTATCGAACCGCGGATAAGTGAGTCCGCGGTTACGGGAACAACTGTATGTGTATATGAATTCGTTTCATTATTTTCATTAAAGGCTTGATTAAAGGATTATTTCATTAAAGGATGAGACATCTCAATTAATCTGGACGTAGCTGTAGGTAAGAGTACGAGTATGTCACAATAACCTGATCCCTTTCACCAAGGTGCCTGCCTTGCACAGATTGACTTATTACGTCTGTCGTGGTGTTATTGTAATTAATTACATATTTATTGGACTCCGAGCCCACGATCTGTTTAGTTTCGGGTGCGTCTAGAGTGTATAAGCGGTAGCGGGAAAATATAGGCGTTAAACTAAGCTCAAAGAATAAGAAAATAGAATTTAAGTGCGTGAATGCCGAGCATTAGCTCAATATCTATCTAATGCAATAGGAGCTTTAGCTATCTTTTAATATCTACCTAACTTTAATAAGTTGCATTAATATTTGATTAGTATTGCAATTATTACCCCTCTGATGAGGCAAAACGTTGAGGCTTTGAGGCAAATTGATTTGGTTTTAAATATGGTTTTTAATAAGTATAAATTTGGTCGATAACGTTAAGAGAATTGCGGGAGGGATATGGTTAAGAACTTCGCAAGACCGAGAAGGTTGGCAGAAACGAAAGACTGATAATACTCACCGGTGGATGGAAACAAGCTATAGATGAAGGAAATAAAAGATCTCCCAAAAGAAACATTTAAAAGAAATTTGAAAGATTGGTTATTAAAGAAACGATTGTATACAATGGTATATTTAATCATCGTGTGAATTCATCATGACATTTTAATCTGTAATTATCTTGACGTATGACATATTTGTTATTATAACAAATATCTGACATTCCTATAATGCATAAGTTATAAGAAATAGTTTTATTTTGAGGTTGACGAAAGAAATGTCCATGCCTATTAACTTTAACATCTTATTTAACCTGTGTTATGGTAAATAAATAATTTGAATTTGAATTTGATGATGATGAAGTATTATTTTATTTCCCACTTTAAATTAAAGCTAACTTATAGCTTTGTTAAGCTTAACAAGCTCTTTGTTAACTGTTGGCTAAAATTATTTAAATTCTCATACTGTTGATTACAATATGAATTTTCTTACCGCTATCATTGGCTATAAATGAAACAAAATCATTCTTAGACCGAGACATCAAAACATCCTTGTGATCTAAGATGAAAGTATTGGGAAGTATTGATGATGAATAAACTATACATTAATTTTCATAGGGAAATATTTTACCCGCTTATCGCTTCCGCTCCTGCTGTCACCAACAGCGCGCGTTCACGAGAATTGATATAAATAACATTATGACAGTGGTCGTGAGTGTCACACCGCAGTAAATAATGTACGGCGATAAATGGCAGCCGGGCGGACGCTTGACTCGTTTTCAGAGTTGCTGTGTAATTTTTGGCCATAGCTGGCTTACAGAATACTGCTCGGATATGTAACTTTACTTCGAGAAACGAATAAGCAGCAGAAAATACTAAATGGGCAGCAAATATAAAGGTGGGTTAAATTTAGGTTCTCTGGTAACGGTAAGGAAATCTTAGTAATTTCAAATTATTTGTTACAGATATTCAAAAACAGTTGATCATGACTTGCTTCTTAATTAGTATTTTTTGCTACTCAGATACAAGCCTTTTATTTCGTGGCCGATACAAAATGGAGGGGGGGGGGGGTGCACGCTTCAATTTAACAGCCGCTGGGCGCTCTGGAGTGATCCACCAATCCGCACTGAGTACGCGTGGTGGATTTCGACCCGAAGCCCACCCAGTGAGGCCTGTTCCCTGCAGTAAGAACGTTTAGGCTGATATAAGTTATAAGTTATTTTATCTTTATAGATACAGAAAGTAAACCGAACTTTCTAGTAGTCTGAAACCATGAATTTTAAGAAAGATTCTCAATTAATTAACATATAAAGTTACGTATATGGTGCAATGGACTTTGAACTTAGATCATTCATATTGGGCCCAAAAGTCAAATGCGGGCCAACGAAAAAAAAGGTATCACTTCTGTTGGGGAAGTCAGCACGAGCATTTTGCACTATGGCACCAAGTCTGTACAACCATTCCTTCAGCTGATTTTTTAAGCCCGAAAATCGGTTTTTCAATACATTTTATAAAAAAATAAATCGACCGGCTGGCGAAAAACTGTGATATGAGCATGTTGGAAAAGTGACTTTAGTATTAGTATGGCACCAAACCCCTGCGAGTATTCCTTTAACTGTTGCTTGAGTTTTATCCTAAAATCAGATTTTCCATAAAGTAAAGCAAAGGCAAACTTTTTTTCAAAAATATATTCTTAAAATTGTCGAATCTACGGGCTTCAGACTGATAGAAAGGTTCGGTGGCTCGGTTAGACAGACACGCCTCATAAAGCCGGCTCTCGACTCACGCCGTGAAGCCCCTGCGAGTGCGAGTGTTTCCAGCTTGTTTCCCGGTCGAATTTGGTAAATTGTGTCCGCGAGAAAGGGTTCGCGGGCCCACCCTTTGTCCCCACAGTCACGTGTCGTCCTTAGTGCGGCACGAGAAGAAGCTGCGAGCGGATGTACGTCTTACATGATTTATTTATATCCATGTTATTGGATAGTTGGAGTATCCGTACTGCCGCATTTAGATTACGGCCCGAAATCTCCCAGTGAATTACTAGGAGAGGCCTGCTCCCTGGAATGGGACGTTATAGGCTGATAGAAGTGAGTTCAAATTAAAGTTTTTGCAATCACAACGCTGAACAGATGTTACGATCAGTGCCAGAATTGGAATGAAAACCATAATGAGTTATAGGAAATACATGGAGATGGTAAAGTATTGTGCATTCGAGAATTGGTGCAGCTACTGAGTGCGTGAGCCGTGAATACGACTGTGTAACTGTGACAATTATGAATGAAGAGTTCACACGACGTGGAATTTCACCGCTTCTTCACGGCTTGAATCTGGAGTCAGCTTAACATTTTTCTATAATAAAATGTGCATGAAACATATATTACACCCCTGGGCGATTTAGGTAACTTCTACAATGATGTATGTTCATATCGCGTGTCCACCGCACCGCGGCCCTGAAGCGCAGGTTTGCACTTTTTCTACAATGAAACAGCTAAATTGTGACCAGCCGAATCCAAAATACAAATTTCTAGATAAATTGCAGTTTAGGTCTATAAATCTCAGTTGAATTCGAATTTGAGCTAAATCGGCTTAGTAGCTTCAAACTTTTCAAAAAATCCGATAAAATCAGATACGCATTTATATACTCGTGTATACAATCATACAAATTATATCATAGGGCTCGTAAAGCTCTAGAACTTTTGCCTAAACACTTTTTTTCTGTAATGTGACAAAAATAGGGAAACCTCCTTTCATACTGGCTCTGCCATGTGTATTTTTTATTCTAATCCTAATGGATCTGCCAAAAGATGCACTAGAATCTCCCCAAAAGCTATTCACACCATGATACACGACTTCAAAACGTACTCATTACCTTCACATTCAAATATTCGTACATTTCTCTGAATAATCTTTGGCACTTCACCTAATGGTCTTTGAATAATTAAACATCGTTGTAAAATCCTGGTTATTCATATTTTTCATATTATGTCGGGAGCGTTTTATACTTTTTCGGATGCTGTATTTTTGCTTCAAGCGTCTGCATGACTAAATCTAAAAGCTACTCCAGACGTGTAGTACCTATTCTTATTTATTTCACAAACGCTTTAGATAAAAAAATTAAAGGCATTTATTTATTACTTTATTTATTTGTTTAAAATACTTTATGTTTAACTTTAAATAATAACTATTTAATATTATATTATTTAATATTATTTCTATATAATATTTAATTACTTAATTTTTCCATAATTATGTTATGACCATTAAGTACTCGTATTTGCTATAGTCGGTATACAAAGCGGATTTTATTACATTTTGTAAATTTTTACTTTAGTGCTTAGTCAATAACATGGAAAATATAATTTCCAAAAAAAACATTTTCAAATGCTGTCCTTGTTTAGTTTTATCACGAAACTAAGACCGTCATTACTCATAAACGGTATGTGAAACTCGATACTCGATACCAATCGAACATTAACTTCGTAAACCATTGGATAATTTAAAAATATAATAACCGAAACATTTGAAATTGACTCGATTTTATCGTGAGATCAATACTCATACTTCTTGAGATCATTTCGGGGTTTCATATTTCGAACATAAGAATCTCTCGACAGCCAAAACAGACGTTAAACCTTGGTAATTAATAATTCATTTCTCTTTCATCATGAAACCAATAACAAATATTCTTTGATAACTCAGCGATGGATATCAAAGTTCTGATTTTGGTGGTAAGGTTTTAGTTCTCGTGGTAGGTAGTTAATGTTTTTGGTTAACACGACAACATTTATCAAAGCGCTGTCACAATATATTATAAGATAGCATCGAATGGTGGTGCGACAATGTGGGTTTAGACATTTCTTAAGGAATGTCGTTGCTTTTATTGATTATAGGGGGGGGATATGGTCGTGAGTGTCATAATGCCCTTGAGACTTCGGATTGCCTTTCGGAAGCGCAGAATCAGAGTAGACCCCTGATCACTTTCAACACCAACGTCCACGATGCCATGTGCAATAAAGTGTTAAAATAAATAAATACCTCGCACAGATAGATATAGCATGGCTATAGTCTCGCTCCGTATAACGCCTTAACAGCCCACAGACGTGTGTGCTCTAATTAGAAACCGTAGGAAAGGCTCGAGCCTTGGCCCTCAATTAAGGCTCATATTAATGAGCAATGAGCCTCTTAGCCAGACCTCTAATTACTTGAACCACTCGAGCCGTGCACGATCCCCGAATTAAATTGCTCGTGTTTACGTAAAAACTCGTTTGATGTCCGTTAATTCTTTGGAATAAACGAACTTTAGTATTTAAGACACTATTTAAGAACTAAAGCTGTTTAAACATAGCTCGTAGAATCAGCATGTTAAAGTTGACTTTGAACTTGTGAATCAAGGCCTGCCGTCGGAGATCACATATTTATAAGTATATTGACTTTTAATGACTATTAAACGAATAGATTATTATTATAAGATTCATAAAATTGATGTCCGTGTCCTTATATAGTATAATATAAAACAAAGTCACTTCCCGCCGTCTGTCCCTCTGTATGTACGCTTAGATCTTTTAAACTACTCAACGGATTTTAATGCGGTTTTCATCAATAGATAGAGTGATTCAAGAGGAAGGTTCATACGTATAGTTTAATATTGTTTTGTGTTAATTTGGATGTGACGGGCATGCAACGCTGCCGGGCACAGCTAGTTTATATATAAAAATGAATGTTTCTTTGTTCGTCCCGTATGCGTTCCTATAGGTACCATTCACGCGATTGTGATGAAACTTTGGTGAGTTGTTGTGCGCACGCCCGCGAAGGTTTCTATATTATCGCATTAAATTGAAGACCACGAGAACGAAGTCGCGGGCAACAGCTAGTTAATAATAAAATAAACATTTCAATAGCGTCTCGATTACCACATAAGTGATACGTTTGTTGTGTGTAATATAACTGCATATTTAAATTTTATCGTAATATCTTATTCATTTTATCAACAATTTAACGCTACCCTATAAAAAACCTTAAAATATTGTAGAATAACAACATGTAACATTTTGATTAACATGCAAAATTATTAGCGGAAATATCTAAATGAATTCTAATATGCAAGTGTTTAGTATGGAGGAAATTGGGTAGATTTTAAAGAAATCTAAGTACTTAATCTATACTTATTATAATAATATAATAAAGAGGTAAAATTGTGTGTTTGTTTGTTGGTATGTTGGGGGTAATCGCTGGAACTACTGAACCGATATCAAAAATTCTTTCACAAATAGGAAGCTACATTATCCATCTCTAATATAGGCTATATTTTATTTTGAATTTTGAAAGAAAAATTGGAAGAAAAAAAACTTATAAACAGAAGCGAAGCGAGGGCGGGTCGCTAGTTGAAAATAAAAGTGAATCTGGTTCTCAACAGATTGCGATAGAATTCGACATAAAAATGGTTTGAGTGTAGAATCAAACAGACATAGATATGGTTTGAGTATAGACTCAGGCAGACATAGATATGACTTGAGTATAGACTCACACACTTATAGATATAGCTTGAGTATTGACTCAGATAGACATAGATATGGTTTGCGTATAGACAGTTATAGATCTGGATTATAGGTCTAATAGGTTCAATAGTTCCATAATTATACATACAAATATGTGTGCATATACTTTATACAGACCATCCACAACATTAAATTTTTAATTGAATGTAGTATAGTATATATAAATGAAATTAAAAAAAATTAATGACTAAGATTTATTAAAATTCTAATAAATTAATGACAACACTGGTTGCGGTGTGGATCAAAAACATGAACACAGATTATAATATAATCCTTTGTGTCACAAACTAAATATATATTCTTACATGTATATGTAACAGAGTGCTACGAATACATGTCCACTACAGTAGGTATGCTAATACATTGGCGACAGAATGAGTTTCTAATCAGGTGATTTTATCAACTCTTAGTCGTTGACTTACGATTATCTAGAAATGGATCTTAGTGACTCGGAATTTACCATTAAAATATTATCTACTGCTTTAACTTTCAAAGCGAATTTTAATCCGCTTGCGGTCTCGGCTTTACGGCTTAAATGGTCAAAGTTGTCAAGAACAGATAAATTACCGAAGAGAATTTTTGCTTGTCTTGATCAGCTTGTAATCTCTGAATGAACGGTGACCAGAGTCGTTTGAAGTTTTGTAGAACTATTGTTTTGAATTGTCGATTGTTTTTCAAATTGTCGAAATATAAATTCAGTTGCTGACGAATACGTTTATCTTGAACAGACCATCCAACTAGGCCAAGCCTGGCCCACTTCGCACTTTAGGTACTTTAGGTTCAGCGGTGGGCCCCTGCTCAGGGGTTTATTCCAGTCAATTGACGCGTGCTCTTTGTAACGCACTCGCAAACTAAAGCATTTAAAAACTACCACACTCATACTTTTTATTTTATTTTAGAACATATTTAAAATTGTTTTAAAACGAATAAAACTACTTTATTAGTTATATTATAATCATGGGTGACGCAAGGAGTGTCATTGTGTGCGTGACATTCAGCGATTCAGCCTTTCTCCGTTGCGCGTAAGATTCTATTTGGCTCGCGTGGAACGAAATTTTATTTTGTAAGTTTTTGTAGGTTTTATGGAGCGTTCTTAGGGAGTGAGTCTTTTGTGGGTACTTGTACTATATGCTCTGGAGAACTGTTCAATATAATTCCCACCTCGGGTTTCTACAAGTGCGGTCCATCCGCATTCCCTCGATACGTAAGTGTCGCGTACTGTTCGGTCGAAAAATCATTTTATACCGCGAACCCGTAGGCTGGAACCCGGAACCTTAAAATTTCTTTCCATTAATCTAGGATATGGGGTTCTTCAAGAGAGCTGTGAATAAGATTTTGCAAAGTCGGCGGTGCGCCCGCATACCCCCTGGTGTTGCACGTGTCCATGGGCGGCTGTAACACTTACCATCACGTGGGACCGGTTGCTCGTCCGACTACTTCACTATATAAAAAAACTTGTACTATTAGTTATTCAGTTACTAGGCGTCAAATTTCAGCACATAGGCCGACACACGTATTCAGTTCGACTCATTTGGCAAATTTTGGCATTTAGGAAATTTCTTCAGCTCTTCTTAATGCCTATACCACAATGCTTGAAGAAGGAAGTCTGCAATGAGTACGTCCTGCCATTACAGTTAGCCTGATCCATAAGTTTAAAGTAGCTCAGCGACCGAAAAGCGAACTATCTAGGCTTGAAGATTCTTTGCGGTATAAGATTCGCCAAAAAAAAATTAGAAAATATTAACCAATATCTATCTGTAAGACGATCGACTTAAATTCAACTTCATTTAGCACGTTCACATTCAGATAAACTTCAACCCACGACTCCGCGAACATTTCCAAATATCTCAAGTTAAATTTTAGACAATTTCTCCAACTTTTTATATGACGTAATAACATAAAATCCAGTCGATTGACAACTCACTTCCCTTCTTGAAGCCTGTCGTAGTCATGAGGCTAGACTGAAGATGTTGGAGTTTAGCCAAAACCGTCTAAGTGCAGTTAGTTTATCTGAGACGCCGGAGAGGCGCCGCGCTGACCCCAGCCTCAGATAACTTCTTACGTCAATACAGGACATGTCGGATATCTAATGTACAAGCTGTCTTTATCTTCGTGTAATACGTTATCATTACACTAAGTTATTTTTTTATTTATCTAGCCATAAAATTATATTAAATACTAGCGATCCGCCCTCGCTTCGCTTCGGTTTATAAGTAATTATTTTTTTATTAAATTCTTTTTTCAAAATAAAATATAGCCTATATTCGACACGGATAATGTACCTTCCTATTCCTATTTTTGAAATCTATTCAGTAGTTCCAGAGATTACCCCCAACATACTACAAACAAACACACAATTATACCTCTTTATTATATTAAGTATTAAGTAGTAGTTTTATTATATTAAGTTGTAACAAGTCTACAATTTGATTCTCTTGGCTTCGCTCGGTAGCATTGACGGTGAGATCCGAAATGTATAAGCAAGCAGATTTATGCGTTGTTCTAAGGATGTTAAAACAACACTTTTTATGACATACAGCCAATCTTTTTATATGTTTAATCTGTGGGTTTAATGACACTGATATAATTTGAAATAAATAAATTACCTATTGTTATTATGATGAAGCTAAAAATACTTCAGATTCTTAAATGTGAAATAATTTCCATAATTGATCCAGTAAGTTTTACATATAAACAAAAAATCACCCTCATTCTCTTGTTCTTTATAATATTTTAACATTTTTAATGCAGCTTGAAGAGTCCATAGTGTCTTGAAGAGTCTCTTTTAGACAAAGTGTTTTTTCTCAGGGCTGTGATTACAGAATTTATTATCGTTTAAAAAATAATCTTTGTTATAAACGTATAGTCGTCTTCTACGACGCCCACGAGAAGAGATGGGATGGTGTTATTCTAGAGCCAGCTGATACCACACGGCCAAGAGTGCACGAGAAGGCCCATATTCAACAGTGGACGAAATTTAAAAAAGAGCTGGATACGCTTACGCTACTAAGTACCAGTTCCTCTTAACAATGTCTAAAAGACCATGAAAACGCCAATCATTATTTACAGCGCTCTAAAATAATGACCCGAAGTAAGACCAACAAATCATTAGACTAAGTGCTCGAGATCGGCCCAATACGGCCGTTACTCGAGCCATTACTTCTCACAACGATCGCCCATTCAAACTTGTCCGTTTAACATTTAAACTTTAACTATTAAGTCATTCATTAATCTACAAATTCTGAGTAACATTGGTCACGGACACCACACGCTGTAAAGCAAGCAGTAACGCAGCTTAGCGTTACCCATGAAACGTGTAGGTACTCTGAAGCGTTTGTTCAGAAAGCTGCGATAATTGAGCGGGCGATGTGAATAAAAAATATTTGCTTATTCATATACTTACTGTCAAATAAGTATCGGGAATTTTGAAAAAAGCTTAATGGCGGTTAAGGTTAAAAAAAGATATATGGTAAATGGCGATTTTTGAGAGGCCTCTAGATCCACAATATAAAAAATAAACAAAAAATATAAAAACATGAGTTAGTTTTATTAGGTTATTTTTCCTAATTAAATGTTTTTTAATTAGGAACTTTTACTTCGTGGTTGATCGAGTGAGAATATGCATTATTATCACCAATTCCCGCCCTCCGAGGACGCCTACCGACTTGAAGAAGAGGTTACCGACGACTTGAAGAAGATCGCTGGAGGAAAAGAGCCGAAGATCGTGTGTGGTGGCGAGCCTAGGGATAGGCCTATATCGAGTAGTGAAAAGACATAGGCTGATGGTATGTTTTCATTATCACTAATTAAATATCAACCCATGACGTCCTACCGCTGCGCCTGTCAGAGACTATTCATATTCCTCCTAGTATCCACGAGGGGTTTCAGGTTATAATCCACCACGCCGGCCCATATTGTTTTTAAATTGTCGGACATATGGTACGGATTTTTTAATTATCACTTGAGTAGAAAAAACTCAGTGATACTAGGCGGGGTTTGAACTCGCAATGAAAGATGAGAATACATACTTTAAGGCTATCACAGCTCTTATCATTATTTGCAAGTAAATAATAACATATCTGAGATAAAACACTGTTCGCTTTCTATACCGCGTGCTAGTATACCGCGTTTCCTCGCTATTCCGCCCGCACCAAGATGGCGTTTCGCGCCAAAACAAAGTGCAATATGGCGGCGCACGTGTGCCGTTAAATCAAGAGTTTCCTGGAGGGAATGTTTACAAATAATTTGCCGGGCTTTGAATCTGTATAGTTATGCAAACAGCATTAAGTTAACTCGTTTTGTGGCCGCTACCGATTCATTTTGAAATCCCTTTGGTGTCCATATCTGTTTGCTGTCAACCGTAATTATGTAAAGCTCATACAGTTAATATATTTAGAATTCCCTGAGGGAATGATCAATGCAAACTAAGTAATAAGTTTAAATCATAATTTTACTAAAATAACTTGGCTGTCAATGTTTAAATTTCTGAGAAATGCAATCTTTCTCGTAAAAGAATCAATAATGTATGGTTATTGAATTTCATAAAGAATTAGTATGTACAAGTGATCGATGTAAACGACACAAAGATTTTAAATACAAGTTTGCAAAAGCAAAAGGAAGTGTCCCGTGATTTCCCCTCGCAACGCCACTAGACGACTAAATAAATACAAATGCTTTTTGTTGGCTCCACAATTGATATTTATGGCCGAAAAAACGATGTCCCGCTGCGGGACATCTGCTCGGGCTTCGGACGAATATTTATAAAAAAAATTAGAGACCCTTAAAAATTACCTTCAAGTTTATTCTAACGATGGAATTAAATAAAAATACGTTTAGAGTAACTTTATTATTGATTTTATATTTAATGATGATAGCCATAGTTGTTACTTGTATAATGTTAATGGTTGTACACGCATTATTATTTTTTTTCTTTTTATTTACAGATTACAGAAGAAAAATTAACCGCAGCGTGTACTCAAATTGTAAGTAAAATACTATCTTCGCCACAGCAGTGGAACACCAATAGACTAATAAATCTAGTAGTTGTTTATTTTTTTATTTCTTTTTATAGGGAAAAGGCGGCTGACGAGCACACAGTCCACCTGATGGTAAGTGGATACTGTCGCCCATAGACATCCGCGATACATGCCAACATTAGTCCAAAAACGTTGGAACGTTTGGGATTGGCCCGGATGTGCTGCCTGCCTTTGCAGATTAAGGAATGGATTGGGATAATGGAGAGAGAGAGGATAGGATGGGAATGGGCTCTGGCATATCCACTACCACTACCGAAATACGTACGTACATTGATTAAATACGATAACGTAGGAAATGCAGTACATTTCAAGGTAGTCTTCTATGGGAGAGGGATAGCGTTGCCAGTAGAGTGCGGCTAGCGGCTGTGGGAATGCAGCATGCACTCTCCCCCTACCAATTGTCGGCCGTGTAGTGTCAGCCGGCTCTAGAATATCACAACCATCATATGGGTATTGTTAAAGGCGACGAAAGGATAACAAAGTCGCTACTTCAAGCCCTCAGGAACTACACCACTTCTGAAATAATGGACTCGCCAACCCTTGGCCAGCGTGCCGCGCTAATCACAGTGCTAACAAATAAAAGTTTCATTCTTTTATTAATAATATTAACCTACATAAGCCCCCTAATATCACCAAGGCTGTCTACCTGTCTCCCATTATTAAAAAATTAATAAAAACAGATGACAATCCCAAGCAATTCCGGGAAACTGCTTGTAGTAATTAATAACAGCTCGTCGTGAGCGTGGAATACTTTAATTTGCATACAAATTAATTCGTGCCAAACAAATAGGTGGGGGTGGTACTAACGGTTTTTGCAGACACAATAAATTGCAACTCGATAGCAACTCGATTTGAAGTTCTTACTTTTTCCTAATTGATCGTAGTTAAGGACTGCTTTCTCTATGAAATTGATATGCTATGAGTTCTATGAGCTATGAGATATTACGTCATTTTCACCTTTACCTGTCACATTTAAAAGCTTAATGGGTTTAATGGGTTTTCTATACGAAAACCGATGATACCCTTAGACTAAACTTTAACGTAAAATCTCTTACTATTTTCAATTTTTTATTTAAATAAACACTTAATTTTATATAATGTACAATAAACAAACATATTATATGGTGTCCCAGGTTCACTCATCTTCAAATATCTCAAAAACTAGAATGAACCGTAAGTTCGTTGTCCATTTGTAATCTTCAATCAATATTCCAGTACAACTACAATCCTTATATCCCTACAGACTTATACACTACAAAACTTAGCCACTACATGCATTATATTAGATTAATTTAATGGATTTAGTTACTGTTTCTAAAATAATCAAGCAGATTTTATCTCACCTTCTTTCTTGGAAACAGAATTAGGATACAGATTATAAAAAAAGACATTAGAAAAATCTTGCATACATTCATAATACAACACGTATACGATATAGACAATTGATATAACGGTCGTCATGAAGCAAAAGTTACTGAACGTTAAATACTTACCATCCATTCCACAGACTGTATAAAATTATAACATTAGAGATTTTCGGGCATTTCACACGTATTTATCAATTTAAAGACCCGTTTAAATGGATAAATATGTGTGGAAATTAGACCAAAACTAAAATAATTTTCGAATACAAGTGCTATTCTGTCGAGTTTTGAAAGTAAGACGCCATTTATCATTCCCACGGCTGCGCCCTCAGCGCTGAGGTGAACCACCATTAATAGTTCTATTAAGACCCTTTGGTATAACCAAAATCCGCCATTTCCTTATTTATACATAGTAAAACATCGTTTCAATACATCAAATCAGCATCAAATTATAATACATTTGCAATTACCACACCATACAAACAGACTGTCTCTCCACTATTGGATATATACACACGATGTTCGGTTCTTCTCATCCCACCATCAACGGCGAACCTCTACAAATCGTCGGTCCATCTGGCCGGAGGGTCTACACCACCTCTAAAAGAGTGGACCCGCCAATCCGCTTGGCCAGCGTGGCGTTTTTAAATTAATCACGGCTTCACAATACAATGTGAAGTAGACAAAAAAGGGCTGTTTACAATTACTTGAACATAAAACATATTGTAATTTTAACATTGTAGCAATTGAAACTGTTTTATCGCAAAATTATTATTTAATAAAAAAAAAAATTAAATGTGAGTACAACAATATGCTTCATAAGATTCTGTATATGATTCGGTTACACATACAATAAATAAGGTCCTACAAAAGTAGTGTAATATATTTCAATACGTCAATAAGGGCCTTTCTCACCACCTGCTGATACTTTATCAACTCAAAATTATCATGTATTTCATGATCTTTTATTATATTAAAAAATAAATAATTAATGATTAGTGATTATGCATAACATCAACATAATGATTATATTAAACTCTTAATCTATTGATTGATTGATTTTGATTCTAAATTTACATCACAATCTCACGGCCTTTGGACTGTCATAGCACAAGTAATTGTACAAATGGCGAACCAGTCAAACACCAGATCAAACAGAAATAGGCACGCGGATGCAATTTTGGTTAATTTAATTTAATGTAATTTAATCAATCAATAATTAATGGGTTGATTTAATTTAATGTAAATTAATTAATCATTAATTAATAGGTAATTTTAATTTAATGTAATTTAATCATTCAATAATTATTGGGTTAAAAATATATTATTAATTAATGGGTTGAAATTGATTAATCAATAATTAATGGGTTAATTTAATTTAATGTAATTTCTATATGTTTTATGTATATTATCACTGATTTGTAGATGCCCTTATATTGTAATATGAATGAGGACATATTTATAAGTGTTGCCATCTTTAACGGTATGTTATTTATTTATTTACTACAAGAATTTAATTACGATGCAAGTTGACTGCATCATATAAAAGTAGTAAAACTTTAGTGGTGTACATCGGATAGTTGTACACCACTTAAACAAAATGCAGTTATTTTGCATCGAAATTATATAGTTGTATTAAAATGCATTGCTCATTTTCTTAAAGACGAGTATCTACCATAAATAAACGTATAAGCTTTCTAATCTCTATATTTATAAAATGCAAAGTCTGTCCTTTTGTCTGTCTTATTAAAATTAAATGTAAATTGTTATAAGTATTTGTATACGAGCGGGAAGAATTTCGGTCTCTTCGATTTCATACAAATCTCTTTTCTGTCCAGCCTTGGCTGGTCTCATGTCAATGACCGAAACACGACAATACAAAATAACAAACCGATGATAATGTACTATAAATACACAACAAAATCGGATTTTACGCTAGATTGACTATTCCTTTACCTTTAAACGCAGATATAAAAATAGTAGAATGAGCATCTTTGACATATTTGAGAAATGGAAACTCATTGTTCAGATTCCCTGATATTGACACATTACGCCGCTCAAACTCGAAAGTTGAGAAATAAACTATCAAATCAAGTTTTCTACATGAAATTCTTCAAGAGAGCTGTGAATTGAATCCTGCAAGGTCGGCATTGCACTCGCAACACCCTAACACCCTTGGTGTTACAAGTGTTCATAGGTGGCGGTGACCACTTGCCACGATGTGGATCACCGAGTGTGCTACATCTTTTATAGAAAAAAAAATTGAGACTAGTGAAATTTTAAGAAAATAACATATAATATGTCGTTTTATTGGTGTATCTTAAAAATTATATATTAAATATGTTTCTATTTGGACAGTACCTCGAAACAATGAAATTTTTACTTCCACTTAGCAAAATCATAATGAAAGATCACCACAGACTTTCAAATGTTGTTGTTGCTCTTTATTATACTTAAAATGGTTTGTACAAAGGCGGAAAAATCGACATTTAAATTTGAATTTAGAATTTAAACTTGAACACTTATTACAAATCTTTTTTTTTATAGAAAGAACGATGGCTGCAGATGAGCTTACAGTCCACCTATTAATAAAAATGGACACTGACGCCCATAGACATCCGCGGTACATGCCAACATCAGTCCAGAATGACAAACGTTGGCACGCCCCCGGATGCGCTGCCTACCTTTGCGAATTAAGGAATGGATTGGGAGAAAGGGTTGAGAAAATGGAGAGGGATAGGTTAGAATGGGCTCTGGCATATCTGAGTCACTACTAAAACAAGTACATATATTGGGCAAATACGATAAAGTAGGAAATGAAGTACATTTCAAGGTAGTCTTCTATGGGAAAGGGATAACGTGGCCAGTCGAGTGCGTCTAACGGCTGTGGGAATGCAGCGTGCACTCTCTCGCAACAATGTGACATACAGATAAATGCTTTAGCCCCTCTATCTGTATTTATCTCTGTGGTTCTACCATAAACTTTTTATAAACAATTCAGCAAAGGGGTGGCCCCTACCGTGGCCGTGACGAATGCATTTTTGGACGAGAAAAAATAAATATATGACGATTTTTAACTGCTCACCACTGAAAGGGTGTGGGTGAATTAGTTTCAAATGTTACAAATCTGTGTAGTGGTACCATGTAAACTCGTAAAATGGTGCGAGTAAAAATATTATAACTCACGTATTATGTTCTACAGAAATATTATATTAAAAGGTTTCTAAAAGTCTTTTTTTATAGAAAGAAAGTGGCAGACGAGCAGACAGTCCATCTGGTGGCGATTGGATACTGTCGCCCCAAGACATTCGCGGTATCTGTCAACATCAGTCCAGAATGACAAACGTTGGCATGCCCCCATATGTGTCACATACGAATAATTGACGAACGAATAATAATACTTTTAATATGAATATTGAGAGGGAGAGTGCAATCCAACAGCTGCTGGGAGCGCTTGACTGGCCACGTTACCCCTCTCACAGAAGACTACCTTTAAATGTACTGCATTTCCCACTTTATCGTATTTCCCCAATGTACGTACGTGTTTCGGTAGTGAGTGCGATGTGCTAGAGCCCATTCCCATCCTATCCCTCCCCATTTTCCCAACCCTTTCTCCAAATCCATTCCTATATTCCCAAAGGTAGGCAGCGCATCCGGGGGCGTGCCAACGTTTGTCATTTTGGACTAATGTTGGCATGTATCGCGGATATCTAAGGGCGAGAGTATCCACTTACCATCGGGCGGACTGTATGCTCGTCTGCCATCTTCGTACATAAGAAAAAAAAAGTGTTCAACATACGAACGCTAAACAAACAACGTTTGTGAAAACAAATATAATACAATTAAATAGATCATGAAATATGTTGCACCCTTTTCTATTAGCTTTATAATACGAGACGCAATATGATTTGGATTATCACAGAGTAAATTACGGCTTGTAACGCAACCGAAAGCGATAATGAAGTGAGAACATACAGTAACCCTTCAAGTTGACAATGACATTCACATTCTCGAGGGTCGTGAGACGACAAGTTTGGAGATGTTTGCATTTCGGAAATAGTGACTGTGCCACACGCAGTATATATTTATGTTAATCTAACTTCAGAGCGAAGTTGATCAACTCGAGAAAAATGACCGATTATCTTACTGGGTAGTACGAGTATATATTTGCGAGTATATATACGAGTATGCCTCGGTGGTACCTGGTCAAATAAAAACATTTAATGTCAATTAATTTTGTTTTATATATTCATTAATGGTATATTTGTCCCGTGTCGGTATGTCAGCAATACGCGCTTATAGCATTGCTTATTGCAGGATTCTTGTACTAACCTCAAACTTAGAAGAACTATAGAAGAACTTAGAAGAACTCAGATTAGAAGAACTCTTCTTGTAATCTGAGGCCTCCTGACATTAAGCTCGCCGTTTGTTCTAAATGCAATAAGATGTTTTAAATAAATCCATATCGCCAATAAGGTTCTTTTACATAAATCACGTCATATAATTTAATTACATATAGATATTTAAATAATAAATAAGTGTGAAACAACAAAATTTCAAACGAAACATACTACAGAGGAGTCTAACCATATTCAATATTAATGTCCGATCTAAGAATCTGCATAATGCGAGTCATAAAGAGAGGTGAGACGAGGCTGCGACGCCCACGCACCACTATTGTGCCCACTCCCACTCAACAGTGTTCAACTACCTCAGTTATAGGGATGTCGCTAGCAGCGGAGTCTGTACCGAATTTGTGGAAAATTGGTATTTTGAAAGATCTGACACGTGGTATTCTTCTAAAAACAATATAATTGTATTCTGACCATAATTGTATTGGTTAAATACGCTTTGTTAAAAATGATATTTTGAATGGTCTGGTACACAGAGATGTTCACTATGAGTATCTTTATAAAACGCTACATCTGCTTGTTCTTGTCTGTATTTTTGTCTGTCAGTCTGTCGCTTAGATAGGGTTGTACTGTCACTATCGTTTAGATTATTTCTTCTGGACGGTTTTAGCTGAATTTCAAGGAAGCCGCGGGCAAAAGGCTGATCTTAATTATAATATGCATCTCCTGTTAGCTTTGACGTCGTTATTTCTGTAAAAAAAATCATCAAATAAATTCAAAAATGTATTATAATTTTCGAAATTTAATGATTGAATAGCGATTATAAAGTTTTATGTAAAATATTCTTAACCATTTATCCATATAATCAGTTAATTCTGAAGAACTGTTGAACTTGATGCCCATTGGAATCCCCCTGTCATTGCAGGTGTCTACGAACTGCAGTGACCATATACCAATGTTTGAGCCACCCGACATGTCTGTCACTTCTCTGTTAAAACCTACTCGCACAATTTACAAAATTCATACTTACCTACAATCACTATAGTAAACAAAACACTGGTACGCAATACCAGAAATTAGTACGCGCACATCCCTACTTACAAACTTAACATGCAACCTTCACCTCCATTCCAAACCTTATATCCCTTATTTTAGGTTCAAAATACTCATCTTTACTTCACAAACTTTGTTTTGCATATAATTTACTTTAATTTAAATCATATATCCCATGTCTTAAGGGTGAAATGGTGTACTAAAAAGGGTTAATGTAAACTAAACCAAGCAGACACCATTCCCCATCCTGTCGGAGTCTCGAACATAAACATTGCGTTAAATAAATCATTGGAAGACATGTTTTGTGACGTCTCGCATGTATTTTTAGCTTTCTGAATAGTCGACATTAAGTATTGTGTTTATTTTATGGACTTGTGGTCCAAGCGGCGACCGTTTGAAATCTTACGTCTTCTTAACTAAATATATATATATATAAATATTGTAAAAGTTCTCCTTTAGTAATAAACTCGCGTTACGTTATGTTTTGTTTTATATAACAATTATTATGTGTATCAAATTGTTATAATTGAGTTATCGTGACATAGATCTATTATATTCTTTATAATTTAGTTAATTTAGTGTAGTTATTCTTTGATAAGAATAACCATTGTTGTTGTTGCTCTTTATTGTGCTTACAATAAATTATTATAATCAGACATTACGATTTTATCATAAATCGTAGAAATCTCTATAATGCAATGTGAATGAATGAATGAGAAATTTATTTGCTATGAAACCACACATAATTATTAAACAATAAATATTACAATGTATTATTGTAATGTCGCTTCAACTTATTATAATTTATAGTAGACGAAGAGATATCTATACTAATATAATAAAGAGGTAAAATTGTGTGTTTGTTTGTGGGTATGTTGGGGGGTAACCTCTGGAACTACTGAACCAATTTCAAAAATTCTTTCACAGGTGGGAAGCTACATTATCCGTGTTTAATATAGGCTACATTTTACTTTATTTTAGGCTATATATTATACTTAAACCGAAGCGAAGCGAGGGCGGGTCGCTAGTAAGAAATAAACGGAAAAGGAACCGGTCTGAAATAACGGAAAGGTATGTCAAAGATCTATTGCGAGAAGCTTACTAAACATAAAATTACTGGACAAGATAAAATGTAGCGACAATAGAAATAATAAATAATAGACCAAAATGTTCACGGCATCCAGTTTATACAAAGACAAAAGTGGAGATGGAGTGGACATTTAATGGGGATGAAAGATGACAGGTAGACAAAAAGAACAACTGAATGGTATCCTAGAGAGAATAAAAGATCAGGCCCAGGAAGAGATATGATGGATGGATCGTGGTGATGGAAAACAGAAAATAAAAAGGAATGGGAAAAGTTGGGGAAGGCCTTTGCTATTGAACAAACCGAACTACCGAAAAATACTCATTTAATACTAAATTTTGCTAATTGTAAATATAATAGTATGTAGGTAAAATACATTATTAATTGTTAGTACTGACCACTAGCACGTGATGACTGTGTTTATAACGTAAGACATTACACAGTCGCAGCTTGCACTATAGCAAAAGATACAAAGCTCCCATGTAAATCAAGACATAAAAGATACTTCTAGGACCTTTTATGCATTTTTCATGTAAAAAGTCACAGTAGGCAAAGACAAACTAAAATTAAATAAAAAAATACAAATAAAGAAAGTATTAATTACATAAATATTATTTAAGTACCAGCTGCTACCCGCGGTTTCACTCGCGTGGATTTAATTACATTTAATTGTGATTTCATACAAAATTTTAGACCCTTGAACTTACATACAAATGTAGTAAAGTCACAAAGTAAAAAGAAAACGGTATGGGGACCCCCGTCAAGAACGAAGATCCTCACGCATTTTTTTAAACTCCGAATGTAATTCACGCATCCGTATACTTTCATTTTCAGGCATGTTATAACCACAATCTTTTAAACTCTAAAAACAATCGATGTATTGCAAATATCGATGTATTTTTCAATATATCATTCTAACATCGATGTCACTATGCGATATATTACATCGAAAAACAACGATACGATTCAGCGAATCAGCGATAGCGATGCAGTCGAATCGGATATTTTCGTTTCGGATCGAGCGAGGCATGAGAGAAAGAACTAGCGATCGGCCCGCTACCGAAATTTACCGAATACCGACGAACTGACACTATCGCGAGAATCGCGACCATACCGTGTCCAAGCGAGAGAAAGGCGAGAAAGAGAAAGGCGTATGGAGGGGGTAAAAATCTTACGTGACGTTACATTTTCTCTCGAATCACACCTACCGCAAGCCGCGTAAAGGAACTTCGTTCCAAAAACATTCAATACATTTTGTCATTAGAAATTATATAACACCGACCTATTTCTAGGACAACGATGTTATCAAGTCTTAATTATTTTATCACGTAGGTAACAACTAACTGCCGTAATTTATATCAGTCAATAAATAAGTAACAAAATGGCATCGTAACAATCGTAACCTAACTTAACCTTTCAACAATTCCCAAGCTTTTAAGTACACATAAATTAAATAATAAATTTGTAATTTACTGCATACATTTATGAACTTGTATTGAACCATACGACAGTGTTAGCATAAAGAAAATAAACTGCATATTTGCATGCCATTTTAGTGGCAAATGCGAGTAAAATCAACAATTTGCAAATGAAATATGGCATAGGAAAAGAACGGCCACTTTTAATAATCTTAGGATTTTAACACACATTATAATCAGATAAAAAAAACTTGATGGGTACTTTATATTTTTTTGTTCTAAAATTATTGTGAAACTGAAACATAAGCGAATGCAAAAAATAGATATATGTAATTACATCCAGATCTTAAATTATATAACACAGTTACCTATTGCAATTATTTTACCACATTTTTAGTCAGTTTTTAAAACATTTTCTTTATTATTGCTAGTACCTCAGATTAGAAGAAAAAGCCTTTTTCTTCTAATCTGAAGCTAGTATCTTCAATTAAGTTATTCCGCAGATAAACAAAGACTAAACAATTAAATATAAACTCTATTAATGAAGTATATTTGTATTTGTAATTTATTAACATACTATCACATTTTGTATGTTGGTAATTCATGCATTTGCAAACCTATGTTAAAAGAAACTATATAAAAGAAACAGGTAATATCAAAATCCTTATAGTAACTTGCTGTTAAAAACATTTTGGCTGCAAATAATTTAGATTCTACATGTTTCCATACTCCATACTCCATACTCCATGCAAACTATCTCCATACTCAGTCGAGTTGCAGTCGCAATTAATGCTTCAAATCATATTAATAGTTTACATAATTAACCACTGAACAAACTGTCTGCGACATAAATCCTACGCCTACATAATTATGCCGTAAAACGAGCTTAAACAAACGACCGCAGTGGCACCCGCTTGCCATACGGCACTGTTTTTTTCTCGTCGAGACATCCTTTTTATTTTTTTACATATAACACTATCTTTTTGGCGCGCTCGTCCCACGACGTTTCAAAATGGCGGCCGTTAGATGGAGACACTCGATAGTGGATGCAAAACCGGATTGATAGTGCTAGGTAGTGTGTTCCTGGTGACATTTATTGCCATCCGGGGGCAAGAGTTATGGCGGCGGGCACTCGCGGAAAGTTTGCCTTCAAAACTATTTATTGGCAGCACTCCAGGGTAGTAAAGGCACTGGAGTCGTCTCCACGCACCCGATATTAATTCATTCATTGCTCAGCTGAAAAACATCATATTTTACCGATAATGGCATATGTCCCTGCCAGGACCGGCTGTAAATCTTATTATGCAAAATACAACTACAGTACATATAAGTAATCGACCTCGCTCAGAATTTTTATGAGATTTTTTCACTGTAAAAGATTCCGTTTGTGTTGTTATTTGCAAGCATTTTGACACTAAACTTTTCGATCGTTGTGACAACTTAATCTAAACAATGTCAAACAATCATCGAAGAAAACAAAAGATAAAAGAAATGCGAATCCCATGTGAAACATCTTTAAGGAATCGCAAAAAAATCATTATTGTGTACGCCTCGGCTGTTGTGTAAACATCCGTAGGATGAATCGGAACGCATTTGTGAGACGCCATATTGTTTTTTTCGCCGTTTTGGCGGGAAGATTTATGGGCAGTGACAAAGTCAATTTCATGGGACGACGGTATGGTGATGTGAATGGCGGACACCTCGCGAATGCCTTTATGATGGAATTTGGCATGGGCTTTTAACTCAAATTGCCTTTAAGTAAACATTTTGCCTGTCAATTGTGATAAATCGCTTCCTTAATTGTTCAAATTTGGCAAGAGCACACGAAAGTACACTTTAACAATTCAATTTCTGCGAAAGATACACAAATGGAACTTGGATGTATAGATACATTCCGCGATTCAGTATCATTTGCGTGATTAGTTTGATAAATGAAAATTTATTGTAAGGCAAATCTCAAAATAAAAAATAAAATTTGCCAAAAATAATAAATATTCATATCTTATAAACCTTTTAGCTGTAGTGTTACAAATCTTATAGCTGTGTATATAAAAGCCATTTATTTTATTCCAAATTTAATGGAAATATATTTTACTTGGATGCCTGTATCAATTTTACGGTTTGTTGGAACGCAAAGATCTTAAAAGCATTCGAATCTCTAACAAATTCCGCTCACGCCTCCTCACACCTCGACCGATATTCCACACCGTTCCGTGAGGCAAATACAATATTTGTGACTGAACACGTGAAACATACCTACCTATATTAGTAATTAATATGTCAGCAACGAGTTCCTCCCTCTCAGAAGTGAGACTGTTCAAGGAAATGCACCAAAAGAACTAATATTATCACTACAAATATCTCACGTTCGCGCCACCGTTTCTACGAAACTTTATTTTTTGTCACCGGCAACCCTGTCATTTTTATCCGTTCCCGCATTTTTCATCTATCCTATTTCTTACATATCCAGTTACACGACGCACCTGTTGGGTGGGGTATGAGTGATGATGCGATATGATAGTGCTCGGATGGTTGATAAATGTAATGTTATTTTTGTCGCGAACTTAAGTATAGCGCTGTCTGTTGAGGCACCTCGCGGTGTTCTCCATCAATCTTACTCTTAATGAAGAGATACGCTGATAGTGACAGGTCCAGTTCGCGGCGCCGACACGAGGCGTGGCTGCCAAACGAGCCGTGTCCCTTCCCTCACAAAAAAAAGTAAACACGCTGGCGTCTTATTCGAGATATTTGTCGATGCTCGCACTATTTTCATTCCAATTACCGACTGCTGAGCGCACGAATGAACTGCAATCGGTTCCAATCTGTCACGAACTTGTGCAACGCGTCCAGCTCAAACGTCGATACAATAAGCCCTACTGGATTTAATGACCTAAATGCTCACTCGAACGCTGGACTGTCTGGACTTATCCCCATCACGTATGCAGTGACAGAGATTGTTCTAAGCGATAAAAGCTTTCAAATTTAATTAAACAAATATTTGGCGTCATGTTTCATTGGAGCGAGTCGTTCGATCACGCCTCCCACTCGGTGTCCACTCGATCTTGTTCGATCGCACGATTAATGTACAAACTGAACACAATCCTCGTTACCTCCGGTAAGGAATAACACCATTATTTTACTTGTGACAGCCAACCACTTCATACAATCGCTAAGCGTTGGTGGTCCCCTATCTCGGAGTCGACTCCCTAAGTCAACATCTCTCGCTGCGCCATTGTTGTTCCAACACCATTGTCAAAAAGAATCAGACACTGAAAAAGACCTCCAGCACATTACCACCGTCGACGAATCAATATACAGTGGTGGACATATAATTAGAAACGCCTAGTACTATGAGTATGTTGTGAATGTAAACATTATATTATTATCCTCTTTCCATGGCTGAAACTTTTTACTGATTTAAAATGTTTTTACATATATTAGATAAAACATATACATAGGTATATTTATTAAGATGAATACAAGAATATTTTTTAATTAATAATAATGTAAACAAATAGCGATTTCTTTCATACTGAGCGCTGGACACCTAATTAGAAACAGAAAAAGATATCTGTTCCAAATTTGAGATTTCAAATAAAATCGGGCTCCTTCTATCGCCACGTTTCATTGTTAATATTTTTGCCGCTAATTCGAAATTTTTATCATTAATTTTTCTAATTTATTGCTAACAATGGGTAAAAACGAGAGTTGTGACACATCTACTAGAAAAATAATAGTTCATCTGCGTTTTAATCGAAACTGGTCATACAAAAAGATTGCGGAACATTTGGAATGTTCCGTGAAAAAGGTATTTAATGCCACTGCACATTACAAACAACATGGGACAACCGACCAGGTTCCTAGAAAAGTTCGACCAAGGAAGACCACACCACGTGAGGACATGCTTATGATTCGTTTGGCTAAGAAGGACCCTTTTAAAGGCTCAAATGAAATTCTAAAAGAAGTTTTCTCTCAAGAAGATCCTCGAAACGTATCCACAAGACTAGTCCGGAGGCGGTTAGTTGAAGCCAAATTGTTCGGGAGGCTTGCTCGGAGAGTACCACTTCTTACCATGCAACACAGAAAAAACCGTTTAGCTTTCGCTAGAAAGTATGGCAACTGGACGATTCGCCAATGGAGAAAAGTTTTGTTTTCTGACGAGACTAAAATTAATATGATGAATTCTGATGGCAAACGTTACGTACGTCGCCCCATCAACGAGGCACATTAAATAACAAGTATACGAAGAAGACAGTTAAGCACGGCGGTGGGAATATCAAAGTATGGGGATGTTTTTCGGGATACGGAGTTGGTCCCGTGAAAAAGATTGAAGGGATGCTGGATCAGTTCCAGTACAAAGACATTATAGAAGAGACGGTGATTCCATATTCTGACGAAAATTTACCTGTTACGTGGGTATTTCAACATGATAACGACCCAAAACACACGGCAAATAGTGTTAAAACATTTCTTAAAGACGAATCGGTGTGCGTGTTAGACTGGCCTGCAAACAGCCCGGATTTGAATCCGATTGAAAATTTGTGGTATACTGTAAAGAAAATAGTATCGGATAAACGCAGCACTAACACGAATCAACTTTATCACTCATTTGTGGAAGCGTGGAGATCCATCCCATTGGAACGGTGTCAAAAGTTAATAGAATCAATGCCACGTCGTTGTAGGGCTGTAATCGAAAACAGAGGCTACCCAACCAAATATTAATTGCCTGTGAGTAAAGTATTTGTGATTTCTAATCGTATTATTTCGTGTTTTGTTTCATTCGTTAACTTTTATAGTAGTTATTTAGTCTGTTTCTAATTAGTTGTCCACGTGTGGTTTTACGTTAAACGTTCACTTGTTTAACTACACAATAAAGTATTTTAATTTTACGGGTTTTATATATTTGTATACCAGAAAATTTAATGCAATATGAGTGTGGGTATATTATAAGATTATCAAAAGCCTTTTAATAGCAAATATATATACACATGGTTAACTATATACTGAAAGTAGAGGTTTATTACAAGGCGTTTCTAATTACATGACCACCACTGTATGTCTACCAGTTCATCTCAGCCATATTTTAAATTAAAAGTGGTCATAAAACACGTCGATAAAATTTTGTTTTTGCAGAGATTTATAAACCGTTGCGTGCGAGGATTTTTATTTTACGATTACCGTGCGTGTCCTATCTTGCTGGATTTAAACATATATTTTTTTAAATATCAAAATGTTTTTTAAATTTAAATGTCACTGGCCACTCGTAACAAAACGCCGTTTGCACAGCGTTAAAATAATGTTGTTTGCATTATAAAATGTACTCTCGCTCCATATTTGAATTTAAATGTTTTATTTCGCAATTGAAAATGGAAACGTCCCACGCATTGTTTTAAAATTTCGGTTTTTATCGGGACATTTTATGGTATAATAAAAAAAAAGATTTTTCTGATACACTTCTCGTTGAATGGTCTGGATGGAATTTAAACTTGTTATCTCGTGCGACTGTAACGATGGAAACTGTAAATTATTTTTTACTTCGTTCTTAATTATCATAAACGCAATTAATAACACTATGATGAATGTGGTCGCTTGCGAACAACACGCCATTAATTAAAACCACCTATTATTAAAAAACATCTATTATTCATAAAGGTACTTACACACAAGTAACTTATATCCTAGTCACGTCCGTTCCAATACTACATATATCTCATTTTTTCTGTCCACCATTTGTCCGTTGTCCCATCCGGTCCTAATTCAGTGCAAATTTGTTGCAATTATGTAATCTTCTAGCACTGTCTTATATTAGACGCTATTGGTATCCTCGGCTCACGCGCTCCAGAAAAAAAAATCTGGAGTATGTGATCCACCAATCTCCACTGGGTCCGCGTGGTGGATTACGGCTCGAAAGCCCTCAATGATTTAATAAGGGAGGCCCGTGCCCTGTAATGGGACATTATAGGCTGATATACCTGCATACATAGTATACTTAGTACCTAGCAGATATAGGACGGTCTGTTAATCCTTATATTTGACATGTACTACGAAGCACAGTGTGCCTACTAAGAGGTTTAAAATTAAAATTGGAACACCGTCTTACTAATTCAATGGCATGTGAAATAGCAACCCCAGTGGCTTATTATTTCACACGCCAAAGTTAAAACCCCCTATGAAAACTTTGTCTAATTTTCGAGCAAAACCATATCAAAATTAATCCTAAAAAGTACCTGAAACGTATAAGTAATGTATTCTCTATTGTCATTTTTTCTGATACACAAATTTATAAACCGAAAGATTCTGACTGTTACGGGGCATGCCAACTATTGTCATATTGGACTAATATTGACATGTATCGAGGATGTCCATGGGCTACAGACTGACTGAATGCTCGTCTGGCGCCTTCGTCTATAAAAAAGAGGTAAATGGGACAATTCAAATTACATTGGTTGTAAGTATTAGTGGAGGTTCTATGCATCTGATGTCGCAAATGCGAAAGCGAATTACGAAAACGAGTATCCTCATGAATAATTACCGTCACACACGGGTGAAGTCACCGGTAAAAAGAAATGTCTCATTGAATTTAAAAAAGCGGAGCAAGATCCCACTTGCTTTGCTGCGGGTTTGTTCTTCAATGCCAAAATTTGCTAATTCCTTTGTTAAGCCCTCGCACAATGCTACTCAATTTCTAGCTACTGCTGTCAAACACGGAAATGAATAATGTAAGAAACCACTTATTATCTTCACGTTCATCTCCTACGGAAGCCTATGTCTCCCAACTGCTGGATATCGAAACCACTACTATGTCCCACACCTGAAGTCTATATACGAGAATCTGAGAGGACAAGACTTAAAGCCAATGCGAACTATCCTCACAAGCACTTGCCATGAAATAGAGTGGTCACCTCATGGAATAGTCTACCACACGAGACAGTCAAAGCAATGGAGTGAATAAATTAAAACTGTTTAGACAGAATGAAATCAGCACAAGTGTATTGATATGAACGCATAATCGAAAACTGCATGCCTAATGCATAAATACATACATGTAGGGAGAGAATGCATGCTGTATTCCCACAGCCCCTCTCTCACAGAAGACTACCTTGAAATGTACTGCATTTCCTATTTTATCGTTTTTCCCCAATGTACGTACGTGTTTCTGTAGTGAGTGAGATATGCTAGAGCCCATTCCCATCCCATCCTATCCTAACTCTTTAATTTAGAGCGAAATTTTTATTTTCAATGATTTTCGAAGCTCTCACCAATGTTTCGGTTACATTCCTTTTTACTCGGGTAGGATTTGAAATTACAAAATTAACAATATTCTTTTGGTACGCAACTTTAATTGGGATGCACTATGTCATACAATACCATAAGTCTGTCTCTCCACTGCTGGATACAGGCCTCTCCCAAGGCTTGGTAGCGAGCACACGATCTTCGGCTTTTCTCAATAAAGACTAATCGTATGTGTGCATGATTATAATATTGAGTAACTGAAGATATTTTTTACTTTCACTTTTCTATCTTACTTTTTATCGATTCTCTAAGGACGTGATAAAATTACGTGACTTTTTAAACGGTTTTATTTATCCTGATACTAGCAGTGCCGGCGACTTCGTTCACGAGGACGTGAGGGTAATTCCCATGGGCACTCTATAATGGATCTGGATAAAAAGTACCGTAAATGTTAATCCGGCACATGAGCTATTACTATGTCATGTTTCATTAAAATCGTTCAAGTAGTTTTTGCGTGATGCGTGTTCATACATACAGACAAAATCCAAAAAAAAATTTTTCATTAAACATTACATGTAGGTACATGATTTTTTGAAATCGGTTTAGTAGCTCCAGAGATTACCCCCAACATACCCACAAACAAAGATACAATTTTACCTCTTTATTATATTATAATATAATAGTATAGATAATCATGGTTATTCTTATGGTAAGAATAAATATGTATAGATTGATCCCAAAAATAACCATGCAGTATTTTTCTACGTTCCTTATAAGAACCGTGCAGCGAATAATCGTATAAATGTTGACAAAAACGTTACACACATATAAATTTGAAATTTAAACACCAATAATTTATCTTTTACAACTTTCCAATAAAAATCCGCATGAATTATTTATTATTACATATGTAATAGGTGTCGTGCTGGCTATAAACCTGATTTGGCTTCAACCAACAGTTTTAAATACTCTGCAATTTTTTTTACTGTATGCATAAATAAATATACAAAAATGCATCAAGAACGATATCCCATAACTGGTTTTGAAGCCTTAGCATAGTTTGTATGTAGTTGTAGTTATCGAAAACGAAAGAGAGCGAGAGAGAGAGAGAGAGAGAAAGCGATAAAAGAAAGAAACATATATTTATTTCAACTTCATTGCCCAAGTATTTGACGTGTACAAATGGGGAACTGAATGTCCTACCTACCAGTCACCCAGTAGATCAAACACAAAATAAAAAATAATTATTCTTGAGGTCTTCTTGCCGGCACACTTCTTATAAGCTTCATGTTTTTATAAAAACATCTCTGTTGTCATCTTTTAAAAAACTGTCACCCTGAATTTGTGCTTTAGATCGCGAATATACTTACCTTCACAAAGCGTTTCTGTCTATCTTCGACCCTCAATAAGTATTTATCTAACAAGAGACAGTTAAAATCTCACTAAAGGATACAACAATAGGAAAACAAATGTTTTCAGAATGTCACCCCATACGTTGTGCAGTGTCTTGTCAAAAGGGCTTATCCCCAATTGAATTGATTGAAAAAAATTTCCCATTTTTTTCAATCTTAATATAAAATTGTAACTCCTAATTTTCCAATGACACACCAACTGCCAATGCTCATCATTGTTAACTGAGTTAGTCTGGAAGAAATCGCCACTTACCACCAGGGAAGTGGCCACTTACCACACGGTGGACTCTTCGGTGAATTTCATTATTATTTTTATTTTTAGAATTATTTTTTATATTCGACAAAATCATCCTTTTATGCCAGACCGTGCTGCTTACATTTTATTTATTTAAGGTTTATATACTAAAATACACACAGTACATTGTTAAAATTGTTAAAATACATTGTTAACATTATTGAAGGGGAAAGTACACGCTGCAATTCAACAGCTACTGGGCGCGCTAGACTGGCCACATTACCCCTCTCTCACAGAACTACCGAAACACGTACGTATTTTAGGGAAATAAGATAAAGTGGGCAATGCAGTACATTTCAAGTGAGATGTGCCACAGCCCATTCTCATCCTATCCCTCCCTATTTTCCCAACTCTTTCTCCAAATCCATTCTTATATCTCCACAGATAGGCAGCGCATCCGGGGGCGTGCCATCGTTTGTCATTTTGGACTAATGTTGGCATGTATCGCGGATGTCTATGGGCGACAGTATCCACTTACCATCAGGTGGACTGTATACTCGTCTGCCACCTTCGTCCATAAAAAAAATCACAGCATCATTTTTTATATACATTTAAATTACATATATGTCGACATTTTCACACAGACGTATATCCAAATAAAGCATATCTTTCTTTCTTTTTAGGAACGTTTTTTTTTGTATTCTGGTATAGGATCCACAATATGATCGCTAATGTCAACGTAATGGAAATTCCAGTCTGTTTGAGGTTGATCGATTGGATCTTACTAATAATAACAACTGCTTCAATTTTTAGAAGAGATTGGCCGCTAGGGCTAGGGTTGCCAACTTTTTTAGTCTATAACGTTTTTTTTTTCAAGCCTAGTACCCATAAAAATATATTATAGTAAATGTACTGATACTTGTATTCCTACTTATGCTTTGAAAGTTGTACAACTGAAGCTATGTGTTATGCAAACGTCGCACGGCCGGTCACCGTGTTTGTCTCTGTGTTTGCCTCCCGCCAACTGTTCGCCGGCGCGTATCAACTGATTAAACAAATATTTTCCTTGTGTTACCAACGACTCGCCTGTGTGAGTATTTGGAACGCACTTGTTGTTGCCACACACCACCGACATGTTGGTTGGGTTGAGTTTCTAAAATTTTACAGCTTTTCGTAGTTGGAAAAAAGCAACAAGTCAAACTACATTCGGAATTTGACAGGAGCGGTCAACGGTAATTTTGGTACAAAACATCCTTTATAGCAGATTCTATATAGCAGGGTAAGCCTTGCTATGCAAACACATCTACATCTATATCTGTGATAAATAGACTAGTCTATGAAGATGCTGAACGCAAGGACTTCGCCAGCCAATGGGCCGGGGGGGGGAGCAAAATGAGAGAGAGGATGGGAGAAATATGAATTGTAGGTATAAATTACTTTATACTCCAAAAATTACTTTATACCGCGAACCCGTAGGCTGTGGAACGAACTGCCTCAAGAGGTCTTTCCATTAAACTACGATATGGGGTTGTTCAAGAGAGCTGTGAATAGGATTTTGCAAGGTCGGCGGCGCACCCACATGCCCCCTGGTGTTGCAGATGTCCATGGGCGGCGGTAACACTTACCATCACGTGGGACCGCTTGCTCGTCCGCCCACTAGTAAAAAAAAAAAACATTTTTTATTCGAATCTCTAGGGGAGGCAACTGCCCCCCCCCCCTGGCGACGCCCTTGGCTGAACGGTCTATGAAGGTCTACAGTCTATAAAGATGCTGATGCTGTATAATCAGGGTCTGTTTCTTTAGATTTGTCTATGGCATCAATAAGATCCTCAGTATAAATAATTTTAGTTCATGTGGATTTTTTTTTTAAAAGCCTTATTGGTGTTCAACTGTTCATTCATCAATAATTTCAAATGAAATGACAAAACCGGACATATTAAGGGATTCAAAACCTTTTGCGAGGCAAGATAAAATCTCTCTATTTTATCTGGGACGATATTCCTTAATCTTATTAATGTCAGTATTTTTTGGAACTGAGACTACATTGGCTATTTTGCAGTGTTTTTATTTATATAAAGGTGAGAGACGAGCTGACAATGGACCTGGTAGTCAGTGGATACTGTCGCCTCTGGCCATACGCTATAGGTACATGCCAAAATCAGTTCAATGTTAAACGTTGGCACAACCGCTGATGCGTCGCCTACGTTTAGAAATTTAGGAGTTAAATTGGAACGTGATTAAAAAACGTGGGTTTAGAAGGATAAAGATTACAGGACGAGAAGTTTTCCTCATCCTATTACACCATTGATTCCCCTTTTGGAGGGATGCGGAATAAAGAGTAGGTATAATGGAATACTCTAAGATGGGGGAAAAGGAGTTTCTTTTATCCAATTATACTCGGTGAATCAAGTGAGGTTAGGATGGAATAAGATGTATTGGGCTCTGGCACTCGCGAAACACGTATTTGCGTGATACATTTTACTGTGTTGGTCTGTGAGAAGTCACTAACGCCATAAATATCATAATTTCAAAATACTCTAGTTAAGCAATTTAGTGCTTTAATAAACAACAGTGCAACAAAAAGCATAGCTATTCTACGCGTCATTTAAGGCTGTGAGAACACAACTAACCGGTTTAATTACAGTATAAATTATAACCGTGCCCCATTACGGACGCTCGGTGTCGCTGCAATTTGTTATACAGCTACTAAAATGTGCATTAATTTGAACCTTACCTCATAGGTATACGGTTGGAAATGTAGGGGGAAATATAATAAGCGTACCCCTACCTGAGAACATGATTAGAAAATATTTCGCAGTTTCTAGCTTAAGGAAATTGTCTAAAGGCGAATTCACGCTAAAGATGAAGTAAGCGTGCCAAAACAAGTCAGAAGTTAGATTCCCCTTAAATCCCCGATCCGTGTCAGTTTCTATATAAGTGGGGATTTTTATCACTAACCACTGTAAGAAGACCAAAAAAAAAATTTGGAGCATGTGTACCTATCCACCAATTCGCACAGGACCCACGTGGTGGATTACGGCCGAAACTCTAATTATCTAGAGCCTTATGTCCTGTAATGGGCCGATAAAGGTTGAATATTATTATTAATAATAGTTCATTTGAGAAAATATGAATTATTATTACAATTTTTTTATGTATAATATACTAATTTTTTTAAAAAGATTATGAAAGTTATGTCCTAAGTCTAAATTATATAATACGAGTATAAACCGAGACATGTCAAATAATATAATTTATTTAATATACGAGTAAGATTACTGACAAAGTATTGAAATTAAAAATATCTTAAATCATACTGAATAAATAGCAAATTGTTGATATCATTTAGTAGTTTTATTATTATCATGAGTCTGTTATATCCGATTTTAACCAAACAGCTTAACGTGTAAACATTCCCCAAGTTATTCACAAAACATGCAAAAAATCACCACTGATATTGGATCCAGGTATTTCTTTAATTGGCTTCAAACCGACACGATTCACCGACGCGTGAAACGCTGATTCCGTACGCGGCAAAACGCAGCACAAAACGTGGCACAAAATACGGCACAAATCGCGCGACAAATCCGTCGCACGCGCTACTGAACCAATTTCACACCCATTGGTTTTCCCATCGAAAAACTGCATTCAAATTCAGGCATTTGAATGCAGTTTTACTATCGTGCACGATTGGATTAAAAACGCAGTTAAATTGTTTTCTAACTAAATATACGACACATTTTTTTAATGTGAACAGGGACTTAAACTAAACTAAACTAAACTATATAATACTTTGTTTCACTAAATTACTAAAACAAGTATTATGTTATTAGATCCTTACCTATAATTTATTTTTATAGACAGAAGGTGGCAAACGAGCATACAGTCCACCTGGTGGTAAGTGGATACAGTCGCCCATAGACATCCGCGATACATGCCAACATTAGTCCAAAATGACAAACTTGGCACGCCCCCGGATGCGCTGTCTACCTTTGTTGATGAAAGAATGGATTTGGAGAAAGGGTTGCAGACGTGGGAAGGGATAGGATGGGAATGGGCTCTGGCATATCTCACTCACTACCGAAACATGTACATACATTGGGGAATATGATAAAGTGGGAAATGCAGTACATTTCAAGGTAGTATTCTAAAATTACCGTTTTATATGGAAAAATTCAAATATTTTTTTTTTATGAAAATTAAGTATGTATATTTAATTAATCGAAGTCCATTATTATCCATGCACTTTTGCCATTTTAGTGGAAGTTCATTGATGCCTATCCTTGAGGACGGGAATCGATGAAATCTCTGAAGGCGTTTTCAATGCTTCATTGCAGTTGAATTTCTTCCCCCTGTATAAAATTATCAGATTTCCGAAAAAAAATTGAAATCAATAGCGTGATAAGCTCTCAGCAGATACAACTGTAGAACAGTTAAGGCCTGAGCTTCCTCAAAAAGCTTGTGGAACAAATCTCTGAGCTCTCTCCAACACGATTAAATGACATTATGCTGTACTGCCCCAGACTGTTATGCAGTAAAAAAGAAGCGATTGTCATAGAGTTTTGTAGACCAACAATAGAACATTTCCGTCGCGGAATACCCAGATTTTTGTTATTATTTCTCCTGGAAATGATGTAACTATACAAACAAATATAAAATACTAGCGACCCGCGCTCGCTCGCTTCGGGTTTTAAGTTGTTTTTTCTTCAATTTTTTTTCAATATTTCAAAATAAAATATAGCCTATATTAGACACGGATAATGTAGCTTCCTATTTGTGAAAGAATTTTTGAAATCAGTTCAGTAGTTCCAGAGATTACCAACAACATACCTACAGACACACAATTTTACCTCTTTATTATACATATTAGTATAGATACTCGTATGTAAATATTCACGCGCGTATTAAGGCGCGCGCCTAGCGCCCCGTTTCCGTTCTCGCCAGCAACTATCTATAAATTTTAATACGACTTATGTAATCTCCACTATAAGAATGTAACTGCGATAATTCAACGTTACATTGTATGGCACTGTGTTATCCTGGCAACAGTTTCCTGTAAACATCCTAATGATTCATGGCAGCATGTAAAAGGATAATGGCAAATCCGTATCGCCATACGTTCACTCAATAAATAAGGTACCGGAATGATATAACCAAAGAGTCATCAATAAGTGAAGTTTGCATTATTCATAAGTGGCCGCTTGGACACAATAACCATGTAGTGTTGTTTCTTAAAACAGAGTTGGATGATCGCTCTTAAGTTACCGTTGAAATACAGATTGATAGGCCTAAACTTTGACTACTTGAAGCTCAAATTAGCACCATTTTAATAATTTTTTACCCTAATTCTTAAAGCTTTTAGGGATTTTTTTTCAAAATGTAAGCTAAAAAGAATTGTATGAAGATAACTGAAATTAAAACCCTAAACTATGTTGTATCGAGTTTAGTTTCAATTGGTAAGGGAAAGAAATTCGCTCCGAAGTTTGTCCACAAACGTTATTTCTTCCTAAATTGAAATATCATCATGATTCCTGTAAAAAATTCAAAATTTGTCCATAAAACTGTGTTTTTTAAATTATAACAACATACAATTTAAAACTATGTAAACAACATAGGTACCTAAAATTTAAAACTTCTTCTGGCGGTATCGCCTAATGGGGGTTGGCGATCAGCATGGCTATTCATTCTCACGCTAGAGACTGATGCTCGGGATAAAGACTTCGTGCTCATCCCGAACAATTCTCTAAGATTTCTGTACCAAGATGTCTTCTGCCAGGTTTACGGCGACTGTGTATTATACCGTGCATTACAAGTTGTAAAAGACGGTATCTATTACTGCGCATTACAAGGCGTAACCAAATTATGTAAAATTTCTTATTTTAACTGTTTTGATAACTTAAACATGCATCCATATCCTAAAACGGGCGTCAAATCTCATGACGTGGCACTGGATATTCCCTGGCATTCTTTAAACTTCTCAGTAACCATCGAATCGTGCGCCGCATTCAAATAAACTAGACAATTTGCAAATATGTAGGTACGTATTAACGGATGTTATACTCGTATAATGTATAGATTATGCAAACCACTGCGACGGCGCGTGAGTATGTCATAATAACTTTTTTGTATGAGGATGTATTATTTTATTGCTTTGGAGAAACTAATAATCGTGTGATATATGTGTTTGCATAATTTATTAGTAATAGATAAAACATATTGCTTCTTTAATAAATCAAAGCATAAATCAATGATTTACATTTTAGGTACTTGAATGGTATTATATATTTGTGTACGCTAAAAGCCAGTTTCGGTTTTTAGTAAAATTTGATAATGTACTTAATCTTAGTTTGTGATGTGTTGCTCCAATGAGAGATTGGAACCAGTTCTTCTATGGCACATTTACGTTTTCGTGTAGGTATTAACATAAGAGATGGTGAAGTACATGTTTTTTACGGAACTTACGGGTTTTACGGGTTTTTAAGTCTTTCCAATTTGAAATCCCTTCCAATTTTTGCAAGGTATTGAAGTATTATTGATCCGGAAAGCTAGGCGCTTGATTCGTCCTCCTTTCTTAAATGGCAATATCGCAATTAGCGTATTGTGCCAGTGTCAAAATCTCTTCGTAATTAACAAGTCTTCAATGTCCAGCTCCGTTGAAGTAAGCTAGGAGTCGTCCGGGTTTCTTCACATTAAAAATAAAATAACAAGAAAAAACATTACAAATATTTCAAGAGTTTCAATTTCTACAGACATATAGTATAAACCTATTCGACCTCTTTAAGTTTTAGAACCTATAGATTTAGATAGTATCTCGATTAAAACACGATCGTACCATAAACAAGACGAGGTGTGAACGGTTACAGACGTCATTTGCATTTTAATATACCAGCGCTCGTGCGTTCACCTCATCACGAACATATTGGAAGCTATCAGCAATTAATTGTGTGATATTTGTTTATTTGCTTAACTGTTTAACGACATTTTAGCAGGTTGTAGTTATGAGATTAAGAATTTTTAGATTTTAATTAGGGTTGAATCCTAATTAGAAACATAATCACTTTGCAATTAAGATGCCTTCATCGCAGGTAGCTGTCAATATTTGCAAAATCAGGTGTTTTTATAATGCACATTATGAATTGTTACATAGGCCAATATTTAGGATTTTTGTCTGTCTGTCTTTGTGTCCAGGCATCATGCAAGAAACATTGAACAGACTTTAACGAAATTTTAAATGCTCATCTCTTGTACTAGTTTAAATAACATATTAAGAATTACAAAGTCGTGGGCGCCACTTACTTTCTAAGTAAAGCTGTGGAACAAACTGCCTCAAGAGGTCTTTCCATTAAGCTACGATATGGGGTTCTTCAAGAAAGCTGTGAATAGGAGGTCGGCAAGGTCGGCGGCGCGCCCGCATACCCCCTGGAGTTGCAGGTGTCCATGGGCGGCGGTAACACTTACCATCACGTGGGACCGCATGCTCGTCCGCCCACTCATCTATAAAAAAAAATACTAATTAATTAATGGATAATAATTACTTGGGAATAAGAAGTTTCCATTATCCCACTACTCTTTCTACTCAATGCGGCAGAACGGGATGTGATGGGATAGGGTGAATTTACTTGTCTCAATGTGTAGTAGAAGGTCAGTTATTCTTTAGCATCCTTGTTAGCAAGCAAGAAAAATACTTTTATAAACCTTCCCAATCTGAAATAAATTCATTTTTTAAAGGCTTGTTAACAAAACAAAAAAAACTAAACGTGCAACAAGTCACTATCATCAAAAAACCTATTTTTGAATAACTAAAGTGAATAATTTTAAATTACTAAAGGGTGTCATCACCAAGTCCACGGAGTCCTATTTCTTTAATGTCATCAGAGTCTGCCATCGACTTGCTGCCCATTCAGTATCTTCTACTGCACACTTCATTATGCTTGCTGCCCATTCAGTATCTTCTACTGCACACTTCGTTATGCTTGCTGCCCATTCAGTATTTTTTACTGCACACTTCATTATTTTCTCTTTTTTAAATTACTTCAGAATTGCAAAAAGTTACGTTAAACGAAGGCACTTTTCTCTACAATATTAGACACTATGTACAAATATGAAATAGTGTTATGCCATACTTATAAATTTTATAGATTTACTTGCAACAAGAAGTCATTCGGCGCGACATGAATCCACCGCGCGTAGGACGCGAGAATAAAAGTAAGATATTAACATATCGATACGTTAACTCGTAAATATTCGTGAAAGCAAATACATCGGTACAGTATCGATTACTATCGAATCGTACGGCGACGCGCCCTGCCTCCTGCTGTGTTGCTCTAGCCCGCAGGAATCTTGTTTACAACTTGCGAGATAACGACGATATTTTATGTCATTTTTACACAATGCTTTTTACACATGCTTCAAGGTAACATAGAAGAGTGTAATCGTAAATACGTACAACCTTAATAGGTATAGTTCTTTCATCTCACGAAGTTGGGTTATATTTAGTAGTGGTTTAGTCGTAAGAGCGTACTACTAAGCGTAGCCTGCGTTCGTGAGATGACAGACCTATAGCAAATCTTGAGTATACAACTCAGGAAGGGAAGTATACAATGCATTAGCATTTGTATACATCCTTATCCAAATTATACAATAATAATCACACTTTATGAGAAAATTAAAGATTTTAGACTCTTAGCGTTGAAGCCAATTATTAGCAGGCTATTAGGGCGTTGCACTTCATAAAGTGCCATAAAGTGCTAACTACAGCAAGTGGCTACGACATACATACATAGTTATTGGTAGAAAAAGCATGCTTTACCAGCTGAGCGCGACTTGGCCAACAAGACTACTAATACGAAAGACATTAATTGAAAGTCAAAGGTTATACAGCTTCATATGGATATAGGATAAGAAATGCATGGCACTAAATCAAACGCTGTTTAATTATTAAATATGCTACATAAAGTAGGTACAGACGAAAAATCAGGTAGGCTCATGGCCATACCGCTCTTCCTTTAATATAATAAATACATAAACTAATGTTAAAAAAAACTCATGAAAAGTAATAACATTTCAGATTTTTTCGTCTTTCAAACTTATTTATCTATTAATACCCTATCAGATGCCAGGTGTGTCTGTCTATAAGTTAGACTGCAGCTGCGGTACCTCGTACAAAGGCCAAACAAATTGCACCGTAGCAAAAAGGGTCAAAGAATATAAAATCGCAATTTGCCAGTGAGGAATTGCCACACAAAGAAATCTACGAGAGAGGACCATGTACTCAACGCCGGAATCAATCACTGGATAGAACTCCATAGTCCAAAAATCCTCTTCACTGATCGCCACTATTTCTGCAGGATTGTGGGTGAAGCAATTGAAATCAAGAAACATAAAAATTGATGCATACAAATTGTCCTAACATGGAATCCGGTGATTAATAAAAGTTAATAAAATTTATCCTCACGATTTTTCGTCTGATATCCATAAGACAAGAAGGTGTACAAAACCAATCTAATCATACAATATATTAAACATAGATAAGACAAACAAATGTTTGTTTAAAGTTATGCTCAGCAGACAAGGGCCAATCAAATGTATTACAATCGGGAATTATGTTATTTCGGAGCATACAAACTACAATCTGTTTCACTCAGGTCTACCACTAACGTTGTGACGTCACTCAAACAATTAAAACTCAACAAAACTAACTGAAACGTATAAAAAAATCAAAAAAAAGGCAGACGTATAAAATACTCGAACTCACGATGACGTACAAGACGGTACTAAGAGGGCGACACAGCGGTGCAGTAAGTGGTTGGGAGGGGTCCTGTATTTCGCGCGCCGGCAAACTTGAGTGGGAGGCCTTACATGTTTTATTACCAGAATTTTTATATCAATCTTAATAGTTTCACTAGTATATAAAGTATATAAGAATCATATACGTACATAATAAAAAAAACAGTGTAAATTTATTTATATATAGTCTTTAAATATTCTCGAAGTATAAGACAAGATGCAGGTTACGACACTAATCCGACACGATAAAACATCGTCCAATGTAAAGTTCTTGCATTATTTATGGTGGAAATTACTTAAACAAATAAATTAAATTATTGCTTACAAGCTAACCGCATGACCGGTCATAGATCGTTAAATAATTCAATTTAAAATATACATATTTCGAAACTTAAAGTTTTGTGTAAAATAACACCTCCACCGAATTTATGCATATCCGACACGTGCGTAGCTACTTTTTATAGTTAATGTTTAAACTCAATTTTCAATGCATTGTTTATTATTTTTAAATAGACATCTAAATTATCTTATGTCCAATTACCAGAATGTGCGTTTAAAAACAAAATGCACAAAAGAAATGACAGTGCTTCGTAAATCATCCAACAACGATATACTACAGTTTGACTTTTAGGACTCGACTTCACTTCTCGAGTTCCCGAACTCAAAAAGGGAAGTCGAGTTTTTGTTTGATTAATATAAAAAAATGTATTTTTTGTACGTAATTTGTGATAATCAAATAAAAGCATCCGACTGTTTTTTTCGTGTGCTTCCAAGGAGTCCATCTCTTTTGCCCTCAGTAAACCAACTACCACTTTACTTTATTTTTATGGACCAAGGCGCAGACGAGCATACAGTCCACCAGATGGTAAGTGAATACTGCGAGTACCTTACCAAGTTACTTAGGCTGGACTAAACATTGATGTGATTGATGAGACATATTTTTTGACTTTAAAACTTTTAATTACGATGACGCTGGCACAATGTGCTAATTGCACTATTGCCGTATAGCGAAAGAAAAAATAATACCATCTAGCTCTTATATTGTAATGCTTGGAATTTGTGAAATTTTTGAAAAAATAATTCTATGGAAATTTTGGAAATACTGAACGATTTCGTCCCGCCTACGAACTTAATCGAGTTAGAATCTATGTCAACCTCAGATCATAGAAACAAGGATGTTTGTTCCATAATCTGAGATGTCAGCCTTTAACGTTCCAGTTTGCACTGCAGAGTTCCTAGAACGGCAGGGCAGGCCCAACATCCTCGTTTATTTTTTAATAAATCGTTTCGTGATACCTACTACTAAGAAACACATGATTAATAATTCAATCTAGCCAAAACTTCCTTCAAGATACCTATTGCTTGCATCGCGGTGTGCGGTAATCGGTAACTCAATCCGCCTAGTCAGCTCTGATAGGAATGCGCTCGCGTGTCGCGCCGATCGTAAACAGTAGCTAAGTGGGTGTTTGGTTTGTTTAAGTGTTACTACTGAACTAAGATACTTCATACAGTCTTAAAAATATATTCGTATAAAAAATATTAACTTTTATTGTGCCAGTATCAACTACGGGAACTCTAAATTACTCCTGGCTGTTGTGAATTCAACAAACACAAAATTCTTGTTTAGCGGTAATTCGGATATTACAACTTGACTGGAAAAAAAATGTTTTCGAGACAAGATTGTCTTTTCCAAATTATTTATAAAACAAAAGACCTGGCTGCGTCCAATTCGTATGCATCGATCATCCTATAACGTAACACTGCAGGTCACAGACCTCCCCTTGTGAATCACTGGGGGTTTTCCTATACAAATACATATATTAAATTAAACTAAAATGATACGGTACCGACCGACTTTGGAATATAGCACTGCGGTGCTTCCCGTGGTTGTCGTACACCACCTCTAAAAGAGTGGGCTCGCCAACCCGCTTGGCCAGCGTTGCGTTTCAAGGCCATACATCCCTCATGCACATGTATGAGGAGGCCCATGTCCAGCAGTTGACGATGAAAGGGCTGGTTGCAATTACAGTCTACAAAATACAAGTAGGTTTGCATATTTACTGCAGACACTAACAGGTTTGTTTCTTTTATTTTATGAATTACTGTTTTCACAATTCCACTCAACTGTTTGTAGGGGGAGAGTGCATGCTGCATTCCTACAGCCGCTGGGCGCACTCGACTGGCCACGTTACCTCTTTCTCACAGAATACTTTATCGTATTTCCCCAATGCATGTACGTGTTTTGGTAGTGAGTGAGATATGCCAGAGCCCATTCCCATCCCATCATATCCCTTCCCATCCCAATCCTTTCTTAATCTGCAAAGGTAGGCAGTTTTTCATTCTGGATAGATGTTGGCATGTATTTCGGATGTCCATGGACGATAGTATCCACTTAGCATCAGGTGGACTGTATGCTCGTCTACCACCTATTTTCTATAAAGAAAAACAAAACTCCTTTGCGGTTTGCACTCGCATAAAATCAGAAATTACAAATTCTGCTTACATGGAAATCAAGAGAGCTGTAAATGGGATTCTGCAAGGTTGACAGTGAACCCACATCTCCTCTGATGTTGCAGGGTTCATGGACGGCGGTGACCACATGCCATCAGAGGCATCGAGTAGACCGACAGCCTGTCTAAAAACTTTTTTTATAGAACTCTGTGGTTAGATTTCTTGGTGTTAGATTAGTAGCTTCGATAAATTTTCGTGTCAGCGTTTGAATGATTATTTTTTACAGAATACGTCGGGCGGCCTATGAGATGATAAGAGCTCTTCGTTGTTCGTGGACACTGGCAACACCAGGGGGAATATATGTAGATGCGCTGCCAAACTTGCATAAGCCTATTCACAGCCCGTTTAAAGGGCCCCATTACTATATTATTAAATACAGTTTAAACAGCAATATATTATAAACATAATTTACAAATAGGAGCCTTTGCTTTCAACTGTACAAAGTGCTGTTACGAAAGCGATTGCGCCACCGGATCGGGCGCCGCGTGTACCCCACACGATTAGGACCTTATTTGTCCATTGCTATGGTAACCACGTTTTGTTTTTGTATTTTTGTGTTCCTATGAAGTGTTATTTTTTCAATTTTATCCAAATCAGTGGCTCCATTTATCCAAATTATTCTCTTAATTCCTATTTTCTCATCCCTATATAGAGTATATTTATAATTTTATACTCTTTTGAACGGTTTATTTAGGAAACTTATTATTTAGGATTTCAATATCCTCTTTTTTAAACTGATATTATCTTATAACGTTCTACTGCAGGACACAAGCCTCCCTTAGTAAATCACTTGGGGTTTGGGGCCATAATCCACCACGCGGTCCCAGTGCGAATTTGTGAATAAACGTACGTCAGATTTTTTTCAGATTCTAAAGGAAAGCTCCTCACGATGTTTTCCCTCACCGCCTAGCTAGATAATTTTAAAAATCGATACTTAAGTATAGAACCGCAGTGGTACGGGCCGAGGATTTGAACTCACGGTCACACGAAGGTGAGTACAGATACTCCTAGGCAACCATCGCTTTCTTTTTTAAACACATTACTTATTGATGGCGAGGCGACCAATGACATCCAAAGGATGTCACGATCAGTGAACTGTATTTTATAGGTACCTTGTACCAGTTATTAAGGACTTACAAAGTAATGACGTAAATGAAATGGTACATGTCCGCCTCCGGCGTGCTCCAGCAGAAAGCTCCTTCCATGGTCGTTGTGGGGCCTGGTTCTTCTCTTCCTCTTCGTTCAGGGGCACGACGAGCAGACAGGCACGCGCTTCAAGCTCCCACTTCACAGGCTGTATTACAGCAGTGAACAAGGTCCGCCACCACGTGGTCTCCTCTCGAACCGGGCGGTGACGGGGCGTCTGATTTGCTCGCGGTCACACACTTTTAACTTGGAGGCGTATAGCTAGCAAAAGTGATGTGCATAATAAATTATAGAAAAATAGAAATTACACTGCGCGGCTTAACGCGACCTATACGATATAGGTATCTAGATAATCGGTGACATTCATTGGTTTTTTTTACTATTATTGTGCTCGTATTATTTCTATTTTATATTTGTAATTGAAATATTTCAAATAAAATATTATCCGTAGTCACCCTACTACATCAATTGACATGCGTAAGCGCACCTCAACTGGTTCAAGGCTGCCCGTACAATATAATTAACTAAATACTTCAATTTGGACAAATTACCTATTCATCCATATATGGCCAACTTTTTATATTGTAAACGGGCTATAACTAGATTAAAAAAAATTAAAAACTGTAAGCTCGCTCGCTTAATTTAATAAAGTCATTTAAATGACGATCCTATTATAGAAATATATCTACTGTGATATAAGATACTATAACATACCATCACCACCCATAGACATCCGAGTTATATGCCAACATGTATGTATGTGTATGTATATATGAAATCTATAATTTTATATATAAATAAAAGGCGGCAGGCGAGCACACAGTCCACCTGATGGTCCAAAGACATCCGCGATACATGCTAACATCAGTCCAGAATGACTAACATTGGCTCACCTCCGGATGCGCTGCCTACCTAATCAAAATTAAAGAATAGATTAGGTGAAAGGGTTGGGGAAATCGGGAGGGATAGGATAGGATTAAAAGGAAATGAGCTCTGGCATATCTCACTCACTACCGAAACACGTACGTACGTTGGGGAAATACGATAAAGCGGCTATGGGAATGCAGCGTGATTCTCATACAATACATTATATATATATATATATCCATATTTACGTTTATATTTATTTGTATATGTACAAATATGTCTCCTATTTCTTATTATACGTTGTAGCTTGCTTTTTAATGACATAACTCCTCTCGTTATTCGCTATTCTAAAGTTGACTGGGAGAGATTCCTTCCAGGAATAAGTCCGCCTTTGTACTTAGCGTATTTTTGTAAAATATCATTATAAGTACAATAAAGAGCAACAACATCAACATTAATCCAGAATGACAACGCTGGTTATCTACATTTGGAGATTTAAAGGAATGGGTTTTGGGACAATTGGGAGGGATGGAATAGAAATGAGCCTTGGCATATCTCACTCACTACCGAAGCACGAAAATACACTGGGGAAATAGGATAAATTTGGGAAATACAATACATTTTACGGTAGTGCTTGAGAGAAGGGTAACGTGGCCAGTCAAGTGCACTCAGCAGTTGTAGGATTGCAGCGTGCACCCTCCCTTTCGAACTCAGTGATACAGGCCGGGATTCGAAGTCACATCCTCATGAGTGTGAGTCGATAGTAGCGCTTTAACCAGCCCGTTATACATCCACTGCTGGACATGGGACTTCTCACAGAACAGAAAAAAAACTCATTTTTACTGTTCTGTGGGCGTTCTCAAACACATTGTCTTGTACACGGGGAATTTATAGCCTTAAAACGCCACGTTAGCCAAACGGGTTGGTGAGTCCACTCTTTTAGAGGTGATGTAGTTCCTCGGCGCTTGTGGTAGCTGCTTTTATCCCTTAGTTGTCATTTACGACACCCACGAGAATATATAATTAATATTTAAAAGATTTTCTACTGATAGTGACATCTAAACATTCTTACTTTTTATAACATTGTAAACATAGGTTGCGGGTCCCGGCACGCTGAAGAGACGTGTAACAGATAGTGTTGGGTTCACCCCCGATGAGTGACAGCACCCACGCGTATATGGTTACCATCTTGCGGTAAATGGACGAAAAACGGTACACCGCGATGATAGAAATAAGATAAATGATTATCTGGGTAGTAGAAAATTCTGAATGAGAAGCAAATCGATAATATCAAGTTTCTAGATGGATTTGGTGCAGATTCTCTCTTTGGTGATAATATGGAAATAAAAGTCTCGTTAAGCGGAGCTCCGTCAACTTTGTGACGACATTCTTAACGGTAACTAGACCATGTATCGTCCGTTGGTCGTGGGCCTTCCCATGCACATTGAAGACAATGCATGCACCAGATGCATGAGTATAGGGGATGTATGACCTTAAAACGCCACGCTGACCAAGCGCGTTGAAGAGTACTCTCTTTTACAGCTGATGTAGTTCCTCGAGGCTGGTAGTAACAGCTTTGTTATCCCTTAATCACCCACGGGAAGAGATGGGGTGGTACTAAGCCGGCCGACACCACATGAGCAAAGTATTTATACATATAGGAACGTAAAATTCATATACTTACTGTTTGTTTTTCTAAATGAATGTTTCCTTTCACCGCTCAGCTAGTGATAATTTTAAATATCCATACTTAAGTAGGAACTCAGTGGTACGGGTCGAGGTTTGAACTCACGATTTCACGCTCGACCATATAATCATTTAAAATACAATTTTATTTTAACCCACCGGGACACAGGGTAGGATTAAGTAATAAACGTCACCAGCAAAAGGGCCGGTTAAGCCCTCAACACAAAAGCGTTATCGGCCTGTCGCGTTCTGACGGCCCTTTACTTCGGATTAGTGGTACGGTGATTTTAAACAATCGCCCATTTGACTAGATACGTAGAACGTAGAGCAGACCATTGTAAGTCCATCGCCTATTGTTTTGGTTATTGAAATACTTCCGTCGAAATGGTACTGGATGGTTCTCAATCATGGTCTTTCCTGTGAAAGGATGTAGGAGAGTAACAGGAAAATTTATACATACAGATTCATTCGTACATGGCGTTTACACCTTCCAAACCTTTACCTTCCAAAGACGTATCACTACAATGGCAACCAAAGTAACATGAGTGGATGATTATTTTTCCATAGCAGCTGGCATAAGAATATGAAGCATACCCTCAAGACTGAATTTCAATGCTTTTAATCTCCTACATTATTGAATTTAAAAAAAAATACATGCACAATAAATTCCTATCATTAAAACTATTAACTTTTATTCTTCGACTTTGTACTGACCTTGAAATTTTCTCCAAAGAATATATTTTTAAATGAAGTCTCTGTCTTTGTTACTCTGTATTATGACCATACGTTGTTATACAAGCAGCAACGCCGTACAACCATTCATAAACAGTTGCTAATCGAACCGCTCGTGTTAGATATGTCGGCGTGGGATCACGAAATTGGTGATTTCATGAAACCCTTAGGGATTTAACGAAAATCTGGGGATAAAGTGTAGAAGCAGTCTCAACACGATCTTACGGGACGAATCTAGTAGATTTCGCGAAACTAAATTGTGAGTGATCGGGTCTTCGCGAAATTTATAAACTAATTTAGAGGGATGAATTATACCATAGACACCTGTATCTATTGCTAAGTAAATCTTTCCAATCGGTGTTTGCTTACTCCCTCCTCACTTTCCTAACCACTTTCTCCAAATATATCTCTTCCTTTAAATGTCTAAAGGTAGAGAGCGCATCCAGAGGCCTGTCAATATTTTATCCTTTTTAACTGATGTTGTCGTATATAGCAAATGTCCATGGGCGACAGTATCCACTTACAGCATTATTTCATTTCTTTCTAAACAACTATACTAAATAAGACATATATTAGTATAAATACCTTTTAAGTGTTAAGACAGACAACCTCTTAGATATTTCTAAGTTGTATTTTTAACCGTCCGAAGCTTAGACATTAATTCAACCATAAATCTAAAATCCTGCCTATATTTTACAAAAACAATGCGACTTCCAAAAAAGCAAAGAACAGTTTCTAACGGTGAACAGTGGCAACGTGCGGGTAGGTCAGGTAAAAATAGAATGGTGTCGTAAATCTTGCGGTTTAGGTGGTTGGTCCTTATCTAGAAGATTATCGTTTCTGAGATTGCTGTTTTTTGTACGGCTAATTGTTATACCAGTATAGTAGAGACAATAAGCAGCCAAACTATCATAGATAATTCTTTGTATACAGAAAAAAGGCTTTCTCTCCGAGGTACATAGGCGATTTTTGTTCTTTCTCGAATTTTGTTTCCGATGTTATTCCGCATTGTAAGTCCGAGCATATCTCTTTCTCCCTCTCTTTAAATACATACATATTTACTGTAGTGTAGTGTAAAGAGCTAGAATTGTACATGATTAAATAACAAAACTATGTAAGAACTCAAAATTAATGAGTATAAAGGTTTTCTTTTCTTTTCGTATAATATGGCAATGGTGCAATTACCACATTCTGCCAGTGTCAAGTTTTTCTTCATAATTACCAATTTCAAAGTGTAAAACGTATCTTGTCAATGTCCAGTCCCGTCGGAGAAAGTCAGGATTCACTCAATAAAGCGATAGTAGGTTTACTGAGAACAGAAGAGGACTCCTTGGAAGCACACGAAAAACGCAGTGATTAACTTTATTTTCCATTGTACTTTATTAAAACTCAAGAGTATTATTGCAAACGGTGAAAATTCAATGCAAAATGGCGGCCTAGCGGTCATTCGTGCATCATAATTAGTTTAGGTGGAGATAGCCGATATAGATCTGACAACTTTGTAAACGATCGACTTTTCTCTGTGTTGGAATGGAGATGGCAATTTTTGATATAATTTTCCGGGTATAAAGGTCATAGACTAAAATGTTAAGAAAATAAAATTAGTTTTGTTTTATAATGGAGATGGCCATATTTGATTTTTACCCTCACAATTCTGGTAAGTACTTAATATCTTTTATTTTACTTTCGTCGCGCAGCATTACCCTGTATTGGGTAATTACCAACGTTTTAGATAGAACAATAAAGCTTTGCGTTATTTCAGTGATACTTTATATGTATATGTAGTATATGTACATAAGGAGAATAATTTTTAAAATTACACATGGCTGAAACTGGCATCAGAAACCTGAAATCGCTAAGGATTACACCAACAGATGTTATGTATCGTTGAGCCGCGCTTAAATCGGCTTAAACCATCATTATTTAGAGACAATGTGGTTTCAATAAGCAGTTAACGTTATAATAACGAAGCGTTATTCAGCCGTTATGAATTATCCGCGTACGCTATGAGGGAGTTAATTCTGATTTGTTAGTGTTATAATTATAGTTAATTAAGTGGTCGGATTTTATAGTTGTTCTGTAGGTGTTCCTAAAATAAACTTTGTTATACTACGCTCTTCGGGTATTGAAATTATAAAATGTCTTGCTTTTCTAGATAAACTTTGTTTAAGGATCATTTTAACAGGGTTCGCGTCTCTAAGGGTCTTGCTTCTTACAAATGTTTCATTGACCGAAATAAAAGGCAGTCAGAAGGTGCGATGACGCAGAAACCAAGCGCAGAAAATGAGAAATAATTAAAGGAGCAATAGAAAATACTGATAGTGTCAGAAATAAAGATGCAGCAAACTTAAAGATGGGTTAGGTTTAGGTTCTCTGGTGCCAAAAAATAAATAGAAGGCCCTCGCCATCGACTTGGTGATGACATTATTAGTACTTAGTAATTTTTGAAGATGCAGCCGCTGGCCACGTCACCCCTCTCTCACAGCACAGGAGACTATCTTGAAATGTACTTACTACATTTCCCCTTTTGAACCAACTTCTGCAATGTAAGTACCTACGTGTTTCGATAGTGAGTGAGATGTGCCAGACCCAATTTCCATCCCAACCTATCCCACCCCATTTTCCCTAACGTTCTTCCAAATCCATTTCTTTATATCTCCATAGGTAGCCAGCGCATCCGATGGCGTGCCAACCTTTGTCAATCTGGATTGATATCGCCATGTTTCGCGGTTGTTTAATGGGCGACATACCATCCACTTATCCACTTACCATCAAGTGGACTGTCAGCCCGCCTACCGTCTTCGTCCAAACCATTACTTCAGATAACCAAAAATAGGTTATTTTGTCCATCGTGGTTTGCTGTTTATTCGCCCGCCTAGTTTCTACTCCAAAAAACCCAGAAATTTTATGAAACTTGAATATTTACTCTCCGTGATAAATGACAGTCATAGATCATGGTGGAAACTACATATATTATAACTCAGTACAGTACAAACCTCTTCAATTAATTTGGTTTTATTTTATTAGAAAGAAAAATGGGAAACTTTCCTCTAAGTACCTCTAATACAATAAAATACTCAATACTTGATGATGGGTAACTCGGGAGTTAATGAATCAAAAGAGTTGAATCCTCGAGCAGAGCACAATCCCTTAATTGTTCCATCGAATTGTTATTCATTCCGATTCCGGCGCCAATCATGATTGTGAGTGTAATCGCGCTATCGAATTTGCTTATGCAACAACCGTTAATGAAAGGGAATGAAACGCTCTTGGAAGGTGATTAAGTAGGTGAATCAAAAGAGTAACTAAGAGGTGTCGGATCCGCAAGCGGAGCAGAATTAAGTGAGTTAAAACACTCCGAGAAGTCTTGATTACCCACCACTGCTTGAAATTGCTCAATCTGGGAGTTTAATACCGACACCTTAACTCGAAAAATATGTTGTTTAAATCTTAAACACTCATAGTCATAATAAATAAATACCTTAGTACCTCTTTATGCAGATAAACAACAATAGACAATGTAACACGGCCCAGTTGTTGTTTTAACGCAATAATTGCTTATTAATGTGATGTGTGTTTACTCCCCACATCCCATCCCGTGTCTTTGTGAGTGGTCACTCACTGTATTTATACGAGTGGTACTTGCTTCACGTACACTCGGATGCAATGTTGAAAGAAATAAATTGAAGTACTCTCCCCTATTTAGAAAAAGAAAGGCACAAGCGACATTTTGATGACGCTCCAGAGGATGGGTTGCGTGAATTTCACGCTTACTATCCCTGGTGGCAGCTCTAGTTTCTCGTCGGGTGATCCAGATACTTCCCTATGAAAAAAAACTAATAGTTTTGCTAAAATTATCATTAATTTAAAATCAATTAATTTTGAATAAAACTAAAAGAATAACCAGTGTTTTTTCTCTTGTGTTTATTTTTAATTTCCAAATAAATGTTACTTTCGTTAAAATGTTACTTATGCCATTTTGTCTCAGAAATAGTCTTACTTAAATGATGATAATGGAAAACTTTAAAAATTGTAATTACTGGGAGAGCTAATTACCCACTTTCACAGAAGAAAGCCGTGAAACGTACCGATGTGTTTCAGGAGTAAGTGAGAATATACTCGAATTTAATAAACGTACTTTAATTACGTTCTGACTGACTACACTATTATTAAACAACTGTAATCAGCCCTTTTATCGTCAATTGGTGGACACGGTTCCTCTCAAACACATTGTCTTGTGCACGAGGGATGTAGGGCCTTAAAACGGCACGCTGGTCAAGCGGGCTGGTGAGTCCACTCTTTTAGAGATGGTGTAGTATCTCAGCGCGTGTGGTGGGAGCTTTGTTATCCCCTTTATGACACCCACGGGGAAGAGATGGTGCCATTGATACCACACAGCAATAATTACACTATTACACGACAGAAAAAATTATACTATTTTTCTGTCGAATTTAACTTCAATCCGTTAAGAAATGCGCTTTGCAGTTCTAAATCTCGAAACTGCAATTTTGGATTCAGCTGGTTATCCAAAGTGATCTCTTTTCGAAATTCGAAAATTGTAATCTCTTCATTATGTAGATTTTTTCAAAAACCTCTTTAGAAATTCAAGTGAAGCTAATTTTACCCCGCGAACTGTACAGTCCCATTGTAGAGCTCGGTTCGCCCACGAGCGCCCACCTATCCATTGTGTGTGACCACGACGACATGCATTATACACGCAGCTTGTTTGTCTGACTGTACCCACTGAATACGACGACCCATCGCCCATGCTATTTTTATCTGAGAACTGTTTTAATGAAGTTTTAGAATGAAATTCGTCTAACCTGTCTTAAACAGGGCGGGACATAGGCGAACATATTTTTTTATATTAATTGCACCTTCTGTACCTGCAATGAAATGCAACCAGCCCTTTCCTCATACACATGACCTGTGCATGAAGGATGTAAGGCCTCAAAACGCCACGCTTGCCAAGCAAGTTGTCGAGTCCACCCCTTTAAAGGCGGTGCAGTTCCTCAGGACTTGTGGTAGCCGCTTTGTTATCCTTTACTCGCCTTTTATGACACAAAGGGGGGAGATGGGGTGGTGCTAATCTATAGCCAGCCGACACTACGCGACGCGGTATAGGCTTCTGGTGCCTATGATCCACGAATAAACGAATTTGTATCTGAAATAATTAGAGAATCTGAATAATTGCAGCAGATATAGAACAAGTGGTAGCAAATAGCAAATAGGTTCTCTCGTGGCAATAAAGATATAGGGAGTCCCGTGAAGCGGGTCTCCGTCGACTCTGTGTTGACATTCTTAGTACAGTTGATTTCGGTTATCAAGAATTGTTTGTTTCATTGTTCGTTTCAATACAAGCCTATATTAACTACAAGCATTTGCCCACGACTTCGTTCGCGTGGTCTACATCAGTCATTCCCAAAGTGGTCGCTATCGACCCCCTGGGGTCGATTTGAACTGTCTAGGGGTCGACAGTTTCAATAAAAATATGTCGAGGTCGACGACAGCTACAAGTAGACCCCCTTACCACTGCTATTCGTTTGCCCGTTCAAAATACAGATTATAATAGGTAGGCACCTAATTAAGAAGATATTTTTTTTTATCTCTATGTACAATGCAAAAAGAGACACGTAAGAAGGCATGAAATAACATGTAGCACAAACATATATTGTTTATGCAAACGTAGCAAAGCTAGTGCGGCCATGGAAAAACTGTAGCATGTCCGCACTTGCTCACATGTTGCATGCCAGTTTGAGTAAACTAACTAAGTAAGTGAAGTTAATTACCGGGGGGTTGGTTATCGGGTTTAATAGTTTTTGAGAAAGAGGTCTGCGACAGATTAATTAATGTTTGGGAACCTCTAATCTACATGAATACATGCATATATGTTAGTCCAGATTACAATCTGCCTATTTGTTTAGTTCCAACAAAGTCAGTTCAACCGTTTCGACGTGATTGAGTAACAAACATCCAAACTTTCGCATTTATAACTTAGTGGAATAGCAAATGGTATAACGCAATACTGATTTATTGAGACAAGGTGTAGGAATAACGATTTTGGACTACTTATACGCAAACTTAACATATCGTAAATAACTATAATAATTGTAGATGGTTCTACAAGAGCGTACTCGAGATATTATCAGTGTTGGCGCAACGCAAACAATTTTCTTCTAATTTAAATTGAGGTAGTGAGGTTGTTCTTCCCTATGCCGCGGGGAGTAGCAAGCGCCTCAACCTGCGCCCCCCCCCCCCCCCCCCGAGGCTATGCCTATGACTATCCAGCAGAATTTTGAAGTACCGGAGTGCGTCAAACGCTGCGCTTCCCTGTACGTGATTACCGTTCAAAGACTCATCTGCCCCATCGATTATTTATCGGTCCTGCAGCAGAGTGGACAGGCAGCAGCCTGTCCACTGCCACTTCACCATGCTGATTCTATGAGCTATGTCGGTTCTTTGCCGGATCTCTTCGTTTCGTGGCGTGCGACTTTAAACGTGACGTGGTTATAAAGTTTAGCTTCCTAAAATAGTAAGAATTTTCTAAAACATTCCAGTAATTTTTGAGTTTATTTCTTTCAGATAAATAGACGCACGAAACCATATTTTTCTATTTAAAGAGTTAATGATAAAATAAAAAATGCATTATCTAAGCAGTTATTATAATAAAAATGTCGTTTAATTAATATACGTTATCAACGTTTTTTTAATTATAGTATAAAAGCAATGAATGTCAATTTATGTTACAATTAATCATTACTTTAGTTTACAATTATCATGTTATTTTTATACACGACCGATACCATTAATGTTATCAAAAATGACTTTCTTTAATTATTGATATTTATTTGTTATTGCAATGTCATTGCATGACAGTATTGATAGGATAAGTGGCATAGAGGTTGACGAAACTTATTGTAGCATTTGCAGTTTCGTACCTCAGAAAGGATATCTATACTAATATAATAAAGAGGTAAAATTGTGTGTTTGTTGGTGTGTTGGGGGTAATCTCTGGAACTACGGAACCAATATCAAAAATTCTTTCACAAATAGGAAGTTACATTATGCGTGTTTAATATAGGCTATATTTTATTGCGAAATTTAAAAAAAAAAATTGGAAAAATATAAAAACTTATAAACCGAAGCGAAGCGAGGGCGGGCCGCTAGTATTTTATACAAGCTGACCGACACTGTCCTGTCCAAATTTCATTTAAAAAAATCCATAATTCCAATTCAATTCCTGAAACCTTTTCCAGGGCCATATGGAACAGAACAATAAAAGAATTGCGCATATCCATCGTTCGAATCGTGAGTTATGGTCTTGAGTTCATACAAAAATCCCATAGAAAAAAGCACTTTCAATTTTACCCTAATTTTCCAATTTTCCGGCAACTTTTCCAAATTTTCTTTCCCTATAAACCTTATTCGGACTATTACAAACATTTAAAAAAAAAATAGCCAAATCGGTCCAGCCGTTCTCAAGTGATAGAATAGACCACATTAATAATGCCAGAGAAAACGGTAGCCAAAGTAAAGTTATCATGTGCATGTACAAAAGCCATTTATTACTAGTAAGTTAAGGTACCTATGAGTATAGGAACTGTTATTGTACCCATCAACTCAGTGAACCTTCTAATAGCATAGTGAAGTGGCCGAAAGGTCCGGCTCAGAAAAAATGGACTTCTTAAATCAAATCACATAAAGAGTATTAATAGTATTTAAAAAAAAATTAAGTATGTATTTATATATTTCGGTATTCCGCATTTTCATTCAGTCACATGTGTAATGTGTGTGTGTGTGTGTATGTGTGTAAGTACTAAACAATATATTACATTAAAATATTGTTTTTATATATTGGACGTATCAGAGTATACGACCCACGTGAAGATCAGTGGCTACCACCGCCCAAGGACGCCTGCAACAGGGGATATGCAGGTGGGCTGCCGGCCCTGGGAAATCCTACGCACAGCTTTCTTGAAGAACCCCATGTCGTAGCGTAACGGGAAAACCTCAGCTGACAGTTCTTACCACAACCTTCGCAATTCGCTGTAGGTATAAAGTGTCTTGATGACCTTCATGATGTTAATTCAACCTTTTAACCTTGTCTTGATGTATAATTTCTTTAAAACAATACACACTATATTCTACGCCCTACAAATACCTACCATTATTGATAATGTTATGCAAATACAGTTTCGTATGATGTCCCTATAAAGTTTATTTCAAAAACATTTATTCATTTGCAATAATCTCCGAAATTACTGAACCTATTACGAGTTGATGGGACGGCTTATTATATTAATAAGAAATGTAAAATTATATTTTACATTAGTACGCCGTAAACTTTTACGAAATGTAAAATACTATATTTTTTACCAATGACCTTTGAACTTATGTCCCCCAATTATATTGAATTTTAAATATTTAATTGATCTCAGTTATTGCGCTTTTAACTATATCTTTCCCACTCATAATATTATAAATGCGAAAGTTTATTTGTTTGGATGTTTGTTAGTCAATCACGTCGAAACGACTGAACCTATTTCGTTGAAACTTGACAAATAGGTAGGTTGCAATCCGGATTAACACATAGGCTAATATTCATGAAGGCCACGTGAACAGTCACGGGCAAAAGCTACTAAGTAATAAATTGTTTGTAAAATATTGTTGTTCGATTTGGCGTGTATTATAAAAATGTATAATTAAAAATTAATATTACTTCCTATCCAACTACAGACAGGAAAAAGTCTAGAAAAAAGTTTAAAAGTTTGTTGTACGAATATGTCTATGGCACGTTCATATTTTTTAAGGTAAAACCCTTATCAATATGGTACTAGCGAGCATATCGACCGTCATAGTAATTGATTTAAGGCGCTCACCACGCACTATAAATCAGCGGTTATCGCTCCCTATCGCGGCCACTCTATTGTTTATGGTTGGTCGTATCATCCGTCATAGACAAGCCTTGTTTATGCCCCGCTAACGCCCTTTAAATAACACCTTATTTATTACGTTATTATTGTAATGAACTCGCGCGCGTTACGCGGGAGATTTTTAATGTAATTTTTAACACGTGTTAATTATTTTATATAATCACTTTTCATTTATTTATTTTAAGCTTTACCGCACCAAAGTCGTATAAGAGGTGGACTTAATGCTTCTGCCAGTCAACCTTTCATTTCAACAGAATTTCAAGAATGTAAATTGCATAGTAAGAAACCCCCCCCCCCCCGTGATTTATTGGGGGAGGCCTGTGCCACACACTACTTGTGTACACACAAGTACATATTTATTTATTGTTTATTTAAGCTTTGATGCATAAAGAAACATTGTACAAAAGGCGGACTTAATGTCTAGTGGCATTTTCTGCCAGTCAACCTTTGGTTAACAGAAATATAATATAGAGTATAATATACTTTATAATATAGAGTACGTAGATTATACATACATACATATGAATAAATATAATATTTTTTTTAAAGTAATTGAAATATTAAATACTATTATAAATTATGAAATAGATAATACAACTTTATTATTTCATTTCTAATTATTTCTGAAGATTGGAAACTCGAGTTATTTTGCCGATAAAACTGCCATTCTAAATGTCTATTGTACTCGGTCGTTTTCTTTATTTTCTTTCGGCGGGAACGAACCACCGAAAATGAGTTTCATCCACAGATCGACCCTTCAGATAGCAACCATCCGAAGGACCTCCGCAAACTTTAAACGATTTTCATTCCCTGATTACCAAGCCCAATCCGAGATTTAATGGAATTTTTACATTTTCAGCTTTAGTTGATTCGTTTCGAAATTGAACAAATAACTAAGCGTCTTTCGATAATGCAATGTACACACTAATTTCCGTCACGTAGACGTGGAAATTTAAAATGCTAAAGTAGATTTGCGTAAATTGATTCCGGACATTCGATTGGAAGTCGGTACGGAGCGAATGCGATAAATCGTAGAGTAAACGTTTGGAGGTAATAATTTAAAAACGTTTACCTAATTTATAAGGAGGCAGGCAGCCTCGCCCACGTGTTTATTTTTATGGAGGAAAAAATCAAGTTAGCTGCACAAAACGCTGGTTTGGAGAAAAAAATTTCGCGTGTCGCCATCTATCGGCGATACCGGCGGTGTGGGGACCCCGCCCCCACACTTCATACCGCTGTCCGCTCTCTAATGCGTGCTCCCTTGCTCGTTCATTCACTTGTCTCGCCAGTCGCCAGTCCCACTCCGCACCTTACGCGGTTCATACTTATTTTTCGTTTAATGTATTTACGTAAACGCCGCCACTATCATTGTTTGAAACAATCGCTCAGCTGATCAGTGTCAAGAAGTCCTATCCCAATTTAACACAACAATCGTGCACTTGAAAGATAACTGTGAAATTGTGTGTGAATCACAAAACGTAAACGTCTATAGAAAATATCTCAGTCGAATGTAAAAATATACACGTCGCCGAGGACCGTAGCAGCGCGTGTGACTGATCGATACTTTAAATGATAACATGGATTCAATTAGGTGTTGTTTTAGAAGACTGTGATATATAGTGTTTTGTGTTGTGTTTGCATTAGGAAAGCTCCCAGCGTGCGCTCCTTGTAAAGCGGTAAGTAACCTATCGTATTGATTCAATGTCTACTTTACGTATTTGCGATAAGCGTTTAGATTTGTTTTTGTGGCGATAAGTGGCCGTGGACTAGATATGGACGGTGTGAATTGCATATAACAATGTGCAGTTTCAAGGGCATATTAATAATTATGGTAATCTGCCTACAGTGGCTACATGGTAAACTAAACTGTACCGGCCGGTCTCACCGTCGCACGCGAAACATGATTAATTTTCTTGATCTAATAAAAAGTTTCTTGGGTCTTATTTACCTAATGTTAATAAATCCTTGGTGAATATAATAGTAATAGTAACAGCGTACTATGACACCAGGCAAAAATTTAAGCTTATGTTATATGTTGACATTTAAACAAAATTTTGGGGTTAGATAGCCAATTCGGTGACTTATTCCTAATTTGTTACAGAAAATAAATTCTCATAGATTTATTGACAATTCGCCATAACTAGAATTAATTAATAATAAAATATTTTTAGTTTATATTAATACTTGAATATTAATAAGTATGACAAATATAATAACTTATTACACCATATACTTAATATGAAGAGCGACGAGTCGACACAAATATACAATTGTAAGTATGTATATATATATTATTATATACTTACATACTTGTCACAATATTAATTTTTTTTTAAAATCAAGACCAAACAAGTGTACCTAACTCCACCTTCCATAAAACCATAATGAAAAATCGCAAAATTAAAGTATAAAAATCACCCCCAAAAACATCGAAACAAGCAATAACCTATATAAACAAATTCTATGTAAAGATAGAAAGGTGTAAACATTAAATAAATATATATACCAATTTCCTAAATTCCCAATTAGTATGTATAAATTGTATATTACACAGTTTTACTTTACTACCTAACTAGATACCTATAGTACTTTGTGCGTCAAGCAATCTGCAATGAATGCAGGCATTCGCACTGAAACCTATAGGTAGATAGTAGCACCGTTGCCGATGCACTTTCTCATTTGCAAGTCGAAAATAGCTCGAACGATCGCCACCGGGGACTGAGTCACGCCTTTATTTACGATCTCACACTTTTACCCATCTTCCTGTCGGTGGCGGATAATCGGATATATCCATAGATTTAGTACGTTTATTAACAGCAAAAAAACAAAGCGCGAGAACTCAATCAATAGCAAGTTCAACAAAGATACACAAGATACAAAAGAAAGACACAGCCAACTCAAACTGCGCAAGTTTTAGAAAAGTCCAGTCCTGACAAACGCGTGTTTCTTTCTGTCTCACTTTAGGCCTGAAATGACAGATCGAGTTGACAGAAGGTCAAATTATGGGCGTATTGCTACATTTGTGTATTTCGATCGATCGTTGTATGACATAGAAAAATGTATTATTTATTACTATTAGATACTGTCACGCACGTTATGACATTACACATTTTTTTTGTTACATGTCAAATTTGACATTATCCATCTTGTTATTGCAAATTTGTGGGATTATGCTCGATATTTGTCCACAGATCTATTCCAAATTCGAATTCTGATGTGTTTACTTTTTAATTTATTGCCGACGGCCAAAGGAATTCGCTTTAGAACAGCCTCTTTTATTAAAATTTAGAATAAGCTTTTCGAATACTTTTTGTCTTTTTATTGGTTCTGAATATCTTTTCGAGCGAATGACTGTCGAAACTCAATGTTTACAATAATCATTACACGCTCAAACGTCTATTTGTATTCGCGTTTCGTAGGCGCGATAGTAAAAACATCTCATAAAGCAGTCTAATCGTGAACGTAGACTATAAACAAACGCAAACTCTGTCGAAACCGTTAAAACACGTTATGGCGCTGTTTCACATTATCTAACACCTTCTAATTACAGGTAGAAAGCATTAAATGCAATTAGTGCGTATTTGAGTGGTATGAAACGTAGGTGCGGGTTCGACGCCCAGGTAGCAAACATTGCGGGATCACACGCACGTTCTCGCGTCAGACAAATGCATTGTTTGTGCGCGAACGAGGGAATTACAAATTTGTGCTCGCATAAATTACTGTCGGATTACACAGAGCGTATTATTTCTGTCTACCTGCGCTTACATTTCTACACTACGTCTTGTCATCATATTCATTACATTAACACCGGGATAAAATATGTCACTTATGCCACATTTTGACAATCGCTAAAATATAAGTAATAAGCAGAGGTCGGAATTAGGTAGTGTGATTTATGTACCTACAACGAAATGTTGATATTGACATGGACATTTCTGGGATTTTCTGAATAATAATCCCGGGAACCGTAATTTATTGCCAATAGTATATTTATTTACTATCTTAAGGTACCGTGGTGGTTTTTAGGGTTGTATCGATATCTCAGAGATAAGATAAATAAAACAAAATTATTCAATAGTACTTAATATATTAATGATTTACACACGTTCACATTCAGTTTCGGTTTATCTAATCTATCATCGGATTTTTAATACGCTTTAAACTGAAATCCCGGGGTTTGAGGAATATCCATATTATTCTTTTGCTCTATGATATCATTAAAAGTACATAAATCACACTGCCGAATTCCGACCTCTGGTAATAAAGTATTGCACACCAAGGAATACATGAGTGACGCAAAGGTTTTAATAAACACAAAAGGTGGATAAGGTAGATCTGTTTCAGGCAATCTTTTGACGGAATTGACATACATTAACATTATTTTTCATTTACTTACATTCGTATCTAAAAAGTGTATTTGCATGTCACAGTATTCAACATTATAAAACGGTAAATACAAAACAAATCATCTATTTGCAATGTGAGTAGTAACAGATGAGAATCAAGTAAAACAGCTCGTCACATTTGCTAAAATTAGGGAGTGCACGCTGCAATCCAACAGCCGCTGGGCGCGCTCGACTGGCCACGTTACCCCTCTCTCACAGAAGTCCACCTTGAAATATCCTGCATTTCCCACTTTATAATATTTCCCTAATGTACGTATGTATCAGAGCCCATTCTCATCCTATCCCTTCCCATTTTCCCAACCCTTTCTCCGAATCCATTCCCATATCTCCAAAGGTAGGCAGCGCATCCGGGGTGGTGCCAACGTTTGTTATTCTGGACTAGTGTTGGCATGTATCGCGAATGTCTGTGGGTGACAGTATCCACTTACCATCAGGTGGGCTGTATGCTCGTCTGCCGCCTTCGTCCATAAAAAAAAAATTGGCGTGCAAAATAAATATAAAATTATTATAGATAATTACAGGTATTTTAAATAGTCAGTTGTTTCATTAATAATTACTCAATGTATTAATAATCCAGTAATAAATTCTATTAATACAAGAATGTAAAAAACACATTTTTACAATTTCGCTGCTCTCCATACATACCGGCTGTTGATATAGGTGTCGTTATCAAAATTTGTATGTCTAAATTTTAGATTACCAAATACTCTAAACTCTGGGAAGTTTAAAGTAAATATCTACCAAGTTACTTAGGATAAATCTAAATGCCTTTTCAATCTCAGTTTTGCAAGGAAAAGGCGAGGAAAACGCCGTTTTTAATGTCGAGGACCTGGGTGCTTGAGCTAATCGTAAGTAGGAAATCTGCAGTTAAAGCATTCAGAGCCGTCAAAAAATTAATGTATTTCTTTTTTCTCTTGTTTACACTTATGTTTTATACTAGTCTAGTATTTGACAGCGAGTTCGCCCGCTTCGAAATACGAAATCAGTTGTCAGCAAGGAATCTATACATATAATAAAATTGTAACAGGCCGATGTCTGTACATTATAGATATTGAAAAAAACTAATATGGGGGTCTTTATTAGAGCAACAGAAGCCAAAACAACAGTTTTTAAAAAAATTGTCTGTTTGTACACGCATCACGCAAAAGTACTGCATGGAAATGAATGCAGTTTTCACCGATGTATTGCTAGAGGTCGAACTTAAAATATAGGCTCCATTTTACCGCAAGAAAATATTTTATTCCGATTGTTTTGAATTTAATATACCGAAGCGAAGTGACGGCGGGTCGCTAGTATATGATAAAATTCTCTGTTGTTGTCACTATGCCTAAATCAGTATAATATCTACTCGTAGACGACTTCATTATACGTGCCTTCCTACAATGTTAATACCATCATCTAAATAGATCACCGACAGTAGATAGATAACCGACTGTAGGAGCTTAGCACCAACTTTGATCTGGCAGCGATGGACAGCTTGCGTTGTCTATACATACAGACAGTATGTGTAAAATAGTCTGGAACGCGTGTACCATTCAACAATCGGTACAGAGCTCACACGACAGATTATACCCCGAAACCCCTCGTAACAAAGGGGGAGGCACCCAGCTTGTTTCACATGACTGACATCGATCAACCGATTGTAGCTAATAGCTAAAAGTTGCCAATTTTTGATCGCTAATTATTCCCGTACATCTGATGATGGCCTTGAAAGAGCCCTTTAACCACCAGCTATAGCAATGTATCGTCCAAATTCCAACATTATTCCTATCACACATCTTGTATCATTAACAAGACAACCGGCTCCCCGCAGCGCCACCGCTCGCTATATATCAAATAATTTATAAATACACAGTCTGTGACCACCGGCCACCCATCGGCAGAGTCCTTTTAAACATGGAATATTATGCAGCTTTTTACAATCTTAATAAATTATACATAAACCTCCGTAAATAGTCTGTGAGACTGTGTGACTTGTGTCTAATAACAGACGCTATTGTGGTTGTTAATTAGTAATAAATTAATCTGGTTATAATACAGTCAGTAAAATCTTGTGGTTTTAGCGTCCTTTTAAAGAAGGAGAAGCCTAGTTTTTATTTTAATACAAACGTGATAAATACATGGGAAGTTAGTAAAAAAACCTTTCAATCGATGTCGCATGGAAGTTCTGTCTAAAAACTGCCTAAAATCGATGTGTGATTGTGTGATTTGTGGTTTAATAGTGATAGTTTATTATACTTCAAACTATTTCTCGTGCGCGGTGTCTGTGATAATGAAATGAAAGCGTGATACTCCGTTTTTCGTGTGCTTCCAAGGACTCCCCTTCTGTCCTCAGTAAACCTACTATCGCTTTATAGAGCAACTCCCGACCTACTTCGACGGGACTGGATATTGACAGGATACGTTTTAGACTGAATTGTTGATGCGAAGAAAACTTGATATTGGCAGAATGTGCTAATTGCACCATTGTCGTATATGAAGAAAAAAACATACCTAACCAGCCCTTTTATCGTCCACTGCTGGACATGGGCCTCCGCGTGCACATTGTCTTGTACATAAGGGATGTACGACCTTAAAACGCCACACTGACCAAGCGGTTCGGCGAGTCCACTCGTTCGTGTAGTTCCTCAGGGCTTGTGGCACCGGCTTTGTTATCTCTTAGTCGCCTTTTACGACACCCACGGGAAGAAATGGTGCACATACTTAAAGCACATACTAGTGGTATCAGTGTATAATTCTCAGGTAAAACTTCATCAACTTTGCATGATGTCGATGTTGAAACTTGATGCCCGTTGGAAAAACAAATGCATATACAGTACATGGTGATACATATAATACATCGTGGATTAGAAAGAGACTATCTACTGTCTTTATTGTTATTTATTGCATTTATTATATACTTATATACTTATTATATATTTTAATTCAAATGAATTGGTTATTATGAATTCCGACATATACCTATCCGTAAATGTAATTTATTTAGTTATTCAAATTTTGCGCGCTATTATTGTTAGTGTGTTGGGATTTTGTAGCTATGCACAAGTTCTGTATACACCTACATTCTGGCAAATCGTCCCCGAACAAAATTGTGTAGAGAAGTTAAATCACAACTTTTAGAGATGGGCAGAACACATTATTTTATAAAAAGCCCTATGTACTTGTACCTAACTTTATTAGTGTTAAAAGCTTAAAGCTTAAAAGTTAAATCTTAAAGCTTTTAAGGTCAAAGCAATAGCTATAACAGTAATAAAATTACACGAAATTTGTCATAAAAGAATGTCTTCATAGCTCTTACGCCATTTGAAATGTCCAGAGGTCGAAATAAAAGATTTATTATTTATGACGAATGACGAAGATGCTGTACTAAAACGAAACTTGCCGATTATCTCTATATCGCCGGGTGGTGTACACAAAGTTTTAATACAACATGGCATGACAGTGAGTGAGCGATCGGCCGGGCCCTGCGCCGAGGCAGGTGGCTGTGTAATCCCTGTGGGGAGCCTCCGTCTCGGGCAAGTCTTGTTTTTGAATAATCATGGTCTTGGACGTGTGGTGGTAGACAGGGATTTCCAAAATATGTTGGGTTTAAAAAGTAATAATTATCTTTTAATTTGCGCTAATGTATATCTACCTATCAGGACATCTACCTGCTTTTGCGTTTGAATTTTCGTAGTTGTTACGAAATACCCTATGGTCGGAAGAAAAAAAAACTGTTAAATTTGGAGTACTCACACATTTGTTTATTTCATAATTGATTGTACGCACATAACACGTAATAAAGAAGAGATATAGAAAAGATAAGCTTATCTCCTGTGAAGATTTCTTTTAGCAGACCTGGGAAAGTGAAATATAGGTCTAGACAGAAAGGCAGGCGTAGTGTGTACGGAAAATACGTCCTCGTAAAGGTAACTAGTATTTCTTCCGTGTACTACATTCTCTCTACTCTAGAACTCATTCCATGGTTTTATCAGTCCCGCTACAAATATGACCTGCCCATTGCCACTTCAAGTTACCGATTCTTTAAGCCCGTGAGTCTTCTCACACCCCCTCACAAGGGTGGAGATAACTGTTCGTGACTGAGTCCCCTTCAGTGACGTCTCCTGTATCCGCCAAGACGGACAGGTTGGCCCTCTGGGACGTAATACTGCCTAAGGGTTTCTACATGCCGCCCCCGCGGTAAGCAACCAGCATAGGCGGCAACAGTGAAGAAACAGCTATGTCTGTGGTTCTCTTAGGAAGTTCATATATCCCATCCATATTAACAACAACGATATAAATAACAAACGGTAGCTAAGTAGAAGTACCCACAAATAGATAATTTGTGCCTCTCTAACACGTGGCCTGAGTAATTGTTTGTATTAATTGATCACGCCTATTTATAGTTTATGTATTAACAATTCAAACAGTTCTTTTAACTTATACGTAGCGGTATTAAGTACCAATTCAATGGTACTATCAAGCCAAAGGTACAGGATATATATAGTACCTTTGAATTGTTACGTACGTATGTATGTACGAGTACGAGTACAGATGCAGTAGACGAGTCCTCTAATAGAAGCGCAGTGCGGAACGCGCCCCGCCCAGATGGACCGACGATTTGAAGAAGTTTCACCGGTGGTGGTTCGATGTATGTGTGGCGGTGAGCCCCGATAGAGGCCTATATCCAACAGTGGAGAGAGAGTGATAGTATGGTATGGTACATCTCACTGCAGATCGCTTGCTGTGGAATAAAGCAATGGAAAAAATATTTTAGTAGTCATTTTTTCAAAGACTACGCCTGTCTCGATTTTCTCCATATTTTCGAACCAGAGCGACAAGTTGCAAAAATCTAGTTTCACATATCATCACAGGTATCAATATCTAGCCCTTTCTAGCCCTTTCAATATCCACTGCTGGACATATAAAATTTCGTATTTCAACTGAAATCTCTTGAGGAAGCCACGCAGTTATATTTACAAACCACTCGCTCCGTGAACAGTGCACGTGTAATAGTTTGATATGCACTTGCAGAGGATACAATAACAAACATCATTGTCCTATCGAGTTCATTCAATAACCACACGCATGCCGCTGACATTCTCAAACCCTTATCTGCTACACTATAAGGGTCATAATTGTATGTAGAGTTGAAAATAAAAATCCAAGTTACAATACAGTAGCCACTGTTTGTGTTACGATAGCAAGCCATAATTATAGCTAATAGTGGACTAATATTAACACTGCTATTGACTAAGCTTTATTTATTTTCTGAGTAATTAATTGAATGAGCTAGCCACCGAATGGAGCCGTGAATGAAGGTGAATGGTATTTACTTTTTTGATATCTGTCTTATGCTTCTGTTTATTAAATAGTCCATATTTGGAATTAATTGTCATTTTCTAGTTTCCAAGATGTAAGCATTTTTGTTAAGTTCAATTAAAATAACATTTTTTATGTTTATTAGATTATGAATCTCTACTATTTTATCTACAATTTTATACCACATACATCTTATCTACACATACACGTACATACATCTGCTTATATCGTCTTAAACGTAATAAAAATTAGACACAAAAGAGTTCGCCGTCGCCTAGGTCTTCCTCCAGTCCAGGCCTATTCCAATAAGTCTTCATACCATAGGGTAGGTAACAATATTAGCATCACACTATTAAAACTAATAAATAGAAAATATATTACACAGAAAACAGCACATGAAACGTAACATTTCGTTCTATTTTAAAATACTTTTTTAAGAATAATTTGTACAGTCGCTATTTCTGTGTCAACGGTTATCGCGTGATATCGAGCAATATCAATAAATCATCGAGTCGATAACGCGTCTCCGTAATTAAACACACAGTGATCGATCATGGGTATCGATGTGTCGTTTCGATATCGAAAGAGTCGATTCTAAGGGCGTTACATATGTTTCCAACGTAGATAAACTACTGGAAGGTATTGGATGCTCGAGGAAAATGGTTTATATACGACTTTAGAGTTGCTGCTATCAAGTGACGATTTATAAATAGCAGACACTGGACATAACCCGTATTTTATATTGTGAATGGTGTCTAAACGCGTACCATCGAAGGCTTTTGTCCTCTCATTTCTACACGACGCGACGCGACGTTTCGGCACGGGTTACTCCGGCCGTGAACAGTTAACTCGTGACCACGGCCGGTAGGTATAAGCCGTGCCCAAACGTAAAGTACAAATAAAAGGTAAACAAGTCTTTAATAGTAGCGGTTTAGACCCTGTTTACAACATAAATGCGTACGAACTGACATAGCCTGGATTTACTAAATAATTTCAATTAATCCAGATTTGGGCTGCCAATACGTGGTGAAATTTGCTGTTTAATAATCTAATTGCCGAAAGAGACACGAAAGAGATATTGAATAGCTTTCCACTTCACAACTTCAGTGAGAAATCATCAATATCTAAGTAAAAATCTGTGCAATTTATGCCATCGCGTATACTTTTTCCTTGATAGTACTCCCCAAACGTACTCGTGTCTCGGTATGCGCTCGCTACGCGCACACCGACGCCACTTGTGTACAGATAAAGAAGCAGTATTCCGTACGTTGGCGTCTTATCAGTAAATCTGATAACCAATCAATACCTTGTAACTTCACTGTATTACTACTGTTGTATTTTATTACACACATAAACATACTGATTCGAGCTCTTCGAGTGCCAGCGTGATTGTAGAGATGAGCAGCGAAGTATTAATGCGGTCAATCAAAGTTGTAACATCAGATTTTACACAGTAATTACAATTACTACATTACAAATATAACAACACTACCTTGCAATTATTACATTACCTATTATACTGTATTTATCCATACTTATTTCGTGCAAAAATTTATGCTAGATTAGTTTAATAGAATATCGTAAAGCGCGCGCCACGAGCAGGAAAAATGACATGAGTTCAGCCAAAACTGGATGGATGACAATTTAAAGATGGATGGATTAGGTTTAGGTTCTCTAATGAGGATGACATTAAATTCGTAGGACTCCATTGACTTGGTAATGACATTCTTGGAACCTTTCACACCATTTTTTTTCCCTGATAAAGGAACTGTTAACAATCTGATAGATCTGCCAATTTGCCAATTAAATTTAGCTGCTGGTGACATTCCTTGTGATAAAATCTCAGGAGGTGGTGAGAAAGGCCCCTTAGTATTATAGTTTAAAATTATTTGTTTTGTTGTTCATGACTTAGTGTTTTTCTGCTGTTCATATAAAAGCAAGCCTTTTAATTTTAAAAGTTGGAGGAAACTGTTTTAAATCAAACAATCATAAGTACATAGTAAAATTAACTAAATCCAATAGTAACCAGAGCACTATCAACTCTTAAGAAATATTGTAACACAGATAATAAATGAACAAGGTTTTTAGCTAAATGGAGCGCTAAAACTCGTAAAAAATAACGTATTGTACATATTTATTGCAAAGTGTATAGTTTACATTACAAAACTAATTTATAACCAGATGTAGTAGCTGTTTAAAATTAATAACACAAACAAATCCATACATTATGAGTGTATATTTTATGATGCGAAATGTACAGAAACCCGTGATGACTCGATTTAGTGCTGTAATAAATTTGCATTGAGACTTCGCAAGCTAACGTTGTCCAAATATTTCTAAGAGTATTTTCGTTCCCCATTAAACCTTGCATCCGTTCCAATCTATCCAATATCGATCAAAGCACTTATAACTTACAGTTTATTTTGGCGCGCACTCGATTCCTCCAGTAATCGATTATTCGAACAAACAAGCATCGTCATAAATCATCCGTTCCCTTTTACCTGCGAGGGATCGATACGAGAGACCCCCGGTTTTAAAAACAAAAGGGAATGACATTTTACTCACTGCTGGTGTCGATATTTTGGTGTCCCCTCACTAAGTCAAACGATGTTTTGCTAATTCGTATTTTAATAGGTGCCGTAAAGATATGGTATTATGTATCACTGGCTCGGCAGTGTTTAAAAATTAAAGATTGTTCTTACTTCATCAACTCGCACAGCCCATGCAATGGATTTTAACCAGAAACCTCATAATGCAACGGAACGGTATTATGCTTATACTAATTATTTATTTAGATGTTCCTAAAAATGCTTTGCAATTTTAAAGAGATGTTTGGAATAATAAAGGACAAAATTGTGGAGCTGTTTTCCAAAAAAAACTCATTGTTCTTTGTAAAAAGAGACATCCAGTGTGCTTCGGTTGTCACCGAGTGCTTTTGTTCTTACCAAAAAAAATGCGCAATGTTTAATACCGAGAATACCTGCATTTTGTTGGTATTACTAACATAATATATTGCCATATTGAAATTTGCAAATGGACTTTGCAGGAAAAAAAACAGTTACTTTAGATTGTGAAAAAGAAAAAAAAATGAGAAACAGTTTCAAGGTACTGACAAAACACAAAAATGATTTATTTCGCTTTCAATGTTAGATGAAAAATAGAATTTAATGTCGTTACTTTGTTTCGAAATATTTGTTTAGGAGAAATAATTGAATGAGCAGCGGAAAGTACTGAATAGGTAGCAAATTTGAAGGTGGGTTAAATTATAAAGATACATAGGACTCCGTCGATTTCTTACAAATTTAAAATTATTTATTTCTGTTCAAAAATTGTTTTCTTGGTCATGATTTGCTCCCATTCGGTATTTTAGCTGCTTGTTCAAATACAAAGCTTGTTTAATAATTTGCCTAATGCGTAAAAGATTTTTTAGGTTGAAATGGATGTTGTAGTTAATAAAAATGGTTTCAGAGAAGTTCCGAATTCGAACATGGCTAAAGTAAGGCAATAGAATGCAAAATAGTTATGTTTAAAAAGTTCAAAGGTTTAGCCGTGTGGGGAAGGGTAGGGTGACAGTGAACGCGGGACGGATGACGGATTCCATCGCTAATTAAATAGACTTCAATAACTGTCGTGATATAAGAACGGGACGTAATCCTCTTTTCTTGTGCAGAATTTATGTCACGCATCATTGCTGGACTATTTCTGTAAAACCCTGCGCAACGAGACAAATTACCTTTTCAAAATATTTCAATATACAATAATCCCTTAAGTTTATAAACCTTAAGCCGACATTTCTTTAGGGTTAAATCCAAACATTTTTAAACCCTCCCTTAACAAGGCTGTCATGTTTGCTAGACCCCTATCAAATATTGCGACACGATAACTGGCATCCGAAAAATGTATGATGTATGTGTTAATTTAAAAAAAAAACATTAAAACAATTCATTGCTTTTCAAATTTTAATTATAAATTAACCAGTCAAAATACAAATAAAATAAAATAAAAATAAATATGAATGAAATGAATGGTGACGTCATCTTTTCTTCGACTCCCTCCCCACCACCATCGTCACACGAAACAAGTCCGTATTTTGTCTTATTTTGTACGTATTTACGAACTGCCGTGTACAGTTACTTGTTTCGGTAATGGGTAATGGTCCACACCGCGCTCACCGCGACCATACAGTTTTCAGCTTAGTGTGACGAAATCCACCTCCAGACGTCTACCGGATATCCGTAAATCTTATCCAGACGTTTCGTGTGTGTGTAAATTGGCTGTGTTGCCCTTTAACTCCTAATGGGTGATATAAAACATGTGGTAGATAAGAAAGGCGATTATAAAATCAAATAGAAATCAATAAGTTAGATTTTAACGGCTATAAATATACTGATAAATTATCTACTATGAATAAAATGTGAGAAATTTGGACGTGAGAGTGAAGTTATGTTTCTTATAAAATATCTTCTTGTACGGTCACCAACACGCTAATGTGCCCAAAACCATTCAATTTTACTCCTTATTATTAAGGAATTAGGCTACCGATAGGTATACATTTTACCTGTTGCTGACTAAACGTTATAAGTAGCATTTTACTAAGTTACCTCAGAACAGATGCGCATACCTTTCATATTAATGAAATACCCGTCCCTTCCAATACTCCCTTTCACGTGTTCGAAAAATCACCAAATATACGTACTCGAGAAATGAAAAGAAACTGGGACATGTGTATTTTTAAATCCGCAGTGGGCCTGTGAGATGGATTAGGGCTAGAGTTGCCAACCGCCCCTCGAGAGCCCGTCCCGTCCGTCCCCGTTTGTAGGGGCTTGGAAGACGCGTCCCGCATTAAGTTCTAATGACACTCTTATTGGCCCGTTACACGAGATATCACACTTTCAATAATTTAAAAATTAGATACGTTGGTACACGTCTTCATCTCCGTAAATACGCACCATATCGTGCTGAGAGTTGGATATCACCGTGTAGTGTCGACTGACTTTAGGAATAGCCCCCCCCCCCCCCATCTCTTCTCGTGGGTGTCGTAAAAAGCGCTACCACAAACGCTTAGTACGCTTAGTAAAGGTGGTAGCACCTTGAAAAGAATGGACTCCCCACGCTTGGCCAGTGTGGCGTTTTAAGACCATACATCCCTCGTGCACAAGACAATGTGCATGAGGATGCCTATGTCCAGCAGTGAACAATAAAAAGCTGGTTTCGGTTGGACTGGTATTATCACTGGACAATTCATGTATCTAAGAAGGTAAAATTTCTTTGAGACCTTTTTTTCAACCTTGTCTCGTAATTGAACTGTAGATTTCCCATAAATCAATGTTCCAACGTTGACAATCCTTTTAGGGCCCAAAATCGCGACAGCAAGTGAAGGCTTGTGCCCTGCAGCGGGAACATAAAGACTGGTATCAATTAATCGATCAACCATATGTTTAAATCTCCAACGTTTTAACATCTGTGTGGTGTCATAGTATTAATTTACCTGAAGCGATCCTTGTAAATCGTCAATTGACAGCTTGTACATAAGTGTCATGTAACTTTTTTAATACTACACCTTCAAACCGACTACTGGTCAATGTCCGCGGTTTGGGACAATAAATTTAATTCCGCAAATTCCATCTATTTTACAACATACCAGCAGCAATCAACAGTCCATTGCTCCCCTTCAAAACGTATTGGCGAGACGGTTTTGAAACAAAACCGTAGTACGAGGGCTGTATGATATGTAGGTACCTGGCCTTGACAAGAAAAAACATTAACGCAAATTTATTTTATTTTTTAACATCGATTACGTTTCAGTGCAGTTCGATACACTTAGTCCAACGTTTTTCTATCCTTTGTATCCCCTGTAAAAAATGCGATTGCTCCAACCATTCAAAATAAGTGTTTATATTCGTATATTTTGTAATTGCTATTTACTTGAAAGTATTTATGTGATCGAAGTAAAAGGGCAGTGTAATGGCGTTTGTTTTGGCGAGCAAACAACCGGATCCGAATCTTAAGTTAACCCGGTTATCCGGGCCGGTCATCGTTGCCCGGGCAAATTGTAAATTCGACTTAATTATCTTTTGCGATTGATGCAAGCCAGCACAAGATAGCGGAAACCAGGATTAATTATAGTCAGTTTTGAATATTTACATATAATAGGAGTACGGATTATAATAGGATGAAGTAACACTTCCCATTCAATGAGATGGGAAGTGTGAGGATGGGATTATTTTTTTTATAGAAAAAAGGCATCAGACGAGCATACAATCCAGTCCACCTGATGGTAAGTGGAAACTGTAGCCCATGGACATCCGCGATACATGCCAACATCAGTCTAGAATAACAAACGTTGGCACGCCCCCGGAAGCGCTGCCTACCTTTGCAGATAAAGGAATGGATTGGAAGAAAGGGTTGGGAAAATGGGGAGGGATGGGATAGGACGGAATGGGAATGGGCTCTGGCATATCACACTCACTACCGAAATCTGTACGTACATTGGGGAAATACGATGAAGTAGGAAATGCAGTGCGGTTCAAGGTAGTCTTCTGTGAGAGAGTGGTAACGTGGCCAGTAGAGTGCGCCCAGCGGCTGTGGGAATGCAGCGTGCACTATCTCCCTACGATCAAATATCACTCACTTCTGAAACACGCTGGTACGTTTCATGGTAGTATCTTCTGAAAGAGGATAACTCATCCAAAAGGGCGCACCCAGCGGCTTCAGGATTACAGCATGCGTCCTCTTCTCTAAAATAAATTCTCCGACTGTGATACAAATGACATATTCAGCCGTTAGTTGGCAGAATGACATTTAATTTTATTTATTTATGTAATCTACAGCCTTTTTTTTGTAACTTATTTAACAAATATGTTGCTAGTGCTAATGGCCAATACAGATTACACTGACATTATATACAGTATTCAATAGATTGTGGGCAAGTAAAAGGCGATTCTTTATTAATAAAGCATGCTGATTTATGTTTGCATTGGTGTGTTCATTTGTGTGAGTTGTGCGTGTGTGTGTATACCCAGTGTGGGGGTGTGTATGTGTGTGTATTTAATTAAGATGAGCTTTAAAATACATATTTGTGGGGAAATGGATTTCAGGAGATATTATAATGATTTTGATGCTTTTTCATGATTTCCGTTTTTAATTTTTTCTTACTTAATAAAAATATATCGAGGTCTATGTAATATTTATTGTAATTTTGCAAAATGCGAGAAAAGACTGAATTTTAGAACACAAAAGCCCTATTATGAGCTATTAAGATAGCGTAAAGTGACTGGCAATTGGAAGTCACTACTCCAGCCACTTATAATTGCCTTATAATTTCATAGTATGAACTCATTACGCGCAATCTTTGTGAAGCGCCATCTTTCATGCGATTGTTTAGGTGGTCGTCGAATATGGCCACCGGGCCATATATGTTTAATAGCTCGGGTGTGGCTGTGTTTTGTTTCGGGCCGTTATCCACTAAGTGGGCCCCAAAGCACTTCTCATTATTTTTTATTTTTTTCTATTTAATAATAAGTACATGCAAGTTTTGTTATACGTCATTACAAAACTTATTACTTCCCATTTTTCGCAAGATTTACCGCGTATCACGTGCCACTTGCACCACACAGTTCAAGTTTGATTTGTCATGCGGAAAATTGGCGGGAACAGAAGAAAACAGCGACCCAGTTGAGTTGATTACATCGGCCCGGACCTATTCGGGAATTAATAGATGTTTCTTAACTCAGTCAGTTGGTACAAGGTATTTTAACTTTTATTTTGTTATAAATAAATAATGTTGGAATTAAATGCGCGAGCCGCTTCATTTTATACAAACAATAATTCAAAAATTGCAAAAGAGATCCCACTTTGGTAAACAATGTTTCTATTCATAGTTTTATCCAAATACGCGGATATGCCCACGAGTTCCGCCTGATACTATTTGATCACTACAACACGTGTATGTGAATAAGCCTACATTCAGCGGTAGATATGTCGCAGGGACATGACGAAATCAGGAATTTTGCGAATCACTAAATCACGGATGATGGTAAACATGTATCTCCTATTATTAATTTATTGTATTTAGTGTGATTATTGCAAACCTCGTGTTTATTTATTTAAACAATGCGATTTTCTTTTATTGTGATCACGACAATCTAGTTTATCCTAGGCTAAATTGGTTGATACGAACACGTAAGATGGGTTTCGCGAAATCCCTGTATTCGTAATTACCCTGTGACAGATTTCACGAAATTGCTAATTGGTTCGCAAAACGCCTGGTATATTCACGGAGATAAGGATTAGGTCTTAGAGCAGGTTCTCCTAAGTTATTATAATGTGTCGGCCCGACGTAGAGTTCCCGCTATGTCGATAAAACAGTGAAAACCCACTTATAGTGGTAACTCGCGTCAGATATAAATATAACTCAAGTCCTAGTTTTTTTAATTCTCGAACACGCAGATTAATTACGACATTTCTCTTCGCTGCGAAAAGAACTTAAAACTTAAAAAAAAAAAACGAAATTTGCCAATAACACCACTGGTATACACATTTAAAAACGCATTTATGATATCATTTTATCAGCAAAATATGGTGGCCAGCATGATATTACGGTCCACATCTCAAAAGAAGGGGTCCATTGTGAGCGTTATCTGTACAAGTGACTCACTCGGCTATTCTCGGGTAATTGCGTTTATTCCCTATACAGTTACGTGATTAACATCGCGTACGCTAAGCGTACCAGTTTAATGTCGTGGGCACTGCTAGGTACTAAATTTACTAATTGTAATTACTTGGGTTTTGAATTTTGAGATCAATAGGTTGGTCTGAGCCATAAGTTTGAAGTGTCTCAGCGAGCTTTGGAGAGAGCTTTGATCGGAATTTCTCGGATAACGTTGAACTACTAGCATCATAAAATTTTAGAAAAATATCAAAAATGTACAGAATTTTTTTCATAAAGCTAAAAGAACCGGCGAAACGCAATTCCACATCACATGATTTAGTAACGAAATAAATTAAGCATGCCCTTACGATTACAAAATGTATTGAAGCGCTTTGCTCACACCACGGCTCGTTAGTCAATAACACATGTTGATTTTTTTGTCTGTCTTGTCAGTTATGATTGATTGAGTGGATCCTTGTTTTGGTATCATTATTGTTGTTATTCGCTTTGTAAATTATTTCGTAACAGAAGATGGAATTAGCATGTGTTTAAAAATATGTTTTTAAATGTACAATATTTGTTGACCAAATGTTACATCTAAAAAATGTGTATGTGACAGAAGTTTTTATTTGCTGTTTTTATGTTTACTAGTTATACCCGCGATTTATTTGCCGTCGACTCTTTAATTCTAATTTATATTTTATTTATATTCTGTCTGTAGGTACTAACTATATGCTAAGAAATTTTTATGATAAAAATGTTATATGATCCTGAGTTGGTCGAAATAAAGAGAATTCATTATTATTATTATTATTTAATGATTTCGCCGGAACTTTGTGACCGATCTGGATAAAAAGTAATAATGTCTTTCTCCTTTGTGTCTTGTATTCCTCAATGCAGAATTGTGTTATCGAGAATTAGCATAATTCGTGTACTATCAGACAAGCCGTTTTGAGAAACGTATTTAAATATTAATACTCTTTGGATTGATAGGAAAAAATGGATGATTATTATTATTATTAACTTATTTGTGTAGCATATTAATATTGAAGTTATGCCGAAACCATAATAAATACATTTTTTTATGGTCGATAGCGGCAGACGAGCATACAGTCCACCTGATGGTAAGTGAATACTGGTGCCCATAAACCTTGGTGATACATGCCAACATTAGTCCACAATGACAAACGCTGGCACGCCCCCGGATGAGCTGCCTACCTTTGGAGATATACGAATGGATTTGGAGAAAGGGTTGGGAAAATGGGGAGTGATAGGATGGGATTGGGCTCTGCCACATCTCACTCACTACCGAAACACGTACGTACGTACATTAGGATATTTTTTTTTTTTTTTTTATAGACTAGAGGGCGGACGAGCAAGCGGTCCCACGTGATGGTAAGTGTTACCGCCGCCCATGGAAACCTGCAACACCAGGGGGCATGCGGGCGCGCCGCCGACCTTGCAAAATCCTATTCACAGTGAAGATAAAGTGGGAAATGCAGTCCCCCATCGGTTATCGGTCCTGCTACATATATGACCGCCCACTGCCACTTCAGCTTGCTGATCCTTTGAACTATGTCGGCAACCTTAGTTCTTCGGCGAATCTCCACGTTTGAAATCTTAACGAGAATTAATTAAATTTACCTGAGTCACTGCAAGCGATTACCACTGAAAATCAGTGCTGCACCACAGACCCGTTAGACGGTAGGTTACCTTTTTGTTAAGTAGGCTATATATTTCATGTTATTATTAATAGTGTTTAGTGTTACCTGGCACTAATATTCTTTCTGTCTTTATATGACTACGTGTTTTAGTTTTGTCACAAAATAGTCACTAGATTCGATATCAAATCGCAAGAACATCTCGTGAGCAATAAAAAGTATCTTTTGTGACATTTCGCTTTCTCCCACGGTGAACGCTCAAGTGTCACCATTGTCCGTTTGTAGAGCAAACTTCACGGTTATTGTAATAAAAGTACTTTTGTACAGTTCTCGTGGAGCGTAAAGAAACTGTTTTTGTAGGTAGTATTTATTTGAAAGTCTGTTTTAGCGGCCATGTATTGTGTTAGCGTCGATTACAATCTTATGCGAGCAGCGAAGATCGACACATTTTTTTTTAATATATTGATGTAGAAGGACGAGCAAAGTACCACGTGATGGTAAATGTTGCCGCCGCCCATGGACATCTGCAAAACCAGTGGGTATACGGGTGCGCCGCCGACCTTCCAAAATCCTATTCACAGCTTTCTTGAAGAACCCGATATCGTAGCGTAATGGAAAGATCTCTTGAGACAGTTCGTTCCACAGCCTACGGGTTCGCGGTACCATACAGTACGCGACACCTCCGTATCACAATATTTCACAATTATTAACACTCTTAATGACTGTTTCAGGGAACTTTCCAGGAACTCTACCTATTATACCACCAAAGCCGCTATCCCAAGCCATGAGGAACTATACACCACGTCTAAAAGAGTGAACTCACTAACCCACTTGGTCAGTGTGCCGTTTTAAGGCCATATACCCCTTATGCACAAGACAATGTGCATGAGGGGGTCCATATCCAGCAGTGGATACTGAACGGGCTGGTTGCATTGCTACATTCCTTATTTCCAGTATTTTACATCATTAGTTATCTACAATTTTCAAAATTAAATACCCCATTTATTGTCGTAAAGATGAATAAATACAACATGTTAGCTTTTAATATGTGCATTCCTGTAAATTATTTACGACGTAGCCTGCGGCTGCGCTTGCGGTTGCGTCGTAAAAACGCAACCGCGTCGTCACTGCGCGCGCTTTATGACCGTTCGCTTCCTGCGACACACACCTACGTTGACTATAAACTAAAGGCTAGATAAACAGAAAGACCAATTTTTAACATTTGAGATTTTCGCATTTTTCACACATATTAATCTATTTAAACGGGTCTCAACGCGTATACCTTATTTATTTTACTCCACGTTCCGATTAGGATGCACCAACCATTGTCACGAGCTGACATGTCGAAACATCGAAGTAAAATAAAAAAGGAAATGTACGAGTGCACTCTGTAATCCCTGGACACGGTTCCCTCTCTCACAGAATGTAAGCACTTCGTTCTTTCGAACATCGATCGGGCCTGAAACTTCGGAAGCATAAAATCAGAGTAGACCCCCAAGTCTACGTCAACACTCATTTTACGCTTCTAAACTTTCGGGTCCGACCGAAGTTCAAACGAAGTGCTAGAACCCTGGTCTATCTTTCCTTCGTTCGGAGCTCTATACATCGGGTACAATGCAATGCAATATATCGGGTATCTCCGATTATTTATCGAGTTCTTAAAGGTGAGATATTGTTATCGTGAAATTTGACGTATTATCCCCAATATATTTCTTGTTAAAATCCATATTTCGATCGTTCTCTCGTGTCGCAGTAGTTTCACATGTCAAATGAACTTTGGTCCGGCCAATATATCGTAGTGAACGTTTTCGTGGTAGAAATCTACCGCAATATTGATTTTTAGCATTTTATTTTTATATTAATTTATTTTTTATACTAATTTTCAAACTCAATAAAGTGCGACCCCTTGGTAAAGGCTTTACAGAAAGATGATAGGAGAGTTCCTATGAGAGTACTCTTTATTCTCGCTTTATATTGGAAAGAGGAGTGAAAGAAAACGGTCATCAACACAGAAACGTCAAAAGCCCCGTTGGGAATGAAATGTCATTGAGATTGTAGACCATTCTATTTTTGAATGCTCTCTTTAGCCGTTTCAACAATTATGTTTTTGTCAAAAACGTCCAAAATGAGACTTTCCTGTGCCGCGATTTATCTTTTTAAAACGTTGTAATGTTACGTTTTAGTTAAAAAAATTAAATCACGCTGGACTTGACATTTAATTCAAAATTTCTGCATACGAATAAAAATTATACTGTCTGTTCCGTTCAAAATGTTTAAACGACAATTTTAAAACTTGACTATACAGAAATTTATTTATTTTATTCATCTAACTAAACTTCACCGCACTAAAATTGTACAGATGGCAGACATAATGCCCAATGGCATTGTCTGCCAGTCCACCTTTGGTTAAACAAAGATGCATGAGGGTGATGCATGGCAAAGGCATTCCTTAACTGAACACAAAATATTGTACACCAAAAGCATACAGAGTAATACAAAGTACAAGTTATTAGAAGTACAACCAGCGGCCTTATCGCTAAAGCGATTTCTTCCAGGCTAACGTTGGATGGTAAGGATAAATCAGTAGACAGAATAAAGGTAGATTGTGCAATAAGGGAATAATGTATGTATATACATTCATAGATACATAGGTACATAATAGTAATATATACTAAGTGCATATACAGGGTGTGTCGTAAATAGTGGTCCAACGTTAAAGGGTCGATACACCATATATTCAGCTATCACATACCAGAATTTGAATTTTTTTTTTCCACGGGTCTCTGTTTTATTCATTATTATTATTATTTTGAAAAATCGATACCTTGTGTTACTAATTTGGCTGTTATTTCAACAAATAACATTATTTTTTTATTTTGTTTCTTGTTTATTATTGATAAATACATGTGCTATCACATGCAATCATTTTTTTAATGGAAACTTAAAAGACATTAAAGAAAAAATGTGTTTATTTCAAATTTTAACTCTAATCTGTCGCAAATCATGTGAATTCGGAGGCGAATGGTGTAAAAAAAATGTACTACACTATCTGTGCCCATTATTTTAAAAACTTGTCCAATAAATGCAGATTCTAAAATGGTATTAATAATAACCGATTTCGTAATGAAAAAAAAGTTATTGCCATTTCAACGGAGAAGGAGCCGAATTCAAAAAATATACTTTTTCATTTTAATTAACTCACCGGTATTGCAAAATGTTTTGAACCCAATTAGAAGTAAATTTTAACTTAACTATTAACAGCTGAGTGTTATTTGAGTCATGCACAAACATATCACCGGTAAAGAAATGTGTCCTAGGTAATAAAAGGGTAGGTACTTGGCCAGATAACAAAAGATTCATTGAAACGTTTCGGTGTAGCGCGCTACTCTACTCATGTAGTGAAAAAAATGACTAGGTTTTTTTTTATTGCTATTCTCTTAAGTATAAATGAGACAGACTATGCCAAGTAGAAATTCGTAATAATCTTATCAGTTAAAATGCTTCAGTGTGATCCCGTATGTCGCATGCGCTTCTAGTTTCTGTGTGTATCTCCTCCGTTGAATTGCTTGTTTTATTCCAGGACTCTGATTTGCTTCTGTTTGGACTTGTAGGTTTTTGTAATCCCTACGACATCGGCTACGTTATCTGGACTTTGATTTGCTCAACGATTGCGACAAACGTGCAGTGAAGTGAAGATTAGGCGATGTCTCAGTACACACCGCGTGAATATGCTGACATGCATTTTATTTATGGCGAATGCAGAGGCATCGGTAGAAAACGGTTTGAACCCAATTAGAAGTATTTTTTACACTTTTTAAGATAAGTATTTGAGTGAGGTTATGTAAAAAAAACATTCTCCATAAATCAACTATTATTTATTAAATTATTCACATCATCGTTACATTAAATGTTCAAAATGCCCACCATTAGCGGCTATGCACGCTCTGCACCGTCTGATAAATGAACATTTTATTCGTCGAGTAAATCCGCTTATACTAATTTCTTCAGCTGCTGACCGAATTCTTTCTCTTAGTTGGTCCACAGAAGTGATGTCTTCTTTATAATTTTTTTCTTTTAAACACCCCCAGTAAAAGAAATCCAGGGGATTGAGGTCCGGTGAGCGAGGTGGCGTGTACTGAGACATCGCCTAATCTTCACTTCACTGCACGTTTGTCGAAATCGTTGAGCAAATCAAAGTCCAGATAACGTAGCCGATGTCGTAGGGATTACAAAAACCTACAAGTCCAAACAGAAGCAAATCAGAGTCCTGGAATAAAACAAGCAATTCAACGGAGGAGATACACACATAAACTAGAAGCGCATGCGACATACGGGATCACACTGAAGCATTTTAACTGATAAGATTATTACGAATTTCTACTTGGCATAGTCTGTCTCATTTATACTTAAGAGAATAGCAATAAAAAAAAACCTAGTCATTTTTTTCACTACATGAGTAGAGTAGCGCGCTACACCGAAACGTTTCAATGAATCTTTTGTTATCTGGCCAAGTACCTACCCTTTTATTACCTAGGACACATTTCTTTACCGGTGATATGTTTGTGCATGACTCAAATAACACTCAGCTGTTAATAGTTAAGTTAAAATTTACTTCTAATTGGGTTCAAAACATTTTGCAATACCGGTGAGTTAATTAAAATGAAAAAGTATATTTTTTGAATTCGGCTCCTTCTCCGTTGAAATGGCAATAACTTTTTTTTCATTACGAAATCGGTTATTATTAATACCATTTTAGAATCTGCATTTATTGGACAAGTTTTTAAAATAATGGGCACAGATCGTGTAGTACATTTTTTTTACACCATTCGCCTCCGAATTCACATGATTTGCGACAGATTAGAGTTAAAATTTGAAATAAACACATTTTTTCTTTAATATCTTTTAAGTTTCCATTAAAAAAATGATTGCATGTGATAGCACATGTATTTATCAATAATAAACAAGAAACAAAATAAAAAAATAATGTTATTTGTTGAAATAACAGCCAAATTAGTAACGCAAGGTATCGATTTTTCAAAATAATAATAATAATGAATAAAACAGAGACCCGTGGAAAAAAAAAATTCAAATTCTGGTATGTGATAGCTGAATATATGGTGTATCGACCCTTTAACGTTGGACCACTATTTACGACACACCCTGTATATGATAATTGATAAATACATATATTACGCCTCGAATGTTACCGTTTTAACAATCTACAGAAAACATTCTCCTGTGCAGATGTTGTATTCCTAGCTAGACTCATAAGAAACGAGATATACTGTGAAGACCTACTATCTCTCGTTAAATTCCAGGTGCCTCGAGTGCACAATAGAAACACTAAATTACGTTCAAGCAGCTCACACCAATCTAGGACGTCCAGTTCCCCGTAACAGATTGACATTTGTCATGATTCTTTAGCCTTAATAAAAAAAACAATAACCTTACAATTATAGAAACAATAGTGATCTTCGATTGCCTAACATATTTCATAATTTGTTACCTTGTAAATATAGTGCAAAATGTGTTTACTACAAACACACATGTAGTGTATATGCTGCAATATATACACCTTTTGAAATAAAGTACAATACAATATTATACATACATAAAATACAGTCATAAATTAAATGCAAATACACAAACATAATACGTACCGACGAGAAGAAAGACATTTGTACAAAGAAAATTGATTAAAGGAAAGAAGTCGTGTGTAGCGGTCAGTAGTACCGTTAGTAGCGATAATTGTATAGGGATATACGAGTAGAAACAAATTCGTGATGTGGTAGGTCAACCTAGAGATGAGCAAACTCTTTGTATGGGGGGCCGAATTGAAAAATTAAAATTTATGGCGTGACAAAATAAATAAAATAAAAACATAATAATACTATCTTTATTATTAATCTTTTAATTTTTCAAATTGGTCTTCAAAGTTACCTTTTTGTTTATTGTGGGGCAAAACCGTCCGTAGCTTGCCCATCACTGGTTCAACCCATCGATCGTACGACCCAAGTACCACCACTTAAGTTCTACTTAAGTAGGTATGGATTTTTGGATTACTCATAGTTAGGAATAGGAAGTATTATGTAACAAGGAGATTTCCTCATCCCATTATATCCCCCATGCCTCCTTGGAGGGGAAATGGTGTGGATGATGAGTAAAGACTGTAATTGAAAAGAGACATGCTCTCCACTCAATGGGGCAGGTGTGGATGGGATGGAATAGGCAGTAGGGTAGTGTGAGAGGCATCTCTAATACGATTATACTTCTCACCCTATGGGATGGAATGTGAAGGGCTTTGATATCCTACTTAATACATAAATGCGATTTGGATTACTTACTTGCGATTACTCAATCACATCGAAACAGCAGAACCGATTTCGTTGAAACTTGGCATGTTGATAGATTGTAATCCAGATTAATACTTGCTATCCGTGTAGACAAAAGCTAGCTCGTACATAATTCATTATACGGCAGTCTTCTGTGATCATACACGTCTCATCTCACAAGTCTCATATATCCTTCTATTGCGAAAGTGATGCGATAGTACAATTTGCATTCTGTAACAATATGAACATTGCATTAATATTCAATATGCGTTGGGTCATAAAGTTATCGTATCGATTGCACGCATTAGGCCACGTGCGACGTCTTGTGCGATCGGTATTTTCATTAGTGCTGTAATTATTGCAGTGTGGTCTAAATCATAAGCGACAAGCGGATGAATATATTTTATCTTTCTAATCAGACTTACACATCTCTCTTTGTTTTTTATGACGCAATGACCACACTAAGACTCAGTGCCGTGGGCCCTAGCAAACATTAGTCTTTAAACAAATGTGCGACCGGGAATCGAACCCGGAATCTTTTACACAGAAGGCTTGGTCACTTCCAACTCGACTAATCAGTCGTCATCATTTTTACTCGACAAATAATTACCTACAACTTATCCAAATATTTATCATTAACTTATTCTTTATAATACCAGAACTTTACCCGTTTATTGTAAGATACTTACTTTTAAAAACCACGTGGAAACTGTTTTCCAGACCCATTGTTTCATTTGTATTCCTAGGATATATTTTTGTATGGATATTCTGATTTCTGTTTGTATGTAAGTAGTTTATTTACGTATTAGTAATTGTATGTACAATATGTGTATTATAATAGTCATACATTTAGATATATTACGTATACTATATATTTATACTAGTTCTTTTTTTATATGTTCTATATTTGTTCCATTGATTTACTCCCCTGCCACTTCATGCCCCGCATAGCCCAAAAATTAGCTGGGGGATAATTTTGTAAGGCATTAAGTCTGCCTTTTATAATAATTTACAATAAAGAGTATAAATAAATAAATCGGGCAAAAAACAAAATAAAATTGTTTTCTGTAGAAAATACACTGAAGCATTAAAAATGACACCATTCATTATTTTTTGAATAAAAAAACCAAATGTATAACAAACTTTGTACAGATTGTATGAAGTGATTGGTTACATAACCGCATATCGTCCGCTACCGCGCAAGATTTACGCCTCGAGTTAGCGCATGATCTATTAAACCGTTGGCCAGCCGCCAGCCGAACGGGCGTCAACCCCTAACACAAATACATGCCGTTGCAAAATCACCCAACTAATAACACAGGTATACCATGCAATACTGAAATTATTTCATACCATCAACCTGTGTCTCTCCACTACTGGATATAAGCCTCCCCCGAGGCTCGCCACCACACGATCTTAAGGTCTTCCCATCCAGTCACTATCGATAAACGTGTGGGAGAGAAAGTCTGACATAGTACATGACACTGATCCGTAAAATTCAAACAATTAACACAAGACCACCATATAAATGCCATCATATGCAATGCAAGCCCGTTCAGTATCCACTGTTGGACATGGGCCTCCAATTGTCTCGTACATGAGGGATGTATGCCCTTAAAACACCACGCTGACCAAGCGGGTTGACGAGTCCACCCTTTTAAAGGTGGTGTAGTTCTTCAGGGCTTGTGGTAGCCGCTTTGTTATATAACCCTTACTTGCCTTTTGCGACACCACACGGTGCAACTATTGCAAGCCAAATTATGTTACAGTCAATTTTCCTTATTAACATAACAAAGGGGTTATGCTGAAGAACAGCATAAAGTAATGGAGTCATCGTTTACGATTCTAAAACATCTTCCAAGACTCAAGCTTATTCCGAGCTTATTTTGAGCTTTATTGTAAGCTTATTTTATTAAAACAGGCTTGCTTCGTTGGTCTTAAATTCCTGTAATATACACCTGGTTTACCAAGTCCTTTTCCGTAACACTAGCTTAGATTATTTTTAGCTAATACTAGACGATATTCCGCCGTAAGCAAACAAAACGAATCTTGCGCACAACACGCGCAGGCAATAAGGTACGTTGAAAACTGACCAGCGATACTGCTTCCAGTGAACCGGAATAACGTGCGACCGTAATAAAAGGTGGGGTGTGGTCGCAATGAGAGCGGGAGGCGACTTGTATTAGCTAACATTAATGCAAGAAAAGTACGAGAGTTCGTAATGAAGGATACCAGCGAAGATTCACTTCAGACTTTATTTATAGATAGATAATCACTTTATTGCACACCAAAACAGAAATAGACATGAAATGCACAAAAGGCGCCCTTATCGTTAAAAGCGATCTCTGCCAGACAACCTTTTTGCAGAGAGTAAATAAATTGATAGATGGTGTACATTAATAACCAAAAGTTGAAGCATGCAAGCAAGCTGAAGTGGCATGGGCAGGCAATACATGCCACAGAATCGATAATTAATGAGGAGACCACGTACCAGGAAAGGTAGCGGGGGACGCCCTCCGGCCAGGTGGACTAACGACTTGAAGAAAGTCTCCGGTAGTGGCTGGATGAGATGAACAGAAGGTCGTGTGTGGTAGCGGTACTTTAGAGAGGCCTATATCCAGCAGTGGACAGTCACAGGCTGATGGTATGGAAATATCCAAAATTAATAACAAAAAAATATTTACTACCGTAACCAACTCTTTTACCATTCATTGCTGGACATGGACCGGGTCAAGTGGATTAAATCGATTGATACCTTATGAATACGCATACGTTCACTTTAACGCGCTCGGAGAATGGTAGATGCGTTGTTGAATTTTTGTTCTTATTCCAATGTCTACAAAGTTGATTGTTGTTTATTAATGATAACCGCGCCGCGCTTCGCCTGGTCTCTGCACCAGCCCTTATGCCGTGGGTCACTTACATATAATCCACGGCGCTTATATGTATTAGTGGATATTAACTTTGATTTTTTCCGCTCAATAGTTCTAAAATTATGACGTTATTATTGTTTCAAAATTTCGTAAAATACAAATATAAATGATGTACAAATACAATTATTGTCGTTGGATAATGCTCGTGAACTTCGTTTGTTAAATCACTTTTTACTATCGATGTTTTTTTTTTTTAATTTTCATAATCGCTATCACTGTAATCCCACCCTCATATTATGCGACTATTACCTTATCCCTAAGTGCAGAACACGGAGTACTAAGAAAACTTACTTTAGTTTTACGATAGGCGCGATTATTAGACGGCAAGCTGGACCGATTGGAATCCACTATTATTGCCGAACCAACTATTAAATTAATGTTTAATAATTTTGTTTTGCAACAATAACATTTACTTTAGTGTTGCTCCGGCGCATTGGGGAATTCAATTGTTTTTAACTGTCGTTTTGTTGTGCTTATAGAATTCTATTTGAATTAATTAGTCTTTGTATTCAAATTCCAATGTATGTATGTTTTATAGTAAAATAGCGTAATTCAGGATTTCATTATTTACAAATATCCACGTCAAGGGATATTTGTAAATATCCAAATATCCATCAAGGGTACAGAGTGGTGTAATTTTAAAATAGTAGTTAATATTATTTATATACGAGAGATTTATTTAATCATTTATATCCATATTTTGTAGGGGGGGGGGGGGGGGTTGCACGTTGTCCCACCTGCTCGATCTACATCGATCAATAAGTAAATGAAATCGACATATTGAATAATAATGGCATGTAATAAATCATAAAAAATCGTAATGAGAGTAATAACCACCAAATTAATCGATGTAATGAAGTCAGTCACTCGACATACATCGACATGTGCTACCATGAAATCGAGTAATATTGATCGACGCTCGATAAAGCATTGATTGATGGACACTCGACGAATGTCTCGCGATCTCTCTCGACGACCACTATCATATCAATGGATCGATGTCGACGAGATTGATTCGATGTAAATCAAGCAGGTTATCGATGTTATAGGTAATCGATGTTGCACCATCCACTTACCTATAGCAGTTTTCGAGTTATCGGCGATTGAATTTTATACGGCGGCCATGTAGAAGTTGGTCATTTGGTCACCGGCTATTTCTTATCATTGGGGCGAGTCGTTGACGCGAAACTGATGATCTTCGATAATTCAAAGTTTTCTGGTAGGTACTCATCAAAACAACCTTTATACGACATTCCTATATCTCTAAAGGTAGGCAGCGCATCCGGGGACATGCCAACGTTTGTCATTCTGGACTATTGGCATGTATCGCGGATGTTTACAACGACAACAATTTAGTAACAAATAGAATATTTTTGTAAAAAAAAACTTTAAATTTATTTTTTTAAATGTGGTCACTTATCTGACAAAACCTAAAGCCCTGGTTAAAAGGTAAACTACCCTTTGTCTTAATTTTCTCGTCATCATGTTTCACCGCAATCAATTAACTAAATACCAACCCAACCGCGGCTATCAAAGCTGACACCTCCTCCCGAATTAATGTAATGTGTTCCTGTCGAGCCACGTGTCGATACGAGCCTGTCGTTAAAACCGCATTAAGTCGACTTCGGGATGTCGACGACTCAAGACACCGGGCATCGGTGGCGGTGGATCATAGACTAACAATAAGTGATTTGGTTATACAGATGCGACACAACTTTATTTCTTTTGGAAAGTTAAATTCCTGTTTTGGAGTGAAAATAGACTTTTTAAATGACACTTTCTTAGAAACTAGAGTACCAGTTATTATTAGTTGCTAACTAATCAAAGTTTGTCTTGAGAATGGATCGTTCTAGAGTCCAAACACGTCGACATATTAGTAAATGTATTTATGTACTTGTAACGAACAATGGTCACTTTAACTCAACATGCATGTATTGCTATAGACTGTATATGCTATGTAGATTGTACTTGACATTGACTAGGCACATACATATATGTATAAACCTGGCGAAAGATAGAGCAGTCGTGTATGTATCTTTCATTATTAGATTACAAAAATATACTAAAATAAGTATAAAGCTGATAAGTATTAGTTACATTATTAAAAACTAGCGAGCCGCCTTCGCTTCGCTTCGGTTTATAAGTTTTCTATTTTCTTTTCAAACTTCAAAATAAAATATAGCCTATATTAGACACGGATAATGTAGCTTCCTATATGTGAAAGAATTTTTGAAATCGGTTCAGTAGTTCCAGAGATTACCCCCAACATACAAACACACAATTTTACCTCTTTATTATATTAGTATAGATAACTAGAGACTAATAACCAATTAATATGTCTGCATATTTCCGAAACTATACTATTTAAGCATGAGTCTTTTTATTTACCAACTGGGTTTTGCCCACAAAGAATTGTATAAAAATTATCCTATTTGTAAATACATTCCACGAATTACACATTATGTCAAATTAGCAATTCGTTGACTTGTCACAGTGTTATAATAAATTAACCAGTCACAATAATAAAATCACGTGAGGATCGACAACAAATCTGGAGCATGTGTAAAATATACCAATACGTATGGGGCCCTCGTAGTGGAATTTCACTACCCTCCTCGACATTACAAGCCTGTGCCATACAATGGGACGTCACCAGCTAATATCGAAACATACAAAGATAGTTACTTGCATATTTATAACATTAGGATTCCAACTAATCATTAAAATTGTTCGCAATAAATATGATATAAAACTATTTCATTTGTTTTATATCAGACATCACTCATCTATATTAACAATTGTTAAAAGACTCAGTGAGGCTGCACGCCGTTAGGCGTCACATAACTAAGTTCGACTACCAGTCTACGCCTACGATCGGATTGATCAACGGTCTATATTTACCGAGGCACATGTTCTGCCTAAAATAAATAAGACTATTTAACTTAAACTAAACTAATTCTATCGCGTCGTTCGACGAACCTGTCCACGAAAGCATTCTGGGAATGTTTTCTTTGCTTTTTGAAACTTTTTATTTTCCTTTAGGTTAACATTCTGTGCTACTACTTCCTATTCCGAGCCCATTACATACTTTAATAGGATGTTATAGTATGTTTAGTAACAATAAAGTATGTAATGTAACTGCTTAGTGGCATATTAATAAGGGTGTTTTCTGACTTTATCGTAATCGCGCATATACAAGTACGTGTTTCACGTAAATAAATCTGTAGATAGAAATTTTAGTTCATCCACAAAAAGATTCGTGTACACAAAAGCAAAGTTAGCTTTAACAAGCAATAATAGTTAAGATAAGAGATTGAACAATCCAACAGAACTAGACGGGTCACGGTGTGCAGTTCTGTTGGGTCATGGCTATGCCAAAAGGGCATCCGTTTCGGTACAACCTGTATACCAAAAATGATACACTATAATAATAATATACAGGATGTGTCCGAACCTTTCCCAAAGCCCGAAACTATGGATTCCCCCCACGATTTTTTTGTAAAAATGTAATTTTTTAGACTTCATATTTAGGAAATTAGTATGAAAAATTTGTTATAAACTTACAAATATTGATATTCTTGCAAAAGGGGATTCTTTAACTATTCACATCAATGAAAGAATCGTGAACAGAATGGACGCAAAAAGATTCGTATGATATCGTCTCACAAGTCAACTTTACTAGACCCCTCATATTAAGGTTCAATCACATGAGGGGTCTAGTAAAGTGATCAATGACCGAAATTCTCCCTGCTCGTGGCGCGCACTTTAGTAATTCACATAGCAATTAAATGTACTTTTTTTTATATAGTTCGCCAATGCGTTTGTGTAATCGCGCTGACGAAAAAGCATGGCTGCATTTTTTTTTGTGTACATATCTAATCTGTTGATATAAACCAGTAGTCACCGTAGAAAATAATACGATTGCCAATTTATCTTGTTAATAAGACTTCTTTATCTTTGAGATAAGGCGTAATTTCCAATTTACATGAAATTAAATAGTCTTAGCGACAAACCCCGACCAGCCCTTTTATCGCCCACTGCTGGACATGGACCTTATGCACATTGTCTTGTGCACGGGTCTTTCAGAGGTGGTGTAGTTCCTCACCGCTTGTGGTAGCGGGAAGCCCACGGGAAGCGATGGGATTGCGCTATTCTAAAGCCAACAAAACTGCGCTGAAAATTGGGAGGCGACAACTCGACCCCGTGGCTCGCCAGGAAGACGGCCACCACGAGCCGTGGGGTTGAGGCCTAAATGATCTCAAAAGCTCGCCAACACGCAATTCTATAAAAAACAATTACTAAATTGCCTTTAAACCCTCACGCACCTACGATCTTCCTTGCACTGGCATATTATAGATTGTTATTGATTGGTTTGAAATAATAGTTACTGTATTCAATAATAGATTTTTGATTGAAAATTAATTTGAAATTTTAAAATTAATTGAAACAAAAAGCATTTCAAAATTACAAATTACGAGTACATTATATTATATTATTAATTGTAAAAGTCTAGTATAGATACCACTAGTCACGTCTAGTCCATCACCACTGTTATAGAACATTAATGAACAATAATTAAAACTTTCTTTTCCTTGTCAACAGATGTCGCTAGCGTAACTCTGTAAGAATGTGGTGGTGGCGGGCGGTGGCGCTGCTTGCGCACGTGTCGTGGTGCCTCGCCGGGCAGCCCCAGCCGCGTTGCGAGGAGATCGCCATCCCCATGTGCAAGGGCATCGGCTACAACCTCACCTCGTTCCCCAACTCGCTCGACCACGATACGCAGGATGAGGCCGGACTTGAGGTGGGTTTACTTATTATTTGCTGATTTTTTTTATGGAAGGAAGGCGGCAGACGAGCAAACATCTGGTGGTAAGTGGATACTGTCGCCCATGGACATCCATGATACAAGCCAACATCAGTCCAGATTGACAAACGCTCGCTCGCCACCGGATGCGTTGCGATATAATGTGGCTGTATTACTCGTAGAAGCTAATCAAATATATTTTGTGATATTATTTGAGTAAAGAAATCTTATTGTTAGTATGCCATTGTAGACCGCCATCATCATTATTTTTATAATAACTAAACACCTAAAGCGGATGTGATAAGTAGGTTGTTTACGTATAAAGTAAGTAGGTATGTTTGCGCGGTGGTGTTTAAACCATAGAGTTTAAAATTTCATTGGTTCAAGATTCCTTATACACTAAAATTTTAAAACATTAAACACATAATTTTAGAACTGCTCTAAAATCTGTTTTTTTATTAGTTAAATCAATAGAAAATACATTATTTATTAATATTTTATTAGTCGTAATAGCGCCCGGGAAACTGGATGCACAGTAAGGTTTCTTTACTCAGATAATGTCGAATATGGTTGTAGTTTTAATCGTACTTTTTAGAATGAACAGGCAACTGTACATTTGATATGCGTTCCAAGTTTTCAAACAATAAAAATACACAGTCATCCAATTAAACGAAATTGTAAATATGTAAGAACAACAGGACATATATTATTAACCAACTATTGTTATGCAAAAAATTGCAAATTGATTCTTTAAATATTTTTACCAAGCCAATTTCGATTTTTTAATGGTAATGATTAAAGATGAAAATTAAAATACTTCTTTTCTATTTTTCAGGTCCACCAATACTGGCCCCTCGTGGAAATCAAATGCTCCGCTGATCTCAAGTTCTTCCTATGCTCCGTGTATACTCCGATATGTATAGAAGACTATGCGAAACCGCTGCCAGCCTGCCGAAGCGTTTGCGAGAGAGCGAGAGCTGGATGTGCGCCACTTATGCAGAAATACGGTTTTCAATGGCCCGAAAGAATGGCTTGCGAGAAGTTACCTAGACTCGGGGATCCGGATCACCTATGTATGGAGGAGCAGGAGAGAGCTCAGGAGCCTGAGCCGTCGCGGCCGCCGCCTCCGCGAAGGCCGCATTACAAAAATAATTGTAAAGATCCAAAAAACTGCGAAAGCGGCCCGGCTGCAAGCCCGGGCGAGGCGCAAAACGACGAGTGCGTGTGCACATGCCGTCAACCTCTCGTCAGCGTGCGAACGCTACACAACAGCAGCGTCACCGCGCTCACAAACGTCGGCGTGCCGGCCTGCGCGCTTCCGTGCCGGGGCGCCTTCTTCACACGCGAGGAGAAAGAATTCGCCGCCGTGTGGGTCGCGCTGTGGAGCGGCCTTTGCGCAGCTTCTACCTTCATGACCCTCTCCACGTTTCTGATCGACTCGCAGCGGTTCAAATACCCGGAACGGCCCATCGTGTACCTATCAGCATGCTACTTCATGGTAGCTCTGGGATACTTGGCGCGACTAGCCATCGGTCACGACGAGGTGACGTGTGACGGCGCGCTATTAAAAACTTCCGCGAACGGCCCGAGCGCTTGCACACTAGTCTTCATTTTAGTCTACTTCTTCGGCATGGCGTCGTCTATCTGGTGGGTGGTGTTGTCCTTCGCGTGGTTCCTAGCCGCTGGACTGAAGTGGGGCAATGAGGCGATCGCGGGACACGCTCAGTACTACCACCTCGCGGCATGGCTGATCCCAGCTGCGAAAACAGTTGCGGTATTACTTGCTGGAGCTGTAGATGGAGATCCGGTCGCGGGGATATGCTATGTGGGGAACTCCTCGCCAGAGAATCTGAAGAAGTACGTTCTCGCGCCGTTGGTAGTTTACTTCGCGCTCGGAGCAACGTTCTTGTTAGCTGGTTTTGTGTCGTTATTCCGGATCAGATCAGTGATAAAGCGGCAAGGCGGTATCGGAGCGGGATCGAAAGCAGATAAACTGGAGAAACTGATGATTCGAATTGGAGTGTTTAGTGTGTTGTATGCGGTGCCAGCGGGGGTTGTGATTGGATGTTTGGCGTACGAGGCAGGTGGATACGAGCCTTGGTTGCAACGCGTGGCTTGCGGATCCAATTGCGGATCGAAGCCTCTATACTCTGCGTTGATGCTAAAGTACTTCATGGCTCTAGCGGTGGGGATCACCTCTGGTGTTTGGATCTGGTCTGGCAAGACGTTGGATTCGTGGAGACGTATGTGGCGCGGGGGTCGTGCGCCGGCGCCTCAGCACCGCGCTCTTGTAAAGGGGGGCGTGTGACGCGCGGCTCCGGGGGGGACGGCACCCCCGGGCCCCCCGGCGCCTCTACCCGCACCCCCCACTGCCCCACTTACTGCCGCTTCCGCCCCCTCGGCGCGCTCAGGCCAACCCCTTTCCGACTATGGCCCGGTATAAACCAATAAAGACCATTATCAACACAACCCAAACCATAGACTAGAATAAATCTTCAAAAGAAGAAAACAATCGATCTCTAAATCCTATGAGCCCTGTAACGTGGAATACTGTGATGTATTATCACGAACGAAATTGTGGCGATAAATACGGACTACCATATAACCATGAGCTTCACAAAATCGCCGTCGATACCAAGTGATGATTATGGTTTCTGTGACCCAGACGCCATCAATAACTGACTAATTTTGTATGTGCCATTCAAGTGTGCCCCTGAATATATGCATTAATCGATTAAATTTGCAATTGAGTAATCGGTCGTCTAAGAATTTATATCTGAAAAATTAATGGAAAAATTACATCAATCGAATCAAGAAATCTTTAGATCTTTAGTCTAACCGTCAAAAAGTAGAGTAATGATTAATTTCGACTTACATTTATTTTTTTAAACTGATAGAGCTAATCCACGGCAAAGGCCCCAAATACAGCGCAAGACAGACACATCTTTCTCTTTCACACTTAGCAGGCAAATCTTAGTTTAAATAAATACTGTATACAATTCTTATTATCTTTTTAGTAAACTATATAATGTAAGTTGAGTGATTAAATTAAATTTATTTTTATTCTTTACTAGCGACCCGCCCTCACTTCGCTTCGGTTTATTAAATTTAAAACAATCGGAATAAGATATTTTCCTGCGGTAAAATGGAGCCTATATTTTAAGTTAGACCTCTAGCAATACATCGGTGAAAACTGCATTCAATTCCATGCAGTAGTTTTTGCGTGATGCGTGTACAAACATACAGACAAAATTTCTAAAAACTGTTGTTTTGGCTTCTGTTGCTCTAATAAAGACCCCCATATTAGTTTTTTTTTTCCAATATCTATAATGTACAGACATCGGCCTGTTACAATTTTATTATATGTATAGATGACAGGTTTCCCGCGCCGCCTTTGGATTGTTTTTAAAACTAACGATTACTCAAAATTAATTGTATTACGTCTTTTTCATTTCGATTCTCGGTTAATTTTTCAGATTCAAAATTTAATTCTACAGAAAATAATAAAAATTTAATCGATTAAAGGCAACACTGCCCCCCGACCGCCAGTGTTCGGTCTAAAGACTGTCCCAGACTTGGACGTTAGTGATGTTGAGTGAACTGTGAGTGATGTGAACTGATGTGAAGGCAGCGCCGCGCGTTGTCTAGTCCTAGCGTGTAACGAACGCGCGGCGCACTATATACGTAAATAGCTGTAAGTGTAAAACAAAATGGCGGCCGTGGCGTCCACGCCGCTTCTCTATATAACTTGTGAATATTATTTCCGTGTATATTATTGTATATGGCGGGGGTAAATCGATAAGTCAAAATCGTTTTTTAGTTCCACAATGTCAATTGTAATTTTACATTGAATGCGGACATATTTAGTAAAACTGGTTCTTTGAACGTTGTATCAGCCTATAACGTCCCACTGCAGGCCACAGGCACTAAATCACCGGAGTGTTTCTGTGAAGCTATTTATTGAATATTAAAGAATACTTGTTTTTGCTATAAACCCAAAGAAGTATAACGTCGCTGCACCTGCAAAATCCGACAAAACGTTTTTGTCGCTATCTGCTGATAGCTGACAGTCTGATATCTGCAAATTATATTGCAAAATTCAGTCCCTTATTTGATATTTTTATTAGAAAAATATTTCTATTAGGAATATGAAAAAACGGAATTTGCAAATATATGAAGAATCACAATGTCGTCAAAACATTTGTCGGATTTTGCAGGTGCAGCGGCGATAATGGGTTACAACTATTTATTTAAAATTCTGTACTGTATGTATATATATCGACTTATTCCTGCCATGCACGGACTTATTAGAACTATCTAGTCGTAATTGCAGCACAATACAGAGATATTGAACTTGATATTTTAAATGCCTTGTTTTTAACTTGAAATCAAATAATTTTGCAGTACCATCAATTAAACCGAACGCTAAGAAGAGTATACAACATAGAGTGGATACAACGTAATTTACGTTTAAACCTTTAGACTTTGATTATTTACAAGGTGTTTTTGATTATTTCTAGAAATGTGTCTATTTATTGTGTGTTTTTACGACTGTGGACTTCATTAGGATTTATTACTGCATAGCTTTATTTCTTGACGTGAATCTTCACATGCACACTGCAGTAAATTATTTTACTGTTTAATCACTGCCAGTAGAAATTGCACTGCCGTAAAACTATAGTAATTTACTGGTGTGTATTGACTCATTACCTGCATTCGAGATCTCTGTATATTATATTTATTGAATTTGCGTCACGAAATCAGACTAAAAAGATCTATAATTACTTTTCTATGATTGTAATACCTATTGTAAAGACATTTCACGAGTAATATTACTGTAAAAATGTATGGAAATTGGTGTTCTGGTTTGTCGGTAGATGGCGTTAATCTCCATGGAGTTTAACGCCATCTGTGAACGAGTAGATAATCATTACTGTTAATAAATTGTACGATGTGAAAACATTTAATTACTGATTATTTATCGATCTTATTACAGTAAAATGGAGCACACAACGAGCGGCAAATATTACAATAATAAATATACCTGAGTTCTATTAAATAAGACTCATAATATAATTATTCTTGAATAATAATCTCTTAAAAGAACCACAAAGTTATTTCATAATTCTATTAAGTATTAAAATAAAAAATAATAGAAAGCTATATTTCATTCAGTAACATATAGATTCCATCATGATCTACGAGACTACCATCTATCAAGAAGAGTAATTATTCTTAAAAGTTCTCAAAGAGATCATTTTAACATGGTTCACACGTCTTAAGTTTTATTTTTTCTTTAAAAATGTTTATATGACAGAATTACATGGTAGTCTGAGGGTGCAATGTCTAATGAATAGGAAGCATGTGGTGGAACCTCCCAACCAAGCTCGTGAGATTTCGCTTACTGGAACATTTTTTAAGAAACGAAATCCATAGAAACTTGATCCATCTTAAAATGACACAACAATTTCTTTCTAAAAGCCAGAAATTTTATAAAACCGGCCCATTTATTTTTGCTGATTGATTGTAATGTCATAAATCATGATGGAAACTATATAGTTACGTATGTGTACATACTCAATTCACCGGTTATTCACCGGTACCGTAAAAGTTACTTAATTTGTTATTTTAATACCACAAAAAACAAAAAAGACTTCCCGATTACATAGTGCGGCTCATTGTGTGCTGACGATTTTACGAACAACGCTCAAACAAAAAAAAAATATCTAGTACAATTTAATGTAATAAAATTAAATTGAGAAGCAATGTGTAAATTATAATAAAGGACGCCGCAGCCGACGCTGCACGAGAACATTATGTAATTTATTTTATATCTAACTGTAGATAAATAAAGCGACTTTTTTATGTACAAATATCTGTATTTTATTTTCTATTAATAGTGAATAACAACTATTGGGCTATTAACTATTTAGTATTAAAGATGGTAACAAAATAAAAGCTGTAGCAGTCTAAAGTACATTATCATAAAAGCACTAATATAAAAACTATATTTATGGCTAATTTGAACATTGTCATCACGAAGTATCTTCATGAACGAGAAATAAAACCTTAAAAAGTAAAATACTTTTATTAAAGCGCCATCTATCGATCACAGAAACTATCATCAATCACATATCTCTTTCTGATAGATGGAAGCTTAAGTTGTCCTCACAAAACTTTATGTAGTTACAAATTTCGACACTAGATGGTACTTTCATTATCATATGCGCCATCTAGCTTCAAATAGCATGATTAATTATTTTTATGACTACAAGGGTACAAGTTTGTTCGTTATGTACATACCAGGGTTGTTACGGATGCAAAAATTTAGACATCCGCGGATGCAGATGCGGATGCGGATTATTAGAAGTTCACATCCGCGGATGCGGATTCGATGCGGATGCGGATGCGATGCGGACGCGGATGCGGATTTTGGGATTTTAAAAGGATAATTATTTAAATTTTAAGTGCATAAATAACTGAAAATCAATTTAATTTTAACTTTTTATTTATTTAATCATATTTTTAGAACAAAATTACACAAGTTTTTAGTTTTACTTATGACACAACAGAATTTTAAGCTTCGAGTTTCATAATAAAAAATCTTTGTTTAATAATTAAACTTAAAAATTGGTGAATTATATTTAATAAATAGCAATATTGCAGCCTTCTCAGCTTCCAACCTGTTTCTTAGTGGATTATATATTAACCCAGCTCCACTAAATAGTTGTTCGCTGGGAACACTGGCTGGTGGAGGTGATAAATATCTGCATGCTAATTTGGAGAGAATTTTAAATTCACAACGGTTAACTTTCCACCAATTAAGTGGATTTTCATCTAAATCCAGTCTTTTTTTTTGTTACGATAAATAACAAATTCTTTGCGGAGAAGAGCATCGGGGCTACTGTTGTCCGGTTCTCCTTCACCTTCATCTTCGCTCGATGAATCTAACATCATGGCAAGATCGCTTTTTAAGCAAGTCTTCTTACCCGTACTGGACGTTCCTGGTTCAGGATCGAAAGAATCTCCCATTCTCATTCTTTTTGTTTTTTCCGCCGGCGATATAGGAGAATCAGTGACGACAGGGTCATTTACCATCTTTATTATTTCATCTTTTATTTTTTCTTCGGTGACTGGTTTAAAAAATTTATGCTTATAGCGAGGATCTAAATATGTGGAAATTGCATATAAGTTGTTATCTTCCAAAGAAGAAAATTTCGCTGAAAATTGTGATTTCAGATTAGAGACTGCCAACCGAATAGCATCACTTTCTCGTGGTTTTGTTAAATAGTCGTCAAGTTTTTTCAAAAGCATTTGTATGATAGGAATCACAGATGATATGAGTGCCTGAGAGCTGCTCATTTCACGAGTGGCTTCTTCAAACGGTTTCAATACTTCAAGACAGCATTCTATTATTTTCCACTCTTCAGGCAAAATTGATTCAATGTTATTGTCATTGGCATAAAGACTTGATGCATCTTTTTTCTTCAAAAAACGCTCAAACATGTAGAACGTGCTGTTCCAGCGCGTCACACAATCCTGGAATACTTTAAGATGCGGTTGATTAATGCGGTTGATTACTGAATTTTTTCAAGTTGCTTTTGAGCAAAGGTTGAATGGTTAAAATGAGTAGTAATTTTCTTACATTTTTGTTTGACGTCTTCTATGCTTTCCTGCGATCGTAAACCATGCCGAATAACAATTTACAACTTATGAACGGTACAATCTAAATCATTTAGCAATGCTAATCGCATTCCTCTTTTCATGTTAGAGCCTTCATCTCGTATCATGCAATGCACTTTTTCATTTGAAATATTCCATTCAGCAAGCATTGTGTTAAATTTTTCTGCAATGATATCACCAGTATGACGGTCATCAAAAGTCTCGCATTTTAACACAATTGACGATCGTTCAAAGTTTTCTGATACTCCGTGGCAAGTTAGGCTAAGCAAAGAAACACCTGAGCTAGGATCTGACCAAATATCAGTAGTGAACGACATGTAATCATATTCTTCAATTAGTTCTTTAACTTTTCCAGCAAGTTTTATGTATAGCTCATTGCACACGAAATCAGTAAAAAAAATTCGTCCTCTAAAATTATATTTCGGTGCTAACTTATATTATATTTGTTGACTTTATTATTATATTTGTTATATTATATTATATTAACTGTATTATATTTCGGTTCGGTGTATGAGACGGCGAAATCCAAGTCCCTCCACAAAGTTAAAAGGTAAATTTTGAAGCGCTATCATTTCGCCAATGAGTTTGTCAATCTTTTTTGAATTAGGATTGTTAGTATCCCACTTCTTTTCTTTTTGTAGTACTTCTTCTAACGAAAGCTGTTTCTTGGCTTGTTGCAATGGAGTCACAATTGTACCTGTAAAAAAATACAACATAATATACACAAACCATCTACTAAATAAAAAAATAAGTATATGTTACTTATCAAAATTCGATGTAAAAAAAACTAAAAGTAAATATGTAATACGCATTATAATTGAAATTTTCAAAAATAAAAAAGGCCAATGTGGTGTGCGCTTTCAAACAATTAAGTGTTAAAAGGGCTATAATTTGCTAACAATAAAGTTAGAACTGAAACAAGACTTAAGCATTTAATTTTAAACATAATTTGGAACTAACTTTGGATTCTTGTTAAGCTAAAAAAGCTTAAGAAGTGAATATTTTCAATAATACCATTTTTTTATTTTAAATTTAATATAGAAAGTAACATAAAATCATGTGACCAATAACAACAATATATTTTAGTCACACTACAATATAATAAAGTAAGGAAGAATTATAGATATTGGCCCTTTTAGCACCAAGTATAATTATCATGATTTGAAATGAAAACAGTAAATTATTAATGAAATTAAATCAATTTATCTAACCGTAACTAAGTTTGTAAAACATGATTGTAAATCCGATATTCCGATATTTCCGATACATACCTGCTTCATCATTTTTTTTCCTCAATTCCTTTTCTTTATTCGCACTTTGGAATAAACAAAAATCCTCTGGGTGTATTGATTTCAGGTGATTTTTCAAAGAAGTAGTAGTGCGTCCCTTCCGCGAGTAACTTTTATTACATATCTTACACTCCGACTTCTCCGGATCATTTTTGTCTATTGTAAAATAAGTCCAGATACTGCTTTTTATTGGTGGCGACATTTCACTTAATATTTATATCAAAACATTCATTAAACACGCAAAAAACTATGAAGTACACAATAAACACTCACTGTAACTTTAATTTATTGACAATGAGAAAAAACACAACAAACAAAACCTGTAGGATCTTGTTACCAATGTGCGCCTTCCTATTCGTCAGTTACCGAATGAACTTAGCAATTACCAAAACAAACGTTACTAGTTACTTGTTGATGTGAATCTGCATCCGTAAAAACTCCGCATTGATTGATGCGGATGTGAATGCGGATGCAGATGTCTGAATTAATGCGAATATTCCGCATTTGCGGATGCGGATGCGAATATTCGTAACACCCCTAGTACATACACAGAATGCAAGGCGTGGGCGACGTGGGCCACCGCCTACGGCCTCGCGGCCCGAGGGGCCTCACGCCTCGAAAGTTCATGCAGCTTTGATTCATGAATTTGGTTCATGGCTAACCCTGTGGGTCAGCCCTAGAACTTCCCGCTGTGTACGAGGTTTTCAAGCTCGTAAAGAATATTAAAAATATATAAGCAAAAAGCACAACTTGCACTTTGAAAAACATTTTTTGTGTGTTCCTGATTATAATATGTGAAAATGAGAAATACAGTAATTTTTTAAATTACGCCCACATCAAATTTAGGTCTTGCCCCGCCGCTGTACATACACATCAAATCATCAAATTAAAATCATTCAGGTTTTGCAAAAAAACAACACGAGAAATATTAAAAAAGTTACTTATTACGAGTTATCGGACGAGTTCAAGACTTAAATTACGACTATCACATTACAATTACGTAAGTTTATGGACAGAATAGCAATATTCGTACAAATCAGTCGTAAACGACCGATATCTGATTATGTGACATTATCTGAGCAAAAAGACCTTTCTATCTGTCTGTCTGTATGAAATTAAATTGGCTTTGTAAGATTTTTAACTTATAACATCGTTGTTTCAAGATTTTGTTCAAACAGAAACATGCAGTGTAACATCAGATTTTGAAGATAAAGCATTTTTTAAAAGATTGTATTAAACTACATCCGACAATAAAGCTTTTTTCTCAGATAATGCCATTTTATTATTGTTTCATCATCCATTTTCTAAATATGGCACTGAAATAGATACACTTAAGGTCTAATTACGTATATTCGTTAACAATGGCAGTTTTCCCATACAGATAACTAGCTGTCTACTGTACACTAAGTTTATATGATTCACTCAGCAGGTTCACATTGTCAAAAAGACTGCAAATATACCAACAAGTTCGAATGGTTGTAGGAGGAGAGTGCACTCTGCATTCCCACAGCCGCTGGGCGCCACTCGATAGGCCATGGCTCTCTCACAGAAGACTACCTTGAAATGTACTGCATTTCCTACTTTAACGTATTTCTCCAATGTACGTACGTGTTTCAGTAGTGAGTGAGAGCTCATTCCCATCCCATCCCATCTTATCCCTCCCCATTTTCCCAACTCATTCCTTAATTTAGAAAGGTAGGCAGCGCATCCGGGGGCGTGCCAACGTTTGTCATTCTGGACTGATGTATGGGATGATGTCTGCAGTGTGTTTGGCATGTATCGCGGATATCTATGGACGACAGTATCCACTAATCGTCTGTCGCCTTTTTCTATAATAATAAAAAACTTCTGTAATCAGAATTCTTATATAATTATACCTATAATATGTTTTATATAAAATTCGCGCTTCGAGAAATGTCACTTTTGACAATTAGTTAATCAATTTCACAACGACATAACTGCATTAGCTGTTAATTGATTATACAAACTTGGTTATTTTAAATTCGTGATCTCTATGGCGTAAAAATGACAGTGGTTTGGAGGAATCTGTAGTACTCTATGTCCATGTTCCAATAGCATTTGGTCAGTTACCATAGACTTCGTTATTATTCGTTCGTTAAAGACTTATTGTTTAACTTAATTTTGACATATTTTCATCTGCTATTTTATATTCTTGTGTAGCTATTGCATGTAGCTTTTTTGGAAGCATTATCCATTAAAATTATAGAGGATTCCCTCTAACAAATTTTGGAATTACATAATCAAATTCTATCTCCTCGAAATCTCTACAAAAACAAATGTTTTTATAAATTTGAACTAGTGCGGTTCTACTTGTTTCAAAATTAATAGCGTTACCAACGTGACAAATTATAAACGTTTTTCCATTGGCACTTATCTACGGAATAATGTAAATTTAATACTTTTATAAAATATCAAGTTCATTCTGGGTCTGACTACCTATACTCGTAATCAAAGAATCAGCAAACTGAAGTGGCAGTGGGCAGGTCGTATACGCCGCACGACCGACAACTGATGGGGGAGAGGAGTCCTCGGATGGAGACCACGTACCGGGAAACCACGTACAGGTGGACTGACGACTTGAAGAAAGTCGCCGGTAGTGGCTGGATGAGAAGAGCTGAACACCGTGTGCGGTGGTGGGCCTCGCGAGAGATCTGTATCAAGCAGTGGGTCATTTTGATAATGTGGAACTGCTGGATGATTCATATTACAGTCACTACTAAGAAAACAATAGAGAATATTCTTCACTAACCACCTGCTTTAGAAATATTATTAAATTCGCACAAGCGTCTTGTTATTATCTTGTTTTGAAAAATTGTAATATATGAAAATTTGTTTTTAGAATATATTGCCTATGACAGCTCGAAGGAAAACATGCACCAGAGGGCGCTACTACTGAGGTTATCTGTCGACTTTTTGGCGGCAACCCGAGAAGTAAAGTTAGAGTTTCTGTTTGATTATTGTAAAAATTGTGAATTGTGACATTTATGGTCACGGTTGAGTAACACTAGGCACTTTAATGTGTAATAAACGATCACTATTAAACCAGAAAAAGCCTATTACACAATTTTTACAATAATCAAACAAATATCGTCCTCTACACAGTGTCGTCCTCTAGTGAGTTTTGATGTAAGTTTAATATTGGTTATAATCTCTTCGATTAATAAAGGCTTGTGCGAATTAAGCAGCTCATATATACACGTACAGCGTTTAGTGTAAATGCTATTTATTGCCATCATAAAAAATATTTATATGGACAGTATAAGCTACTTTTTTATTGCTGACCGAATCCTACAGAAATAAACAACTACAATCGTTGTAAATTCTACTATTTAAAATTATGATTTTAAAAATTGATATTAATCTACGACATTTAAGTTTCGAAAAATTTTTATATAAAAATATTACGCTAATTTTAAAAATTAATAACATACAGGTCTAAATCTATGGGAAGTTCGATGTTTTTACGTATATTTGTTGACGATTTATCGTTTCATGTTTAAACACATCGTCTGCCAATTTTCTTTATACCAAAAGATAATTTATTGCGTTTCAATAAAGACTAATATTGATTGACAGAAATATGTATAGTATTGCTATATCGAACATTCAAACAAATACGAACAAATTAATTTGCAGTTAATTATCAATTTATTCAATGGGCGGCCAGGTAACGCCGACCGCAAATATAAAATTGTACAACAAACTCGTTATTTCCGTTACAGCAACGAATAAGAACTTCAAAGTCACCGAAATAAATAATTGACGAAACGCAAAGATAAATATGTAATGCGAACGTTTGGTTTGCTCTATAGGAAAATTGACAGATTATTGATAGTTATTCTAATGTTACACTAAAATTGCTTTAATATTGTAAATTATTGCGATGGAACGCTTCCAAATTATTTGTAAATTACAAAGTTTTCAAAATGGACAAATTTGCTTATATCTAATTTTTGAAGATTGCTTATTTTTATACCGTTATACACAAAAGATACAGATAATTCCCCAATTCCTTTTTTTATGAGTATTTATTAGAAATAGTGGGACAAGTATTAAAAATGACACATGTAAACACTAACCGCCATGATTAACCTCGGTCTGTCTCTGTCAGAATTTCTCTGTCCCGTAAACGTAACCGTAAGTTAACATTGTTGTTGCGTTCGAATTATATTTTTCAAATTATGTGCTGAAATGTATAATAAATATTTGCATTTCTTTTGAAAGTTTCATTTATAATAATTTGCTAACACGATATCGAAATACCAAATTGTACGTTGTAATGTCTTTAAATTACGAACTAATTTAAACACAGTGAACGCTAATACAAAGTCATTTTCATTGAAAAACCATAGACTGCCATAAGATTCAAAAGATCGCGGCCCGAGTGGTCTTTGGATTGTACATGGGCGTAGCCACGGTGGGCCAGGTTTGGGGCGATTGCTCCCCCCCCCCCCCCCCGCGCATAGGAAAGAATAAGTAACAGACATATTCTGCATTACGACCTCTATTTAAATGTGTAAAAATCTCCCACCCTGGATAAAATCCCGACTACGCCTTTGGTATTTTAAACAACGTGTCATTAAAATAAAGCGAAAACTGAAAATAAGTTGTTCTATATCGAGAGTAGAATGGATTCTAGCAACTTTTACACTACGAACGTTTTAGACAGAACAACGAAACCTTACACGTTCGTAACTTTTGACGTTCCTTAAAATAATTTCGTTTTTCGCTTAGAACGGTTTTATATATTTTAAATTAGTTGACATGTTTCGGGTTTTGCGTTATTTCTATAGAACAGTTTGTCCGCCATATTGTGTTTATATTATACTCGCGCCCAGGGCCGGCCCTACCATAGGGCGAACGGAGCAGCCGCTCCAGGCGCCAAGACCCAGGGGGCGCCTCAGTCAGTGGTCCTGTGAGGAGTGCAGTGCCAACGAGCATGGCTATTTTCAATCGACAAATTAGACACAGACTTAAGATGTTGTCGAGATCTTCTAAGTTCCATGCTTGCACGCATAACTGGTATGTATTAGGGGCAAGCAAGGGGGAGCCATAATTGGATCTCGCTCCATCCTAAAACTTGCCTCGGGCCGGCACTGCTCGCGCCATTCATGTTGCGTTGGTAAAATACATAATTATATGTCTCCTTGGTAATAATATATGACGTTGGTAAGTTTACAGGACCCTAGGTAAGTGGCTTATCAACATTTCTCAATTATTTCAACAAATCATGGCGCCTCAAACTGAGGCATTATATCTCAGCTAGTTACAGCATTGCCTGTGCAGTACATTTGACCGGCATATTGTGCCTGTATGACATTTACACCGTTAATGTCATGTATTGTATGGTCGGTGAGATAGTGATGTGCATATGGCGCGTTCTGGTCGGGAGGAAGGACTTGGTTGTAGTACAGTTCCTGATGTTGATGATCCATCTCCTGGTTTTCGGGGAGATTTTGGTGGGTTGGTTGGGGTATCTGTAAGTGAAATGGACAGAAGAAATGAGAAATAGTAGATTATTTTATTTGATACACGAAACACGCAGTCATTATGAAATATTACAAAGAAAATAATAAAATAGATGCAAAATAAGAAAAAAACTACCTTAGCATGCAATAAGTCACTCTATATGAAACATCACTATGTAAGTACCGCAGCTTGTGTCGTGGACGCAGCTTATTATTTTATTTATTTAAACTTCATTGCACAATGTTAAGTATAAAGTGCGGTCTCAATACCATAAGGCGATCTCTACCTGTCAACCACCATAGTATAAAGAAAAAGGATCGCAGATGGAGTTTTGAATTAGAAAATAGAAAGCACAAAAAGCACACCTTGTCCAGGAAGATGTCGAAGAGGATTGTCTATGGGCTAAAATAGACTAACTTAATATGGTAAACGCGTTGCTTACCGGCGCCTGGTATTTGCATCGCTTAAAACGTCCATACAGCGAGGAGTACGGCAGGTTGTAATGGATTGCCGCCTGGTTGATCGACATCTGACCCACTCTATAAATAACACGTTTTATCAATTTTTAAATATTATACAAGGGTCGTTTCTGTCGTAACGCCACACGACAGAGACGACGCTCTACAACACCGAAGCTAGCCGATCACAGTCGATGTGCATTACTTTCGGCCGTTTACTGTAAGTAAATTGCGCTTATACTAAAACGAGCAGAAAAACATACTAAATGAGCAGCAAATCATGGTCAATAAAAGAAAACGAACACTTAACTAAAATAAATATTTTTCTATCGATGTGCCAGAGCCCATTCCCATCCTATCCCTCCCCATTTTCCCAACTATTTCTCCAAAGGTAGGCAGCACATCCAGGGGCGTGCCAACGTTTGTCATTTTGGACTACTGTCGGCATGTACCGCGGATGTCTATGGACTACAGTATCCACTTACCATCAGGTGGATTGTATGCTGGTCTGCCGCCTTTGGCCATAAAATTAAAATAAATCATCACAAAGCCCGCGGACTCCTATATCTTTATTCTCACCAGAGAAGCAGAGAGAAGCAAATTGATGGCAGCAAGTTTAAACCTTTAAACTTGCTGCCATCAATTTGCTGCACATTTAGTATTTTCTGCTGCTTATTTAATTATTTCCCCTTATCTTTGCTATAAAACAAAGAGTACTAGGAGATTTTAAAATGGGGTATCGTTTTTTGTTTCATGAAGCCACTGGACTTACTAGTTCACATGCCAGAGTAAAAATCCCGTGTGAGAATTTCGTCTAGTTTAAAACCACGTCAAAGTTAACCCAGTAGATATCTAAAACGTTGTAATTTTTCTTGATGGTCCTAATTTAATTAAAAACGACACCATTAAATCAAAAAAAAACTGTTCCAATTCAAACTTTCTGCTTCTTTATTTTTTTCAAAACAGCGAACTGTCACGGCTTCTCTTCTGTGGTTCAAATTCGTGAATTTAAATTTGGAACAATATGATGGTGAATATGCCAGCTTCAAAACTGCATAAAAACTTTTCTTTCACCTAACATTATTTTTATATTTCAGGTCTTTATGCATAAAAATGCAGGTTGGCTCGATCAAGGTGCGCGGGAGTGTATTATTGTATAATAGACATAAAGGCATAGTGTACCTGACGGCCTCAAGGGCCTCCCCCATGGCGTCTTCGGACCATGGGGTGGGGTTGGAGCGGGACAACTCGATGCCTTCTCGCTTGCATCGCCCGTAGAGTGTACCTGGAATATTTATATATATATTTATTGATATCTTGTTGTCCCACCTGCTCGATCTACGTCGATCGACAACATCGATCAATAAGTAAATGAAATCGACATATTGAATAATAATGGCATGTAATAAATCATAAAAAATCGTATTGAGAATAATAACCACCAAATTAATCGATGTAAAGAAGTCAGTCACTCGACATACATCGACATGTGCTACCATGAAATCGAATAATATTGATCGACGCTCGATAAAGCATTGATTGATGGACACTCGAGGAATGTCTCGCGATCTCTCTCGACGACGATCACGACTATCATACCAATGGATTGATGTCGACGAGATTGATTCGATGTAAATCAAGCAGGTTATCGATGTTATAGGTAATCGATGTTGCACCATCCACTTACCTATAGCAGTTTTCGAGTTATCGGCGATTGAATTTTATACGGCGGCCATATAGAAGTTGGTCATTTGGTCACCGGCTATTTCTTATCATTGGGGCGAGTCGTTGACGCGAAACTGATGATCTTCGATAATTCAAAGTTTTCTGGTAGGTACTCATCAAAACAACCTTTATACGACCCTACATACCCCTTCTCTAAATCCATTCCTATATCTCTAAAGGTAGGCAGCGCATCCGAGGGCGTGCCAACGTTTGTCATTTTGGCATGTATCGCGGATGTCTATGGGCGACAGTATCCACTTACCATCAGGTGGACTGTATGCTCGTCCGCCGCCTTCGTCCATAAATTCGCCTTCTGCCATCCGCTGCAGGATGCCGCTGTACAGTGTACAGTACGGGATATACCTTTGTATATCCCGTAATGCGTGGCGGCTGTGCAGTGTCCTGACGGTAAGGGTGAATGTTCATGCATCGGAGTGTGTGGTGGCGTCAGTACCTGTGGGTATCCCGTACTGCGTGGCGGCGCGTTGCACAGAGCTGGCGCCGCAGCGGATGGCGGCGAGCGCGCGCTGCAAGTCCCCGCGCCGCCACGCCGTCGGCGCCGCGTTGAACGGCGCCGCCAGACGGATGCCCTCGCGCCGTGCGATCTTGTACAGGGTGCTGCTTGGGATGCCTGACGACACACACACCACTACCATGAGAATGAATCAACGGTTTATTTGTTATTTTATAAAGCAACACAGACAACTTTTAAACATTTGATTTGAAGTAACAAAAATAAAAATAATAATTCGCCTATGCTAAAATTTTCATGCATTGACAAAGAGTAACAAATAAAAATATGAAATTATGTGTGTCGCAATAACAAAATGGACGCCTAGCACAGTATATTGTTGCGGGCTGTGGGGCAAGCTGCTGTGCTGATAATCCGCTAGGGCCACCAGTGGCGTGTCTACGGCTGGCACCTTCAGAATACTCTAAACACGGAGATTAAAAAAAATGGGACAAAAACGAAACAGGAAATAGCAGTAAATTTTTAATTTCTAGATAGTACTTTAGTTAGGTAATACTAAATTACGAATACAATTACCACAAGACAAACTTGATACACACAGCGACGCTTTAAATTGTATCTTTGCATTTGTCACAACAATAATCTTTAAAGTAATCTATCTTAGTGGGTATTAGGTAATGTTTACTAGAGCCGGTTTACAAATCATATTTCTATTTTTTCTGAGATTTTTGAATGTTCAACGTCACAGCCGCCCGGAGATATACCATGTTAACCAGTAGCCCGGGCAAGCGTCCACCTAACCCGGAGACTCCGGGTCAAACCCAAAGGGATGGCAACCCTAGACGTACGGACACAGAACCGATAAAACACGAGAGACAAACGCGCATTTTATTATGTGTAATAAATAACGTTGGCTGCTTAAAAGTATTTGTCATAATTAAATACGTATACACACATATAATAGATTATAATTATTATATATGTATTAATTAGCATAATTGTACGAGAATAAATAATAAGTCCGTAAAAGGGAAACTCCCGCGCAACCTTCAAATATTAATGAGGCCGCGGGACGTCTTAGCTGGTTAATTACCGCGAGTCGGCAAACGCCGCGTTCACGAATAAGTAGGTACCTGCTCGTAGATAAGATGTTTTAGGTGCATCGATTTTCACTGTTATTCTAGTTTAACTGAAGTTACTTAATTTCCTACTTTATCGTATTTGCCCAATCTACGTACTTGTTTCGGTGGTGAGTGAGAGCCAGAGGCCATTCCCATCCCATCTTATCTCTCCCCATTTTCCCAACCCTTTCTCCCAATCCATTCCTTAATCTGCGCAGGTAGGCAGAGCATCCGGAGGCGTGCCGACGTTCGTCATTCTGGCATGTATCGCGGGATCCACTCACCATCAGGTGGACTGTATGTGTGGACATCAGGTGGACTGTCACCTGCGACATTTTTCTATAAAAAAAAAATCTATAAAGAAAAAAGTAGCATCTAAACGACTTACCATAAGCCTTGCTGGCTTTATTGGCGGAAATGGCACCGGCCCTTAGAGCTTGTAGAGCTGCCCGCAAATCCGCGTCCGACCACGACTTGGCACCGCCTTCCTTTTTGGGTGTATCTATGCCCAGTCTGTGAGCGCGTTGCCAGAGAGTTGTCGAAGGAATGCCGTACGTTGCTGATGCCTGAAACAAACGTACATATAAAATTAAGTACAATTCTCTGAAGAACTGTTTAATATAATTCCCACCTCGGGTTTCTACAAACGCACCTCCCGTCACAGAAGTGCGGTCCATTCGCATTTCCTCGATACGGAGGTGTCGCGCACTGTTCGGTCCAAAAAATTATTTTATACCGCGGATCCGTAGGCTGTGGAACGAACTGCCTCAAGAGGTCTTCCCATTAAGCTACGATATGGGGTTCTTCAAGAGAGCTGTGAATAGGATTTTGCAAGGTCGGCGGCGCGCCCGCATACCCCCTGGTGTTGCAGGTGTCCATGGGCGGCGGTAACACTTACCATCACGTGGGGCTGCTTGCTCGTCCGCCCACTAGACTATAAAAAAAAAGAGTTAAATAATGCCGCTCGGCCATCTTCGTATTTCCGACCGTCACCGAACGCTGAGAAAGTAAACGCAATGAACTCTGTTTCTTTTTACTATCATTTCGTAGTGTTTGTTCAGAACACGAAGATGCGCTCGTGCCTTATGGAACGGCATGCCGCATAAATTACGATGTTGTGTTCGGGAACCAAACAAAGTATGCAATAGGTATAGCCTGACCAAGAAAATAAAAAACCTCGCCATGATGCGTAAAACTAAGAGAACTAATATCTTCTGCTGACAACACTAACTATGAAGAAAGCAAATGTGGCGCCCCCACAGCAAGTTTTTTATTTTCCTGGTCAGGCTTTATATACTTAGTCTGACCATAAATACTGTTACAATGAAGAAAAATAAATAAATTACATTTGAATTTGGAATTTGTCATTCTCACATGATTTTTCTTATTTTGGCGCCAATCATCATTAATTATGTTGCTAATATTAAAATGGAGTGGGTTGAAAACCGTATTGCTGTAATTGCATTACACAAAGTAGGCATGGAGCCGAATGTTTGTGTACCGGTACATTGTACCGGTATTTGAGAAACTATTGGTAGGTACATTGAAACGTCCTCTGTGTTACGAGAGACGAGAAAATGTTCACCATTGAGGAACATTTTTACAAGCAGAGTGATCGAGTTTATGCTCTTAACTATAGAGAAGCGGCTCAATTGGTCAATAGGGTGCAACGTAGCGACTATCCGGCATTAATGATGGTTTGGTGGGGTGTTAGCTATCAAGGAGTGACTGAACCATATTTTTATGAAAGGGGTAGATATTAAAATGTCGGCTCAAATGTATCAAGATATGATTCTTGAGAAGGTCGTAAAACCCCATAACAACACCCTGTTCCATAACCAAGAATGTTCCTTTCAGCAAGACTCAGCACCGGGTCACAAGGCTCACGACTTTATTAGAGCTGCAGACTGGCCGTCATCTAGTCATGATCTTAATCCGCTAGATTATGATTTATGGTCTGTTTTAGAGAGCATCTAAACGCCATGATAATATTGAACCCCCACAACATTCCATAAGGGTGGCAGTTACCTATTTTCCCATGAAAAGGATGCGTGTTTCAATCGAAGACTGGCCACACTGTTTGAAAGATTGAAAACGGTAAATGATGACCATTTCCAGCAAACGTTGTATTTTTAAAATGCTTACCTATTTATTTCTAAAATAACACAAATTATTCAATAAAATGATAATGTAAAAAAACATCAATGTACTCTTTGTAACAATATTTATGGCTAGACTAGGTGTATAGTATACCTACCTATAGAATTAAATGAATTTAAATGAACTTGAAGGAGTTCATTATAGCGACAATCAACTATGGGTTGCCAGGTTAATTACATCTTCTATATTTTAGGGGATTTATTAAATTTATCTAAATTTATTAAAAAACGTTCGAATAGTCAAAAAATATGTGCAGAGTTGTGTTCTCTCATCACAACATCCAGAGGTTAAACTGTCACTAGACTGACGTTTCAAGATGGCAGCAATTAGTTCCCTTTTTGGCCACGTTAATTAAAAGCTCGTACGAAGTCACGGGCACAGCTAATGATAAATAAACAATCACTCATTCTTTACCTTAGTCAGACTCATGTTGTGTTTCCTGAGCGCTTCGAGAGCGTTGTCCATGTCTTGCTGAGTCCAGCTTTTGGGACTAGTTCGCGGTATGGGCTCGGTGCTGCACGAGTCGCTCGTGTCCTCGCCGCTTAACTGGTGTTGTTCTGACGATAATAATAATAACAATATTATTATCGTCACATTCTATTAAGATTAGATTCTTATTTGAAAGACGAAAGAAAAATTCGTGTATTCAGCGTCAATTACAAAACAGCACAATTTTGTAAGAACGAATTTATATTTTTTTTTATTACTGGCTGTGGCGCCAATGGGCGTCCAGTCGGGGGCGGATTATAGGTTGATGAGGCCTGGGCTATGGTTTGCATCGGAGTCCATTTAAGGAGGAAAAAATTTTTCCTAAGGGTTGTAGTAAACTAGCTCGCCTGCCCTAGACTTGTACGCGTAATCCGCGCTTTTCTCCGGTTATGTAGGTTCGGAGCTTAGGTTCTTAAACTAAGGGAATGGTTCCCCCTCCCCTCATTCCTTTATCCGACCCTGCGTCCAGCTCAGCTTCAACTGGGAGTCTGCAAGGACATACAGCGCTGATTTTGCAGCTGAAACGCGATGATATCTATTATTTCATTTAAGTATGAGATTTATTTAAACCTTGACCTTAATGCCTAGAAAGTTAGCTTCGAGGAGTTTTCAGTAAAGAATACCAGCTAGTGTTCTCTCAAATAATCTCAATTATATTAAACATCAATTAAAAACAAAACTCTAAGTAACAAAATTGACGTTAGTTGAATATTGTCGCACGCGGACATCCGCGATGAATGCCGACATCATACATGTTATATATAAAACACGGTGATATATGTTTCATGGTAATCTTCTATGAGAATGAGAGACTTTATGAGGGAGAGAGTGCACGCTGCAATGTGCACGCCCAACAGCTGCTGGGCGCGCTCGACTGGCCATGTTACCCCTCTCTCACAGAAGACTACCTTGTACTGCAGTTCCCGCTTTATCTTATTTCCCTAATGTACGCACGTGTTTCGGTAGTGAGTGAGAAGTGCCAGAGCCCATTCCCATCCTATCCCTCCCCATTTTCCCAACTCTTTCTCTAAATCCATTCCTATATCTCCAGAGGTAGGCAGTGTATCCGGGGGCGTGCCAACGTTTGTCATTTTGGACTAATATTGGCATGTATCGCGGATGTCAATAGGCGACAGTATCCACTTACCAGCAGGTGGACTGTATGCTCGTCTGCCGCCTTCGTCCATAAAAAAAATACACTTACCGCCTTCAGAAAGTGGTTCATCTTTGACAGCGAGTAAGGGAGTGAAGTCTAAGGAGTCTGGTATTTCACTAGAGTTGAGCATCGTCAAGTGTCTGTCAATGAGTGCAGAGGTCTGCAAACAAGGCAATGATTTTTAATCACTGGCTTATGTAAGGCTCATGTTAATGCAAGTTGAAATATTTTAAATATTACAGAGAAATAGGAATAGAGCATTAGAAGCTTAGTGGTCGCCAGCAGGCGGGTCGCATTGATCGATTTATTTCAGATTGAGATGACGTGTTTGATCATTTGTCCAAACTAACTATGGTTCGCACTATTGGCAATATACTACAAGCTGCGTGACCGCTCGATGCTGTGTGCGAAGCGTCAAATTTGACAGCGCCGCGCACCGCCCGGCCTATGCAAACTTACAGTATTATGTGGTGCCGGTTCAAGAGTCTCCAGTGTGTTACTCGGTGGACTCTCTGTGGGCTCCTGTTTGACACACACCGGAGTAGCCGCTGGCGCTGCTGGTGCCAGTGGTGCCAGCTCTTCCAAACTGTTTGGACCCTATATGAACAGTCCAATAGTATTTATTTATTTAAACTTCACTGCACAATGATATATAAAAAATGATTCTCTACAAGTTAACCACTAGATTATACAGAAAAGGGATCGCAGGTGCAGTTTCAAGTTAGAAAATAATAGAAAGCACAAAAAAATTATCTAATGTAAAATATACATACTCATAATACTCGTATATAAATATATTTTTTTTATATACTAGTGGGCGGACGAGCAAACGGTCCCACGTGATGGTAAGTGTTACCGCCGCCCATGGACACCTGCAACACCAGGGGATAAGCGGGCGCGCCGCCGACCTTGCAAAATCCTATTCACAGCTCTTTTGAAGAACCCCATATCGTAGCTTAATGGAAAGACCTATTGAGACAGTTCGTTCCACAGCCTACGGGTTCGCGGTATAAAATAATTTTTGGACCGAACAGTGCGCGACACGTCCGTATCGAGGAAATGCGGATGTTTTTTTTTCTTAATATAAATATACACAAATATATACATATTATATATAAATGCAAAAATACATACATAATATGATACATTTGATACAACGGTAATGTTCATAGCGTTCATATTGTGGTAAAACAAAGCGGTAAATTATAACTAATGATCACAACCATAAGCTAAACAGTTTTAAACTCAGAGAATAAAAACAACAAAAATTAAAAACTGAATTATTTATTTATCTAATATTATAGGTGCATTAGCGTTTACTCAACGTTGAGCGCTCAGCGGTCGTTTTTACAACACTAAACATTCAGATAATCTCGAATGAAACTATGGAAACTAAACTGTAAAATATACCATGTACGCGTTTCGATGGAAAGTGAGATTTACTAGAGCCCATTTCCCATTCCATTCCATACCAACAAGTAGGAAGTGTGATAGAAAACACTTAAGTGTGAATGGGATAACCCTTAGGACGTTTCTCATTCCATTATATTCGATACTCCGTGAAATCAAATCATGAGCATAAAGGAATAAAGAAACCTCCGTGTCTTTACTTCCATCCATTTCATCACACCAAAGGAAGAATGTGATTATGAAGGTTTCTCATTATACTTCTACAAATCCCAATCCTTAATAATCCACTGTTAAATTTCCAAAGGAAAGCGACGCATCCGGAGGCATGTTAATGGGGAAAATCCTCTCCACTGTCTCTTTAGTCAACTCGTGACCACGGCTGGTATAACGCGTGCCGAAACGTCAAATAGGAATAAAAGGTAAACAAATACCTTTATTATACTCATTCAGACCCCATATAGAATATAAAATGTTATTATTGACTAATGTTGGCATGTATCATAGATGTCCACGGCTGATAGTATCCACTTACCATCAGGGGAACTGTCGGCTCATCAGCCACCTTCTTTCTATAATAGGCAAATTTACCTGTAAATGTAAAAGGTGCACTGGTACATTTTCGAGTGCACGGAACTCTGATTCTGCCTTTACTGAACAGAGTCCTAATGAAGGCAACTGAAAAAAGATTCAAAAATTTAGAAATCGCTATACAATAGGAATGACTTGGAAGCACTGTGTGGGATGCCCCCCGTACCGGTGGACCAACAACTTGAAGAAGTTAACCAGTAGTTGTTGAATGAGAAGAGCCACAGATCATGTGAGCTTTGGGATAGGCCTATATCCAGCAGTGGAGAGACATAAGCTGATGGTATGGTATTATTGTTATGGGTGTAATAAATTATGTGCATTATTTTATTCTTAAGTGTGTTTTGGGTCTACAAGACAAATAAACCAGTTTCTGGACCCAATTTCCGAGTCATATTCCTGACTCGAATAAAAAAATCAGACTTTCCAAAAAAAAAAAGTACCTACTGTGAAAGTGTAATCGTCTTCAATCAAGTCTTTTTTTATATAATTTATTTAGATACTGGCATCGCCATTGTACACGCATAGCAAATAATAAAACAGAATTGTTTTTATCACGTCATTGTCCAGTCCCGTCGAAGTAGGAGTCACTCAGTAAAGTGACAGTAAGTTTACTAAGTACAGAGTTGGATGGACTCATTGGAAGAACACGAAAAATGTAATCTCACGCTTTTATACCATTATCACAAACATAATGCACTATATATAATAACACTAGGCACTTTGAAGTTAAATAAACTATCACTATTAAACCACAAATCCCACAAAAAACATTTTTTACAATAATCAAATAAAAACTCTACTTAACTTTTTGGACTCCCGCGAAAAATCATGTCCATTATGTTCTTAGGCTGGGTTTCAAAACGTGCAATTAATCTGACAATTGACAATTTAATTATGATGCATCCCTTCATCATAACATAACACACAATTTCGTTTTAGCTATCTTCTTAGCACACAAAGAGTCAGCATGAATTAAGTTGTCAAAGAAGTATTTTCACAAGTTTTGGAACGTAGCTTTCGTAACACTACGATGACGTTCGCCGTCATACTCACGCAACAAGTGCGAATATTCACGTTTCGTTTCACACTTGTCACTTAACTTTCAAGTTAGTTGAAATAAACAGAAAATAGTAGTATTTTCCCATATTAATGTAATCGTTTAAAATATATATGTATATACAGGGACATAATATATTAAAGGAATTATTATACATATTTATTATACGTTTTTTAGGATCGTTGCGAAAACCCGTTAAACCAAACGTTCTACAGGGCGAGATGTCTCTTGAGATAAAAATAGTGAAGAGTGAAGAAATTAGCTTCTATGCAGACTGTATATATATATATAAGATGCCCAGAAACATGATTCTGACTGATTCTCTAACGAGAATAGTGTATATATTTGGGCCTTATCTCATCGAGGGCTTTTTGAATGACGTTTGAAACCACATTCTAGGATTTTTAATTCTATGCTGCTTGAAACACGGTTGAATGTTGAAGCTACAATTTGGAAACTGAAATTTCTACATTCATCTCGACGATTCATATATTCCGCGGTTGAAGCTATATAGGTAATCATAGGAAGGACCCTTCCTTTGGACTATGTTTACAGTAACAGACAGGACTTTTCCTAACTGCATAGACCTTTATCGTTAAGCAACACATAATTGAAAGTAGGTAAGTATGAGTTTTTGTAACGAATATTTATCTATTTGAACGGGTATCAACGCGTTTGTTTATTTTATTTTCCTTTATTTCATTTACCTTATTTATTTTACTCGGTGTTTCAGTTGGGTTGCACCAACCATGGTCACGAGCTGACTGAAGAGACGGGTAGTCCACGTCGAGAGTTGCGAACAGTTTCATTAACTACCCGCATTTGCTCTTCATAGTCCGGAAAGTAACGGCGCGGCACACAACACTCACAGTATCAGAAGTAGCGTCAGACGAAAAATCGCGAGGTTTAATATTATCAAAGTTATTAATCACTGGATTCCATGTCGAGGACTCGGAACTCTGGACGTGGACTACCCACCTCTTCGGTCAGCTGGTGATCATGATTGGTGCAACCAAACCGAAACGTTGAGCAAAATAAATAATGTAAATGAAATAAAGTAAAATAAAATAAACATACGCGTAAAGACACGTTTAAGTAGATAAGTAGATAAGTAGATCAAATATGTGTGAAAAACGCGAAAATTACAAATTTTATCTTGTAAAGAAGTTGATAAACAATTTAATCCACTAAAATTAAACTGAGCCAATTCCTCATAATCAACTATTTCCCTTGGGCCGCGAGGTTCGATTGCGTAGTTCAGGTTTTTAAATTCTATTTTGTATTATTTTATCAGTAGAAATAACAAAATTGGTTAATTAAAAGCTCAATTTGAACTGATCACTTACGCGTAATGAAGTAGCGACGTTAGGGAATGTCCAATTATCCACGATTGGATTTAAAAGAAATTTTAAATCCAATTTTAAACAGGTTTAAAAGAAATTATAAAATCAAAAAAGATTATAGATTTTATTAATATTGCATCACATTAAAAATCTTTTGTTCTTTTTGTAAGAAAGTTCTTTCAGTAGTAATGTCGCAGTCAATTACCAAACATCTACATTTAGCAAAATATCCAGTTACTTAAGTGAAAATAACAACGTGTTATTCATTATTGAAAAGTACCTCGAAATTTCCGATCGGTAACGATTTCATGTCCTCTGTTGGACAAGAGCCTCCTCGTCTTCTGCATTATGAATGCTTTGAATTCTGGCTTTGAAACGCCACGCCGGCCAACGGGTTGGCGAGTCCACTCTTTTAGAGGTGGTGTAGTTCCTCAGTACTTGTTGTAGCTGCTGTATTATCCCTTAGTCGTCTTTTACGACACCCACGGGAAGAGATGAAGTAGTGCTATTCTGAAGCCAGTCAACACCACACAGCCGATCGATACCACGCGACACATTTAAATTATACTAGCAAAACCGGGGAGACGTTGTCCAGCCTGTGTATATCTATTTACCTCTGTATATAAAATCACAAATTATTCTGTTTTGCCGTCGATATGATTTTTTGCGATCGGTTGAACGGTATAGAAGTTGATATGCTGCAGCGCCATCTAGTGGCGAGTTACAACAAAGTCGATAGCTCGAAAGTATTTCTCCGTGCTCAAGTACCTATGTATACCAATTTTCATGGCGATCGGTTGAACAGTATAGAAGTTGATGGGGTACAGTGTCATCTAGTGGCGAGTTACAACAAAGTGAATAGCATAAAAACCTCCATGAAAATATACATATACGTGCCACCCTTCATGGTGAGCGGTCAAATGGTATCGAAGTCTATTAATCTCAGATATACCAACATCCATTTTTATATATTTATATATATAGAATTGGAATTTAGGTATGCTGTATATGATATCTTAATCAGATCAGCACCCAAATTCAGAACCATTTTATCATTTCAATTTTTTTTTTTCCGCAAAGAACAGGTAAAATATATTGACACTACTGAAAAAAAATGTGATTACTAACACTATATTTTAATCCGTATTGACGTCAGGAAATTAGTAAAATGCTAAATGATTCTTAAAATAAGGACAAAAATTTACCTTATTCGATAAATATCCGAGGGCAAATTGTGAATTGCTGTCATCGTCGTCCGAAGGCGGTTCGCATTTTACTTGAGGCAGTCCGTGGCCGGGCATTTCCTAAAGAAAACCAGTTTATAAAATCCTTAGATTTTAACTTAAACAATAGAGTTCAAAAAACGATAGGAACGGTCGTAGCAAGAGTTATGCGAAGAAAAAAATTTAAGAAAAGATGAATTCAAGCCGTACCTACAAATAAGTAAGTATACTATGTTATATTTTCTTCTCTACGAGAGCGATGTTTGTCTGTCTGTTTATTCCGACTATTCTCAAGAACTTATTATAGTATTAATTTCAAATCATTTATTTTTTATATAATATAAAAATCAGTATACCAGCTAGATCTTGGGCAATAAATGGGGAAACAACAACGTCATGCCCCATATTTCTCTCTATCCTATAAATCGAACTGTCTGCAAAAAGTTTACGTAGGCAATTAGAGAAAAGGAAGCGAACTTTATTGAATTTTTCTCCATTGGTGCACAAATGAGGAGTACGAAGGACCAAGTTAATTCCCTCCCTTTCTATCTCCCACAAGGCAGACGCGCTTGTTATTTTTGTTTCCGGATAAATGCCAGACTAAAGAAAAAAACTACGCGCACTCTAGCTCGTTATAGGACGTTAAAAGTTTTGTACTCTGATTAAAATCCCGCAAATCAAATTCAAAACTTTATCGCTGTTTAGAAAATTTGTAAGCATTCTGGATAAATAACTTTAAGGATTCGACGTTAGCGTAGATATTCCCGCGCTATCACCTGTCGGAGTTGGTGACGAATAGTGAATGTAAAGTTTCGTGCATAACCCTCTCACGGTGTTCATATCATTCTATCCGCCGCTCCATTCGAGGATGTGTACGTCTGCGCGACCCCTTAACTCCGCGAGATACGAAAACACGTTCACTTTCACCGTCTTCCTGAATACAGCGAAGGACGGTGTAAAACGGAGGCGATAAACGCGAGGGAAACGGAACCGACGAAGACGTGGGCGCGAAATTCACTCAACTTACCTAGTCGGTCAGCGGAGGCCGCCGCCAGCACTCGCCCGCGCCACACATGCACCGCGCACTCGGACACCGCGCGATAATACCCGCCGCTGCACGGTGACCTTCGGGAAACGATGAGATGTCGCAAATGAAAGTGAATTCGGCACACACCCGGCCGAGTCTGCGTCGCTGCGTGGCGCATGTTTAGGAGGTGCAGGGCGGGCGCGTGCTGATTTTTTTCCGCGCCGAAGAAATAAAAACAAACGCCTTTTTGTCGGAAACCGGCCGCCGAGCCGCGCTCCATAGGTCGGTCCCCCTCGTGCCACAGTCCTGAATGAGAAATGGTAAATTAGCTAAAACAAGTTTGCGACGCATGTCTTGGCGTTGAGCAGACATATAGTTTCGTACAAAGTTTAAGTGTTTAGGAACCGCCGAAAAAAAATCACGGAATTAGTCGTTTGGGGTGGAGGGTAGATGCACTATAGCACGTGTAGGTATGCAGGGAGGCAGGGGGGTGGGTCTCACCAGCGCCCGACCAGTCGGCGCCCCGCACGGCGCCTTCTCTCTCCGCTCCGATTGATTTTTATTACAAGAATTTCGCTCGTGGTTTTTTTGTTTCTCGCACACCGAGAGCCCGACGACGCACACAAACGAGATTCGTATAATTCGTTTGTACGGACTTACTAATGCTATTGATTTTTATAACGAAGCTACAGTATTTGCGAGAGAAAAGAAGGAAGCTTTGTTTTTTTTAAGAAAGTACGCTTAACAAAATTAGTTTTGAATTAAAAACTTGTCTATTAATAACGGCGCTTTGATTAGATTTACTGAATAGTTTCAAAAGTACCGGTATCTAAAAACACTTAAGGAGAGTTTATACCTTAAAATATATATGTATTTTATACTTTGACGTATAACGCTAAACCCTACTCTAGATTCAATGGTGAAATCGCGTAGGTAGTGACGTGAGTGATGATCATAAGTATAAATGATATAAAAAATATAAAAATAAAATATATTTGTTTATATAATTGTTTATATACCAAAATTGTTTTATAATTAAGTAGGTACATTAGGTGCTGCCCGCGACCTGTAATTATTAAAAACTGTCCTATATCTTAATGCGCTCCATGAACTAGATACACATACTCTTTTGCCAAAGGTAGCGATTTGTTGATTTATTGCCGAATTATTATGTAACAAACACACAAATCAACATTCGCGTGTAAGAATTAAGGATAATATGGGGCTATATTTCAAAAGCAAATAATTTCACCAGTACAAACAATAATGGATAATATTTTGTTCTAAACATTTCAGTTTTTTAGGTCGAATGTAACCCCTGTTATTATTTTGTTATCTGTTTCCATGTAAAACCGACAAATAGACACATCAAAAGTTTTCTATTAGACGTTTACATTTCAGATACTTATTTTTATGTTTTAATTACTGCTACGTAGCATTTCTATATTACGTGTTCAGATCTTTAAGTAAGTAAAGTAGAGGTTCCATCACGATATAAACACATCCATAATTTAACATAATAATAACTACTTTTATAGTTTAACCGTAGCATGTGATATTATGCGATAGTAATAGTGATAGCGGTGATAGCCTAGGGGTATCTATTTTCGTTTCTCGTTCGTGAGGCCGTAAGTTTAAACCTCGTCCCGTACCACTGAGTTTCTACATAAGTACAGATTCTTAAATTATCACTGGCTCACATTAGTGAGGTGCATCCACATTTCCTCGATGAGAAGATATCGCGCATGGACCGCACCTTCAACTAAGGCTGCTTAAGAAGATTTTCCCACTACATGAAACAAAAATATCGTGAAGATTACTCACAATTATTCAAGTAAAAAAATGTAAAAAAAAAACATGTAAATACATGTAAAAACATGTAGGTATGTAATGTAAAAAAACAAAATGTTCACAAATAAGTTGATCTTATGTAGCTAAAAGAACATTTTGACAACATTGGAACACTTAATTCACTGCAACATGAACATAACACAAAGACGAAGGCCAAGAAAACGTATTTATTCCCAAATACAACTAATTATTATGTTAGTCGTGCAAGCAACTATAAAATTCCCTATACACTAAATTTTATATCAACTGAAATAAGAAAAAAAACTAGCAATTAATAACATTAAATCAAGATTAAAACGGTACTTACTATATGACAATTTGAAATTACAAATAGGATAAGGATCGTCAGCAAAAAGATTTTTTTCTTCTCTTCGCTATAACTATTTAAATAAGTACCTACACAAATAAAAATAGAGAAAAGGAATAATCTTACGGTGTAAAAGGCGACCAGTGTGTATGCGCAATATTACAACCGGATTTTTGTACCTGTGAGTGGAGTGGCAAGAATTGTGACTGCGACGCTAGCCGTCAAAATGGATATTCAATATTTATAATAACTATTTAGCGAATAGAGCCAATGTACAGTACCAAGATAAACTATAATATTTAGTTTGATGGCGCGAAGCAACCGATATATTTATGTTAAGGTCTGTTAACGTTGCAATAAATAAATAAAAAATCATTCAATTTAAATTTAGTTTCAATTTATCCGATAGATTCTACCAGTTTTCATGTTTCATTCACAAAGTACCAATTTAGTAAAGTACAAAGTTTAGTAAAGAAAAATTCTTAAAAGAGCCTGGCTCCAAAACTAGGATACCCCGTCTGTACTATGAGTCGCCAAGCATTTTAATTTATTTTCAGAAAGGACTCAGTACTCAAATAAAAAATTTTAACTCTAGATTTTTTTAAACACTAGCCTAGGATGGCCTTGTTAAAATAACATTAACATTGCGCGGGGAAAATCTCAGACCTACAAATTTCTTCGTTACAAAAGACTAGGTATGTACAAATACTAGACATATAATCTGTGCTTATAACATCACTCCATCAAAAACGTAGCAAGCAGCATTCTTGTATGTTTCAGTAGCTCCTTATGTGGAGCGTGAGAGAAGTTTTACTTGTTACCGCTATTCTCCAAAAGAGGGCACTTATTGCCAAATGAAATCTTTATAGGTGTCCTATATCTGTTTATTTTATTTTATTAATTTCATTTCCTTCCAATTTTATTGCAACATCAATATACAACTTATGTATTTAATTACAAAACTATTAATTGAATTATAATTTCGCAAGGTATAATTTGAAGTTGCAACACGCGATGTTCTATCATATGTAGGTCAAGGGCAAGCGCATTCATTCAATAGATTTCGAAATATTATAAAGAATTTAATAGTAAAAACAGAAAATTATTAAAGAAGAAAAAAGGTTTATTTATAATTTAGAATAATTGTCGAGTTACTGAATGCTTTTATAAGCTTTCTATTTTTTTTCAAATGGCAACACTCATCTAGAGCTTATTTTGGGTCACTGCGTCGCTTCCAACTTGTACCTACTTCGTTTCATTTTGTAGAGGTGCCTTTCTCTAAACTTGCAACATACTATAATAGTTTAATACGTGTTTTCAATAAAGAAAGCTGGCGGGTGTGCAAATGTGATAAATTATACGCGACAGTGTTTTATTAGTTCATAAACTAAGCAATTCGTGTAAAAACCGAATAAAATAGTTAATGAAATAGTCAAGGTAAGTGTTTGATGTGTCTCAATGCTAACGAACGTGACAAACGCTTACTTACTGCTGTGAGTTTTCATCTTGAAAATTTCCACTCTTGAACTTTCAAAGTAAAGTTTCTCAGAAGTTTCTTTGCCAACTTTAAACTTTTCCGAAGTTCAGCGGACCGCTGCGCGGCGACGAACTTGAAATGTGTTAAATGTGTCGAGAAAAGTTTGCCCAGAAAATAGTAAAACTTAGAATTTTCGTCGCCATTTTATTTTTTGTCGTGCTGGAAAAGCGGCCATTTTCTTTGTGCCGCGTCGCTTACGACGAGTCGTTATGTGGTCCCTAAAGTTAATTTAGTTAAGTTGGGGCGTGATCTCATCGCGGGAACAGTCTTCGTGAGATAATTAGCCGTGTGCAGTGAGAATCGCGTTAAACAAAGGGATGTTTATGTAGAAGCAGTGTTACAATTTGAATTTCCCAATGCCCTAATTTATTGCGTGGTTAATGAACGCAGTGTTGATACCGTGATTCCAACACTAGTTATTTTGGCATAGGGCTAAGGGCGCGACGAGTGGCGAGACAGCATCATGGACGACGACCAGCAGTTCTGTCTGCGATGGAACAACCACCAGTCTACCTTGGTGTCTGTATTCGACACGCTCCTGGAGAAGGGAATCCACGTGGATTGCACTCTTGCAGCAGAAGGGCAGACGTTGAGGGCTCACAAAGTCGTTCTATCAGCGTGCAGTCCCTATTTCGAGGTTGGTACCACTATGATGCGCTCGCGTAATGTAGGTCAATTACTTCTCGTGTTAAGTTACTCTCAAGCCAGCAGTTTTGCTCTAATAAACATTCCAGTTGTTAGCTTTCATGTAGCAATTGGTTTAGATTGATGCATAGATGAGTTGGCAACAGAAAGTTGTAGCTACTACTTTTCCTAGTAACATGCATTAGCATTACCCAATGTTATATTACATGTAATTGACTAATGACAAGTGACTTTTGAGTTTAGAATGTCATTTACAAATATTTTAATTTAAATCTTTTAATGTTTTACCTATAAGTAAAACTTATAGGTATATAATATCTATACATATAATAAAATTGTAACACGCCAATGTCTGTACATTATAAATATTGAAAAAAAAAAATAATATGGGGGGGGGGGGGGGTCTTTATTAAAGCAACAGAAGCCAATACAACAGTTTTTAGAAATTTTGTCTGTCTGTCTGTACACGCATCACGCAAAAACTACTGCATGGAATTGAATGCAGTTTTCACCAATGTAATGCTAGAGGTCTAACTTAAAATATAGGCTCCATTTTACTGCAGGAAAATATCTTATTTCGATTGTTTTAAATTTAATAAACCGAAGCCAAGTGAGGGCGGGTCGCTAGTATGAAATAAAACTAAACATAACCTTTTAAACATGACTTAATAGAGGGCATTAAGATCCCTTATTGACTTTGATTAAGATTTTTTTTAACTTAAAACTTCAGTTTCAAGTTTCTGTCTAAACTTGCTCTTATACCTGATATTTAAGATGAATCAATAAAAATATATTTTAAATGTTTACTGAAATCTCAGATTATGTTGCATTTAATCTCAACAAATCATTCTGCTATCAACAATGAGTGAGGCATTGTTGTGCTTGACTTATTTATAAATCATTTGGATCAGTAAATTTACTATCAATGGATTGCAATTTACAAACAATAAATAAATAAAACACCAGACAATCAGTGGCACAGCCCTGTCTAATACTGCTGTAATACTGTAATATCTAATACTGTAATAAGAAAAAGACAACCACTCTGCAACAAACTAAAAAGAAAAAAATGACTTAAACATTTGCATGTCTAACTGGAAATTATTGACTTACCTTTCTTAAATAAATTATACAATGGGTATTTAGACTGTCCTGATCTACTCGTTAATCTGATAATTAATGCTCCAAGCCTCCTTCCCAGACCAAAAAGTTCAATTTGTTCTATATTCCAAACTCGAGAACCAACTTAGGTTCTTATATGGCCATGCACAGGATCTGTAGACAATTATTATAATTCCTTATTTAAGAGTACTGATTTGAATGTCTTCACTTCAAACAAACAAATTTAATGTATACAATTACATAAAGTAATTTTGCTTTTAGTCTTGTAGGAAATTTGTACGCTTTTGTTGTCGTTTTAGTTGTATTAAAAGTATTAGTTGCATAAAGTATGGACAAAATCCCAGCAAGTATAAATAGCAAATAGCTAGGTTATAAATGTACCAAATAGTCCCCTAGAATGTGTACTTTATGGCTATATAGTGCTGTTATGTGAGTGGCTGGAGTTTTTTGTGATATGGATTTATTTATATGTGCTTTCCACACTAGAGTTCATTACTGTTCTTGCTGTTTTCAGGAAATATTATTTATAAATTATTGTCCAAAACATTGTTTTTATGCTTTTTCAATTACTGTAAATGTTAGTAAAGTTTTGAATTTTTTATTTAACTTAAGATAATGATCTATCTTAACAGTGTTGAGGAATGCCACAGGTTGGGCATTTTCATCTTCATGTCGAGCACACCTTAAATAATATATAATGCTCATTATATGTGCACAACTGCCCAATGTGCTGCACCCATATATTGAAGAACAATATGTTTCCCAAAATCACCTTTCATTCATTTAAATGGATAGTAAACTACTAAAAACAAAATAGGGCTTAGTTTTTACAGTGTAACTTAATAATATACAAATTTATAGTTTTTATAAATAGATATGTTTAAATTTGGGATTCAGAAATTGTGTAAACATAACCAATGGTGAAAGTTGTTTATTTTTTTTAATAACTCATGAAAAGCAGTTTTTAGGGAAATTATCACTCAATGAACACTAAAGGTAAACTTTGGTTATAATCATTTTTTGAAAAGAAACTGATCATTTGTGTCATGTTTAATAGCGTATAGGGTCCCCATCGGCTCCATATGCATTCTCTGAGCCTGTCTGGTACACTTTCAATCAGATGGCTAACATTTTCATCAGGTATTTGCTCCCAATAGACTTTTAAAGAGTGTTTATGAGCTCTTGTTGACTGTTGGACTCTGCTGTAATTTTCTTTGAGGCTTCTTTTCAATTGTTCCCATAAATGTTCGATGGGACTAAGGTCTGGACTCATGGCTGTACATGGCAAAACTGTAATATTGTTATCAGAGTGTGCTTGCTCTTTGTGTGGAACGGGCCATATGCATGCGAGCATTATCTTACATAAAAACAAAAAACATTGCCCACTCTTTGTGAAAATGGCATCACATGAGGTTGTATTACTCCCTCAACATAACTAGCACCGTTACGGTACCTACATCCAGAATTCCCAGTTCTGTTTTGCTTATCAAGCTTATTCCACCCCATACCATCACATTTGGTCCCCCAAAACGGTCTGTTCTGTGTTCTGTGGATGCAGTACAAGTTACAGTACAATCCTGACGTGCATTTAGCCTGATGTACCGGTCCTCCTCTGTTGTGGCACAAACTCTTCCCGATCCTCGTCTTCTAGCCACACTACCTGTCTCCTGGTAGCGTTCAAAATAATCAGGACTTGTACCAAAACTAAATAGAACAGCTATACAAAATTACTTTCAACACAGAATGCTTACAAACAAGGAGATTGGGAACACAAGTGATTAAAAATTAGTGCATAAGGGTAATTTCAAGCACCTCCGTTTTTCTGTCTACCCACAGTTATTTATTGTAATATACCCCGGATTTCTAAATAATTTGATTTAATATATGCTGCTATTTCGTAACATTGAACTACACATTTTAAGTTAACTTTTGGAATCTATTTGGTTTCTGTACTCACGGGGTCAAATGTGCCCAAACTTCTTTTTCATTTATTCCTGTTATAATCTCTCCTGAGAGGACACTTTCTTGTTTATATATTTCTTAGTTTTAACTGATTTGCTTGTGTGTACCTCTCATTTGAGATCCTTTTTTAAAAAAAATATAGAAATGAACCCAAGATCTTTTGCACAGCTGATAGTAGTGGAACTACCATTTGGGCTAATTGGTTATCAAATAATAAACACTATTAACAATCCTAAGAATCTAGGAAACAGTAAATGTTATATTTTAGAATTATAATTAAGAATAATTGTTATAGTGGATTTAGTAAAAGTGGTTATCACATAGTTATTAACCTCTTCAAGATACCTTACTCTATAGGCTGAAGTGTATTTTTGCTTTTTAATGTTATTATTATTAGTTATTTAATATATATATTAAGAATAGGAATACCTTTTTTTCATTCATTTTAAAAATACAAATTTATTCATTGTAAAAAACCTGTGACTCATGTGGAAGCTCCATAATTTTAGCCAATATATAAAAAATTAGGTAGATTAGGTTTATAAAGAGTTGACTATTAGGAGTTGAGCCATAAATGAAACACCTCACTAGTTCCTTTTCTTTTTCTTTTATTGTAATGGTTTGTTTTTATAATAATATAATTTATTTGAGACATTGACTGTATAGATTCAATTTTGCCTTGTGTGATGCCACCTTGATACCATTAACAACAAACAAATTCACCTGACTATCTTTGGTTTAGTTTAGGTTTATCCCAGACACATTTGGGAATGATTTCAATATCAACTTATCCCACTGCAGAGCACAAACCTCCCTTAATAAATCACTAAAAGGTCTCTGGCTATAATCCATTATGTGCACTCAGTGTGGATTGATGGGAACCATACCATCAAACTATATCTCCACACATGATCTTCATCCAGCTACCATTGAGGAACTTCTTCAAATGATCAATTCCTTTACCCAGAGGGTGTTCCACACTACAAGCTCTTCTCATAAGTGTCGAAAAAGGCGACTAAGGGATAACAAAGGTTATCACACTCAACTGCTACCAGAAGTCCCTAGGAACTATACCACTTTTAAAATAGTGGACTCGTCAACCTGCTTGGTGCTTGTGGCATTTTAAGGCCATTATTATTATCCCTCATACACAAGACAATGTGCATTAAGAAGCCCATGTCTAGCAGTGGAGAAAGAAAAAGGGCCAATTTTTTTTTATTGCCACTAGCATGCTGATTTTATGATTTGGGACCAATAAACATTAACACAACAATTTTTTCCAGAACGTATTGGCCCAGCAATATGACAAACATCCTATAATAATACTAAAAGATGTGAAATACGCGGAGCTTAGAGCTATGATGGACTATATGTACCGTGGGGAGGTGAACATATCACAGGACCAGCTGGCTGCTCTGCTAAAGGCAGCGGAGTCCCTGCAAATCAAAGGGCTATCGGATAATAAGCCCTCGAGGCCGCCGTCGCGCCCCGCACAAGTTGCCCCTGCACACCCGCCTCGCCCACCATCACCACCACCACAGGTCAGTTACCACTTTATACATTTTTGTAGTACATTCTGCTAGTTGGCGGGACGGGGAGGGTACACGCTGAAATCCAACAGCTGCTGGGCGTGCTCGACTGGCCACGTTACCCCTCTCACAGAAGACTACCTTGAAATGTACTGCATTTCCCACTTTATGCTAAGCTAAGCTCCCAATGCTGTTCTTCTGCAATTTTATGACTGCTTATGTGTCAATATCAGGGGCCTTACCACCATTCCTTATAGCAGTCTTATTTTAACCTTACTTCTCAATTTCGTACCACGGCGGCCTTAATAAGCTTATTTTATTAATGTTTTAATAAGAAGTCTTGGTGACGTCAACACAATTCGATAGCTTACTGTAGTGCAAATCGGAACGTTGTATGAAAGAAATGGCATTATACAGTTCATGTAGCGTTGTCTCGTATTGTTTTTTAGCAGGGAATAGACAAATAATTAAAATAATTCGTTCTTTCGCAGCACTAAGCATTAATGTTTTGGTGGAGGTCGTGGTACGAATATGAGTATTGTTGTTTTAAGCCTGAAACAAAACGTTCCTGCAACAATATTGTTTTGTAAAAGATGGTGGTAGGTCCCCATGATTAGTAAAAATCCGATATTTATAATGAACATCATATTTGATATATCTGTATCTGATATATATCATGTATATAAAAAAGACGCGAATTTCATTCTGTAAGTCTTTTTAATGTGTCAAAATTGTTAAATGACACTGAGTTTGATTAATAGACTTATTTCTTATGAACTTTTCCGACTACCTTCATTATATGCATTAAGGTTAGTTAGTGATGGTGTATAATGTACACATACTGTAAATCATCCATAAAAATAAATAAATAACAGACCACGGTCTCCTCCACTGGAAAATATTTGACAACTAGAGAAGAGAAAATAAAACTGATAAAATAAATTAAAAAGAATTTCTGAAATTCTTTGGAACAAGATATGATCTTGATTGAGAATATTTGACCATTCCTTATCTTTATCATTCCTGCATGGATGTAATGACACTACTGTGTTAGTAACTTCAGTAATTTAGTGCCTTTCTAACTGACTTCCAATCACCATAACCTCATTCTAGATATTTTGATTTCAGAGATCAGTATCTAATATCTAAAATTACTTATTATCATTATTTAAAAAAAATATCCGGTTCTGGTTACAAAGTATAATAGTTAGGGAGCTGGTGGCCGAAATTCTTAAATGATTTGCTCTTGTGCCACATGTGGATAATAGTACAAATATATTTATAAGAAACATTAGACCATGTTTGAAAATGTAAAAAAGGAGTCTATAAATCATTTGCTTGCAGCTTGCATTTGTTTTAACACCTATTTCTTAGTCTAACATTGATATAAATTCAATTGCCAGACTTTATGTAAATTTAGATTTTATGTAAATTTTAATAATTTGCTCGTCAATCAAATTTATATGAAAATAATAATTATTAGTATAAAAAGCAAGAAAAATGTTTGGCACCTTCATACTGCTGCATTTAGGTAAGCAAAAAAATTAAAATTGCAAAAATAATGAAGTACTAAATTATTTGCTCGCATCTGGCGTTTGGCAAAATAATTCTATTGTATGTAAACACTATAAATATATTTTTAAAGCCATACGTTTTAGTAATTATTTTGTTGATAAATACATTGTGTAACAATTTTTATTTTGCATATTTATATAATAGGTAACAAGTGTTTATTTAATAGATCATATTCGATTTAATGATATCATATGATCATATAGATCAAATTAATTCCTTAATCTCCAAAACTAGACAGTGCTTCATTCTAGATTAGATTCTAGCACTCATTATGGACAGGGATGTGCGGAGATTTCTAACTCTAAAGAGCTATTTCCACTTACCACCAGGTAGACTGCTCGTCTGACACCATTCCATAAAAATAAAAAATCCCGTAATAATCCCTTGGAAACCGAATGAGTGCCAACCACAAAGTTGACACACAATACTTTTCCCTTTGACAGCTACAACAAAACGCAGAGGGAGATCTCGTCCTTGACCAATAAAAGTTAAATTGTGGGTTTACAACTTCCTCACAACTAACTCCATTGATTTCATATTGACATTTTATGTCCCAGTTCTGCATAAACTACGTGTACGTAACAAGCTAAAGTATATTCTTAGATTTTATGAGACAATTATTTCCAGTGTGGAATCAATGTTATCAATGCTCGAGTACCTAATAATAGAGACAGTTTGTTTTTATGTAAGAGGTAAACTAAAAAAGGATTTTGAAAATTCTTTCACTAAAACTGAGGCTAGATTATACAGCGAATTGCGAAACGAAATTTAACTGTAGTGATCAAACCCATAGAATTTTATTGAGTTGGCTACATACACGTCTTTGACGAGTGATGTTTAAATTATCGTTGCGTTGACTACATTATCGTGGAAGACGTATACGAAGTGATTAATTGATTAATATAAATACCTATAGAGATGGCTATATTACACGCGCGAAAAGACCATGATGTTCATTGTAATCGCGATTTTTAGGAACAAGTATTTAAAACACAGGTTCTATGACTTGGTGTAATGTAACCACTTTGCTGTTACTTTTTCACTGTATAACGTAACCGCAAATTATTAAAGTGACTTCACTCTTCACACTTGCCAACGTTTTGAATAGGATTTCTTGCCACTGTATAATGTAGCGACAAAGTATTAAATTGATTGAGTTTTCTCTTCTCGTCACTTTGCAATTTGTTGTATAAGTGTAGCCTCACCCTTAGAAAGCAAAACTAATGTAGATCGACATTACCTATGTTTGAGTTCCCCGAGAAGGGAAGTGGTGACTTCGGTATAAAACTGAATCAAAAGTAAATCCAAACTAGATTTGCATATTATTATGAAACATCAAGATTATAATCATCTTGACAGCTGCCAAGTTAAAACATCGAAATTGGTAATTTGTTCCTTTACAAGATAACTACATATTTTTTTGCATTAAATTTTCATTTACGATATCTGAGAACCCAGATGAAAAACGATTTCTATAAAAGAAATGCAGAAAACAGTATGTAAAAATATTTTTTTTTTATTTCGATACTGCACTTAGCCCATATATCTGATATTAATACTGCCCTCCTTAATAATTAATACTTAAGAAAAATAGGCATTATTAATTAAACCAAAAGTAACATTATATTCAAAACTTCAAATTTCTAACTTGATTGATTTGGTACCGTTGTCTCTACCGACAGTTCACGTTGACCGCGACAACTATTTCAACAACAGATGGCAATGGGGACAACAAGGGGTGTCCCCATTGCCATCAGTGGGAACAAATATTTTGAGTTCTAATTTCCGTTGCTCCCACTGCAGATGTTAAGAAATATCCTAAGTAAAGCCTTAATAAAAAAAAAATTTAGACTAGTAATAATAAAAACTAGCCCTAAAAACTAAATAAAAAGCCAGTCCAAATTTAATTGATTTTTTATTCTGGCTTTAGGGTGTTTTATAATTGTAGTGTGAACCACGAATCTCACAGAAGACTACCTTGAAATGTACCGCATTTCCCATTTTATCGTATTTCCCTAATGTACGTACGTGTTTCGGTAGTAAGTGAGATGTGCCAGAGCCCATTCCAATCCCATCCTATCCCTCCCTATTTTCTCAACCCTTTCTCCAAATCCATTCCTATATCTCCAAAGGTAGGCAGTGCATCCGGGGGCGTGCCAACGTTTCTCATTTTGGACTAATGTTGGCATGTATAGCGGATGTCTATGGGCGACAGTATCCACTTACCATCAGGTGGACTGTATACTCGTCTGCCGCCTTCGTACATAAAAAAAAAATCAAAACTAATTTCTGTTATCCCCACCGATGTCAGTGGTATGTCATTTAACGGTGATAATTTCGTCTACAATGTCCGTTCCCAATTTTTTTTGGATTTTTCTCGAATACCTTTTTTCTAAGGAGGCAGAATAGAAAGCTAAACTGAATGAATATTTTAAATGAAGAAATGAATAATGAATTTTAAATGAATATTTCTGTTGTCAACTAGCCCCGAGACGGTAGCGTGGACAGTCGCGAGGGCTCCATAAGTCCTACCCGACGCCGGAAGAAACCGCGTCGCTTATCCACCGAGGGGGGCGCAGTACCCCCTGCGGACGCGGCTCAGGGGAATGGGGAAGAAGTGCCCCCGCTCAAGGAAGAAGCGCCCCGGGATGGGGTAGAGGACCTTACTCTAGATGAGGAGGCAGAGGAACAGCCTCCGATCGCGCACAACGATGTCGTACGCAGTAAGTTTTTTATTTAATCTTTGCTTGTGGCTAACTACTTCCCATTGAATTTGATATTTCGACGATTTAATTAATGCATTTTATTTTATTTTAAGCTCCGCTATTTCGTCCCTTGGGACCTGTGGAAATAGCCATTTGTTTTAAGAGTTATGAATTTGTTAGTCTATGTATGTGGTGTATATCTACGATCAAGTACAATCCGACGACCTATTGTACAGTAATCCCTCAGGTGGCTATTTCTTTATTGATTTAATGATCGAAATTCTTCTTGGTCGTGGCGTGCGCTTTATGCGCTACAACTCATGGACATCTGCAATACATGCCGACAACAATACAGAATGACAAACATTGCCACGTCCCCGAATGTTAATGAGGCTAAAGTTAAGCAGTGGTCTAACTTTGGAAATGTAGAAGATAATTGGGAAAAAGGATTGAGAAGGGTTTGGAGGAGTTTTTTTTATTGCACTTTCCGTTTATCCTTGGGAGAGGATGGAGAAAATTTACACCAGCAATGAGTTCTCCATATATGAGGCACCCATCTAATAGGAAATAGCATAGGCTGATATTGATGTTTAACTGTTTATCAGTGTTAGAACTATGAGGGTGAATCAAAAAGTTCTTCATTAAAACAGATAAATTCAAATAAAAACATTTTCCTTCTCTACGCAATCTTCTCATAACTCTACACATTTAGTATAACGTTTTTCAAATTTCTTTTATCTTTCCGAAAAAAAATATTCTCTTGTCTCAAAATCGGCGAACTTCTTCAAGTCGTCGATCCACCCAGCCGAATAGTATTTATTTAATAGGTCACCAGCGACGTAAACACTGATTAAAATAATATAAAAGTTACAAATCCTATTGGAATTTTGTATTCCAAATCGGGTCTGATATCGTATAATAAAGGTATTTGTTTACCTTTTATTCCTACTCGACGTTTCACCACGGGTTACATCAGCCGTGGTCACGAATTGACTGACGAGGCGGGAGCTGCGATCAGTTTTATTAACTACCCACATTTAATTTTGATCTTCACATTCGGAAATACTGTGACACACTACACTACATTGTACGCGGACGTATTCGACGGTAAATCGCAAGGTTTAAATTTGTTAATTACTGTATTCCACGTCGACTACAATTTATATCCAACTTCCCGATCGGAATTTTTATATTTCTTAATTTCAATCACTTCACGTACCATCCTGGGATAATAGTGACATTAATTGGAGAGGATTTTACGAGTGCACAGTTAACAGTTCTATCCAGCGATAAATTCCAGCGTTGAGAATGTTTTCAGCTATTTCTGAAAATTATTGATTTACTATTGCTATTGCTGATTTACTATTGATTTTTATATTCAATATTATATAATGTGTACAAAACGCGGAAGCGGAAGTCTTATTGAGATGTACAGCTAAGTATCACCTCAATTGGATGCCGTTCTGCATAACTGGTCCAAGGGACAAATAATGAATTTTACAGGAAAAAAGATTTTATATTTCTGTTTGTACTAGAATATGTTCAAAGGCGCTTGGACTACTATTGACATATCCTATAAAATACAAGTAAAAATATTTTTAAGGCTGCTAAATTGAGTCTAATGACGTAAAAAATATATATCAAATTTGGCGCTTGGGCTGATTATGCATAATTATATCCAATTAATAGGCAGGCAGGTTTCAATACCTTGAAATGTACTGCATTTCGCACTTTATCTTATTTCCCCAATGCACGTACGTGTTTCGGTAGTGAGTGAGAGGTGCTAGAGAGGTGTTTATTTAATTAACTTTTAAATATGGTAGGAAGATTGTTGTCACGTATTGATTTGGGTAGTTTATTGTATATCTTAGGCACCATAGAACATATGTATACTATTTTTTATAGATAGCAGCTCGACAAGACGCATTACATATTCTTAAGTTGTTCACTCTTAAAACAATATGTAAATAAATTTGTAAAATAAAGTTTTTTGAAATGTGGTTTACAGCTCTCTGTAATATGTAGGCTGCATATCACTCCAGACATTACTTTCGGACCTTGAACACTCCTCAGTGTAGTAGATACAAATCCGTGGTAAGCTGTAAGAACCGCGGATTGATTTGCAACTTTATTTAGCTTATATCAACTCATAGTAAAACCGGTTCAGCCTCACATAAATCATTTTTATGAGTTTTCCATGTTATATCGTTATCAATGTATAATTCTAAAAACTTTGAATTTTCAGTTTCATCTGTGCCCTCGCTCAAATAGTTTGTCTAATTGTAAATTTTGCTTAAATGTCATTATTCTTGTTTTATCTACATTAATTCCTATTTCTTTTTTCTATAACCACATTATTATGTTTCTTAAACTGTTGTTAATTTCTGATTCAAAACAAACCACGTTATATTTTGAAAAAATAACTTTACTGTCGTCAGCAAATAGGATCATTGGATAGTTAATGCTATTGGATACGTCATTAATGTATATAAGGAACAAAAGCAGTCTCAAGACGCTTCTTCATGGAATACCAAATCGTGTTCTAGTATTCTAGATTTTAGGGTCAGATGTATAAAGGGTTTCTATTTTGGTTTCCGTACATAATCCACCCATTTGAGTGATTTGTATTCTATATTGCGAGTAGGATTGTATAAGGCTATGGACGTTGCCTCGTATACCATATAATTTATTTAATAAACTATCATGATCCACGTGGTCAAAGCAGTACTTCTAGCGTAAAAGTTAACTATCAGCCAAGTAAAGACCGGTTGCTATATATTGGTCCGGTAATTATCACCCGTCATATTTTATCTTCATAATTTCGAACCTTGTTAATAGGCAACGTCAACCTGCAAATATAAAATATTAAATAGCTAAGAGCTAAATAAATATGTATGTAGTTATTTTCCCATTTTTATAATCGAGTAAAAACAATTTGATCTAAAGTATTTTTATTTAACTATATAATATTAAATAAACAAAAAAAGAAACTACGCCATTTAAAAGGATCTTTTGAATTTGGGAAGACTTAGAAAATAAATCAATATTACTTGCTTTCTTACATTATAGATGTGCTGCGAATTTACAATAATAATATGCACTGTTTGTTCACAGATTTCCAATGGCACATGGAACGATCTCAAGACGAAATTATGAATTCGAGTGACAATGTTCGAGACTCGCAAGGTAAGCGCCCACACTTTGCGACACGCCACCCGCCATCGGTGCAGTGTGCCTTACGCCCTACATAGCCACTGTGTGTGACTGGCTTTACTGTACCCATGGCGGTGAAGCACTGACAAACTTCTTGCGTTGCTTTATACCACACACACACACACACACAAAATAAAATAACAACGCAAGATGTTACATGGGACTCAAGATTGATATTCTGGGACAATCAATTTTTTAACATGATAATTGCAGGTTCACATAAAGTAAATGTTGCTAAGAAAAGTTAATTGTCCCAGACATACAAGGAACGGATGAAATGCGCAATGTCTTCCCATAATTTGAAATAAGACAAACAGTCATTGCTTAAAATTATACTTATATTATAATTTTGTTATATATAAATAATATATTTGACGACGGCGGTACAAGAGTGCTAGTGTTTTCACATGTGAAACTTCCAACCCTATATTAATTATTATCTAATATTAATATTTTATCAATTACTAATCTATATTACAAATATTTTTATACCCATTTATATTTTTAAGAATATTCCAGTGCAACAGGTAAAGGTATTTTTGGTAAAAGGTTTTTAATGTAGCCTCTTTTAAAGGCGAGGTAATTAAATAAGGTAAGTATCACTTTTGTTTATTACACAGTGAATGTGAATGGGTCACATGTGTACCAGCTTTGTGTGATGTGGGGATGATGGTGTAGTTGCATGCTTTAGTTATACTATTGTCAAAACACGTGGTAACACAATTAACTCGAAAACTGGTGCTAATAACATGACCTTAGTTGACATTTAACACTGTGGGAACGAATGAACCACAAATGGTAAGTTGCATTTAACGTACTCATCGATTTACATTCTGTTCCAATCAAATTTCTCCATAATGTAAACAAATATGCATGTCTGACGTAACTGACGCGGCCTCAAATTATATAGTGGGGTGATAATTCTTTACATATACACAATTTTATTCATCTAAGAGTGCAAGTTTGTCCTAGATATAAAGCTAAATGTTGTGATGATTCTTTAGTTTAAGGCCGTCTGGTCGCCATGTTTGTTTACTATTGGCACAAATTGGATTGGAACGGGATATAGATAATTTTACTATTTATTTATGTAGACGTAGATCATATCGTAATGTGCACAACACCTCACAAAAATTTTGAGAACTGGTATTATACTGTCGAGAGTATCCCGTGGCTAGTTCCATCGCGTACTTATTTTGGCACAATTGTGTGATTTTTTTGAAACAATTTGTTTATAGAAGTGTATAATGGATACGGTGCCGCGGGGACGCCGCCGTTACAAGGTAAATGTGACTTTTATACTACCGTAGTTTGTTGGTTATGTGGTTATATTATTTATTATTACTTTTTTTTTGCATTCACATGTGATTTCACTGCAGTTGTCTTAGCAATTCATGTTTTAAATATCATTTGCGAATAAGTATTTTACAATGTGCATGTTCACTAGGGAAAAACACCTTTCGGGTCATTTGAATATTGAACAGGAGACAAAAGCATGTAGCTACTCGTTACGGCTCCCGGTGAATGCGCATTTCATTTTATCAACGAAAACTTAACAACATAGATAGACTTACATACAACATTCAAAAAATACCAGGTACAACATTGCAATAGGTTAGGAACAATGGCGTCTAAATACATAACAATATATATGTTTATAAAAAAGGTTTTAATAGGGTCCCTATACCACTTCCTGTTTAACCTTCACTAATTCTTGACCAGCGCTTGTAAAATATGCCCATTGCCATTATTTTACATTCTTCATAATCATTTTGCTAAAGGAAACTATAAAGTCTGCTTTTAATAACTCTTTACACACATTTGCCCCAAAGACCGTCATATGCTGCACACACAATTATCTGTTTTACTAATATTCCACTGCTTTTTATCATATTTATTTTCGCTTTTCATTGTTTTACCCTTGCAGAGACCATAAATCTAACTAGCCTCCTGAATTACATCAAAACCCCTTATCCATTAACACGCGGGTGCCTCAAGGCTCTTAGAGGGGGGCAGAAAGAGATAGAGAGCAGTAAAGCAAAGAATAGAGTTAGAAAAAATGTTTACAATAAGACTGTAAAGGTGAAAGTGAAACGCGGCAAGGCTTCTGCGAAATCCAACTGGGAAAGCGATACTGATCGTGGATATTTGTGTTCTATATGCAAGAAGAAAAAGTATAAGTACAAGAGAAATAAACTGAGACACGAGAAGTACGAATGTGTGACAGGTCCGCAGTTTGGCTGTCGGGTGTGCGGAAAGAAATATTCCCAGAAAAAAACCTTAAAAACTCACTTCGCCCTGAAACACCCCAATATGGAGATTGAGCCGCCACCAGACATTGAAACAGAATAATTTTATACTTTTTATTTTTTTACATCTTTTTTTTATGTTTTATTTTGCAAGAGATTTGTTTTTTTTTTTAAACATAAATTTAAAGCATGAATTGTTAAGACCAAAGTATTTACATTTTAAGCTCATGAAAAACATTCAGGTTACGCTGCTTGTTGGTTTATACTTTTATATATTTTGCTCAGAAATATTCCGACTGTGAATTTAAGCGAAACCTATATATAAACTGAACAATAATTTTGTTCTCTTTTTTCTATTTTTTTATACATAATTTTTTCTTACTTTTGTTGGCTAGAAAAGCTTATTATTTTTCTTTTATAAGTCCCGTTATATGATAAAATTTGGAATATTAATTGTTAAGACTAAATATTCACCATTTTAGACTCGTATAGCGATGAAATAAAATTTAAAAATATTAATTGTTACAGAAAATATTTTTCTATTTTGTAAATTGGTCAGAAACACCCCGACTGGGAGATATAAAGCCAGATTATACCCCAAATAATAACTTTTTCTTATCATTTTCTTTAAGCCAAACTATTTATCATTTGGACTCTTATACATACATTTAGTCAAGTTACGCTGCTTGTTGATTATTATTTAAGTATTCCTTAAATCATTGTTTTTCGAAGAGATTATTACTTTTGTTTCTTTTTTTGGCATTGTTATCTCAACTGTTGATTACAGTTTGAAATATATACTTTATTTTTGTAGTGAAAACATTGTTTTTCGAAGTTCCTTTTTTCATTAGAATAGTTTTTGATTTTTCTCAACTTTAAATATACGCATTCCGTTACGACGTTTGTTTTTATTTATGCTTAAATCATAGAGGGAGCGGGGGCGCTGGAGACGTGTGAAATGTAAAACGGAATCATTTTTTCTTTCAGGTCGGCGATTGACGCCAACTTCCCCGCAAAGTGCCGTCGCGCGGAGTAAAAACTTGACCGACGAGATTGTGCCGAGCGCGAAAACGTTTGCCGTGCTGAAGAATGTTACCACAACTAACGTGACACCACTATCCCCTCCCCCCACTATCCCCCCACCCGCTCCCCCCGCTTCTCCCGCGCCCCTCGCGTCTCCCGCACCCCTCGCGCCCTTAGTACTCCCTGCGCCTCCGCCTTTAACACCCGCGCCTACCAAACTCCCGCAAGAAAACGCGAAAGAAAACAAAAAACGCAACCTTCTAGCGACCGACCTCCAAAAGTCGCCTACGAAAAAACTGGATTTCGATCTATTCCGTAGCGACGGCGGTAGCAGCGCGCTGCCATGCACCCAGTACAAGATGGAGAAGGGTTACAAATGCCCTAATTGCCAGCGACTGTACAATGCGCGCAAAAATCTCGTACGACACGTGACGCTAGAGTGCGGCCGCGATCCGCAGTACAAGTGCCCCTATTGCAGCTACAGCAAGCATCGACGCAATGAGCTTAAAAAACATATCGAGAAAAAACACCCCGAGAAACGTCAGAGCCACAGCCCTATTGCTGTTTGAAGGCCTGTAGCCACCACAGGGGAGCGGCGCAACGGACTGCTGGGAGGGGAGGGGTTGGGGGGGGGGGTGTACAACGATATCTCGGACAGTATTACCAGTCAACAACAGTAAATTAGTTTGGTTTTACGAAAATATTCAGAACGAAGGAATATGCAAACCGTATGGACTTATTTACGCAAGGAGACTTTCTCGAACATCGGTCAAATGCTAGTATAAACAACTGTTATCCCTGCCATAGGTGTTTATTGTCATGTGAACAGTTGTAGGCGATATATGAACAGTTGTTATAACTGTATGTAGTTTGGTCGCATACGAGAATCGTATACGGTATTCTCGCCCGAACCGCTCGAGAAAGTAATTGTGTAAACGAGCCTTTACACATTTGATAGTATTGTGAAGGGTATGACGGGCTTGGACCTCCAAACAGCATCCGCCGCGTCCTCACCGCTGCAGACCGCCGGCGCCGGCGCACCGGGAAATATTCAACTTAACATTTAGTGCTTTATACTAGTGCCTTAATTATAACTACTCGATCTTCCTTTAGATGGTATTAAAATTTCATAAATTTTATATGAGTCTTGTACACTTATGTATTTGATTGATGATATTCGATATTTTTTAATTAAACACTCAAAGCGTCTACCGGCATTTCATTTCAAAACCGCTCCCCCTAGAGTCACTTATGGGAAGATAAGTTACAGAGAATTGAGTTGGATTGTGCATGTCTGCATGACTTAGAAGCTTCGCCTCCTGATTTCTAACAGAGATTTTTTTTATTTTTTTTTATTATATAACGCATTTCTTTGGTTCCTTAATTTTATTTTAGCCTCTGGTAGTATTAACAAGACTCCGTTCGTAGTTCGCTTGACTGTTTTGCAATTAATGTGTTGCATTTCAGAGTTGCACAAGGATGCGCTGCCGTCGGCTCTGCTCTCGCTACTATCGGTACAGCGCGCTAGAGACCACTCGTTGGCCGCGCTTGTACCGCCCTGCGTACAGGTCTCCAGCATCATGAAACCCGCCCTACACATGCCCAAGCTGCCCATCGACACGCTCGCCCTACCCGACAATATCAAAGCCCATTTACTCCAGCAAGCGTTCATGCAAAACAACAACACAGTGGCACAGAGCCTGGACTACAAGTCGCCCTCCAAGGACGAGCAAGAATCCGACGGGGAATACGATGACACGGACGATATAGTTCTTCCAGACGAGTCGGACACCTTCTATGACAGTAGTTTCGCGGGCGCCAGCATTAACCTCGGCGAAATATACGAGAGCAAACCCGACATGAAAGCAAACTATGCGAAAAGAGATGGGAACAGTTCGGACGACGCGAGTAGGCAGTTCGAATGTCGACACTGCGGCAAGAAGTACCGCTGGAAGTCGACACTGCGCCGGCACGAGAACGTGGAGTGCGGCGGCAAGGCCCCCTCGCACCAGTGCCCGTACTGCTCGTACAAGGCCAAGCAGCGCGGCAACCTGGGCGTGCACATAAGGAAACACCACAACAACGAGTGGTACATATACGCCACCAGCAAAGTGAGGCGTAACAAGAAAACATCCATTTAGTCCTAGTTTAAACATTCGACCAAAGTAGATACCTAACCAAACTCGGTACTGCAATAATTTATATTATTTTATTATTATTTTGTTGAAGACGTTTTAATTAATATACACTAAAGATGATAGTTATACAATGCACATTCCCTAGCGGCATTAGGTCTAATTTGTTGATTTTGTTTTAGAGTTTATCATAGTTAAGACTGACCCTAGGTATTGTATTCGAAGGAATATGAGCGAAGGTCCAATGTTTACGTCAACGATGTTTCTATTGGATATACATTTCTACAAGCGGAAACTAAAGTCTCCATTATTTGATACAAATTTTACCAATTTACATATCGGATTTGGCCAAATATCAGGTGATATATAGTTTTTTTATCAGTGTTATTTGTAGGTACTTCCCTAAGTGTAAATTAAACTCGAATTATGCCAACCTGTCATTCCGCGAAAGGAATAATTCCAAATTCGTTAATACTAGTGCAATGATATTAAGATATAGTAGTTAATATATTAATATATACAACATGTGTTGTCTCTCCGGCGACATTATTATTATTTTATTTTTATCTGTCACGGGTAGTTATTCATATTTGCGTCGCTATCCGACGATCCCGTGCTACAAACATCGGATCGTCATCCTTGTTAGTGTTCATAATTTATTAGCAACTCTTGTTTTCTTCCATTTACATTAGTTGGAGGGGGGGGGCAGTTCCCCCTCGACTTCCCACTTATTTAGAAAACCCAAAGTTATTAATTTAATGTTGTTTAATTTTTAGGACTTAGTAATGTTAAGATTGTCCCCGTCGCCCCCTAGCGCGGGGACATTACTCAAGATTCTGGAAAAGGGCCTAATATTCAGTTGAGTTAACATAATGTACCGTTACTATCTTTTAAATACATATACGTACATTGATTCCATTTCACCATCAACAATATGAAACACTCACACAAAACTACCGTAAATTGTCATTTCCCATCTTTATTCTGCTGTTTTACAATCTCTGTACGTGTTTTGGTAGTGAGTGAGGTAAGCCAGAGAGCCCGTTTTTCTTCCTATCCATCGAATGGAAAGTATAAGAGAATAATCGTAACTTTATTTCATTCTCCCCATAAAATGGAGGATTGGGTGGTGCAATTAGATGAAGGGAACTCCTCTTTATTGTTATATTCTTAGTCCCCATTTTCCTATATCTCTGGCGATAGGTGGCAGCGCATCCGTGGTCGTGCCAACGTTTTTCATTCGGGACAGATGGCATGTATCGCGATGTCACAGAGCGACAGTATCCACTTACCACCAGGTGGACCGTCTGTTCGACTGCCGCCATCTTTATATATAAAAATATATGAGCAACTGGACAGAAATTTGAGTTAAGTCTTAATATGTTAGGTAAATAAAAGCTCATGGATATGTGCCTACAACGTTACCTGTAGTATATTAATTTCTCATATGATATATATATGAGTGTTATCGGCGGCGTGTGTTTCGGCGTGCTCGGTGATTGTGTTCAAAATTCCAAGAGGATCGATATTATACGATATTTATTTTGCAATAACAAAGTTTTGTTGGTATTTTTGTTGACCTAGGATAACAAAGCTATTCGACCAAAGTCAGTATTAGTTTAATAACGTGATGATGAGAGATAAGTGATATTTGATGTTGTTGTAACATTCAAGTCGTGTCTAAGCGTAGAGGAATTGTTTTATATGCAATATACCCATCATATCAACGTTTGTTTACGGTGTAAGGTACTGATGTATGAATAGATTAAAAATATTGATGTTATAATGTTTACATCGTTTGTTAATGTTACTGAAACTATAGTTGAACTATCTAGAGTGGATTTTATATGAATATATTGGGGGTTTACTTGGTAGAGAAGTTTATTCAAATATAGTATATAGTATTTAAAATGTCTTTTATTCTCTTCAACCCATTTGTAGCCCCCATACAATCCTACAATTTATAAATAATTTTTAATACATTGGTAAGTCTCCGTTTTTATCCAAATACGTATATTTTATTAGTGAGTAACGCATGTCGGCATGTATCGTTTGTTATTACCGATAGTAATATCTCATCGCTGCTTTCCAACTTGTGCATGATCAATATTTTTTTCTTTTCCTTTTCGTTCATACTAATCTAATTAATAATTTCAGGTAGACAAGAAAACCCATGGGTCGGGAGACTACATGTTAATTAACAAACCAAATTTTATTATGACACCAAAGTCGATCGGTCCAGTAACGACATGATATTAAAATTAGCAGTCTTTTGAAAATTGTGAGAAAATCCAATAAAAAGTACTGCAGAAAAACGCGACAGATATACTGAAACTAGTTATCATTTTTTCTAAATGATTTTATCATTCAAAATAAACGTTATTTTTTCCTTTTTTGTTCTTTTTTTTTACTTTACCCTTTTTTTTGCAACGCTTTCATCACAGCACTCGGTGGACACTCACAGTAGTATATATCTTTAGTCTATGTAAATATATGTATCTATCTATTTATGTATATTATTATAGTGTATTATGTATATAACTTGCATAATATATTGCTTGTAACTGTTGTTAACCACACGGGAATGTTGAATGTTGCGTGTTTGTGTGTGTGCGCGCGCGCGTGTGACACCTATCTGACTTGTGTCGCGATTTCAGGGGGCGGTGGCGTTCCTGAAGACGTATCTTTCAGTAGAATCGGTGGACTGACTTGGGACCAGTGGTCCGCACGACTGGCGTTGCCTCTCGTCGCTAGTATGAGGGTGACACCTCCGACCTTACCCCCGGCACCAGGAGAGCCGAGCTTCAGTTGTCCCGACTGCGGAAGAATGTACAAACTGAAGTCTTCGCTACGGAACCACCAGAAATGGGAATGTGGTAAGGAACCCCAGTTCAGATGTCCTTACTGCGTATACCGCGCGAAACAGAAGATGCACATTGCGCGCCACATGGAGCGAATGCACCGCGAGGTCCACATGAAGCCCGAGAACTACATCAAACAAGACAATGTGGACGCTTGCACATAGCGCCACTGTCTCAACTTAGTCATTATCTAAATACTCTTTTGATTAAGCCACATTTGGGGGCTATAATTACACATATCAGTCGCCTAAACTACACGGGCACTTAACCAGCCTTACATCTGTTTTATATCATGACTATACATATTTTTGTAAATCGAAATTTTCCAAGATATTCTCTATTGTGATAAATGTGATGAAATCTCCTTTGTGATAGTGGCAGCAAGACTGTCACGTTAGATATAACGCCCCTCGCAAGGTCACAAACTGTGCCTTATCGTTACCTACTCAGCCTTATAATGACATCAATTAGTGATGACAGTAATATAGATTTACCGTCAATGACATTTATTTTGACACGTCAATCTCAAATTGTAAAGTAATACCTGATCAAAATATGATCTAACTCAATATTTTCACTTAGAAAGCATTCAGCGTATGACCACATAGACCTATGAGTCTATGAGACACATATTTACAGATAATAGATCTTTTTGGCCTAATCTAACCCGATCGCACGGAATTAATTATTGAGTGTTCGTGTATTTCAAATGTGAATTTTATGACCAAAGTAACATGATTTAAATTGGTATGATGTTACTACTACCTATGTAGTAACATAGTCGAGTCGATTGCCGAGATATACATATTTACAGTGTAAATGTTGCGCATAACGAGAGGTTCTATATTGCTTCCATAACTTATTGCAGAATTCAAACAATACAACGAATTGTTTTGTTTTAAATCTAGATTATTAACTTGAGTTACCTAAGGTCTCTTATAATTTCAATACAAACTAAGTAACTATATTAAATCTATTAAAAATTAATGATTAAGACTAACTAAAATATCTTTATAATTAGATAACTACACGGCGCATTTAAATATCATAACCCACAAGGTGTATATATGTACCGCTATAGTATATATGTATGTATGTTTCTTATCGACTAAGTATGCGTTCAAAATATTAGAAAAATCAATTTGTCGGAATTAATCTCGTTCGGTGCGATCGGCGTGACGTGAATTAGGCTTTGTTATGAGCGTTATACAGGATGTTAAATATATTTTCCAAGACTAAAATCAAGAATTCCGTTCATGATTATGAATTTACGCAATTTTAAACAACAAAAAATATTTTATTTTTTGCTACTTTTTTCATACATATTTGCTAAAAGAAAAAAAGAAAGATTTTAAACTACTGTCTTCATGTTTGAACATAATAAAGGTTATCTTACTCGCTATTTATTATTTCGAGACAGTTCTAGATTTTTTAAAGCGATAACTACAATTTTAAATTACGACATTTTTCCAAAATAAATCCATAATATTTATTTTTGTACATTCCATATTTCGGTCCAGTTACATAAGCCGTGATTACGCCTAGACTGCTGTAATCTGTGAAGGCTTTGGTAATTACTGACAAAACTGGCTACCCTCCGCTGTTCGTTTTTGAAAATAATAAATGTAAAGAAACCCGTTTACATAATATTTATAAAAACAATATTTTTTTACAAAATGACTTAAACATTTAATTGTAAATTAACTACGAATCATGCCGCATACATAATATTAAAACAAAAAATACATGACATTTAATTAAATTAACTTCAAATCATGCTCTTTACTTAACATTAAAAAAATTTAAAGCCTGGTTTCAGTCTATCGAAATAAATTTGACATACTGTATTTAGGCACGTTTATTCAAACTATTGACTAATCTAAGTTTTACATCTTCACTCGTTACATAAAAAAGCAAAGTATTATAATTCCTATTGAGAAAAATAATTAAATGTTTGACGTGTCATGTAAATATGATTTACCAAGTTTTTTCCTGAACAACGTATAGTATTCACACTAGTTACACATTTATTGTAGCAGGATAAGGGACTGTTGCATTTATCAAGTATATTTTAGATGTAGAAGTGAAGTGGAGAAGTTACGCTTCATTATCTTTTTTTTTTAATATTTTATGTAGTGTTTATCATTCCTGGTTCGTTAGATTTGGAATATTAGTAGACTGTTGTTTAGCACATACTGTCTGAAGTATACAATCATTATTGTGATTTAACTCGTTAAAATTGTTACCATTAACAGTTACTATCTGAAAACGAAAATTAACATCGTAATTTTGGTTTAGTAGACAAATGTTTAATTTGCCAAATGGTTACCGAGTCTTAAAACCGCCCACTTTGATCGTTATCTAATTCGTAAAGTGAATAATTCAAGAATTCGTGCAGTGCCCAGTTCTAGAATGGCACAAGTCCTTGTGCCAATTAACCATTTTTCGAATTAGTTCATTATCGATGTGAGCATTTTGAGACTGTAGCCATTTTGCGAGTTACAAATTTGTCGTCTAAACATTATTTTTGTACAATTTAGGTTTAAAGTTTGAATTAGATCTGCGGTACAGACAACTTGCCAGATAAGTTTCGTTCATATAAAATGACAGACATTGGGTATAGTGAGCCCAAAGTTGTTTTCAATTAGTACTATACTTGTATATCATTAGTTATAGTTAAAATGAAGCTATTTTTCGCTTAGTTAGCAAGCTCTAGTTCTTTGCCATAATGCATGTTCCATTTATTATTTTAATACTCAATTTAAGTTAATTTTTTATTTCAATTATTTTTAGATCTCTTTACGTATAATGCATTTATTTTATCTTAATTTAGGTGTATCTTCAGTGTAGGGACAGGTAATGAGTGAGTTCCCTGAAATCTGATTATTTTGTTTGTTTTACATGTACCTATTGAATATGAATAACATTTGGGGCCAATTGTGTTGTTTATACCTATTTGAGGACTACTTCGGTTCATCACTCGTATAATTCTTTGAGTGGGTCTTTATTTTATTATCACTTGATTACATTTTTACTTTAAAAGACTGTGAAAGCACCAGTAAATCAATTCCTGGTCCAATAAGGTTTTTAATACAGAAGATGACAAAGGGCATTGCTTGAAAAGTTTAAAATTATTAGGATATCGTAAATCTGACTTATTTGACTTATTAATCTTTGTTCAATTTATTAATATTAGAGGAATAACAACAAGTTATATTTGACCTGCCAATCTAAATACTAAATTAATTTAGAAAAAGAAAACAAATGATAATTTTACAAAGACCTACGATGTAAATTATATACCATACATTTGGCTACTGCCACTTACATGAACTTTTAATTTAACGTGTAACCACAAAATAATTATACATTACTATGGAAAATCACATGCTTACATATCGTGTTATCTTTCATTATTATGCAAGTGATGACTATCCTGAGTAGACCTCATTGTGTAGATATGTGGGTGCCTTATTAAATTTGAATGTGAACTAGCAAGTTTAGTCACTGCCATTGTGAAGTATGGACGCAAAGCGAACACAATCATGTTACGAGAAGTTCAAAGTAATCTTCCACATAGTTTATAAGTATTTTTTATACACATTACCACTTAGAAATTATTGTAAGATAGCAGTGGTATCATGGTGTGTAAACTCGAACAATTTTACACAAATACAAAAATATATAAGGGAGCGTTTATTACACAAACAAAATGTACAAAGGTTAGCTACAAACTATAACTAAATCTATTAAAAATTAACTTATTAAAAACTAGAGTATTAAGTGTGATATTTGATTCGGCATATCTTGTTACAAAACCGAACCAAAGTAACACTACACAATCGGTTAATTGAGCGCGGTTCGGCGTACGTCTTTGCATGAAGTCATAGGCAAAGAACCCAGAATAATGCAGACACCCGACCCAACTACTAGCACGCTTAATCCATTGACGCCAATAGATAGATATACCTGAAAATAGATATTATAGATGGATATTTACAGATTTATTTAATTTTTTTTAGACCAGAACCCAAATATATCCACTATAGAGTTTGCGGTGTTCTGTGAGTGAGAATGGAGTTTGTGCAGAACGAAATTAAAATATCGGTTACAGGTTTTCTTGTGTGAGCAGAAGTGTTTTAAACTTCTCGAGTGCCAATCTGTGATTTCTAGCTCACCCACCTCTACCATACGCGAATTACGACCCTCAAGTCTATTAATACAATTAATGTCCAATCCTCTTGGTGTTTAAATGAGATAACAGGAAATTTACAAATCAGACAACATACAATATTACTAATATAAGAAGTACAACTCGCTGTTTTCTATCAACTATCAGTTTCTATAGAGTAAGTAACAAGGTCGCCGTCACGCGTAACTTGCTAACAAAACATTTATTTTTTGTGTATAAGAATTGTGTTGTATTTGCAACTGTGATACCACAACTAGGTTATCCGCTGGAGTTACCATCGTACAATCAAAATGTAGTTTACGAAGTACAACCATACAAGTCTTGTCAGTATAAAACTAAGTGCCTTCAAAGCGTAGTCATTAGGGTTTAAAATGTATTCATTCTGAAGTTGGAACAAAACAATCGTATGTAACTTGTTATTGCACATATTAGGTTGTGATTTTTAATGAAAATTTTATTATTTTGCAAAATGGCAGGTTAGGGCGCCTATTATGAACTTTTATTTACTAGTTACATTATGCTGTGAAATGAACAGTTTTACAATTTCCCATTATAAATATATTACAGATAGAACACCATCCTATTATACACTGACCCTGACTCATAAACACTATTTAAATTTAATAGCTCCTCAAAATTCACCATCTGTTTGAAATTCTAATTGTAAGAAAAGCACAAGTGACGAGAGAGAGAGAGAGAGAGAGAGAGAGAGAGCAATCGTTAAATTTAAGTAACGTTTACACGTTACACGCCATATCTATGAAGAAATTAACAACAACACCAGCGTATAAAATGGCCGTGATCCGCAATCTTTAAATTAATTAAAACATTTTAAATAAATAAATGGCGATTATCATACGGCTGTAAGGAAAGACTTGTCAGTCAGGCTTTGACGTATCGTTGTTATAGCGATTAAGTTTTTCTTTAATCAAACCACTGGGTTTTGAAACTTGACTATCATCCATAGACAATCCAAGCAGAAGTTTAGGACTACGCTGGCTTGCTTAGCATTTGAATAGTTTTTAAAAGTTCATAATAGCCCCAGTATCTGAAAACAGACAATACTATATGGTATAAACTGCATATTATTTACAGATTTTTAACATAAGATAGTAATAGTAAATTAAACGAGGTCACAAACCAAGTGCAGATGCACAAACTAATATCTTATACCATTAGTACATAGAGATGAAAATATGATACTCAAATAACCTATGTTTGACAAGTTTCATTCAATATTGATTTTCAATACAAACACTGAATGTTTCTTTAACTATTATGTAGATAAAAGAACACTCGGACTCTGTTCTTGTGTCACCGATTTATTTGCATAGAATATTGAATTATTTTCTAATTTAATTTTTATGTTTCAGCACATCCATATGTGATATTCAAGGCAACCTTGTAAGGCGCAATTTTATGTTTACTCTAAACGGTGCGATGTGTATCCTGTGTTCTTGTATCAATGTTCGTATAATATTGAAACTACATATGTGCAATGGGACCTTATTGTCGGAATAGCACTGGCTTTGATTATGATTTTCTAACTTAGTTTCGTTGTTTCAAGATTATGTTTAAATGTAAACATGTTTTAACAAATAATATAAAATTGTTATTTGTTTACCAACTAAAAGTATTTGGAAAGCTACAACCTACGATTCGATCCCTTTCTCACACAATGTAACATAATATATCGTGTAAAAACTCCTTGATACGCTACACTATTACACAATACTCATTTTCGTAGTCATTGGAATATTAAAATAGTAAAATAATTTTTTTCTCACATGTAAAGTAAGTAACGGTACCTCTGTTAACAAAGTCAAATTAAATTTCCAGTATTAAGACATTTCTTATAGGTTTCAGTGTGAAATGTACATATTTTTAAATAGTTTCTGTATGAATAAAACATAAGTTTAACATAACTGTGATAACTATTTCTCTCTCATGCATTTAGGCTGCATCCAAAAACGTGCAATTTTCCCTCTGACAATCTAAATATGGTGCATCCTTTTTATAATTTATATTATAACATAAAAAATACACAGAATGATTTACATTATCAAAGAGTATTTTGCACGATATTCACATATTTTGGAACAGCCAGAATACAGAAATAAGTGACAATTGACTACATGAAATTACAAAACATTCCTAAAAGTCCCAGTAACAATTTTAGTAAATGCCGTTAATGTTGTCCATGACAACGAACAATCTAACATATATTATTAATTATTGCATAGATTATATGTAGGTCCTGTAGATACAATGTAATCTGTCGATAAGAAGTTACAGTGATCAAATGCATTTTATTGTATTTTTATAACCTTTTTGTATTTTAATAAAATTGCTATAATTAATATCTTTTATATTTTTCGTACCTTTATTATTAGGTCAAATTTTACTTTGTAATATAATTAATAATACGGTTGGTCAAGTTTATTAAAAAATCCTTATGCTAACAGCTAACACTTCAATTTTAACATGCATGTGTCCTATAACCGTGTTATACCTCGATACTATCAAGAATGTTAAAATGGGTATTTTTACAGATCAATAAGTATCAATTTAAGATATGTTACGCATTTTTAGTGGTTGCATGATGTCGCCAAATTAGGTATAAGAGATGTAGATATAGAAATAATGTAGTCCAAAGCAAATTAATGGGAGACATGGTGCATCATCCTTAGCTTGACACAGCACACGACAGCCTCGCTTCCATGGTGGTAGCTTTATTATTTGCACGTTTTTATTATTTTTTATTTGCATTTTCAGTTGCACAGTTGTACACTCCTTATATATTGGGTTATGGGGCGGCTGGTTTGAGCGGCGGTAAGGCGGGGTGGACGTTATACGAATGTGTTGACTGCGGTAACAAGTACAAGCACAAAGGGTCCCTACAGCGGCACATAAAGTACGAGTGTAGAAAACAGCCGAGTTTTAAATGTCCCTACTGTGTGTACCGCGCGTATCAGAAGCACAATTTACTGCTACACGAGCGACATTTACACAAAGATTTGCCGGAGAAAGTGGACGTGGTGTCCGAATGACCCGCCGCTGCCTTGAGGTGTTCACTATCAGTAATAATAGTAAATTAACTTTTAGATCACTAACTGGGCAATATTCATTGGGATAAATAGCTTTACTAACACACTAGCCAGTCACAGAAAGAAAACGGTACCTACCACTAGTCATATTAGGTGCCATTTTTATGCTCTTTTATTGCATTACGTAAAATGTTTAAAATAAATCTATTTAAATCTTATATTCTCGCCCCCAGGGTGAGAAAAGATGAGAAGATACACTTTCCCATGTAGAAAAAAAACGATTTATCAATAATTTCAAGAATAGAAACTTTATACATTTGGCAGTTAATGTATGTCCACCTTTCGCCGATATTGACTAAACCTTTCACAGGTTTCAATATTACGCAAGTTTTATCAACCAACTTTCAATATAACTAACTAGTAGCGCCATCTGTTAACGAGTAGAAAATTATTCATTGCACATTTCTAATACACCTGTAATAAATATTTTTTAAATCAAGCGTTTGTGAAAATAACTATGTCATGAAAGAAATGTGCACCCACATTAACAGCCTGTGGGTAAACATTAAAATAATTTTTAAACCTCAGTATGGAACTAGAAGCCACTTTAACAATCTCAGTTATTTTAAGAACTATTAGGTAGTCTGAAAAGTTCGCGGCCTTTTTAAATGATGACTAGCGTATGACTTATGACTAGCGTGCTATAATTCTGTCAACACTAATCACTGGCGGGAAAGTGATATACCGTTTGACAGCTGACTTTTTTATAATGGCGGCAAATTGAAATTGCAAGTTAAAAGTTTTATCTTTTCATATTTTTTAACAATTCCAAAATAGAAGTTAATAAGGAGAAAATTACATATGTTTTTTTATTTTATTTTTGACAACGTTATGAATGCCTAGTGCTCGAAAAGAGATTTGTGGTGTTTACGGAGAAGCCTAAAACTACGACAAAAAATGGTTGTATATTAAGGTCTGGTAATTTTGATGTGAATTATGTTACTCGCTGTGGCCGTCCTATTGAGGTAAATGTGGATGTTATCATTGAAGAAACTGAAACAGATCGGCAGCAGTCATCATCAGATTGCGGAAGAGTTTAGCATTCACCACTCAACAGTTTTGGATCACCTGCATAAACAGAATTTTGTAAAAAGCTAGGTTGGGTGAATAGAATTTCCATATGCGAGATGTTGCTAAAACGAAATGAAATCGATCCATTTTTGAAAAGATTGGTAACAGGCGATGAGAAGTGGATCACCTACAATAATAATAGTCGACAACGATCTTGGTCTAAGCGAGGTGAGTCATCACAAATAGTCCCAAAGCCAGCCCTCACTCCGAACAAAGTCATGTTATTGTGTATGGTGGGACTGGAAAGGCATTGTGTATTACGAGCTTTTTCTACATGGCCAAAAGATTAATTCTGACGTCAGCAGTAAGTGAAATTGAAACGACCACTTGAAGCAAAACGCCCAGAATTAATGAATAGAAAAGGTGTAGTTTTCCATCACGACATTGCTCGACCGCATACATCTTTGATGACTAAACAAAAATTGATGGACCTTGGCTGGGAAGTTTTAATGCATCCTCCATGCCGTCCAGATATAGCACCTACGCTCAAGTAAAATTAAATGGAAATGGAAAGGAAATAATGGAAAAGTCTAAATGGAGTAAAATTACATTCAAGAGAAACCTGCAGCATTTAAATCAGTTTTTCGCTCAGAAACCCCAAAAATTTTGTGGCGATGGGATAATGCCTCTGCCAGAAAAATGGCGAAAGATAGTCGAATTGAATGGACAATATTCCGTTCAATAAATATTTTAGTACCTACTTAATACAAAAAAGTCTTTATTATTTCACTATAGAAAGGCCGCGAACTTATCAGACTACCTAATATTTTCTAGGAGCAATGATTGATCCTAAGATAAATGTCATTTTATTTATTTTCAACATAGGTACTGTGATCTTTTGAATTTGTAAATTTTCCGTTAACTGTTTTTCAATCTTTTGTTTTAATCACACCGTAGTTTGTGCTAATTAGTTGATTCGCTTATTAACTCTGCATGTATAATCAAAGTTCTAATGAGATGCACACAAAAATAAATATTGTTGTTTTCTGTTACAGCTATTATACCGTTTCATGAAAGCAATCCGTGGACTTATCTTAACTCAAGATATTGGGAGCGAAAAACTTATACGTCAGCTGTAACTTCAAGCTAGCGTTCGTAATCTTGATAGTGCCTTAATATTACCAAAGCTAATTACGTAATATATTTATAATTCAACGCAATGACTTCTGTGTTAGAATACATAGAAATCATTGATCCTCCTCTTCTCATCATTTTCCTCTTTCTACGTAGGGTCTATGCTGTAACTAAACAGCAAACCGTTGGAATTTATTCCAATTATTTGCTATTAACAGTAAAAATCCCACTTGTATATAACAACTTAATTATTGTTACGTACCTCTCGTAATTTCGTCTTTATAGGCAGATCGATTATTCTCTAATTAACGTTGATCTGTAGCCAACATTAAGTATATTAGTGGTATTCTCTTGCCATAAATGTTCTTTCTTTCTTGAAATGCACACGCACAGAAGATGCATAATAATATACATAAATATAAGATACGTAGCACATTTGTTTTCATTGGCGTAGCTACAATTATTTTCTGAGTCGCCGCTGTGGAGCACATTTCAGAACAATTTTTATGATTTTATTTATAATAAGGTTGATTACCTACTATTTACGTACGCTCCTAACTACACTACATCGTGAGGTACGTGGAGAACACTATATAAAGATTCATTGTATTTTATTTCTATATGCAACCTACAGATTATTGAAATTGTGAAAAATAGCTGAATTGGAGAGAAGATAATTGGCGCGCGAGTGGGTTAAACACGTGCTTCTTCTAATTTACTTCACCAAGTTAGAAAAAATGTTTTTGTTCGTAATTTTCGTAAGGCTCTAACCTATTGTAATGAGTATCATTACAATAGGTTAAAAAAATATTCTTTGGTAGTGTACGGGAAACCCACCTTTCCTTCTTTTATCGGAGAATTGTAGAAATTTTACTAAAACCGTCTGTGGTAGATCCCTTGATAGATGCACCCCCCCCCCCGTCTGTGGTAGATCCCTTGATAGATGCACCCCCCCCCCCCCGTCTGTGGTAGATCCCCGGATAGATGCACCCCCCCCCGTCTGTGGTAGATCTCCTGATAGATGCACCCCCTCGTCTGTGCTAGATCCCCTGATAGATGCACCCCCCTCCGACTGTGGTAGATCCCCTGATAGATGCACCCCCTCCCCCCCCGTCTGTGGTAGATCCCCCGATAGATGCACCCCCCGTCTGTGGTAGATCTTATCTATCAGGGACCCCTTCATAGTTACGCCAGTGATTTTGTTCTCGTTACTAGACATTCTAAAGGTAGCTATTTAATATCTAAGTAAAACTGTAATACAGTAGACAAATGTAACTAATATATAGGTAAGACATTTTATAAAGATTGTTATATTTTCTTGTTGTTACTGATTGTTTAGTGTGTGTTCCTTGTTACCAAAGAGAAGTACCTACTCCAAAGGCATAGGTGTATCAGACATTTTATAATTTCGTATTAAATGGTTCAGTATTTCTGTTAAAAGTATGTTAATATTGCATTTGTTATTGTTATACTAAGTTACCTATAAAGTGCAAATATTGCAAGATACATTGAACCAAAGAATCCTGGAGTCGATTCTTGGCCATATTTAGAAATTAGTGGCTCGAGCAAAGGAATTTTATTATATATTAAGTAAATTATTACGGTTATTTTGTATTAAGTTTTAACATTACTCCTGTGGTAAAATGTTACTATTTAAAATGTCACATTGCTTTGCAATGTCTAATAGATCTTCGAAGTAGTTTGATGGAGGGCTGAATAAGGAGACGTTCCTCGGTTTTAGAATCAGTTGGTGTGTCAAGGGCGTCGCCAAGGGGGGCAGGGAAGGGCAGTTGCCCCCCTCTAGAGATTCGAAAAAAATAGTATTTGTACAATTCATATTTCTCCCATCCTCTCTCTCATCTTGCACCCCCCCCCCTGCCCTGGCCCATTGGCTGGCGACGCTCTTGTGGTGTGTTTTGTATTTGTAGGGCCGTATACAATCTGCATACAGGTTAATCTCCAGTGACTGTATGTCTAAGCACAGATCGATTGAAAAATCGCCTATCTGCCTATTAGTATATAATTGGTTGATAGTTCAGTCTATAAATATATCAATCACAACTTCGTGATAGACTCAAAGCTATCGGACAATTATCTCCGTCTGTCTAGGGTGCTTTGGTTAAAAAACTTAAGCATTAAATTTTTTACAAGCTTGACATTGAATTTCAGCAAACATTACGAAGTTACTTGGATTAGTAATAAAATAAGAACTAGTTGAGGTATCATACGATACTTAACCTTTGTTTATTTTTTATATTGCAATGTAAAAATTGTCTATAAAAATTATTGTACGATACCTAACAGGATTCTGTCACATTTGGCTGCAAAACTACACCCACTCCGATATATTCCCGTTTGTTTTGATTATTTTTACAAATAAATTGTACATGGCTCGTCTTTACCGTCGAATTTCCTCATTAAATCTCTTGGAAGCATTTGATTTTTAATAATAATTAGGGTAACTGTTTTATAAGTAAGTATACCGGGGCATTTTACCTAGCTGCCAAGTTATTAGACATACACATACTAATTTTGTTAAATTATTTCTGTATCAACACAAAAGACATACACTCTATTTGTTACGATGTAGATTATCACACATCCTAATGTTTTACTATACCAGTTCTTTGTAATACTTTTATGTAAGACTTCACAAATTACAGACAATATCATAGAAATCTCACATCCGGATGTAAGGGCCACAAGCATACATCATGCAAAACACGATAGCATGGCTATACAAACACTAAACTAGATTGTTAATGTTCACTGAAGTTCATAATATGGATTATGTACAGGTCCTAAAATTCATGTAGGTATGTGAAATTTCATAAAGTACTACGGACAATATCATAGCCATATGACATCCGAATAGAAGGACCATAATCATGTGTCGCATATATCTTGCTATAATACTCAATAGCATGGCTATTCAAACACTGAACTGGATTCTTAGTGTTCAGTCAGTGCCTACTTAGTAATAATGACATAACTACTAGTCCGGATGTTTTAGTGTAAAACTGATTACTTACAGCTACCAATATCAACGATGGTGTAAATTTCAATTGTTGTAATTGTGAAGAACAATTCACTAATTTTCTGATAAACAAAAAAGCGCTGTTATTATTATGGAAAAATCTAAATAACATAGAACTATTCTTTCGAAAATAACAGCTCTAACATTGAAAATATTCGAAATAATTTTGGCGCTAAAATCGTTTTTGGAGTTTTGAAAAATAGTGGTTAGTTTCATAACTCAAATGAAAGGCATACCATAGATATAGATTCAGAACAGCATAAAGATGTCTAATGAATGTTTTAGTACTTGATGTAATTTAATTCGATAGAAATGAAGTGTGTTTGGCTTGTTCTTTTTTATTGATATGCATGTGAATAAATGTCTTCGTTTTAATATAAATATTTCTTTCATTGTACTCCTACCGCAGATGTCCTACATTGTCATTGATTTTATGCATCCGACTTTTTTCGACGACCAGTGGCCATTGCAACAACGAATAATAAAGGTTAGGTATATTCTTCTGCTCACTTTATTCATCAACGATAAATTGAAAACAAACCAATAAAAGCTGTAGGTATATTTATTTATTATTATACTGTATACTACATAGGTATAAATGCATATGGGTACTGTTTACTTATCTATCAATTATTATGATATTTACTAGAAGACTAGGAAATCAGCTGAACAATGTAGATGTCGCCCCCCACTCACTATGCTTTCTGGCAAGACTTGTCAGTTTGAGGACGAGGTATCCCTAATCTCAAATTGTAATGGAGATGGAGACCTTACGCGATGATGAAGAAAAACTGGTTGTGTCAGAACATTTCCCGATGACTGATACTATGGTTATGTTAATGATTCGTTCATTGCCATGAAAATTTTACGATTCTTTCAAAAAAAAAAAATTTTTGTGTTTTACCAAATTTTTCACGCATCTTTGCTAAAAGCAAAGCTCAAAAACTGATGTTTTTACACAAAGAAAATACACAACATTACACGTCAATTAACTCGGAGATATGAGCAGGTTTTAAGTTTCGGAAAAATATTTGGACACACCTGTATTAACTTGTATATCGTCGTGAACTAGACTATACCATATACAACACCATATAGTGCAGTTTGCATTGCGTCTTGATTGGCTAGTTTTAGAAACTGGTTAATCGAGTGTTCGCGCGATACAAGCTTATTTTGTGTTCCTAAAAGAGTTCATTGTTAGGTGTGTTCTACAATGTTATTTTTGCGGTTGGCGCCACCTAGCCGCCTATTGGATATGTTGATAATGAACGGCAAAGATGTTTGTATTTTTTCGAACGCTCGATTGGCTGCATCTCGTGGGCGTGCATCATCTTTGTTTGTAGACAAATGTGTGTAAATAATTTATCTACATCAAAGTTTTTAAATATATTATATATTTTAAACATCCATCACCACGAGCAAGACAGAAGCGCGCTCTTGAGATAATCGAACTATGTTTTAATGTAGAAATAACGACTAAATATTGTTCAGAAATCCATCTCTTTGTTTCAGGTGAAGTAGATTTTTTTAAAGCGATGATGTTTCCAATAATGCCAATGAAGACAAAAAACTATTGGTCCCAGTACGTTTCATATGAGTGTGAGAAATGTAAGAGGAAATACAGACATAAGAGCACATACAGAAGACATATAACGTACGAATGCGGAAAGGAACCAATGTTTCGATGTCCATTCCTCGACTGCACATACAAAGCGTATCAGAAAACGCATACAGACGCTCACATCAAGACTAAACACAAACTTACAGAAACTAAATTGTTGGCATTAGAATACAAACGATGATGCTTGGAATATATCGGTGGTAAGAGAGACGGTATTAAAATGTGATATTAAGAATTAATTAAAATATATAATTGAAGTTAACGTTGAAGTTTTATTTAAAAAAAATAGAGCAGTATAAAATTTAGTAGGTACCTAAATTCAAATATCAGTAGAGTATAGTGGTGGGTAATCAAGACTTTATCAAGGTGGGTAATCAAGTGGTGGTGTTTTAACTCACTTAATCCTGCTCCGCTTGCGGATCCGACTCCTCTTAGTTATTCCTTAACTCTTGATTCACCTACTTAATCACCTTCCGAGAGCGTTTCATTCCGTTTCCCTAACGGTTGTCGCATACGCAAAAAAAAAACTGTTATGGCGATGCGCGATTACACTCACATTCGTGATTGTGGTATCGGAATCGGAATGAATAACAATTCGATGGTATAATTATGGGATTCTGCTCCGCTCGTGGATTCAACTCTTGATTCATTACCTCCGGAGTTACCCATCACTAGTAGAGTAGTATTGGTGAATGGGTACTATAGGGGCAATGCGGGCTTGTCAATAGAGCGGAGTAATGAAGGGAAATAATTGTCTTTTTCCTATCGAATGATTTAATTTTCTAATTATGTTAGGTACTTAATAGTTACATAAGCGTCCATACAAAAAAAGGTGCTTGGGAAGGCCCATGTCCTGCAGTGGATACTGAAATGGGTGATTGCATTGCATCTTCAGCGGATAGGCAGTGCATACGCGTTTGTGTGTTACTGTCATCTGCTCGAGTTCGCTTGCTTCAGTGACGGCCGAGATGATGGTATGTGGTCAACGCCGCCCAGGGACACCTGCAACACCAGGGGGCTTGCGGCTGGGCTGTCCACCTTGCGGAATCCTGTTCACAACTCTCTTGAAGAGTTGTGAAAATATCGTAAAAAAAAAAGGAAGAAGACAAAAGATTTCTGCAGCTTGTTTTTCTTTTTTTTCTCCTTTTGATTGTATTTTATCAATAGAACTTGATATTGCTACTTTTTGTAATTTTGATATGATTCGAGCCCTCGCCTAGGTGTACAAGCTCGGTGTAGGTACTGAACAGAGTGAAACAGTCATTAGGACAACGCTTGTCGCATTATAGAGCTCAACTCTTCAATTTGATGCCAACTTGGGATTTTTACCATCGCACCGCTCGGCTTATTTGTACGGTTCATTCGCACTTAATTGACATAAGAGTCGCTGCGTACAGCGACACTACGACATGGGGCTCTTCAACAGCTGTGAAAAGAGAATACTGCAAGGTCGGCAGCGCACCCGCAAGCCCCCTAGTATTGCACTTATCATCATGTGGCCCGCTCGCTCATCGGCCAACTATTTTCCAAAAAAAATCATGCGAGCGAAATCTAACAAATGACAGTAACACACAAACTCGTCTACACTGCCTTTCCACTGTTTTATATAATAGATGGAAATACTGATTGAAAAGTGTGGAGAGTACGTTTCCGATTTATTATAAAAAAATGAGTATTTGTGGTTTAATAGTGATAGTTTATTAAACTTCAGTGTTTTTTGTGTTTGTGATAATCAAATAAAAGCATGTAAAAGAAAACTTGACATTGGCAGAATGTGCGAATTGCACCATTGCCATATATTAAAAGAAAAAATATACTAAATGTCTGGTTGACAACGTCAAACTCCATAGAATTGACTCCGCTTCTCGGCCTATCGGCTAAGATCAAAGTGTAGTGTAGACTCCGTAGTCCATTATCCTTATCGTTCGGTGCTATTACTTTGTTAAAAAAATGTGTTAATAGCATTAATGAACGCCTAATAATTTTAGCACAAATAATAATTACATAAACACCATGAATCGTGTAATTTGGATAAACAAATTTCACATAAATATCATAAAGAACAATGTTATTAGAAGTTCACCGCAATTATTAGCTCATAAAAAATCTTTACCAAATATTAGTATTACGCGAGGACTACACGAACAAAAGAAGAAAATACGTTCCACACTCAACTATGTAGTCGCCCTTGGTGTAATGACAGTAGGTTTAAGTTACGCCGCAGTACCTTTATATAGGATATTCTGTCAGGTGAGCATAACATAACCTCCGAAATACCTATTGCTCTATATAAAACTTCACACCTCTAATTTGATAGTTTATAAGGGTCTCATATATACCATACAATAGTGCATTAACTTAAAAGAAATTAAAGATAGATATTCTAAAAATGACAAAAAAAAAAGGTAGATGTCAGTGTCTTATATGAGAAAACAGCAGAACTTAGTGCTTACCACTTACACTAATTGTTTATGGTAAACCTATGTTATACTCTGGTTATTATATGACTTTAAATATCATATTATAGGACATGCCCATCGGAGTAAACCATTCACTCTCCACTTATCAATGCCCAGCTCCACTCTGATGGAACTGCAAATTGATACAACAAAAATCAAGTAAATTAAAATAAATCTTCTTCAGATAAAAAATATTACAAAATGCACAAATAACATTTAAGAAAATTGAAACATTACTTAATATTCTTCATATTCAATCCCAGTCGAACTTTCAACTTTTTTAGTCATTAATAATCATTCTCTCTTTCGAGTAGGTAATCTTAAATACATGAAGATTGCTATATTATTTACTCTATAAAAATTAGTTCTTTTCAGAATTAGTCATTTTGCAAATTGGCCCTTTTAAGAACGGGCCATTTCAAAAATTGTCTTCTATATTATTAGCCATATCCAGAACTAGACATTTTGAGAATCAGTCATTTCTCACCATTGGGCCTTTTCGGAGTCGGTAGCCATTTGGCATATTGGGCACTTTATGACTAAACCCAATATATCAACATATCTTTTCATTTGAAAAAGCTCCCATTTATTAGTCAAGAAACTCAGTGGTTGGATTTGTGATAGATCAGAATTAGGTAGTTTTGCATTAGTGTGCCATCTTTACAAGTAACTGTAGACTGACATAGTTTATCCTCATTTATATTTATTCAGTTTATCAGTATCTTTATTTACCTAATACACAATTTCCAGGCATACAGCTATGGAGGAACGACAGGAGTAGTAGAGCCCGCGGACACAGTAAGTCACATGAAAGCAGTGAAGAACAGACCCATCAAGATAAGGTTCAATGCAGACATCGCCTCATCCATGCAGTGGAATTTTAAACCACAGCAGACTGATATAACAGTGAGTTTATTAACAATCAATTGATATCACTGTCTAACCAAAAAAAAATATGAAGAGAGGCTTCAAATACTTATTCTCTCAAAACTACATCCACCCCTTGTGTGAGGTGATTTAATACAGACACAAGATCCTAACATAGAAATACAACTGTTGAGACTTACCTGACATGTTCAAACTTAACACAAACAAACAGGTAAGATGCTGCAATAATCTAAAATTAGATAAAACACTGTCCAATTCAGGGCAAAATATACTTGGTAACAGAGCTGTGGACATATGGAATAAGTTACCACAAGAAATAATTGAAATGCCAACTATTTACACATTTTTGAGTGAGATATGCCAGAGGCCATTTCCATGTCATTCTGTCCTATCACTCTCCAATTTCCCAATCCTGTCTTCAAATCCATTCCTTCATCTCGATAGGTAGGCAGCACATCTGGGGGAGTGCCAACATTTGTTATTCTTGACTGAAATTGGCATGTACTGCAGATATCCACGGGTGACAGTATCCACTAACCACCAGGTGGACTGTATGGTCGTCTTCCGCCTTTTACCTATAAAAAAAATATTTAGCAAATCGTCCAATGCCCATAATGTCCAAGACCCTGAAAGTCCAAGTCTGCAGAATGTACTAAAATTACAAGGTCTAATTAGCAAAACGTTTATTGTGTATGCATTTCGTTCTGGAATCATTTGGGCTACATAAGTACACCTTCTGTACTGCTTTGGTTCCATTAACTTTAACGCAGAAATCCCCGCAGAAATCCCCCCCTTTTCCACACTATATGTACATCACTATTCTTTAGGTGGTGCCAGGAGAGACTGCACTAGCATTCTACACAGCGCTGAATCCCACAAATAAACCAGTGACCGGCATTAGCACATACAATGTGATTCCGTTTGAGGCTGGACAGTATTTCAACAAGATACAGTGCTTTTGCTTTGAGGAGCAGCAATTGAACCCACATGAACAGGTAAAATATAGTTCGTCATACTTGCTTTTACCCATGGAATCATAGTCCTTTTACCACTCTACATAATTGTAAAATTTTGATAATACGTGGTGACTAGCTAAATTTTGAGATACAAAAAAAATATTTGGGTTACAACACAATTTTTTATTACAAAATATTCTCCAGTACTCTATACAAGGCAAAGCGCGCGAAATGCAATAAAAAAGTTAATACAACATTTTTATTATTTTCGTTTTGACTAAATGGCTTTCCGAATTCGAATTTCAAATAAATTAGATTTTAAAAACGGTACAGCTCAAATGAGTTCTCTTTCTGAAATTTGAGTATCTCAAAATTTACCTAGTATCGAATTTTTTCTGCACTGCATTTATGCAGTGAGTGGGTGCGGACGCCCACTCACAGATGCAAAGCTCATATCTCGTCTCGCAAGGACTATAACAGCCTATTTCTTTTAAAGCCGCTCTTAATGTCGTTTGCATTTACGTTTAATTTAAAAAATATATATATCACATTAAGAGAAGACAAATGTATATTCCATTCCAATCCAATTTGTAAAAAAGGTAAACAAACTTGTGGCAGCCTGCTTAACCGACAGGGCCTTAAATAAAATATTTCAACATTTAGCTTAAATCTAAGGCAAACTTGCAGTCTCGATGAATCCAATTATGGATGTGTAAACAATTAACACCTCACTATTTAATTTAAGGCCGCGTTACCTTCGACAGCCATGTTTGTTTATATTTTGAACAAATTTGATTGGATTGGTACATATTTTCAGGTGGACATGCCAGTATTCTTCTACATAGACCCAGAATTTACGGAGGATCCTAAAATGGAGTATGTCGATGAAATAGTTCTCTCTTACACATTCTTTGAAGCCAAAGAGGGATTGAAACTACCCGTGCCGACTTACATGAAACAATAGTGAACTAGTTTAAATGAACTACAGTGCGAATAGTATGCTTCCATTCACATGGATCCACAATCAGACTCCACTGGTGGATCTATGGATAATTTTTCCTACTCTGCAATCCACGTGTGGATTCATGGATAATTCTTTTTTCTCTTCGATCCACAGGTTAATAATGAATTAATTTTTTTCTAATTATGACTTTAGCCACCTTCACAAATGTGTGGATTGAAGTGGCCTAGAAATATGTAATTATATTTGAATTCCTAAGCTGGTGGATCGAAGAGAAGGCAAAATTATCCATGGATCCACCGGTGGAGCCTGATTGTGGATCCATGTGAACGGAAGGAATAGTATGTATGGTAGATATGTCTTTAATTTATATTCAACTTGTTGATATTGTTAAGTTTTAATAAAAAACTAAGTAATAAGAACACTTTGTTTTTAACTTAATAATTTATTCACATACAATTTGCAATGAAACAAATACTGCGTCAATTAGAAAGAGAGATAATGATATCTTATAAAGAAATCTGCTGTAAAATGTAATTTCAACCACATAATAAGACTTCTTTACGAAATTCTAGAATATTGTAGTTTCTACGGTTAATGAGGGTAATTAGGAATAGGGGGTAATTGGAGATAGTTGTGGTTAGTTTTGGAAGAACTTTTTATAAAGTATTTTAGATTTAATATCAGACTGTACCTAATATCCCATTGCGGAACTTAGCTTCCCTTGTAATTACGAGGGCCCACGGGCCCGTATAAACTGCTACCACGACGCTAAGTGCGAATTGCTAATAAATTGAAAATTTCATTTTAGAATATATGGAATTATAAGAATCTATTTCAGTTCTCAGAAGTTAAACTTCAAAGGGTATTAAAATTTAACAGTTGAACAGTACTAATATTAAAATACAAATTAAAAAATATTTTTGGAAAATAGCAATGTATACACTATACGAGTACAGGCTGTAATAGATATATGTATTCCCGAAGACAAACCATGAACTCCGTTTGTAACTCAAATAAAATTTTATGTATTTCTTCGAGAAATAATCAACTTTTTGTGTTTTTAACAAACATTTTGGAGAACACTGCGACGTACGCTGACTTGTGATTATTGTTTTCTTATACACATTTCTGTGGTACTTGTTGTTGTTAACAAAATCATTGTAGATACTTACAAAAATATACTACAAGAGCAGTTAGTTCGTCTTTGAATATACATCTGTTACACCTTATAAGTCATAAGGTAAGCAACGTAAAACTTAGCAATCAAACATGTCCCCACTGTCCTAAATCACGCCCGCCCCAAATTACCCCGAATTACTTCAATTACTCGTGTCCCCAACTACCCCGAAGCCCCTATCTACGCTTTAATGGCGGCGGTGACGGGGTACCCGCGCCGCAGCCCCATGCACTGGTCGCGGTCTATGAACAGAGTGGTGCTCTTGTTGCGAAGGTCCGCCTCGAGCCCGGCGCGAACGCCAAGCAAGGTCTGGTGCGTGCCTTCTGCTGTTGCGATCTTTGAACGCAAAGTCTCCATTGTTTCTTGGAGATCGCAAACTTCTTTAACCAGTCTGGAAGCGATTCGTGTTTTGTAAATTATGCATTCAAGCAGTATAGGCAGGTTACTACCTTAGTGCCGTATGGTATCATCCGATTTATATTGTAAAGCCGATCGCACCACCCCATGTCTTCCCGTGGGTGTTGTAAATGGCGACTAAGAATTAACAAAGCCGCTACCACAACCCCTGAGGAACTACACCATCTCTAAAAGATCGTCAACCGGTTTGGCCAGTTTGGCGTTTTAATTAATACTATATATCCCTCGTGCACAAAATAATGTGAGAGGCCCATGTCCAGCAAAGTGAGTAAAAGACCGATTATGGTATACTGCCTTAGACATAAACTTCCTATCAGAGTAGGCAAAATGTAATTCTGCTGTAAGATGGCCTTCAGCTGTAGCGATTTTTTTCATGTTAACGCTTCAATGTTTCCTGGAAGGTCCCACAATTCCTTGACCAGATTTCATTAACGTATTTCTTAACTGTTTATATCTCAGTTAAATTCGTAAATATGCCATATCGTTCTAAAATCAATCAAATGATCTATAGCATAGTTTCTTTTTTCTTCGTATATGGCAATAGTGCAATTAGAACATTCTGCCAATGTCAAATATTTTTCGTAACAAACAATTTCAAATCTAAAGCGTATCCTATCAATGTCCAGTCTAGTCAAAGTAAGTCAGAAGTCGCTCAATAAAACGATAGTAGATTTACTAAGCACAGAAGAGGACTCCTTGGAACCACACGAAAAACGCAGTCCCACGCTTTTATTTGATTATCACCAACACCAAGCATGAAAAACACTTTGATGTTTATTAAACTATCTTTATTAAACCATAATAAAACGCCTAATACGCAATTTTTACAATAATCAAACAAAAACTCATCTTCACTTCTCGAGTTCCCCTCCAAAAAGTCTATTACATTAAGTACCTAGTTCTAAATTTTTTATATTTTTTTCTAAAATAGGGAAAATGGCGAAATCTTGAGTTATTGAATAAATTAAGGACTAGTTAGCTGCAAATTAATTTGTGATTTTTGCATCTCCTGGCAATCTGCGTAGGCAATTATGATTGTTGCCACTTTTAGCAAGCTGCCAAGGGAATTGTGATTTGTTGTAACTCCTAGCGAGCTGACAAGTGAAATATGATTATTGTAACTCCTAGCGAAATGCCAAAGGAGTTGCGATTGTTGCAACTTCCGGCGAACTGCGAATGGAATTATAATTTGTGATTTTGATGGATTTATACGAAGTGATTCGTCAATATTTACCTGTTCTGCGCGTCGTCGCGGCACTTCTCTAGATGCGGTCGGTTGGTACGCGCCTGCAGTCGCGTGTGAGCCACCTTCATGGGTTGCAGCTTGTCCTCAATTGCCTTATTTAGTAGCTCCAGTGTCTTTTCCACGTCGAAGATCTCCTGCTGACACTAAACGACGATAATAACTATTTGTAGCACTTCCGCTTGTTATACAAAACTATATTTTACTGCGTTGCTCTCATCTGTGCAATATTTTCTACTTTCAAATCGGACTATACGTTACTATGTTGCTGCCTGATATGCTCAGTTTGAATCCTGCGTTCCGTTCAAACTATGCTATTGTGTTGTTGCTTGATTTCTAAAAGTTCCAGATTCGGTTCAATGTCTATATTACTGTGTTGCTCCCTCTGTGCAAAACGATCCATTTTCGGGTAAAACTTTAAGCTACTGTCTTGCTAACTGCTTTACAAAAGGTCTCGGGTTCGGATCAAACTTTATACTACGGTCTTGCTGCCTATTGTACTAAAACACCTTGTATTCGGTTAAAACTCAATGCTATTGTGTTGCTGAAAGCTCTGCAAAAATCCCAGATTCTGTACAAAATTTTTGGTACTATGTCGTTCTCTGTTATGCAAAAAGTTCGATTTTCGATTCAAAAATTATGCTTCTGTGGTTTCTTGTGCAAAAAAATTAATATTCAGTTCAACCTATTTTTTGTATTTGTATCAGTATGTCTCACTGCAGGGCACAAACCTACCCTAGTGTGTCACTAGGGACTTTCGGACCATAATGCCCCACGTTGTTCCGTTGCGAATTAGTGGACACTGCAGCGCTAGTGACAATTTTTAAACAATTTTTAACTTAAGTAGAAACGTATGGGCCGAGGACTTGAACTCACGATCACACGAATGTGAATCGAGTATAGGTACCACTAGGCTATCACCGCTCTTCAAACTCTATGCTCTGTGAGAAAATGGTCCCGTATTCGATTCATACTGTTACTGTGTATTATTGCTCACTGAACAAAAGTTCCCGCGTTCAGTTCAAACTCCAAAAATAGCATACTATTATTCTCTACTGATCATAAGATCCCATTTACTGTTGAAATTGTGCTAGTTTGTAGCGCCTGTTGGAGGGTAGTTACCTTGTGCAGATGCAACTGCAGTTTGTTCTTGATCTCTATGGTCTCTGCGATGCGCCTCGTGAACGCGTTATTGGTGTTGCTCCACTGATCCCAGATCTCCGTCGCCGACACGTTGATCAGATTTTCAGTGTCTAACGTTCAATTTGACAAAAAAGTGAAGATATTAGATAGATAGATATGTTACTCTTTATTGTACACCAACATATGTTGCAAAAAGACAATTTCAATAGGTAACACAAACAGGCGGTCTTATCGCCAACGCGATCTCTTCCAGATTACCTTTGGATGGTAACGAGAAAATAGCATATCGTCAGGAGGTATTCATAATCATAATCATTTATTTTGCAATAACAGGTAAAGTGGTGTTTCAGTACAGACATATATCACATTATTATATTACGTTTCAATAATGATTTATTGTTACGAGTACTTTCATCATTACATTACATTAGGGGCCGTTCAAGTATTACGTAAACAGAATTTTAGTCATTTTTAACTGCGCTTTCCGGTAGGTACATGGCCTCCATTCGAAGACCCCATCGTTTAACGGTCCTGAGGCAAATATGACTTGCCCCTTACCTCTCAACATGCCGATTCTACGAGCTACGTTGGTGACTTTAGTTCTTTGGCGAATGTCTTCGTTTCGGATCCTATCCCGCAAAAAAACTCCGAACATAGCCCTCTCCATACCTTGAACTTATGGATCAGGCCTACCGTTAGTGGCCACGTTTCGGTACCATACGTCATAACTGGCAGGACGCACTGATTAAAGAATTTCGTCTTCAAGCATTGTGGTATAGAGCCGACGTATTTTCCTAAAACTACCTAATTTATCTGCAATAGACGTATAAAACATTTATTCAGAACACAGTAACAAGACACTACAGTTATAAGGAAAATACAAACACATAACAACAGAAATTTTCAGAAAATGAATAAAAAGGAGATCCATACTGTCTGTGTCCTGTGACTGCCCTGAATTGGCGTCCAGCTGCTGAGCTAGAACTGTTAGGCTGTGTATTTGTGATGACACAGCGCTGATTTTCAGCTAGAACCGGTGGTGAAATCGGGACCCTAAGCTAGTATGCTATTCTATAGGGGTAATGCTATTCTATAGGTGCCGTGTACTGTTGGCCGGTTATAGAATATCACCACCGCATTTCTTTCCGTGGGTGTCGTAAAAGGCTATTAAGGGGTAAAGCGCCTGCCACAGGCCCTGAGGAACTACACCACTACTAAAATAATGGACTCGCCAACCAGGCCAGGTTTCAAGGCCATATATGACAATGCGCATGAGGCGGCCCATATCTAGCAGTGGATACTGAAAGGGTTGGTTGCATTGCATTGGGTGCAAGCTAGGACGCTAAGGTGCAATAAAGTGTCTTACCAGAGAGCATTTGGGTGGCCTTGGCGCGTTCTGACTGCGAGCGCTGCAGCGTGGCGGCGCTGGCGGCTGCCCAGCGCTCGCCGTCGCACACCGTCGGGTCGTACCGCTCGATGCCCGCGTAGAACTGCAGACCCTACACCCCGACACCCCCGTTAATATCACTATCCCATTATTATATTTCATAATGTTCCATCAAATGGAAACTGTAGACTACAGCCCGAGCGGACTCGGTTAATATCATCATCCATCACATCACATCCTATCCCTTCCTGTCCCGTCCAATGGAGAATATAATATAATAATCAAACTCCTTATTCCATTGCAAGTGTTATTTGTAAAAAGTTTATAATTTTTTTTTTTTTTTATATACTAGTGGGCGGACGAGCAAGCGGTCCCACGTGATGGTAAGTGTTACCGCCGCCCATGGACACCTGCAACACCAGGGGGTATGCGGGCGCACCGCCGACCTTGCAAAATCCTATCATAATTTGATAGAAAACATCGCTACAATCATACACGATTTTAAAAATATATATCTACGTTAATTATAACATTAATACATATTTTAGTTGACATTTAAAATTTATGAAAAATTTGTACAATTTCTGACAATCATGGATTTATGTAGAATCATCAAACCCATAGAAAACATACAAAGAAATTTATAAAGTCACTCAGAGTAACAAAAGTACTTGAGAACATATCCATACATTAAACAATTTGTATAGAGTATCATAAAATCATAAATTAATTACTCCTGTTCTCAATTACCTGTATTATCAGTCACCCCCGTTCGAAATTACTCGTATTCAATTAACCTCGTCTATCACCTCTGTTATTAATTTACCCCAGCTTTTAATTAGGTACACCTGTTCTCATTTTACCGTATTATTAGTCAGCCCGTTATTAATTACTCTTATTCAGTTATCCCCGTCTTTAATCACCTCCTTTCTTAACCACTCGGACAATTGATCTTTCATTGTTTTTCAACTGGCTCCAAAAAGAATAACCGATTTACCCCAACTTTAAATTACCCTTATTCTCAGTTACCGTCGTTATCAATTAATCGCCTGTCCCCAGTCACCTCTGTATTTAATTTAACTGTTCTCAATTTACCCTTGCATGTGTCCCACCCTACCCCGTTTCGACTTATATCGAGTTCAACGATGTTCTCACCTTGGAATAGTTGTTGAGCTGATGGCACATGGAGTCGATGCCGAGCGCGTACTCCTTGTTGCGCATGTCCGTCTCCAGCTCGTGTTGCGTCGCGCGGCAGTTCTTAGACTGCGCACGAACCTAAACACGAACAACACGCATTAACAAACACTCGTGTGCTATTAGTGTTATTAAAACAAGCACTAAACGGAAAATAACCTACTTTCCGAGCTTTTGACTTTCCCGATTTGACGCAAATGAGTCGGTATCGTATTTTCACTTACGCCGAAGGCTGCTGCTAACTCAGACAAGGTTTGAGATCAATCCGCTTCCGCCATTGCTTTCAATTCGACATTATCGAATTTAGTCTCCGGTCGTCCACGGGGCAAACCAAAAACGCACCGTGGTTTCGTTTGCGGTGTTTGGGTCGTACACATCATTGATATCGCGTGCCGTCTGTGCTGCGTTGCTGCCACGACGGAACTCGTATTCGAAAATAACGCGAGTTTTTAACTTTTCCACGGTCGCAAACAACGATATCGAAGCACAACGTCGCTTGACCGAAAAACAAATGAATAACTGATTTTGATAAAGAACGTCATAGCTTTAAATTGACATTAGTTAATTCGAATTTGGAATTCCAAGGCAAACGTTCAAGATAACTAAGTTCAAAGTGGCCAGTATGAACATATGGCAACTTCATAGGTGGATAGGTACCTACTTATTTTGCAAATAACAATCTTAAAAAACTTTTAAGTTAAACGGTTTTATATTTTATGTGCACTGAAAACTACGTGTAGCCCTTTCATTTGATACCCATATTGAGGGGGTTAAGGAAAAATATGTAATCCGCCATTTTGTATCGGCGGCCATCTTAGATTTATAATGTTATTGATTTTATTATATTGTATTGTCATCTAAATTAAATGTGTGTACCAAATTTCAGATCAATCTGACAACGGGAAGGTGCTTAAATTTCAATTTCTAATTTTGACCCAAATAAATAAATTCCGTACGGGTCGAGCTAAATAAAACCGTTTAAAAACAGTTTTTAAATATAATTTATTGATTACAAAATATCACAAGCCAAATTATAGGTATACTCAATATCCACCATAATTAGTTTGTTAAAATAGGTTCCATTGACCTACTCATACCTACCTACATACCTATCTAATATATTCATAATTTCAGGCACTGATTTAGAAACAATGTGTAGAATGGTCAATCAGTAGGTACTGTTCTTTTTACAAGTGAATTTCGAGTAATAGGTAGGTACTTAAGAATATGTAGATAGTTAACATTTCATTTGCAATTCAAAATATGGAATTATGCATTCTGATATAAAAAGTAAAAAAGCTAATTTACATTAGGTTTATCACAATAAACTTACCTTCTCCAACATACTTCTCAATTTGTCTTGACAGTCGCGCAGTATGGCCACTTCCTTCAGCAGTGACTGTTCGACAGCATCGTGGACTTGCTCCAAACCTATAATCAAATCACATTATTACCAACTCCAGCCTTTGCGAAATCATCTCAATATTCGTCATCACTGCATTTGAATCGTATATATGTTACTGTAAATTACTGTAAAAGCACGTATATTGGTAAATCCTAGGCTTTACTTGTAAATCTTCGGATTTACCAACGTGAGTTGGTAAATGTAAGGATTTTTATAAAGTGAGATGATTTCCCGTGCTTATACCATCAGAATTTGGTACATGCTAGGTTTTACTAAAGACGAAATTAACTATGATCGCAGAACATTTAGGACTTTTACCAGAAAGAATTACCAGAAGAAAGAACACCAGAAATTTTACCAGTAAATCTTAGGTTTTACTGGCAGATCTTAGGATTTACCATAGTTCGAGCATTTAAAGTAACACATATACCTACCTAATAAAAAAGTAACAGCATTGTCTGTACATGATTTTTTTTTTGAAAAAGTGATTACAATATAGTTTTTTTTTTATAGAATGGATGCCAGTCGAGCGTGCGGGCCACATGATGGTAAGTGGTCACCGACGCCCATGGACACCTGCAACACTAGGGAGGCACACTTGCAGAATCCTGTTCACAGCTCTCTTGAAGAGCTTCATGTCGTAGCGTAACGGAAGTACAAATGGTATAGAGCACAAAAGAACATTTTTTGAAATTTTTGACGATCCGTCTGTCTGTCCGTCTTTTTGTCTGTCTGAACACGCATCACGCGAAACCCACTGGGCAGAATTTAATGAAACTTGGCATAGTTATAGCTTATGACTTTTAAGGCACATTTTAACCCGATCCGTTATAGAGTTGCCACGGGAATCTCTGAAGTTCACGCGAATGAAGTCGCTGGCACCGCTAGTTCAATAATACGACGCAATTGAAGACACGAAATCGCGCGACATCCATCGTATACTAGTTTATAATTATTTCGCCACATATGCGCAAAATAACGATTCCAGCGGATGCTTTCTAATATGAATGCGGAATCTACCGTTCGGCGTAAAAAATGGCCACGATGTATTCTACTGAAGGAAGTTCAGCCAGAGGCCACAGCCTTAATAAATCGGTTTAAGCGCATACTCGCTAATGTGCAATTCGCAAAATGTGATCAGTGGTGCATTATAGGGATACGGACGTAAAAAAAATTATACACCATCAAATTGCTATACCTATTTTATTTTCACTTCACTTAACAAACAACCTTTTTAATTTAATGATGACCAGAAGAAAAAAAAATCTTAAAAATTAGATAAAAATGATTATACAGTTTTGAATAATATTTTCCAAAACTGCTTCTGGTTATACAAATATGATTACACATTTCGCGAATTGCACATAAATCTCGTTGTAAACGCACCCTGCCTCTTCTCCCTGTGGTAGAGGCATTCCTGCACGATGTGCAGCGGACCCTCGATGCCGGCGATGGCGCGCTCCAGCTGCCGCCGCGTGTCATTCAGCTTCTCGCAAGTCGACACCAGACGCTCCATTTCTATGGCCAGCTATATGGACGTTTTTAAACGTGTTCAAATTTGTTCGACATCAGCCTATAACGTCTTATATTATATGGTATAATCACGAAGGGGTTTAAAGACGTCCACAAAGCAAACAGTGCGGATGGGTGGATGTAGATAGAATTCAAATTATTTTTAATTTGAAGTCACACTGGTTTCCTCGCGATGTTGTCTTTCACCTCAAACCTAGTGATAATTGAAAAACCCCTACTTAAGTACAGAAGCATACTGAGCATACCTACTTAGGAGGTTTCACGACATGAAGCTTTCGTCAACTCGGAGGAAACTACGAACGGGTTGCGATAGTTAACACATCTTTGATACAAACAGAGAGACAGGTGGAAATAGAAACTGTTCGATGCCAGACTGAATATTATGTCATAAGAATGGAGAAAACTAAAAGAAAAGCGACAGGACAATAATTTGTAGAGGGTTAAAGAATAATTGCAAGGTTGGTAGAGCCGTACGAAAATATAGGAAAAGGGCCTGTGTAGTAGATTATAGTCCGAAATTCTGTATGATTGCAAGGAGAACCCGCAGTGAGACGTTATAAGGTATATTATAACGGCTATTGATTTATTGAACCAAATTAAAGCCTGCAACACTGAAATAGAAGAGGTAACATATAAGCAATTAAGAAATTAACATCGTTGAAAGCTCTTGCTTCATAAGTTCAATTACTTACACAAGAAAAACTTACCTCGTTACGCCAGAAAGTGGTATCGGTGATTCTTTCACCAATTCTCCTACCGGAGTCTCTCTGGCCTTGTGTGCCAATCTCATCGGTCTCCCTAAAAATTTACATATTCTTCTAACAAAACTTGAAAATGTTCACCTTTCAAATTAGTCATCTTTAATCATGTATTAATTTAGGAGGGGGAGAGTGCACGCTGCAATCCAACAGCCGCTGGGCGCGCTCGACTGGCCACGTTACCCCTCTCTCACAGAAGACTACCTTGAAATGTACTGCATTTTCCACTTTATCGTATTTCCCCAATGTACGTACGTGTTTCGGTAGTGAGTGAGATGTGCCAGAGCCCATTCCCATCCTATCCTATCCCTGCCCATTTTCCCAACCCTTTCTCCAAATCCATTCCTATATCTCCAAAGGTAGGCAGCGCATCCGGGGGCGTGCTAACATTTATAATTTTGGACTAATGTTGGCATGTATCGTGGATGTCTATGGGCGACAGTATCCACTTACCATCAGGTGGACTGTATGCTCGTCTGCCGCCTTCGTACATAAAAAAAAAAAAAAATCAAAGAATCATTTAATGTTCAATTTGAATAATTATTTATTTAAATTAAAATATTATGTAGGTCATTATCTAGAATCTAGACTTATCTATACTACTCCGTATGAACGAAACCGACGGGACGGCTTAAGACTGACTACTTCTGTTATTGAGTAGAAAGGAACGGGAATATTTTTGAGGATTAGACAGTCCGTGAGTCTCGTATTACTTTACTGCGACCATTGCCGATACATTGTGATGGTCACCTTTCTTGTACTTCACTGCCTATGCCTATGCAGATATCGCAGAATAATTTTAGCGTGGAATAGTTGAAGACGATTAAAATGGTGTATCTAAGCTAAAATCATAAAAGTGGCGTTTAATTTTTAATCATATATTTATACAAATAAAGGTAAATAAATTTTATTACTGTTATTTATAAGTAACCGGGGATATTGTAGGTATTAGTAGCCGGGGATATTGTAGATATTAGTAGCCGGGGGTATTGTAGGTATTAGTAGCCGGGGATATTGTAGATATTAGTAACCGGGGATATTGTAGGTATTAGTAGCCGGGGATATTGTAGATATTAGTAACCGGGGATATTGTAGGTATTAGTAGCCGGGGATATTGTAGATATTAGTAACCGGGGATATTGTCCGCCGCCTATAATATTTATTTATCTGTGCCGCTGTCAAACTGCCTTGGAAATCAACGGAACATTTATCAATGTACAAATTAATTAGGTACTGTGTTTGAATAAATAACCAAAATACAAAAAACTGTCTATGTAATTATATTACCTGAGCATCCTCGTGATATCAGCCCTGACTCTCTCGGAGAAGTTCCTCTTGGCGTCGGACTCGTTGTAGTTCTTGATGCTGTTCTGGTTCCACTCGTACTGCGTGTATCTGGTGTAGAGCGCGGCACGCGCCGCGTGCTCGGGGCTCCGGTCGAAGCCCGTCACCAGGTTGGGGAAGCGCAGCGGCTCCGCTGCCATGCCCGCCGGCGTGTAGCATGGGTCTACCATTGTATTCGTTATCGGCTGGGATGGCCTGCGCAACATACTCTACTTATTAACGCTGGAATTTCAATTGACCTAAAGGACAAATGACTACTTTTTGGTGCTGAGCTCGAAACCCGTCACCAGGTTGGGGAAGCGTAGAGCCTCCGCTGTCATGCCCGCCGGAGTGCAACATGGTTCTTCCATTGTGTTCGTTATCGGCTGGGACTTATCAAGTCTATAAATTCCAATAGTGACAAATGACAAATTTTTATGAGGGGCAGAAAACAATTTCTTATAAAAAAAAACATTTTAATAATACCCTTTTACTACTGCACTCACTCTGTCTTTGCTCGGGTGGTACAAACTTAATCTATGTCCATTTGCAGATGTTTAGCTTCTTAAAAACAAAACCTATTTCCAAATCGGTCCACTGGTTATAGAGTTTAACCCATTACGTGCAATCGAACTCCCATTCGTATGGCCGTGAGTTCAATTCTCAGCACGTGGTGATTCTTCAAAGTGGTCCATAAATCATTGACTATTGATTAATTGTTATAATGTTAAAAATAAATCCTTGGTGTTGGCCTGTACAACTGAACTCAGCACGTGAAGCTCCGTTGATGTAGGTGCTGACATGATATTGACTAGAGAATGTTATGGTAATGACGTTTTTGGATAGGTACTAATCAATAAAATAACCATCATTACCAGTTTCAGGAGTTATGTCAGTATTTTAATATTTAATAGACGTGAATGTTATAGGTTGATATCAATATAATCGAGCAAAAACAAACTATATTAATAAAACTAGATAATGTAATTAATATCTACATTATAATATTATTATTATTTGTTAACACGTCAATCTACTGGTTGACTCATTACGATTTTCAGCACTCCCCGTCAGTTACATTATGTTCTATATATTAAGAATTTCTCACGTATACCATGATCAATTTACATGAACTTACATCGGCGTGACCTCTATTTCCTCATAGCCCATGATAGGTCGCCATGGATGCTTCTTAGGCGAGTGGAAGCAATAGCCCACCTGTGGAGGTATGCTCGGCGCTCCGGCCGTCTCTTTCACAGGACTCCATTGTTGAAGTTGCTGGAAAAACGCATAGAAAAATTTAAGCGCAAAGAAAAGGGATTACATAGTATTTTTTTTTATGTAATCTGTTGAGAAAACCGTTAAAATTCATATTTACCGTGCACATTGATACTTCTTTAGCCATTATGAAGGATAATTATTGAATATATCCTAGAAAATTTTGAAAAATATTTTTTATGAAAAAATCGTACAAATTCAAAATTGAAAAATCGCGTCAACAAGTTTCATGTACGGTAACTTGATAAAGTTTATATTATCAGAAACTGTATAGCTATCTCTAAGTTTAATTTTGGTTGATTTAATTCTTTACGCCTACTACAAGTACTGTATAAAATATTCCCTAGCTATACAAGTGTCTTTATTTTACTGTATTATATAATGTAAATAAACAAAATTTAAAAATAGTAACTAAAAATAATAATTCATAAATGGGATAGTTAGCGTCGAAAACGTAGATAAATATAGAACGGTGGCACCAACGTACAAACTTATACGTCAATCAGTTGACAGTGACACAACCTTTTGCAGACTTTGGATTTGCAGTTTGCTTTCGTTCATTGGACTTACTAGTTTGTCTGAACATAATTCATATCTTTCTTATTTAATTACTTAGAAACCGCTCTTAAAATATAAATGTATTAAGTAAAAAATGAGTAATGTTCCAGAGAACGCACCTCAACGTGAGTAATTTATTATTTTTCTTTAGCACTTAAGTGTTCTTGCACTGGTTTTCTCGTAAACATTTCAACTTTATTCACCAGATTGCCCTGGCACACAAAGTGAGGATGCTGGAAAAGCTTCAGCTTGCGCCGGATGCCCGAACCAGAACATTTGCGCTTCTGGTAAATCTGAAATTATTCCTAAACGAACATCCAATGTCTCTGTCGTTATGACTCGTTCAAGGAGAGTTTTCAAACTTTTCGGGCGAGAATATTGTATACGATTCTCGTATGCGATCAAATTACATACAATCCTCGCCTACAACTGTTCACATGATGGTAAAAACTCGATGATAGCAGGCATAACAGTGATCAGATGATGATAACAGTTGTTTACAGATGATGATACAGCTTTTTACCAATGTTCAAGAAACTCCTTGTATAAATGAGCCATTCTGAGAATCTATCCTTATATGAACACACCACGATAATCATACTTCAGTATTTTTATCTGTTATTGAACTTATGATATATAATTGCACAATTCACTAGTAATGTAAGTACTGTAGGTGAGTGAAGTTGATAAGAAGACTCGATATAACATTAAGCAAACAATAACCTTATTGTGTTGTAATAAATAAAACAACTTATTACACAATGTATTAGTCTTATCAATAATTGTCTGGAAGCCACAGATGCTTCTAGAGAGCAAAAGATCCCTCGATAATAAATTGTATGCACCTAAAAGCAGATTATTGTAAAAAGATTGTTTCTATATGGCAATCCCTATTTACAAGGCTATTCGCTGACACTTTTATTTATCCTTCTACCAAATGATTAAAAAGATCTGCTGTGAAATTTAAGAGGAAACTATCTGTTTTAAATAATTGCTTTTACAATTGCATTATTGTCTAAATAGGAAAAACTGACATAACTAATTCACATTATTCCGAAATCCCAACTCACAAAGGGACTAAATTCAGGATAGGGTAAAAACACTATTAATAATGGTTTTTGAAAATACAACATATTGGGAAACTAGCAGTGCCTGCAACTTTGTTCATATGAACTTGTGATTCCTGTAGGAACTATAATTGATCTAGTTATAAAGTACTTTAAATGTTAACCTGGCACATGCCAGGTTAACATTAGGCACATAAGCTATACCTATACCAAGTTTCATTAAAACCCTTCTAGTAAATTTTGTGTGATGTGTATTCAGAAAATATGATTCCAAAAATTGTTGTTTTAGGCTCATATCATTCCTACTTTATATTGCAATCACTTTATTGTTGCCACATTTTGTTATCTACGTTGTTGCAAAATAATTTATTTGATTTAGAAATTCTATGATTGCTTACTATTTTTTTAATCTGTATAGTCTATTTTTTTATGTGTATAGTTGTGTAACAATTTACAAATTCAAAATATGGGTATGAGCAATGTCATAGATAGTCATAGATAGTACTTAGCAGGCCATCATGTTTTTTTCCTATAATAATTGTATGTATTCCAGGTGCGGCTGCAGCACCCGACCCAGCCATAGAGATAATAAAGAACAGACTATCCAATGTAAAGCACAAGATCTTGGTACTTTCTGGTAAAGGTGGAGTTGGCAAGAGTACAGTGACATCGTTGCTTGGACATGCATTAGCTGCCAGAAGCCCAGATATTAATGTAAGCTCACTACTACATTAACCATAATCAGTCCTTTTTTCGTCCACTGCTGAACATGTGCCTCCTCATGCATACTGTCTTGTGCATGAGAGGTGTATGGCCTTAAAACAGCACACCGGCCAAGCGGCTCAGTGAGTTGACTCTTTTAGAGATTGTGTAGTTCCTGAGATCTTATGGTAGCGACTTATTATCCCTTAGTCACCTTTTATGACACCCATGGTAAGAGATGGGACCACACAACACCAAGAAATTCAATCTTTAAAATTTATGTCGTGAAGTCTTAATAAAAAACCCTGTAAACCTAAGTGTTGCAGATACCCAACATGTACTTGACACCCGACTTATTTAATTAGAAGCAAGTTTATCAGAACAAGTGACACATATACATAACTGGTTATTTATCTCATGCCTTTGACTGCATGTAGGTTAAGTGGCTATTTTCAGCAATATCCAATGACTTAATAATTATGTCCAACTTAGAATGTTACAAAGTAGCAACTGTAGACTAATGCTGACATTAATATTCAAACGCCAAGGGATGGCAACTGTATTTACTCGTATTTTATTGAAACATTTAGAACTACATGAATTTATAGCTAGCTATATAAAAGTTTCTATATTATTTCTGTTTGTAGAATACAAGAAACATAACTCTCGTATTTATATGGAAAGAAGGTGGCTAATGAGCAGACAGTCCACTTGGTAGAACAAGTAAACACTGATGATAAATATTGACACACTCCTGAATTGGAAAATTTAGGAGTGTATTTAGAAAAATTATCAAAATGAGGAATAGCGAGTATAATGGGCTTCCTCATTTTGTCTTGACGGGGATGAATGTGACAGGACGGTTTCGGGATTCATTCCCTAAACAGTAGGTGCATTTTACAGCAGTGTTCCGTGATTATTTTGTATGGATGGGCAAAATATTTCCTATTGATATTATTAGGAAATATTTGGAACTCTGGAGTTGGAGATTCCCTCTCCATATTCATTTGATATGGAGGGAAGTTCCAAGTCCTTGTGAAGGTCGACATTGCGAGAGTGCCACGGCCTTACGCACGAATCTATTTTGGAGGGTTTGAAGTACATATTTTAATGTTGGAGGGAGCTGCGTGCGCTAAGACAACGCTAGCGATGGTCATTATGGGACTACAAAGGTTTTTCTAAACAACATATTACTTCTCTCGCCTACGAGAGGGTTGAGGCGTCCGAGTACAAAAGAAGCGGCTCGGTTTCGGACAGTTTCGATGGTTTCGATGGTCTAGTGTGACTCCGAGATATTTGGTCTTCCTAACCCAGGAGATAGTTTGACCGAAAAGGGATAAAGTGAGGAAAGACGGGGCGCCTAGAGCTACGAGTGCCAACCCTGGTAAAAGGGAAGCACATAGCTGCACTTTTCTCCGAGTTTACGTCTATCCTCCACCTCACAAACCATCCGCCTAGGGCGGTGACTGCGGAAACACGTCGTAGGTTCCTATCTGAGACGTAGAGGGCGGTGTCATCCGCAAAGAAGGCAAGATCTATTCCAGGGGAGTGGAGGATGTCATTGCTAGGACGGAGCCCTGAGGGACTCCAGCTCTGATTGGACGAGAACTGGACAGAATGCCTTCAACTCTGTAACGAAAGGTGCGATTGGTAGTCTTGAATGATGAAAGTGAAACTTTCAGCCACCTCCAATTGGTACAGTTTATACATTAAACCGTTGTGCCAGACCTTATCAAAAGCCTCTGCTACGACGAATAAGACAGCTAGGGCCTTGAATGGTCTCCTTTGGTTGAGACCTGTGAGGATTTTTATCAGAAGGTACCTATGTATTTAAAAAGTTTTTTTTTAGACATTACCCTATTATATCTCGACCTCCTTTCTTGCGAATTGCCGAATTCCATTTTCGTGGCACTTTTAAACTAAAAAATAAACAAAGAGAGCACTGGTATCACGTGTATTGATCCTGAAGGCTTGCTGGCAAAGAATTCGCAATGTTCGGCCGACGCGACGTTGCGTGCCGGCGCCGGCTGGTACAAACTTCCGTGTTCACTATTTGTATATAGGTCAGGCTCATTGTGATGCAAGGTTGAATGATTTGCATGATGAAGTATGCTGGGGAATTTGTAGACATAAGTTAGTTGGTTTGACAGCTGTAATGATAAATTAACAGAACAATTTTAATGAAATCTTTTAGAGGTCACGGTCAGATAATGCTATTCAAATGCAATTTATTTATTTATATAGACAGAAATTAGTAAAAGATGTATTAAAAATCTAAGGGAGTTTTGAGCCATATTTTACCACATGGGGTGTCGATTGATGAATATTACATATGCCCTAGATTTTTTTTAATTTTCGTACAAGCCGATTTCTTCACGATGATTTTTTTTTCACTTATGCAATAATTGAAGAAAATCTTACATAAATAGAAACCTTGGTATGGTTTGTGGTTTGAACTGATCAGTTCAAAATACAGACGTTAGGATTGTGAGTGACCAATATATACCCCTTATGCTATCACCACATTCGTCATTGCATTGCAAGGATTCCACACTTCTTACCCTAGCCTGTTCGCTAGAGAACAGGGGCGGACCGTGAATTTGGGGGACCCTGGGCTAACACTACTTGGGGGCCTACCTAATTAATCAAACTAATTGCCATTTTGTCAAAAAACTGTTTTCTATAATGATGTATAGGTTATAGGTCCATTATGTATATATTGTCCATTGTCTTCAATGGGGGCTGGGGGCCCTTTATATCCACGGGGCCCTGGCCTGCAGCCCAAAAAGCCCATATATAGATCCGCCCCTGCTAGAGGAAGACGTTTATTTATTTGGTTAATTATACTCTAAAGCACAATGATACGTAGGTACGAAAGACGGACTTATTGACATAAATAAGGCATTCTCTAGCAGTCAACCTGGGCTGTACGTTCTGGGCTGATAAATGATAAAATATATTTTATCATATCACACACCGTGAACGTATTTATACGTTTTTAAACATTATTTCTTAACTATATCAGTTTTTAAGATAATTAGTTGAGTAACTGAAAATTGCAAAATTTTGCAGACGCATAACTTAGAGACACATTCGATATAAGCCTATAACATTCCGCTACAGGTTACAGGCCACCTCTAGCAAGACGGTTTCTGGATTATAAAGCACTACACAGGTCCTGTACGTCTTTATAAATCAGCAATAACGAAGTGTTTCTCTTGCAGGTGGGTATTCTAGACGCTGATATCTGCGGACCGAGCCAACCGCGAGTTTTAGGCGTGCGAGGGGAGCAAGTACATAATTCCGGCTCGGGATGGTCACCAGTTGTAAGTGTTGTGATTTAGAACTCAACTAGCGAACCGCCCTCGCTTCGCTTCGGTTTCGTTAAAACAATATTAAACTATACGTATAAACCTTCCTCTTGAATAAAAACCGATTTTATTCAAGATATTGATAAAAACCGCATTAAAATCCGTTGCGTAGTTTAAAAGATCTAAGCGTACATACAGAGGGACAGATGGCGGGAAGCGACTTTTTTTATACTATGTAAAGATATGTTGTTCGGGAGCACCTTTTGTAAAGGTCATTTTCGTCTGCGGTTAACCGCCGCCGAGCTAAGGATGAAAATCTATACCCAGTTTTAAAGGGAACAGGTTTTTTTATATAAATTTTCGATCTTATTTAACATCCACTCTGTTCACGCTCGTATATTAGGGCCTTATCTATGAAATCGCCGTTTATTCACAGTGGCCACTTTGAACTTAGTTATCTTACGTTCGGCTTGGAATTCCAAATTCAAATTAATTTCAATTTAAAGCTATGATATTATTTTTCAAAATCAGTTATTCGTTTGTTTTTCCGTTAAACGAATTTTTGTTTAGATATCATTGTGTTTGCGACCATGGAAGAGTAAAAAATTCGCGTTATTTTCGAATATGAGTTCCGTCGTGGTAGCTACGCAGCACAGACGGCACGCAATATCTACGATGTGTACGGAACAATAACCGCAAACGAACGCACAGTGCGTTTTTGGTGTGATCGTTTCCGTTCTGCAAATTTAGACCTCAAGAACAAGTCCCGTGAACGACTGGAGACCAAAGTCAATGATGACGAATTGAAAGCAATAGTCCATCTCAAATCACGTTTGAGTCGACGAATTTATCGACATTACAAATAAAGAAATACGTGCGTGTGCGTGCGGCAAAATCCTTGTGTGATTTTTAGGTTTTTATAGATCAATTATGTTTATAGAACACTATTTGAGGCGCTTTGTCAACTGCCATTCTAATCAAGCTAGATTTAAGACTGTTGTAAGGACCTAATACTGTTTTCTGTTTTAGTACGTGACAGACAATCTATCATTGATGTCCATTGGCTTTCTGCTGGGAAGTCCCGATGACGCCGTCATTTGGAGAGGTCCCAAGAAAAATGGTGAGGAAAAAACACTTATCAACTACTTTTGTATTATTTTTATATTTTTTTATTTTATTCAATTCAATCAGTACACATTAGAGATGTTCAGAATATTGGTTTGTTTTGGCGAATACTCATAATTTTTTCAAATGTTCGTATATGTACTCATATTCACCATTATCTAAACAAATACTCGAATACTACGAATAGTAAAAATACTACTATTTGTTGAATATCGTTTTCATATTAGTTTAGTTTGTGTCAAGGCCAACAGATGGCGCTGTATCGTTTGCTACATCGCGCTAGGTTGCGTTTCTGGGTAAACCTTAAAGTGTAAATTTTGGTTTGTTCTCTGTGCTTGCCAATGGAGTGAAGAAATAAATGGATATACAGTCACACTTGCATCTAATTTTGGATATCAGAGTACATTCGTGTACAATAATTAATAATAATATATTATTAATTGATAATTTTACTATTATCGAACTTGAAGTTAAAATAACGTACCTACTTATTAATTTTGATAATTTTATTGCGTGTGTAGTGTGGGTTGGGTAGTATCCGTATTCGCGAATAGTCAGCCAAATTATTCCTATTCGCAAAAAGTGATTTTTTGCCATTCGAAACACTGAAACATCCATTTCACAGGTATGATAAAGCAATTCCTAAGCGAAGTAGACTGGGGTGACTTAGACTACCTGCTGATAGACACTCCCCCGGGGACATCAGATGAGCACCTCTCATCCGTACAGTACTTATCTGAAGCCGGACTCACCGGGGCTGTGGTTGTAACCACTCCGCAGGAGGTCGCCTTGTTGGACGTTAGGAAGGAGTTGCAGTTCTGCGAGAAGGTCGGAGTGAGGGTTCTGGGCGTTCTGGAGAATATGTCATTATTCATCTGCCCTAATTGTAAGGTGAGTGTAGTGTGTATATTATTACATGTATCCAATATACAGATATGATAACGGATTATTTAAGTGGTCTTCAAATAAGTCAAAATCTCTAATTAATAAGCATATTTTTTAATATGTACCTATTTGTATGAGTTTTCTTTTTACTCATTTTACCTACATTCCAGTAATCTGATACTCCTGGACCTGCATTGGTACCGGATTAACGAGATTCTACTGTAGTTTTAGGCGCGCCTTGCTCAACCTGCGGCCTGCACAAAACATGATTTTAATGTTTTCAAAACATACTGATACAATCGGTCTGTACGGTACACTATACATGTGTTCATAACAGAGATGGCATAATTCTAAGTACACCGTACATGTGTTCATAACAGAGATGGCATAATTCTAAGTACTCCGTACATGTGTTCATAACAGAGATGGCATAATTCTAAGTACACCGTACATGTGTTCATAACAGAGATGGCATAATTCTAAGTACACCGTACATGTGTTCATAACAGAGATGGCATAATTCTAAGTACACCGTACATGTGTTCATAACAGAGATGGCATAATTCTAAGTACACCGTACGTGTGTTCATAACAGAGATGGCATAATTCTAAGTACACCGTACGTGTGTTCATAACAGAGATGGCATAATTCTAAGTACACCGTACATGTGTTCATAACAGAGATGGCATAATTCTAAGTACACCGTACGTGTGTTCATAACAGAGATGGCATAATTCTAAGTACACCGTACGTGTGTTCATAACAGAGATGGCATAATTCTAAGTACACCGTACGTGTGTTCATAACAGAGATGGCATAATTCTAAGTACACCGTACATGTGTTCATAACAGAGATGGCATAATTCTAAGTACACCGTACATGTGTTCATAACAGAGATGGCATAATTCTAAGTACACCGTACATGTGTTCATAACAGAGATGGCATAATTCTAAGTACACCGTACATGTGTTCATAACAGAGATGGCATAATTCTAAGTACACCGTACATGTGTTCATAACAGAGATGGCATAATTCTAAGTACACCGTACATGTGTTCATAACAGAGATGGCATAATTCTAAGTACACCGTACGTGTGTTCATAACAGAGATGGCATAATTCTAAGTACACCGTACGTGTGTGTTCATAACAGAGATGGCATAATTCTAAGTACACCGTACGTGTGTTCATAACAGAGATGGCATAATTCTAAGTACACCGTACATGTGTTCATAACAGAGATGGCATAATTCTAAGTACACCGTACGTGTGTTCATAACAGAGATGGCATAATTCTAAGTACACCGTACGTGTGTTCATAACAGAGATGGCATAATTCTAAGTACACCGTACGTGTGTTCATAACAGAGATGGCATAATTCTAAGTACACCGTACATGTGTTCATAACAGAGATGGCATAATTCTAAGTACACCGTACATGTGTTCATAACAGAGATGGCATAATTCTAAGTACACCGTACATGTGTTCATAACAGAGATGGCATAATTCTAAGTACACCGTACATGTGTTCATAACAGAGATGGCATAATTCTAAGTACACCGTACATGTGTTCATAACAGAGATGGCATAATTCTAAGTACACCGTACATGTGTTCATAACAGAGATGGCATAATTCTAAGTACACCGTACATGTGTTCATAACAGAGATGGCATAATTCTAAGTACACCGTACATGTGTTCATAACAGAGATGGCATAATTCTAAGTACACCGTACGTGTGTTCATAACAGAGATGGCATAATTCTAAGTACACCGTACGTGTGTTCATAACAGAGATGGCATAATTCTAAGTACACCGTACATGTGTTCATAACAGAGATGGCATAATTCTAAGTACACCGTACATGTGTTCATAACAGAGATGGCATTATTCTAAGTACACCGTACGTGTGTTCATAACAGAGATGGCATAATTCTAAGTACACCGTACGTGTGTTCATAACAGAGATGGCATAATTCTAAGTACACCGTACATGTGTTCATAACAGAGATGGCATAATTCTAAGTACACCGTACATGTGTTCATAACAGAGATGGCATAATTCTAAGTACACCGTACATGTGTTCATAACAGAGATGGCATAATTCTAAGTACACCGTACATGTGTTCATAACAGAGATGGCATAATTCTAAGTACACCGTACATGTGTTCATAACAGAGATGGCATAATTCTAAGTACACCGTACATGTGTTCATAACAGAGATGGCATAATTCTAAGTACACCGTACGTGTGTTCATAACAGAGATGGCATAATTCTAAGTACACCGTACGTGTGTGTTCATAACAGAGATGGCATAATTCTAAGTACACCGTACGTGTGTTCATAACAGAGATGGCATAATTCTAAGTACACCGTACATGTGTTCATAACAGAGATGGCATAATTCTAAGTACACCGTACGTGTGTTCATAACAGAGATGGCATAATTCTAAGTACACCGTACGTGTGTTCATAACAGAGATGGCATAATTCTAAGTACACCGTACGTGTGTTCATAACAGAGATGGCATAATTCTAAGTACACCGTACATGTGTTCATAACAGAGATGGCATAATTCTAAGTACACCGTACATGTGTTCATAACAGAGATGGCATAATTCTAAGTACACCGTACATGTGTTCATAACAGAGATGGCATAATTCTAAGTACACCGTACATATGTTCATAACAGAGATGGCATAATTCTAAGTACACCGTACATGTGTTCATAACAGAGATGGCATAATTCTAAGTACACCGTACGTGTGTTCATAACAGAGATGGCATAATTCTAAGTACACCGTACGTGTGTTCATAACAGAGATGGCATAATTCTAAGTACACCGTACGTGTGTTCATAACAGAGATGGCATAATTCTAAGTACACCGTACATGTGTTCATAACAGAGATGGCATAATTCTAAGTACACCGTACATGTGTTCATAACAGAGATGGCATAATTCTAAGTACACCGTACGTGTGTTCATAACAGAGATGGCATAATTCTAAGTACACCGTACATGTGTTCATAACAGAGATGGCATAATTCTAAGTACACCGTACGTGTGTTCATAACAGAGATGGCATAATTCTAAGTACACCGTACGTGTGTTCATAACAGAGATGGCATAATTCTAAGTACACCGTACGTGTGTTCATAACAGAGATGGCATAATTCTAAGTACACCGTACGTGTGTTCATAACAGAGATGGCATAATTCTAAGTACACCGTACATGTGTTCATAACAGAGATGGCATAATTCTAAGTACACCGTACATGTGTTCATAACAGAGATGGCATAATTCTAAGTACACCGTACGTGTGTTCATAACAGAGATGGCATAATGTGTTCATAACAGAGATGGCATAATTCTAAGTACTCCGTACATGTGTTCATAACAGAGATGGCATAATTCTAAGTACACCGTACATGTGTTCATAACAGAGATGGCATAATTCTAAGTACACCGTACATGTGTTCATAACAGAGATGGCATAATTCTAAGTACACCGTACATGTGTTCATAACAGAGATGGCATAATTCTAAGTACACCGTACGTGTGTTCATAACAGAGATGGCATAATTCTAAGTACACCGTACATGTGTTCATAACAGAGATGGCATAATTCTAAGTACACCGTACATGTGTTCATAACAGAGATGGCATAATTCTAAGTACACCGTACATGTGTTCATAACAGAGATGGCATAATTCTAAGTACACCGTACGTGTGTTCATAACAGAGATGGCATAATTCTAAGTACACCGTACGTGTGTTCATAACAGAGATGGCATAATTCTAAGTACACCGTACGTGTGTTCATAACAGAGATGGCATAATTCTAAGTACACCGTACGTGTGTTCATAACAGAGATGGCATAATTCTAAGTACACCGTACGTGTGTTCATAACAGAGATGGCATAATTCTAAGTACACCGTACGTGTGTTCATAACAGAGATGGCATAATTCTAAGTACACCGTACATGTGTTCATAACAGAGATGGCATAATTCTAAGTACACCGTACATGTGTTCATAACAGAGATGGCATAATTCTAAGTACACCGTACATGTGTTCATAACAGAGATGGCATAATTCTAAGTACACCGTACATGTGTTCATAACAGAGATGGCATAATTCTAAGTACACCGTACATGTGTTCATAACAGAGATGGCATAATTCTAAGTACACCGTACGTGTGTTCATAACAGAGATGGCATAATTCTAAGTACACCGTACGTGTGTTCATAACAGAGATGGCATAATTCTAAGTACACCGTACATGTGTTCATAACAGAGATGGCATAATTCTAAGTACACCGTACATGTGTTCATAACAGAGATGGCATTATTCTAAGTACACCGTACGTGTGTTCATAACAGAGATGGCATAATTCTAAGTACACCGTACATGTGTTCATAACAGAGATGGCATAATTCTAAGTACACCGTACATGTGTTCATAACAGAGATGGCATAATTCTAAGTACACCGTACATGTGTTCATAACAGAGATGGCATAATTCTAAGTACACCGTACATGTGTTCATAACAGAGATGGCATAATTCTAAGTACACCGTACATGTGTTCATAACAGAGATGGCATAATTCTAAGTACACCGTACATGTGTTCATAACAGAGATGGCATAATTCTAAGTACACCGTACATGTGTTCATAACAGAGATGGCATAATTCTAAGTACACCGTACGTGTGTTCATAACAGAGATGGCATAATTCTAAGTACACCGTACACCGAATTTGAAGAAAGGGTTGGGAAAATTTGGAGGGATTTGGACTCACCACCGAAACACATACATACATTGGAAGAATAGGATAAAGTGAGAAATGCAGTAATCTTCTGTAAGAGAGTAATAGTATGGTTCTCTCTGCACCATATCAGCTGTGGAATTGCAGTGTGCAGTCCCCTCACATATAAATTGGAGGTTCCCAATGGGGTGGTACCACTCCCTGAATGTGTTGCAATGATCCAAGAGGGTGACAAAAATTTTCTCTGCAACCCTTCATTCACTTAATCTAGGGGGCACTAAACAGTGCACTAAGAAGAAAACTTCTTTTGTTCCTGAAAGAGGGCAGTAAATGCAATGTTCTTTTGCAGAATCAGACAAACAAATCCCTTTCTCCCTTTCTCCGAATCCATTCTTTTATCTCCAAAGGTTAGGTTAGGCATGTATCATGGTTGTCTATGGGTGACAGTATCCACTTACCATCAGGTGGACTATAGGCTCGTCTGCCACCTTGATACATAAAAGAAAAAAGTAATATAAGTATGCTATGTGATATTCTTTGAGATCTAAATTAAGTCATAAGAAATCATACCGAAGCTGTTAGCCGAAGCTAACAGAGATGGCATAATTCTAAGTACACCGTACGTGTGTTCATAACAGAGATGGCATAATTCTAAGTACACCGTACGTGTGTTCATAACAGAGATGGCATAATTCTAAGTACACCGTACGTGTGTTCATAACAGAGATGGCATAATTCTAAGTACACCGTACATGTGTTCATAACAGAGATGGCATAATTCTAAGTACACCGTACGTGTGTTCATAACAGAGATGGCATAATTCTAAGTACACCTGTGTTCATAAGTGGGATGGCGTAATTCTAACAAAGTGATTTAAAACACTTGTTTTTAATAGTGTTTCTAACAACTTTTTAAATGTGTTAAACACAATTTGAAATGGACTATCGGAAACACTGTTTCTAACAAATAAGAACATGAAAAAAAAACATTTCTCACACCTGTGAGTTTTGTCTAAGGACAATAACTTTGCTTTGCAGTTCTCATATATGTATGTATACATATGTACATAATATGTATATAATGTGGGAACAAGTGATCTGTAGCTTTATTATATAGTGTAGAGTAGGTATTATAAGTAAAGGGGGTACCTGATCTATCTGCCCTCGTATGAGCTCCTAGTTACAAGCAACTTCCGCTGCCATACCTTGTGCCTTTATTTTTTGCAATACCCACGTAGCTAAATCTAACGTTAACTGGCTTCCTTTAAGTTCCTTGAATGTACTTTTCCTTTAAGTTCTTTGAATGTACTTTTCCTTTAAGTTCCTTGAATGTACTTTTCCTTTAAGTTCTTTGAATGTACTTTTCCTTTAAGTTCCTTGAATGTACTTTTCCTTTAAGTTCTTTGAATGTACTTTTCCTTTAAGTTCTTTGAATGTACTTTTCCTTCAAGTTTATTGAATGTACTTTTAAACAAGCCCGTCTTGATTAGGCTTAACTACATTCGTAATGAAAAATATGAAGGAACAAAATTGAACGGCATCGAAGCTGCTTAGAAATAAAGGCTCTATTTTATAATTAAAAATGTAGATATATCTTTTAATAAAAAATCAGGATACAAGAACGTATTTATTACTTATTTAAATGTTTAAACGCGGCGATAAGTTTTGCAGCTCTTTCAGTACCTAATCGGTTCCAGACTAGGTCAGAGCGTATGAAGCCAAACGTTAAGGACAATGTTTCTCTTCCTGCGCTGGAAGCCACAGCGGTATGCAGCTGTTTATCCAATTCATGTGTTTATTTTTGAGGGGGAGAGTGCACGCTGCAATCCAACAGCCGCTGGGCGCGCTCGACTGGCCACGTTACCCCTCTCTCACAGAAGACTACCTTGAAATGTACTGCATTTCCCATTTTATCGTATTTCCCTAATGTACGTACGTGTTTCAGTAGTAAGTGAGATGTGCCAGAGCCCATTCCCATCCCATCCTATCCCTCCCCATTTTCTCAACCCTTTCTCCAAATCCATTCCTATATCTCCAAAGGTAGACAGCGTATCCGGAGGCATGCCAACGTTTCTCATTTTGGACTAATGTTGGCATGTATCACGGATGTCTATGGGCGACAGTATCCACTTACCATCAGGTGGACTGTATGCTCGTCTGCCGCCTTCTTACATAAAAAAAAAAAAAATTCTATAGTTGCGTTGTTGATTTGTGCCCTTAAAGACAAATTTGTGCCCACCATTCTAAGGCATTGACGTTTTTGATGACGTGTTCTTCAAATAAGAAGCTGTGGAATGGGCGCTGTCATTGCCTTGCATTTAATTACATCTGGCATTGCTTCTTTATAGTAAGTTTCTATGCACTGCATTGCATTGGGTCCAATACATTCGCTAGAAAATGTGCTGGTGTCATTGCCATTTCATACCGTGAATCGAACTTTTGTAAGTCGCTTAGGGTATATTAATGACCGACATCAGCATCCTCAATCACCATCGAGTTTGATTGATTTATTGGGTATCTGGATGCGAAGTCATAATCGAAATAAAAACTTAATCGTCTGAAAATAAGGATCAATTCTACTGTTGTTTTATTAATAGGTAAAGTAGGTATCAGTACTCGGTACATTCAAAGACAATGGCGCAATACAGTATCAACCGACAAGTACATACTTACGCCACCATGTATGTATTAGATTATAATGTAAGTAGGTAGTTCCTGTTACCTACATCAACTTTGCACACAAATATTTATTTACTTCTATCCATCAGACATTGGGCCCGTGTAGGGGGCTATGGCCCAAAACTTCTTATCAAAATATCAGGCCTTATCGGATATCCCTGTAATGTTTATAACATAACTTTAATTTCCAGACTCGCAGTGAAATATTCCCCGCGACAACAGGCGGTGCATCTCAGATGTGTTGTGATCTAAACGTTCCACTGCTGGGCAGCCTCCCACTGGACCCGATACTGACGCGTTGCTGTGACGATGGACGAGATTTCATCACGGAGTTACCCAACTCACCCGCTGTTGTTGCACTACACAACATTGTACAGAGTAAGTAATCACTAATCACTAAGATGTTTTGTGATCTAAACGTCCCACTGCTGGGCAGCCTCCCACTGAACCCGATACTGACGCGTTGCTGTGACGATGGACGAGATTTCATCACGGAGTTACCCAACTCACCCGCTGTTGTTGCACTACACAACATTGTACAGAGTAAGTAATCACTAATCACTAAGATGTTTTGTGATCTAAACGTCCCACTGCTGGGCAGCCTCCCACTGGACCCGATACTGACGCGTTGCTGTGACGATGGACGAGATTTCATCACGGAGTTACCCAACTCACCCGCTGTTGTTGCACTACACAACATTGTACAGAGTAAGTAATCACTAATCACTAAGATGTTTTGTGATCTAAACGTCCCACTGCTGGGCAGCCTCCCACTGGACCCGATACTGACGCGTTGCTGTGACGATGGACGAGATTTCATCACGGAGTTACCCAACTCACCCGCTGTTGTTGCACTACACAACATTGTACAGAGTAAGTAATCACTAATCACTAAGATGTTTTGTGATCTAAACGTCCCACTGCTGGGCAGCCTCCCACTGGACCCGATACTGACGCGTTGCTGTGACGACGGACGAGATTTCATCACGGAGTTACCCAAATCTAGAGGGTTCTATTGTTGCTCTACACAATATTGTACAGAGTAAGTAATTATTGAGTCCTTCTTGAACTCGCAGCTATGTCTTGAAATGAGTCATGGCACCTTATTATAGGTATATACTTATTAACTGGGGTTAAGATTATATAATTTAAGATTTCGTTGTTTCAAGATTTTGTTTAGTCAAGTAAAGGAAGCCACTTCAGATATTTTAACCATTTTGCTTGACCTTCGTAAGGATTTGTTAAACATACCATAAAAGCTTATGTTATGTAAAAAGTGTAGTATTTAACAAATTAGTTGCAAAATACCCATTTTTGACAGATATTTTGTTTTTCAAAATCCATTTGAAAGTTGCGAAATTTTATATACAGAATGTTACTAAAAGTTTCTCGTTAGATAAATTAATATTAGTGTTTTTATGTGAAGGTGTTCCTAAAAATAATATTGTTCCGTCGATATCGGACAATGAACAAAATGTTATTGTTGTTTTCAAGGTGACTTCGTTGTCAGTTGCATTTTTTCTATAAAACCATCACATCAATAACAGTTAAATGTATTTGTAATGGCGCGGTGCTTATCGGTTTTCCTCATTCCGTTATCAGAATTATGATGTATTCTAACCAGGATGGATAAACTGAATTAGAAAATTGTTTGCACTGTAGTGAATCAGAACTATAGCAAACAACTATATTATCAGGTCTCAATAAATTATCAGCCATTTGATTTAGAACTGATAACACTCGTAGAACACGTTTGTGAGACATTTTGGATGAAAAAAATAATTATATTTTCAGTTTTTTTTTATGTACGAAGGCGGCAGACGAGCATACAGTCCACCTGATGGTAAGTGGATACTGTCGTCTATAGACATCCGCGATACATGACGACATTAGTCCAAAATGACAAACGTTGGCATTACCCTGGATGCGCTGCCTACCTTTGGAGATATTGGAATGGATTTGGAGAAAGAGTTGGGAAAATGGGGAGGGATAGGATGGGAATGGGCTCTGGCACATCTCACTACCGAAACACGTATGTACATACATTAGGAAAATAAGATAAACTGGGAAATTCAGTACATTTGAAGGTAGTCTTCTGTGAGAGAGGGGTAATGTGGCCAGTCGAGCGCGCCCAGCCGCTATTGGATTGCAGCGTGCACTCTCCCCTCAAAGTGGTATTTTGGATAGTGGTATAGTGGATACTCTTGCATAGTGCTATTTTTTTACCGTTACAACTTTAATGTGTTTATTTAATAGCCGTGCCATCTATAAATGTAACTTTCTTTTTTAAGTTTTTTTGTCAGCAAATGAGTGTAAAAGAATTTTTATATTTTATTTATAATACTTAAACTATAATGCACAAAGAAACACTACAAAAGGCGAACTTAATGCCTAGTGGCATTCTCTGCCAGTAGTTCAGTAGTTATATTATATTTCAATTTTTTTTTTTATTATCTGCTCTTAGGCTATTTCGTAACAACTACGGTGGGGACAATGAAAATTCAAACACAATTAATTGTTCCCACCCGATGTTTGTTGGGCCAATGGTCTACAATTTTCGTTGTCCCCACCAGTGGGGACAAGGGTATCAAATCGCGTTTTATTTTATAGTATTTTCTATCATCATTTTAACTTAATAAAATTTTTGTTTTAGAACTCGTGGCCGCTTGCGAAACAAGTTGAAATACAGAGACCATAATAAAATGAATAACTTATTGGACATAAAATTATAATACTTTACATAAAAGTACCATAATTATGTAACATTATGTGACCTAGTCGAATGAAATGTTTCAATGCAGTTTAAATTATGTATAAAAAATATAAGTAATTACAAACGTTTATAATAAAGACTTGTGAGTTATGCTGTCCGTTTTATTTTCTTTTTATTTTTATTTTTATTTCTTTTTTGCTCTTTATAGTGGATTTTTTTACATCATAACTTTGGTCTTTTTAATAAAGGAAGATTACTAAATCTAAGCAAATAAAAGACCTATTTGCGAAAGTCCTAGCCGACGAAATTTTCCTATCCTACCTAGAATATAAGATCATCATCTAAAATAGTCTGGCGAATAAAACTTGGCACAACAAAGCAGTGGTGAATTTAAAAATATTAGACAATGAACTCATTTTAATCTGAAAAACTGAATTTAATACTTGTGAAACTGAATTCATACGGAATTTAAACACTATAGCTTTTAAATTTGCCGCTCTTGTGCTACATTCCATTTATCAGACTATTTAGTAACTTTTATTTGAGCTGGTGTGTATATTGGTATTGATGGATTGCAGTACCAATGATATCCATATTATTATTATAATTATTGAGAAAAAAGAAATGAATCTGATCTATGGTTACATTTGAAAATCGTAGGAATAATAATAATCCGCGGTCTAAGTACTGAGTATGTAGCCTTCGCCTAACTTTTGTAACCAGCGACAATTAGTATTGATAAAAAAAAACTGAGGCTTTTTGGCGGGAATTCGAGAAGTGAAGATGAGTTTTGTTTGATCATTGCAAAAATGTGTTTTAAGCATTTTATGGTTTAATAATGATAGTTTTTATAAATTTCAAACTGTTTTTCGTTCGTGGTGTTTGTGATAGTCAAATAAAATCACGGGACTGAGCTTTTCGTGTGCTTCCAAGGAGTCCTCTTCTGTCCTCAGTAAACCTATTATTACTTTACTGAGAGACTTGACTTCTGCGGGACTGGACACTGACAGGTAGGATACGTTTTAGACTTTAAATTTTTTTATTTACAAAGAAAATTTGTCACTGGAGGAATGTGCTATTTGCACCATTGCCATATGTGAAGAGAAAAAAATCTGACTGACAAATGTGACATAAATTTATTGTTCACTGACGCACGGCTGATATTGACACTTGATAATCATTGACCAATTTTATTTAGGAAGGTACCGCGACCGGTACATATTTATAAAATACGAAATCGCTCCTTTTATTCTCAGTTTGTCAATAATACGGATTTAAATGAAACCAGTGTGAACTAGAGTGATACAGATATCATAGACATTTGTATGATATTATTACACAATAGTTTATTCATGTTACGTTCAGTTCACATAACTTAAGAAATGCCTTCTCACCATGATGATGAAGAGGATAAGCCTTGCAGAGCGTGTTCCGACTTTAAAACATGGGCGAAAAAGCAGAGTAAAGCGAAACCTACGTCGCCAGACAAACAAGATCCTTCGGTATGTTCTCGTAACCCCTAACGAAATTTTTATCTTCTAAACTGATAAATATTTTATACGGTTAGCAGGTACAAGAAATTGAATGCTAAAAAAAGTTTAACTTCCTTGTTACACAGATTTCTCCCGTGATATATCTCATAGGAAATCATTCAACCCATTTTATAAATGAAAGTAATAATTAAAATTGAAGACTTTTTTGTTTGTACATATACATCTCTTTACTGATTTATCCCCTTTTACAACAATGGTGGCATGTGACTATGCCAAAATCATACTCAATATGTTGTGTGTTAAATTTTCAGGTCCCACCTAGAACAGATTGTCCTTTAGATAAAGATGATCTGGGAAGGTCTACATGGGGTTTCCTGCACTCCATGGCTTCATACTACCCCGAACAACCTACAAGAGAGCAGTCAGAGAACATGTCTAAGTTTTTACAGATTTTTTCACAATTCTATCCATGTGAGCCGTGCGCTCTAGATTTTCAGGACGAGTAAGTATTTATTATTTTCATCAACATATGGTTCATTACTTTTATTAATCATGTTTTCAGTAAAGTTAATATTATTCATTCCATATTTCAGCAATTATCTTTGTTCCTAAAAAATAACCAGTTATAAGGAATACTGTGCCCAAAATGACTTTTCTCAAAAATACAAGAACCTGTTCAGTTCTGGATGTTGTTTAATACAAATATTGTAAATATTATAGTAAGTAGGAATCTCTGAATGATTTGAATCACAGATAAATTTTAAAGAGCTTTGTCATGCTGTCATGGGTAAAAGGCAATTAAGGGATAACCAAGCCGCAAGCCCTGAAGAACACACTCATCTCTAAGAGTGCCCTGCCAACCCGTTTGACCAGTGTCATATTGTAATACCATATATCCCTCACACACAGGACAGTGTTCATGAGGAAGTCTTATGTTCAGTAGTGGCCGAGATAGGGGCTTGTTATGGTTAAAGACATTAAAATGGTAATTTTTTATAAAATATTACAATTTTGTTTCAATAGCTTCTGAGTTTACCTCGAAAAAATATCTTTGAATATTTACATATTGTTTGCATATTTATTTTAAAATTGAGTAATTTCATTTGCTAATTTTACATCAGTATTTTAATCCTTGCCATATTTATAATGTAGCCATGTAGTGTTAGAAGGCTTTAGAATAGCAGCTGCTACCACGAGCCCTGTGGAACTATACCATCTTTCAAAGAGTGGACTCACAAACCTGTTTGACATGATATTTTAAGGTCATTCATCCCTTATGCACAAGACAAGGTTCATGAGGAGGACTATATCAAGCAGTGACGATAAAGGGGCTAGTTGCCATTACATTATTTTAATCTTAATTTATGTATTTTCAGCATAAAAAGTCATCCACCCAAGACAAAATCCAAAGATGAATTAGCGAGGTGGTTGTGTGAGCGCCATAATACAGTGAACACTAAACTTGGCAAGCCACTGTTTGACTGCAATACAGTGCATGAGAGGTGGCGAGATGGATGGAAAGATGGCTCATGTGACTAGTGTCGGGTTTGGATTGTTGCCATATGATAATGTGATAATATTTTATGTAACAAAATAATGTAAATAATCATGTCATACGAAGCAGTTTTTGTTTTTTGAATTACTAAGAAATATTAAGTCATGTTGTATTATTTGTCTTCAAATATATTGTGATATTTTTTTTATAGTTGTAACACTGAGCAAAGGGACCTTATTGTCGGTATTTATTTGACCTTTTGTCTAACTTGAAAAATCATCATTACAAGATTCTGTTTAAATAGAAATATGCTCTAACATCTGATAAGAGAAAACAATGAAAAAAAATTATTTTTTTAATTATTGATAATACGGAAGCATAATGTAACATTATATTCTGAAAATTTTAAATAAACAAGGAGAATATACAATAGTTATTGTTTTAGTTTTATCCAAAACTCCTAGTTTTGGATTTTGATTTTAAATTAATTAAATTAATGAAGGAATAGACATCTTTCAGTATGGGTAAATGGGGTGCTGTACTATTAGCTTGTTCTCAATGTAGTGTAAAGAAGGAATAATTTATTTATAAAGTAATCCGACTGTACAAAATGTTAATTCAATACATATTCAATATATCCACCAATCAGAGAGGTGTGTAGTGTAAACAGGTGAGCGAGACAATGTATGGGTGATGCAGGATGTGACTTATTCAACTCGTGGTACAATCCAGTAACTGTTACAGAAACACAATGACTACATTCTTATATATGGCAACATTCTTTGTTAAATATTCTTAATTATAACTATTTATTTAAAATATACGCAACATCAAATGTTGCATTAGGTACTGTTGTTTTGTGTGCATTTGATGACGTAATACACAATGTGTTCATTGACCCAAGGGAACTTCTGTAGATATTTGTATAGTAAATGTAGATATGAATGTATTAAAGCGAATGATTTCTAATAAATGTTGACGCTCTATTGAGTAAACTACGTTTTATTATTTACTAGCGGTGCCTGCGACTTCGTTCGCGTAAGAGATTGAAAAATCGATTACATTTTGAGGAAAGTTTGGTGTGCATATTAATTAAAGATGCATACAAATTTTGAACAGCAAAGAAAAACATTAAAAAAGTGGCGGACGATGGGAGAGTTCACATGGTGGTAAATAGATACTGTCGTCAATAGATTTCGCGATATATGCCAACATTTATTTATTCATTGCTATCATGTACACAGGCAGACGCTTAGGCTAAGTACATAGGCCTGGTAGGGCATTGCAATTTTATCAATTATAACTAATAATAACTTGCATGTCATATTCATATTCTACTGAACATCAGAGTCCAGAATGTCAAACTTTGGCAGGAGATTTAGGAGTGGATTTGAATAAAGTAGTCTGCTACCAACGACACCACTAAACTACAACGCTGCAACTCTCTTGCACAACGCTGAAAAATAGATAAGTTTTAAGGAAAAATTAAAAAGAGAAGTAAATTTTTAATATTATAATTCATTACAAAACTCATTATTAAAAGTATAAAACACATCATCAGTATCAACATTACCCAAACATCATTTCTGCAACAGTTGCACGTCGACTCATTTAAAAGAAAAATACATTTTAAATTTTATTATAGTCGGAGACACGGATGTTGGGGTCTCAGCGAAGTGGTGGGGATAAATGCGCGCAACACTCCGATGTACACTTCCGAACAAAATTTTTTATTTACAAATAATAATTACTATTTTTTAATTACAATTATTCACATTATTTGCAATATATATTTTTATTATACTGATAGAATTTGAATTAGTTTTAATTTATTATTATTATGGATATAATTTTATAATTTTAAAAGTAAATTGAATACATGTTACTTTAATTTAATAGCGATGAAACGACCGCGAGCTTACGGAATAAACGATAAGATATGAAGTAATCGTGAATCGCGATGAATGTGTCAATCGCTATGTGTCTGTGATGACACCTTCCGTTAACTACTCTGGCTGGATTTGCATATACTTATAGATGTCAAAAAATTAACATCCTCGTTGCCATCGTAAAGTCACATTTCGTCGCGGCATTATTGATTTTAATTAAAAACAGTTCTTAAAATATTTAATATATTAATTTGATATTATCTATACATATAATAAAATTGTAACAGGCCGATGTCTGTACATTATAGATATTGGAAAAAAACTAATATGGGGGTCTTTATTAGAGCAACAGAAGCCAAAAGAAATTTTTAGAAAACAGTATTTAGAAATTTTGTCTGTCTGTCTGTTTGTACACGCATCACGCAAAAACTACTGCATGGAATTGAATGCAGTTTTCACCGATGTATTGCTAGAGGTCTAACTTAAAATATAAGCTCCATTTTACCGCAGGAAAATATCTTATTCCGATTGTTTTAAATTTAATAAACCGAAGGGAAGTGAGGGCGGGTCGCTAGTTAAAAATATAAATAATAAATTTGCACTCGACTGTACTGAAAGGGGCGTGACTACGACGGATGAGCTAATCGGCGAGCGTTGCAGTGTGCCGCGCCCGTCGCGCCTCACTCATACCACCAAACGGTCCTAAAAAATGAGTACTGCGCAGGTGACCTTGAGACCCCAAGATCGGTGTCTAATATTAGAAAATAATACATTTGTCATAAGGCTTCATCCATGCATTTTATAGTAATTATAAGTCCATCGGCCGTTCGAACAAATACAAGATGATTTGCAGCTCCTTATCAACATATTCAATATGCGGCTAGATTGCACTAAACGCAAATGAACGTTTAAATCACCGCAATAACTCGTTTATGGAAAGCAAAAGATTTTGTAATCGTGCGAACGCTCAACTATTTAAGAGCCAGATAAAGACAAGTTTCTCGCACTTAGAATTATAGCACCTTATGCGGTCTGCATAGAGCATTGTTTCTCAAGCCGGCCATCACGTTAACGTGTCGCAGTTGGTCACGAGAAAATAAGCACTTATGTATGAAAAAAATCTATTAATTAATTAACCATTTATAATCAAACGTTAAACGGTCATTAAGATAATAAGTTAACATAATAAGAGCCGAGTCATTAGAAGGGGTTCGCGAGGTTATTAAGAATTTTATTTTTGCACTTTCTAGGGGGGTCACGACACTAAAAAGGTTGAGGGTCGGAAATTAATTTTAAGTGGGGTCCAGATGATTAAAAAGTTCCAATCAAGAGTCCAGAAAAAAAAATTAAAAGCAACTTTGTATAATATGTCAAAAGACTCACTTTAAAAATGGCGCGAAAATAATTCTGAAAATGCATCACATTGTGCAGATTGTACAATAGAAATAAATGGATAGAAAGGTAGAAGGTCCAGTTTAATATCCTCCGCGGTCCGGATCCGGACCGCGGTCCGCCAATTGCCGACCCCTGGCTTAGAGGTTAGTTTTCAAAGGCACGGTCTGTAAGTCTAAGCAAACTTAGAATCGTTTATATATCTGGGGCTTGGGTCCGGGGATAGATAAACGATTCTAAGACCGTTGTATGCCATTCTATGATTTAGCTCGAGCGGTTTGAAATTATCCTCTAAATAAGGTCCTATAAAACACGACTAAATCTAAGTCTGGAAACGTATAATTTATCCGGAGCCAAGTGTACAAGCAACACCTATAACGTGAATCATATTACGTTTGTTTACAAATTGTAATAAAAGCAAAATTGCTATTACAATGTAATAAAGTGTATTACAATGTAATAAAGTGTATTACAATTTAAAGTGTATTACAATATAGTGTATTTTGTAAAATAAAAGTTAAAAAACGCAGATGACAACGTGAAATAAGATTTCATATTTTTACAAATGTAACATTTGTTTAACTCAAAGTGGCAGCTAATCCATCTGTTGGTAAGTGGATACATGTCATAATCAGTCAAAAGTGACAAATATTGACACATTTCCGTATTCGCCGCCTACCCTTAGAGATTTAGGAGTGAATTCGATAAAAGGGTTGGGAATATAGGGTACTCCCTAATGTTACGAAGAAAACTTGTGTCTTTATACTTAAAGAGACAAGTTTTCTTCGTAACATTACAAGCCACTCTGCCTCTGGATGAGATTACACTTGTATATTTCCTACTCGATGGGATGAGAGATTTCCCTCAGTTCTCTCTATTTGACGGGATGAAATGAGACTATTATACTTCTTACACAATGAGATGGGACGGATAATTTACTTACCCATCTCATCCCATGAGTTTTCCCTTAGACCATTACACTCTCTATTTGATTGGATGGGATGGAATGAAATGAGAGGTTTACGTTAAAACTTTATACTTCATGGTATTAATGGGATAGTATGGGGATTACGTAACATAATGCAATGAGAGATTTTACTTATTCCATTATACTTTCCGCCCGAAATTTATTGGATGGGATGGTGTGTCACCCTACTCGATGGAATGGTATCATAAAATCAAAAACTACTTTGTAAGCCCTACTTAAGTGATAAAGAATGATATAGTCTGTTCCAATCCAATTTGTCAGGAATAAAACCAAAACAATGAAATATCTTATTTAGTTTTAAATAAATAAAAGTACATGCATACTTGCACCTGTCGCTCAATCAAATTCTAGATAAGTAAAAATTATCATTCATAAATTAAGGGCGTGTCAATGACCTCGGGCCACCGCGTTCGTTTACATTTTGGACAAATTTGATTGGAAAAAACTGTACGTGGGCTTGTTGCCGATGATCCAAGTACATGCAAAATTGAACACAATGTCTGTGAGCAATGAGGTCGTAGATCGAGCTCATGGTTTGCCAGCAGTGTTGTCGGTCGGAGACCGCTGCTTGGGTTGCTCTCATAAAAACTCCATCTCCCTCTCTATGCCCACGAATTTCAGTTGTTCCGTTGGCCCGTATCTGTGCGATCATAATAATATGGACATTTGAGAATTTTTAGAAAATTATGTAGTCGAAACTTTATTTTGGGAGTAAAATTTCAATAGGTTGACCGTGCCGTGTGATGTCGGCCGGCTGCAGAATAGCATCTTCCCATGTCTTCCCGTGGGTGTCGTAAAACGCGACTAAGGGATAACAAAGCGGCAGCCACAGGCTCTGAGGAACTACACCACCTCTAACCGAGTGGACTAGCCAACTCGCTTGTCCAGCGTAGCGTTTTAGCTGTACATCCTTCATGCGCAAAATAATGTGCATGATAAGGCCCGTGTCCAACAATGGATTCTGAATGGGCTGGTGCCATTGCAGGTTGTAAAACTAAAAAGAAAAGCCAGCCTGTCTTCAAGTACCTGACTATTGCACAGTGTTAAAATACACACAATCCCCTCCTCCTTACCTCACTCAATAAATACACTTACTCAACTTACAATTACTAGAAGACAAGCTATACAAACGCAAATCTAAGAGCTCATGACTTAAAACGGATGAGCGAAAGCGGGCTGTATTTCCCTGGTTTCTCCCTGAATACTGACAATTATTTTTTAATATGTTACAGATATCCACCATGAGCATGTCCCTACGTTTTGATTTTTTTAAATTAACTGTATCTTATAGGAGCTTGCGTTTTTATCGGGAGGATTTATGCCCTAATCACCACGCTGCGCAGGCGGGTTGTTGATCGCATTGCTGGGCCTCTCGCACCGGTGCTGCTGCTGCCCGTCACCGGTTTTTGATCTAGCAATCTAGATGTGAGATCTAGCAAATCGAATGGTTAAACCGCCATTGATCGGTCGTCAGACCTCCGTCCGTTATTCAGCAGGGAATTCAGCTTGCAGGAGGAGATGGCTTGGGTCCCGTGAGATGGTAATCGGAATACCAAACATTGTAGTATAGGCGACCGAGGTTACACCAATACACACCCTCACCACACCAATACACTTGTGCTGCATTAACTGTTTAGACAGAGAATGCAGCACAAGTGTATTTGTGTGGGTGGACGCGTCAGCGAAAGCTGTTAGCCTAATACATAAATAATAATGATGTACTTGTAAGTTATGTGTTGAGTGCCTGTAATGTGTGCAGTGTGTGTGCTGTCTGTACCTGTAGTCGAAGAAGAGCTCCTCCCCGGGCTGTATGGCGCGCTTGGCGAATATGCCGATGCGGTGATCACCGTTCACCATCATCACCTTCGCGTAGCAGTTCGGGTTGATCGAGTGGTTCGCGAACCGGATCTTGTTGCCTTTGCGCGTCGCGTCCACCACGAAATCTGGGCACATTGTAATGTGGCTTTAGAATAACACCACCCCACCACTTCCCGCGGGCATCACAAAGGGCGACTAAGGGATAACGAAGCCGCTACCACAAGCCCTGAGGCATTGATGCCCTGAGGCACCACACCTCTAAAACAGTGGACTCGTCAGCTTGACCAGCGTTTTAAATTTATGACAGCGTAAACATTTAAAAAATTTAATAAAATAAATTTCAAACGATATGTTATTGGATAGGGCTTGTAATGCTTTACAACTTTTTTCAGAAACATACAAAAAAAAAAGCGATATCTTTCTTCCGTCTGGCGCTTGTCATCGGCCTTTATACATTTATAGACTACAGACTCCTAAGACACAAGACCAACCAGTCATAATTTCCCCCAATATTGGGACCTTTCACCATCTTTCTACTGCTACAAAATTGCTGAAACGTAAAAAGAAATTGGTGAAGTTGGACTCACCGTTGTTGAGGTTGAACAGGAACGAGCACATGTACTTGTCGTAGACCTTCCCGCGTCTGTCGGCCTCGTCCTGCGATATGATCTCGCCGCAGTACTCGGATATGAACTCGTTTTTATGGGCCGCCTCTTTCAGAAATATGCCCCAGCCTGCCACATCGCTAGGAGCCAGCAGCAGGTGCTTGTGTAGACCCCTGGGGGGAAACGGGATATTTAATTTCACTTTAATTTGTAAAAAAAATAATTAATTTATAAAATTGCAATGTCCTAGCAGGACCTAGTAGTTAGACTAAGTACCCGCCTGTGTACACGATAGCAATGAATAAATAGATAAATTATAAAAAATGTCTACATGTAAGCGAAAAATTTGAAGAAGAAGGTGCAACTATTAATGCAAAACAATGCAACTTAACGTTTCGCTTTTTTTAAATGAGTTGTTAATTTTGCACACTGGCCTACTTTTTGTAGTGTTTTAACGAGACATTTATTTTTTATTTTTGGAGGGTCCTAGCTCTTGTATGGACTAATTTAGGGGAATACATTTGTATGGACAAGACGCTGCTCCTAAGGCATGTGTGTGTAGAACCGTGTAGTGTAATATTGTGTATTGCACACTGACCGCTGCACGGAGACGTTCCTGCAGCAGACGGGCGTGGCGACCGCGTCGGCGCCGCACGCGGTGCACAGGTCGGGGTCGCATTCGCGCACGCCCAGGTAGCACGGGCACTGCTTCGTGTTGCACTGCGCCTTGCACCGGCAACCGGGGAAACGGTTCTGACCTGGTGCACAACACATACACTGTCTTAGTGACGTCATAACAACGCAAAGCCGAACGTGCGGGCCGCGAGGGAACCGTAGCCGTAATGCTGGGCGCGATTGAACGAGTCTTCGTTCAATTGATCGATCGGTTACACACGCTGGACGTCCTTCTCCATCTCCAACTAAGTGCCTTGTCTCCTTTCAGAATAGACACCACTGACCCACTTGATTGCTGGACAACCTACTCTTCTTCCGGCTCTGAGACATCACTCAGACATGCTCCGGATTTTTTCATTTCTGGAGCATGCAGATTTCCTGCCGATGTTTTCCCTCACCGGCGAGCTAGTGACATTTTTTTATAAATCCCTACTTTAGTAGAAACTGCACGGGTGGTACGGGTTGAGGATTAGAACTCACGATCACACGGATGTGAGCCCCTCCCACATTGGACTACATTGACTAATCTAATTAATGATGTAGTAATGGATGTTTATGGTTCCGGGGGGGGGGGGGGGGGTGTTGTGTGTGTCGTAAACGGCGACTAAGAGATAACAAAGCGGCTACCACAAGCCACGAAGAACTACACCACCTCTAAAAAAAAGTGGACTTGCCAATCTGCTTGGTCATTGTCGCGTTTTAAGGCCACACATCCCCCATGTACTAAAAGGCCTACTTACAGCTACAAAGAGTTCATTATATATTTTTTACAGTCTGTTTTAGTAGAATGCGTAGCATCTGCTTGTAAATAATATCGTTTATTTGTACATGTCCGACCCGTAGCTATTTGAGTCTTGTAATCTATACATATAATAAAATAGTAACGGCGAGGCCAAAATTGTACTATTTAGCAATTGTAATAATTGCTAAAGCTGGATAGTTTGCTCCGTACAAATTTCACGCTGTTTGACAGTTCTACATGTCAATCCTTGACTCGAATAAAAAATACAACTTTACGTTTTATAGAGGTGATACGGAGTCCAAAACAGCAGTTTTTAGAACATCTGCAATTATGAAATCGGTCAAGTATGGGTTGGACAATTTGCTATTCTTTGACAAAGTTATGGATGCGTTAGCTCTCTTAGAAAAAGTTTGAAACAGGATGCATTAATAACTTTGTTTTCTTTGTAGTCTCTTCCAATTAACCTAAGTGTATCGAAACAAACCATTCCCTTTTTTCGTTCCTTGTCACCACATCTTCTTCTAGGCCACAATGATATCTTATTACAACCGTTTGTAAAATAGATGTTTTAAATGATACATATCCATTTATTGGGGGCCGCGAGGACGAAGACGCGGGCAACACCTAGTAAAATGAATAAATTAATATAAACGGCATGTACAATAAACAAGATAAGAGTAGTGATGTGTATACTGACAGTCGGAGCTGCACTGGCAGAACTTCTCGCAGAAGTTCTGCGACTGCAGGCAGGGACACATGTTGTCGCAGGGCTGGTTGGGGTGGTCGCACGGCGTGTAGTTGTACCTGGCACACACACACACGACACACTCGTTAGTAATTCAACACAGCTTTCAGTAAATCAGTGTAAATCTCAATTGGCGTAGGGGACGTTTTTCGAAAATACGTTTTATACGGGCTGAATCGAGCCAATGGGCCCTTAATATTAAATTTTACTCAAAGGAAACTTTATTTTATTTTTAAAGATAAACTGCATTAACTTTGCTTGTCTGAGCCCGTATCGAACTGTTCGCATTTACGTATGTACTCGTATGTCGGTTCAAGTCTCAGCTCGCACGAGCGACTTTTCAAAAATCCATGAATTTGAGTGAAATTTTCTATCTGTAATATTTAATATTTAGAGTATATTTTCCGTCGGCGGACCATTCGTTTGATACAACCTGTATTTACCTGTATTCTACTGCATTTTTTCTCTACTATCTTTCTATACACATAAAATTGCTATATATTTAAAATAAATAAGTCTTTTAAAATAAGTCTCTTACAACGAAGAAATTGCGGTTCATACAACAAATTATAGGTGAAGAGAGCGTTGTTCTAATTATTTAAGTGTGTCCGCGCGTTGCACGTCGTCGTAGGAAAACGTCGACGGACGTGTTCCAATCACGTGGTATGTAACGTGATGTCGCCATTCAACAACATATATGTTATTATATCATAAATATTACGAAAATCACATTTTAGAAACTTAACCAGTTTGGATCAATCTTTAGACTTATCTTATTTAGATCAAATAAAAAAAGAACTAAATCACAGTCAGAAACTGGATTTAACTGAAAATCGTCGATTGTGGTGTTATCATGTGTCCCGAATGCCACAATATACCTTTAAATCAAAAGTCACAGTTAAAAAATTATGTCAAATAGATAATATGTAGACATACACATGGTGCGATGCGGAGTCCTTCTTGAGTTGTATCTTGCGGCAGTGCACGGACCATAAGCGGTGCTTCTTCTTCTTCTTCCTGGGAGGAGTCAGTTCCGCTTCCACCCGACACTCTTCCTGGCCTGTGTTGATCCAGTACGTGTACACCTGGCGGTTGAACAGTGATAATCTATACATATAATTATCACATAGCCGTGTCTGTATTTGAAATATTTTTTGAAAAAAGTGATTGGAATATAAAGAACGAATGATATAGAGCCCCAAAATAACAATTTTTAGATTTTTTGTCTGTCTGTCTGAACGTGCATGACCTGAAATCTACTGGCCCGATCTTAATGTAACTTGGTATAGTTTTAGCTTATGTCCTCGCTTAATATTAACTATGTCTAGATCGATTATAGAGTTCCCAGGGAAATCACAAGTTCATGCACACGAAGTGGCATCGCTAGTGTTAAATATAATAATGCCCGTCGGTGGTCTGGTGCAGTGATGTGAACCTTTAGACTGGCACCACCCCATCTTTTCCCGTGGGTAAAATTTAGATTTTTCTTTTTTAGATTTAGATTTAGATTAGCAGTTTCCTTAGCAAGATTTATTCCTTACAGCTTGCAATATCAATTATTGACGTAATAAAGTAACTTAATATTTTTTTCAATGAAAATGAACGGGATCGATTACTGATTGTGTGCTTTTGAAAATTTTTGAATGTAATTTTTCATAATTCTCAAAATTGATGTCATGGTCCGTTAGAACAAATCTCTCTATTTCTAATAGTTTCAGACTTCCATACTGAATAATCTCAATAAAAGGGTTATTCCACTTTGAGACCATGTGTATGTTTATAAAACGCGTTTTATAAAAAGAAATGTTTATAAAAAAAAAGGTTTTATAAAATATGCCTGTATCTAGATTAGGTTAAAAAGTTTTTGTTGTACAAAATAAATAAATATAAGGTACTACAAACTAAAAACATCTAACAAAAAAGTGACATATTATGCCCGGGAGAAAGTTTCTTCGTATTTTCTATAGAAATTCAAGGCAAAAAAATTTTAAACTTCAATTACATATACTCAGGGCCGTCTTTACCAGGGGGTGCAAGGGGTGCGGGGCGCCTGTCGAGCGCTGAATTCAGTGCCGGCTTTACCTATGGTGCAGGGGGTGCGGTGCACACGGGCGCAGGGTCTTAGGGGGCGCCGAGCGCCGCTCGCGACACCTCCAAAGAGTTCAAAACGCCTACTAGAGGGCGCCCTGCACCCGGGCGCTACATGAGCTAGAGCCGGCGCTGCATATACTTATAATAAATACGTGCCGTTTTGAACGGTAACTTGTTGCCATCTTGTAGATAGTATCAGATAGTCCCACTGCTGTAGATTTTCTGGGATTTTTGGACAAAAAATTGCGACCAGTAGTTTTGACAGTCCTCTCTTGATGTCAACCTCACGCTACATGAAGAGTTCTGAAGTGACTGAAACAGGTGGAAATCTGAGGGGGCAAGGTCAGGGCTATATGGTGGATGCATCAACACTTCGCAGCCAAGCTATCTCAATTTTTGCCGAGTGGTTAAAGATGGCGATACCGCATTAGATCCATATAAGGCACAAATTTTTGTAATAAAAATTCAAAATGTAGCGAAATTCTTCGTTACTTTCACTCATTTTCACAGACCGAAAAACAATGTGAAAAATGGCGGAAAATAGTTTATTTAAATATTTTTTTAGAATGTCAACTTTTAATGGTATTACAATCAGCCAGGTACAAATAGTAGGTACAACCAAAGAGATTCGATTACAACTTCATACGTACAAAATACAAAAATACTTTCTCCCCGACCTATTATATGATTTTTTTTGTTACATAAAAAATAAATAATAAATAATAACCTACTTACTGACAGAAGCGGACGCGTTCAAAGGTCAAAGACCCGAGCGAGCGAGTGCAGTGTTATGCACATACGAATAAATTAATCACCAATTATTATTATTTATTTTTAATATAATAAAACCCCAATTTCACATTATTATCGTGTGATCTGTGTATAACACTGACCTGCTGGCAGGTCTTGGAGAGCATGACCTGTGCAATAGCGCAGTAGTTGGAGGGGAACACCTTGTGTAGAGCACGGAACACAGACTGGTCCGAGCCCGTCCACTCCGACTCACCCACTGTCAGACCTACAATATATATTTTTTTAAAGAAAGGTGTCAGACTGACCTGATAGTCCCCACCTGGTGGTATAAAACTTACACACGTAATTATGCCGGTGAAGAATGTCATTGCTTTATGGCCAATGATACAATTAGTACATTCTGCCAGTATCAAGTTTTCTGCGTAATATACAACGTCAAAGTCCTATGTAAGTCAAAGTAAGTCGGGAGTCGCTCATTAAAGTGATGGTGTATATTGTACATATTGTAGTGTATATTGACATTGTATATTGAGGCCAGAAGTGGACTCCGTGGAGGCACACAATAAACGCAGTCCTATGCTTTTAATTGATTATCGCACAAGAAAACAGTTTGAAATTTGATAAACTATTACTAATGAAGCACAAAACGCACTATACACAATTTTTTATAATAATCAAACTAGATCTTAACTTCACTCCGCGAGTTGCCGACAAGTCCAATGTCACTACTATTACAATGGTATTACCTAATTTATGGGTAAAAATTTCTATCTTTACACTGTAACACTCGGGTTATCGGGAGAGGGGAGAGACTAGGATTACGACAGTCATCCATGGGAAAAGGGAAGCACATGGCTGCACTTTTCGTTGGATTTAAAAATTTTTTTGCCAATAAATCAATATCCAAACCATCTTTTCTTTTTACCAGAAGTAAAAATTTCGTGGTAAGTAATTGCAACTACTTTTGAACGACTTACGTTTCTAATTGTGCGTACGCTTAAAATGAAAGAGAATAATAAATCATTTCTGTATTCCTACATCTATTTTACTTTGTCTCGTGCATGAGGGATATGTTTGGCCTTAAAACGCCACGCTGGTCCAGCGGGTTGAAGTCCACTCTTTCGGGCGTGGTGTAGTTCCTCAGCGCTTGCGGTAGCGGCTCTGTTACCCCTTAGTCGCGTTTTACGACACCGACGGGAGGAGACGGGCTGGTGCTATTCTATAATCGGGCGACCCCGCACGCTACATTCATTGTGGGTTTTTTAAGCATTTGTGTAATTTTTATGTTAGATGTATGTAATTTAACGCGTATTTATTAGCAAATCTGACTATGTATTTACCACCCTTTGTAACGCACATTGCAAATAAATAAATTGAAATTAGGTATATTTCAGGAAATTTTACTGTTGTCGCTTAGTTCTCATTGCACTTCCCAAAGCTCAGATTATCAGCTCAGGTCTGATCAACCGAAAGGTTAGCTTGCACAGAATGCCTTAAGGTATTAAGCTCTCATTTTATAAGACAGTGTGCAATAATGTTTGTTTGCAATAACTGCCTAACTCCGGATATTTAGGGATGGATTTAGAAAAGAGATCATGAGAAAATGCTATCATGCTTGGGGGTGGTAAATGAAGCATAGGTATAATGCAATAAGGAGTTTCTTTTATTTCATTGTACTCTCCATTTGATGAAATACAAGAAGATAGGAAATGGACTCTAGCATATTTATTTACAATTTATTGCACAAAAAGTCGGACTCAATACCTTATGGCATTCTCCTACCAGTAAAATTTTCGACAAACAGAGGAACACAAAAGGAGTGCATCACGACAACAAATATTGGAAATTTTCTCATGATGCATATATCACTTACTACCGAAACCTTTTAGTACTAAATAGCTTCAAAATTGAACTGATATCTCGATATTTAAAGCAAAAACACTAACAATTTTAAACTATGCATTTAAAAACACTTGAATTTGATTCATTAACTTATTTCTGTCAAGCTTGTAATAAAACAAGCTTGTAATAGCTGTCACAAATAAAACATATAAAACTCACCGAGTGCATTATAAGCTGGCTCTGGACCGGATATGCCGGTAGCACCATTCTTGTTGCCACTGCCATTTGAACTCCAATTGCTATTGCTCGAGTTGCTGTTGCTGCCTGAAACATTGCAATAACTTGTATTTTTTTTAAGGATGAAGGCGGCAGACGAGCATTCAGTCCACCTGATGGTAAGTGGATGGTCGCCCGTAGACATCCGCGACACATGCCAACATCAGTCCAAAATGACAAACGTTGGCACGCCCCCGGATGCGCTGCCTACCTTTATAAGAATGTGTTTGGAGAAAGGGAGGGGAAAATGGGGAGGAAATTAATTTTAGCAATTCGGTGTTAAGGCGGTGCAGATATTTATTATTTAACCCTGTATAAAATTATATTATTTAAGAAATACTTTATATAGAAAAAAGATACGTTATGATACTGTAAAGTTTATAGTGTCAGGTTTTTTTATGTACGAAGGCTGCAGATGAGCATACAGTCCACCTGATGGTAACTGGTCGCCCATAGATATGCGCTATTCTGCCAACATTAGTCCAAAATGACAAATGCTGGCAAGCCCCGGGGGCCCGATGCGCTGCCTACCTTTGACTAACAATACTACTGTACACAATCTAACAATCTGTGAAATGTGTAGGTTAGAATACACACACACACACAACTCACCTTTCTGGTACCGATTGCTATCGTTGCTATCTTCTGACGAGGCGTCGTTGGGCGAGTCTATTGCGTGAGTCTTCCCTTTATCTTCCTCTCCTGCCGCTTTTTCGCGCGCTAATTTTTCACGCATACCATCCTAAACGTGATTAAAAACAAATTAGGCTACTTTATTTACATTAGGAACATTTCGAATGAATTTTAAATTCACTAATTGGACCTCGTTTTGGTATGGACTTATAAAATTTGGTTAAGATTTTCGCATTTAAAATTTCTTTGTTTCAAGATTCTGATAAAGAAACGTTCTCTTTAGGACATTTGATTTTTAAGATAAAACATATTCTTTTAAAGATATTCTCAAAATGAAAATGAAGGCTGCCTTTATTTAATAATGTCACTATTTGTAAGTATAATAATAATCAAGTAATAAAAAAAGGTGCAACATTTAATCTTTATTTGTATTAAAATATATTGCACAAATAAATCATTATTGAACTCGCAAGATGGTAGAAAATAAGATGATTGTTGTTTTAACATACAGTTAAGAAAAATAAAGTGAACGCAATGCAATACAAGTTATTTGGCATTCATTTTTAATTCAAATGCAATACATGTTATTTTGCATTCATTTTTAATTCAAATGCAATACATGTTATTGCATTCATTTTTAATTCAAATGCAATACATGTTATTGCATTCATTTTTAATTCAAATCAAATACATCCATCCAATCAAATACAATACATCCAATACATTGCATTCATTTAAATACTTTTGTCATATTCGGTCTCCAGTGGATTGTGTCCCAAAAACACGTAATGTTAAAAAAGTAATGGATCTGACCTATGAAATGGCACGTTAGAGGCAAATACATCTAATAATCAACTTACCAAAAGCATATAGCAACTGGGTCCGCAAGGTTCGGAGAAGGGCTTCAGATCGGGCCCTTTCCTCTTGGTCAAATTAGGCCCGGGGTGGCAAGCTTGTAAACCTGCCGTATATGATGTCAAGTGGCAGTAATAGCATCTTTATAATTATACACTTTTAACTGGATACCAGCTGTTTAAAGGCTCATTTACACAAGGAGTTTCTCGGACTGTTCGGGCGACAACATTGTATACGATTCTCGTCGTACGAGATCAAACTACATATAATTCTCGGCTACAATTGTTCACATGATCATTAAAACCCGATGACAACAGGGATAAAATGATAATAACAGATGTTTATACTACCTTTTGAACGATGTTCAAGAAACTCTCCTTGTGTAAATGGGCCATGAGTCATTGCGTTTGTAATTATGATTGGTTCCAAGTGTTTTTCTCGTGTTTAAATGTTGCTATCTAGCCGAGATATAGGCAATCCTTATAATGTAAAGGTGTTTCACGTGAACGCGTTACGAAGCTTTTGCAAATTAGGGAATATCAGAACATGGCCCGAACCCAATGTTCCAAAGATTTTGATACTTTTATTTTAATTTAATTTATGGTTCTACAAAGAATGTGAGAAAGTCTGATGACAATCAAAAAGAAAATACTATTGGGAATAAACACACAGACTACTGTTATGTTGGAGTTTGATGAAAAATGAGGGGAAATTTTAATATCATTAAAAAGTACTGGAAATACATTGTAAATTTAATAATTTGTATGAGTACCAATACAAAAAGCATTTAGGATTTATTGCACGGCAACACACGCCTGTAGATCCAGCGACAAGACAATAGAAAGTGTGACATTTAAAAATGGCCGCCGCTATTTCTTTTTCTTCCATTAGATTCTGTGGATAGATTTTTGAATCTTTCTTGTACAGTATCAGAAAATCGCGAGTTCGCATAGAATAGAAACTCCTTTGCGGCTCATTATCAACATTGTACGCGAGTATAGCGTTGTCGTACACACTTATTCAGTTAAAGCAAAAAATATGAAATTTAACATCAAAGTAATAACTCCTTTACGACCGCAAAAAGTTTGTAGTAGCGGCAACGCTCGATTGGTCAATGCTTTATTATATTAATAATTGGGATCCTATGTCGATATTACTATATGCATCAGTCAGTCTAAACGTGATGACGTCATGGTATCCAGTTAAAACATGATATTAACTATAGTATTTCCATTTCTTTATTTTCTCGATGACAGTTCTAATTTGATAGTTGTAGTGTTGTGTGACCAAATAAGTAATGATATCGATCGCATATATTTATTATATTTTGAACAAAGACAAATACAACAAAAACATTCAAATATATTCCATGGCCAAAAATCGTCATTAAGCTTGGTTTTGAAAGAAATTGGATTTTGTTATAAAAAATCGGACAAACGTAAAATATTGATGGAGCGTCACGACGTTGCTATGGCTCGCTGCGAATTTTTGAGCGAAGCCAAAAAGATATCAGATTGGTCAAATGTTATTTTCACTGACGAGACTTGGTTAAATGCAAACCACACAGTATCTAAGAACTGGACTGACGACACCGTCGCTTCCACTAGTTCAGTGCCAATGGGAAAAGGTGAACGCCTCATCATATGCCATGCAGGGTCTACGAAAGGATTCATGTCAGATGCTTTACTGGCCTTTAAATCCAAGAAAACAGTGGACTACCACGAAGAAATGAACGCGGAGATTTACGAAGGATGGTTTAAAGAAATGGTGCAATCTCTGGAAGAACCGTCGATAATTATTATGGACAACCTACATATCACTCCAGACAAATTGATAAAATGCCGACGCAGGCCAATAAAAAACAAGAGATAATTGACTGGCTCCAACGTCATGGCGAAAATGTGGATAATACTTTATTAAAAGTACAATTAGTGAATATTTTAAAATCGAATAAAAGCCACCCTAAAAGATATGTTATCGACGAAATAGCTGCCGAATGTGGTCATTGGGTTCTTCGACTTCCGCCGTATCATTGCCAGTACAATGCTATAGAACTAATATGGGCACAAATCAAAGGACACGCCGCTCGAAACAATACCCATCCCCCTTTTACGGCAAACAAGATGTTAGATTTATTAAAAAATGCATGTGCGGAAGTAACTGCCGAAAACTGGGAAAAAATTGTGAGAAGAACCCAAAACATTATAGCGTCGGATTGGGAAATTCATGTGGCATTCGATAATATAGAAGTACAGGAACTTATAATAAATTTTGGGGAGAGCTCATCGAGTGACAGTGACGATTCATCAGATTTTGATTAAAATAAATAAATAAAGATTACCTGTCATTATAATTATTTCGTTTCATTGTCGAGTACCTACCTATACCTACTTATTTTACAACAGCTTCGAAAATTTTAAAGAAGTTGGCATTATCAATCAAGAATTAACACGTGTAACATCTTGTAATGAAATATAATATTAGTTAATAAATTTGTACAAAAGTATCCGGCAGTAGTTTAGTTTCTTACATTTTGTAAAAAAATATCGGATCTGTTATCGTGTTACGTTTATCGATAACTACATCCCTAAAATTGCTTTCTGGCTGACGTGACCTTGTTAATGAAATATGACGTCTTGGTGCCTAATTTTTGTTCGGAGTTTTAGGCGTTGACGCTAGAACAAAGTTATATCGACCACTGTGTGTCAGCTGTCATCGAGAAAATAAAGCAATGGAACTTGTATAATAAGGTACAAAATAAAACAAAATCATGAACGACTTGTCGCAAAAAAATATTCGAATAATGCGTGTTTTTTTTTAATGATATTGCGCAATGGACGAAAGGCGAGAGTTGTAGTTGAATTAATATATATTCATAGAGTAATTTTGGATAATACATCCATTTGAGGAATGACAGAAAATATATTAGGAAGAACAGGTTGAGTGGTAGATCGACCCATTCCTTTTAGGTAATAGCAAGAAATTGCCAAAGTTCCAAACAGAAAATTATTCACTTTCAAAAAAATAAAGTTTTGGGCCCTTTTAAGCAAACACTCGTTTACTATTTTTTTTGTAATCATTGTTTATTATTTCGAAAAGTATTGACTTTACTTTGATTACCAGAAGTATCGTAAATATATAAATCCAAAATGTGAATAAATAATGTCATTCTCATCTTAATAAAAATGCAAATTACTGAAAATTTGGTCTTAAGAACTTATGATTTAATGACTTTTGTACAACTAATGAATTGACTCTGTTACCCTATACTCCGTTCAAGTAATGAGAACGGTGATGTCATCATTGCCAGTCACGTGATTCCAATTATTAAACAATTACAAGAGTGAGCGTTCTTCCATTGACTAATTAACGCTGTTATTTAGGCTACATTGAAGGGATGACGTCACTTTTTTTAATGTGAATAGAATATAGTAGATCCGCCAAAACAGCATCCTATACCGTCATAATATAAACACTAAGGATCATTAGAAACAAAAAAGTAATTAAATGTAAGTTCATAAAAAAAGTTTTTGAGTTATTTGCCTTTTTTATCATTCAACTATGATGATGAAGGACGAAATGACGTTTTTGTTCATATTTTAAAAGAATGATGAGTAGTTTTGGTCAGTATATCTAATACATACCATATGAATATCAAATGACCGCTTTTAACATAAGCTTCAATTTTTATGGCAATAAGGCTCTATAGTACCTGGAAAATGGGATATCGGTCTTAGAAGTATACCAAAAATGTATCCTTATACATTATAAGAACGATATAAGTACCGGCGGCGGTGGATGTACAGTCGGCCGAGATACAGGGCCCTACGTGATCCATCCTGTGGACATTTTGGGAAACGGATCATTTAAGAAACGAATATGATGGGAAAACAGACGTTTTGGGGACTGGTATTTTGGGAAACGGCGGAGAGCTTGTTCCGAAAGGTTATGGTTCAGTGGATTTTTCTTGCTAGGATGTCCAATTAGGTCCGAGACCATCTGAGCACGCCAAAGGTCATGTGACCCAGCCGCTATAGGCTCCGATCTTACTAGGGTCCGATTTTTACTATTAAGATTTTTGTTTACCAAACACAATTTTTATAGATATACCCCATTAATCTGGGAACCAAAATATTTATTTATGGTAATTGTAGGATATAGTCAATAAGTATTTAGATTACAATTGTATTGATGGTCAGGCCAGGTTCTATAACGAAAGTGCCCATCATTCTTTGACGCAAATAGGTATGTATTATACCTATTTGCATACCTAGGCTTTATTTTTGTATTATTTTTATTTTTTGTCCTCTCTTTATTTTTTGTATTATTCTTTTTGGCTTTGTTTTGTGATTTGTCATTTTAAACATATTATAAAATTATTTCTTTCTTTCTTAATTCAAAATGATTACGGAACATATTCAAAGGAGTAAGTCGACTACAGTCATCGTATAGTATATGTACGATACATAAAAAGAAAATTGTCATGTTATGGTCACAATGATATATGGATGCTATGAAATAGCAAAATAATAAGTGATATAATATATCTGTTTATAACGGCCTTACCTGCCGTCTGACTTCCTGTCAGCCAAACAAATAAACATACCAATAAACCCTAGGGCTATATAACATATACATAGTTATCTATAACGATACAATTTAAATTATTTAATAACTATTAATATTAACTATTAATTTAATAATATGTTCCTTAGAATTTGTTATTTATAATAAGATAAATAATAGTTAAATGTAAACTTTGTCAAAATAACATTTTGGGGGAAAACTCTTGTGCAGTACTCGGCGACATGTATGGCAAATCGTGAATTCAAATTATCATTTTTTGCATGAAATACGATAGATTCTAGCATTGAAACGTGAACGGTAAATTTGAAAATCATCAGGCTGCTAAGAAAATAGTCTATATAAATAAAAATTAAATGCTGTTCGTTGGTAAGCGCATCACTTGAGCACGACTGGATCGATTTGGGGATTATTTTTTTTTAAATATTCTTTATAGTCCGAATAAGGTTTTTAGGGAAAGAAAAATTGAAAAAGTTGCCTGGAAAAATTGGAAAAATCGGGAACAACTGAAAGTGCTTTTTTCTATGAACTTATTGAAATTATTGTATTATTGAAATTTGGACACGACAACGTGTGTCGGCTCAGCTAGTAGAATATAAAACGAACTTGCTATTTTATAATTTCATCCAGTAATATACAGTAACTAATAATTTTTTTTTTAAATATCAAATTGTTGTGATAGATAAGTGTATTTACAAACACACACAATCAACAATCAGCGTTTCAAGGAACGTGTCAAGAATTCCGAATACAGTACAGTCTCTATAATCGGGACTACTCGAAAAAACTACCAAGCCTGTTCGGTTTAACGAAATTTCGATTCACTGGAATTGTATATGAAATAATAATAATAATAAAGCAACATAATTATTTAAAAAAAAAAAAAACAGCGTGTATTTAAGCTACGAGTACGTACTTATACATTATGTAAAAATATTAGGATAACATAATTATTACTTATGAAAAAAAATAGAAATTGTTTTTTGTCGAAACCCTTTGGCTTGTTTTTTATATGCTTTATCACGCAATTGACGTAAGAGCATTATCTGGCGGGGTTCCCACCTTGCTCTCGGCTGCCCACTCCGTACGAGTATTAAAACTCAATAGAGCTTCTTTGTGTTTTGTCTTTGCTTTAGGGATTTCGTCGTCTTGTTCCTCTGCAATGCTCTCATTTTGATAGTCTCTACAATTTCGTCACCAGTCAAAATCTCAAAAGCTTCGCCTTCGTCATTTCCGCTTACCCACGCTTGTACTTCTGCATCATTGCAATCTTTTATTAATTCTAATTAGTCTCTTCAGTTGCTGAATCGTATCTGGTTGGCTAATCAACCGTTCGCTAACCGCGCCACCAGGCGATTCGGATTTTTTTTTTTTATGTACGAAGGCGGCTGACGAGCATACAGTCCACCTGATGGTAAGTGGATACTGTCGCCCATAGACATCCGGGATACATGCCAACATTAGGCCAAAATGACAAATGTTGGCACGCCCCCGGATGCGCTGCCTACCTTTGGAGGCAAATGGGTTGGGAAAATGGGAAAATGGGGAGGGATAGGATGGGATGGGAATGGGCTCTGGCACATCTCACTCACTACCGAAACACGTACGTACATCGGGGAAATACGATAAAGTAGGAAATGCAATACATTTCAAAGTAGTCTTCTGTGAGAGAGGGGTAACGTGGCCAGTCGAGCGCGTCCAGCGGCTGTTGGATTGCAGCGTGCACTCTCCCCCTCAATAAAGAGACTGTAGTGTATTTCGTTAGGACACGTTTAGATAATCAAACATATTACATAAATAGTTTTTAGATTACACATTCTTAAACCCGGAGAGGACATGCTAACAGTGTACCATATTCTTTGCATGCTTATTAGAAAGAGACGATCAATTTCTATTTGACGACGTGCCGCATATATCGCCGGATACGATTACTCTTACATGAGACTGCATATCTATCTATCTATATATACAAAAGAGGATGTTAGTATATTGGTGATTAATAGACTTCGACACCGTTTAAGCGATCACCATGAAAGTTGGCACATATAAGTATCTTTTCATGGAGAAGGTTTTTATGCTATCGACTTTGTTGTAACTCGCCGCTAGATGGCGCTGCAGCACATCAACTTCTATACCGTTCAACCGATCGCCATGAAAATTGGTATACATAGGTATTTGAGCACGGAGAATATTTTCGAGCTATCGACTTTGTTTGTAACTCGCCACTAGATGGCACTGCAGAACATTAACTGTTATGGCAGGACAACGTCTGCCGGGTTTTGCTAGTTATATATACATTTCGTACCATTATTTAATTTATCATAAATTATTTTTGAAAGGATTAAAACGTACAAAATCTCATAATAGGAGTACCGAGATACATCATTCTATGGAAGTATTGATTAAATAAGAGTATTTTTTGAAGAAAAAATAACTTTAAGACTCAGTAATAGAGTTCCAAATTTATTGATAATAATAATAATCCTTCGGGAGAAAACTGATCCAGTTTTCAAAAGATCAGTGTCAAAAAGAATAAATACTCACGATGTAGGAAGCAGTCGTATTTAAAACATCGCCGACAGAAGAGTGTATGGAATGAATGCATAGTTTGTTCCCTGGAGACGGACTCTGCTAAGGGCCCGTCGATGTTCGGAGTGCATTCCGGAGGTAATGCATTTGGATCGCTGCGGGATGTTAGCTCTATGTACCTGAGTTGTACATACAGCCTTATGAGGATTTCACATAAAGAATACATATAAATTAATGCAGTTTGTTCATTGGACATGGAGGAGGGCCTTTTATATTTTTTGTGCAACTTACTTTTCCCTCAACTCCTGAGCGGTGCCCTTGTCCGGGAACTGTGAGCTGATAGCTTGAAATATTATGAATATAGGGAACTGCTTATCATGAATCATCTTTTTTTCCTCTTCTTTCTTATCATCTTTTTCTTTATCTTTAAAATCTTTGCTGCTTTCCTTCTGTAATTTTGTAGATAAATCATTATTTAAAACTAACGGTGTCTGAGTCTGCGTTCGCCTGTACTTTAGAGTGAATCCCGTGGGAACTATGTAACGGATCGGGATAAAGTGTACCCTAAATGATAACCCTGGTTATAAGCTATAATTACTAAATTCTTTCCAGTGGCTTTTGCGTGATGCGCGTTCAAACAGACAAAAAATCTAAAAACGGTTGTTTTGGGTTCTATATCATTGGAAGGTATTATTTTTATTTCAAAAAATATACTATACCGACACGGCTCTGGTACAATTTTATTATACATATATACACATATCTCAATAAACATACAGAAACACTAGCCCTGTAATGATGGAAGATTTAGTATATTATCGATTTGCGTTTATTTTAGTAAAAATCAAAGTGAATAAAAATATTCTTAAGCTTAGTTTGCTAACACTACTGGCGTTCCACGCACACAAGTGCACGTGTATTTATGTTGCACCTATTCTACTTCCCATCCTCCGTCCTTCCTAACCCTTCTGCCAAATACATTCCAAAAATTATACAGGTAGCGACGTGTCCGGGATGAACCAATGTTTGTCATTCTTGACCAACGTCGGTATGTATCGCGGATGTCCTGGGGCGCGTTAGTATCCACTTACCACCAGGTAGATTGCCTTATCGTCTGCCACCATAAATAAGAAACAAAAATTTTTAGAGTAAACATGTTTTCTTTATCTGAATATTCTAAAATATCAATATGCAAAATTATTTTTAATATTTCGGTGTAGTATAGTTATTTCACTCACGAGCGCGTATCGATCTTACATGTGGATAAATGTCCGTATACGTGTAAACTAACTTCCGCGTCAATGTATTTAAAGCTATATCGCGGAGAACATAAGGTCTCTCTTTACGCATATGGACACTCACCACTACAAGTAAGGCAGACGCGCATTCGTGAGCTGCAACAACTATACAACCGTAGAAAAATAAATACCTCTTTTTCTTTATCCTTTTCTTCCTTGGAGTTTCGTCTCGATTCGCGTTCTTTTCGCTCCTCAGCCACTTCATCTTTCGTCTGATAGGTCATGAGGGCGTGTACCAGGTCCACAAACAGGTGGTCGTCTATGAACCCGCCTTCCTTGTCACCTGTACACCGATGTACCTTTTTTATAGCCAGAAGGTGGCAGGCAAGCAGTACGCCTGATGGTAAATGGATACTGTCACCCATGAACATTTGCGATACATGCCAACATCAGTCCAAAATGACAAACGTTGACACGCCCCCGGATGCGCTGCCTACCGCCGGATAATTAAGAATGCATATTAAGGGCTAGAAAAGGGGAACTAGGAAGTATTACACGACAAAGAGCTTCCTCATTCCAAGAGGTGATTAGGGTATATCGGTATATTGAGCCATTTTTATTCTATTATATTTTTATTTCAATGAGATAGGATAGGATTTCATGTCAGAATCGCAGCTAAGGTCGCTCATGGACGTCTCTAATACATGTCAACATTCATTTCACTAGCATCGGCACTTCTGCCGATGCTATGCCTACCTTTTGGAATTTAGGAATCCAAAAAGAAGATTAGGAAGGATTCGTAGCATAATGAGATGGGGGCAAGGAAAATATAGGATTGGGTAATTCGAAGACAGACCCATTGAATGTTTATAGATTATTGTACGATTATATTTTTATACTTTAACACAAAGACTACTGGTTCAATTTTGAACGGTTTTTCAATTGTAGAAAGATAATCTAATACACGGGTAATGTCTGGATTCCGTAAAAAATCTTTATGCCACCCCACTGAAGGCAAGGATCACTAATTTATACAAAATTTCACTTTCTAGTTTAGGACAATCTGAATTGACCCTGTGTGCAGTTTTACCCCCCATGCGTAAACGCTCCGAGGCATATGCAGAATAGACTATTCAGTATAGTACATGTCGTCTGTCAGTACACTAGGCGAGAAATAAGTAAGTAGGTACCATAAAACAGAAAAACAAAAATGAGTCTAATAACCCGTTCGCAAGTATACATATTTATGGATACATCCTACACGTTGGACGGCACTCCAGCATTCAGTGTGATAATAGAAACAAAAAACAAAATTATGTAGAACAAAATCATATATGGGGCCAAAATCTCGAAAAGGGGGCCAAAATCTCGACATAAAGGGGGCCAAAATCTTGACATAAAGGGGGCCAAATTCTTGACATAAAGTTTTAACTTTCAATACTTTCCTAAAACTATTGCTATTGGTCTTTATAAGAAATTTAGATTGAACTTATTCTATTCAAATTTAAAAGCATTTACGATTTTAAACACACAAAATTTTACTTTAAATATGTATTAGTATTTAAACTAGTACTTTGATCTACATTTATGGGTTGTGACAATAAAGCACGAAAAGCGTGAGACGTGTTAGATAAAGAAGTGTATGAGGGCGGAGGCCTATGAGGTGCAGGGAGTCATCAACCAATCAGGAGATTGTTCTTGTTAACCAATCAAAATCAATTATAGTGGAAACATGTGAAAATTTCTTTTGTAAATAAAGCAGTTACGGAAAGAAAAGTATAAAAAATATTGAAAATGGCTAAGCAATAAGTATTTAAAATTTCTTATTTAGGTTGCTGATCGTTTTGACTATGATTTTGGGCCCGCGGGCCTGATAGACTAATAGCATTTTCTTATTATCTCTACTATCTGACTGAGCAAAATTGTCATTAGCCTTGACATTGGCCCGTGGCCCAAATGTCTGGTAATTGTCATTAGTATTGGCCTTGACATTGGCCCGTGGCCCAAATGTCTGATAATTGTCATTAGTATTGGCCTTGACATTGGCCCGTAGCTGAAATGTCTGATAATTGTCATTAGTATTGGCCTTGACATTGGCCCGTGGCCCAAATGTCTGATAATTTCGTCACTATTATCCGGCGATTGGGCCCATAGCCCAAATGACTGATAAAAATCGTTACAATTATCCAATAGGGCCGTGGACCAAATAACTAATAAAAGTTTAGGTTGCTAAATCAATCTGACTGGAAGCTCTCTATAAAAAATAAATTATTGAAATCATAAATCCTACAATTTGATATGTTTAGTTTGTATAACTGACATATCAAAGTCATGTCCATCAAAAAAGTTATTATTAGTTATAATAATTAGTTATAATGTTGGTCATTTAGACCCGCGGGCGTAAACTCATGGAAGTCAAAACAACTAACAATTTTTCGTTTAGCAAATAGATCCAGGGTAGGTTTTTGGAAATTTTATTTAACAACCTCCATGTTGTTTGATGACAAATTGAGGCCACCAGCACAACAGACCTAGAAGTTTTTTATTTAATTTATATTATGTGGTTCGTAGAGTAAATCAAACGTAAATATATTTTTTGAATTTGATTTAAATTTTTTATTGTAATGGAAGCCCCTCAGGAAGCAAAGATGTGTGTTCCACACACCAATGTGAATTATTTTTACATGTGTTACAGTTCGTAGACAGATCTGTTTGTTTATTGTTAACATTATAATTGATTTAGGATACTCAATAATTGTCAAATACTGTCAATAACTTTTAAAAGCATCCCTTTCGTAGTAACAATCTCGGATAATGGAAAGAAAAAGATAATAAAGAATGATTGAATCAATATTATAAGGGCAATTGTGCACTGCTTCAAATCAACATCCAAATCCATTATAAGAGATGATGATCCGAAGGGTCATTGCATTTGAGTGCCTCATTTGTGCATTTATTTGAGTTTTGTGTTTAAATGTCTAACTTTTTGCTAGTAAATTTCTAACTTTTTAAATATATTTCAGTTTGTACGCTGTCATTGGTTACGTCAATTCTCTTTTGTTGTCAAATTCTCGAAGTCAGTGCATGACCATCATTTGGCACATTTTGTCTTGGATAAGAAACATCCATCTTCCATACTCTTATCGGAGCAGTACACAATTACCTAGCCTAAGTTGGTCAAAATAACTGTAAGTAGATCTGTAAGTAGTCTACTACCCATCATTGTATAACTTGAAAGTTATGATTACAAAATCAATTTTATTCCAATCCAGTTCTTGCTCCACTCTAATAAGGACAATACACACAGAATAGGGCAATCAAGGTAATTGGAAACAGGATTGTGAAAATACTTTAATATATATTGATTAAATATGTTCTTAATTATACTGCTCAAAATTACCACAACTGACTAAAAAAACAGTTCTGTCCACAAACAGAATAGAGGTATGATGTGTAAGCCGATGTACCATGCACTTTCCCGTCGTAGTTCTTTATTAGCTCCTCGATGAATGTACCGTCCTGATCCAGGACCTCGTCGCCCATGTATGGGATGTTGTGCAGCACTGTCTCATCTTCCACCATGAAGTTCTTCTGGGTTGGTGCCCAAGTATACATCGTCGGGATCGGGTTCACGGAGTTGATTATGCGGATCGGTACTTGCTGAGTTGTTACTACTCCTGATACTGGAATTGAAAGAGGTTTTATTAGTTGATTAAAGGAGATTGTCAGGTTATGATCATTGAAAATAGAAAATATATATAAGTAGATTTACTAAACATGTTCAGATCTTCAAACTAAGAATAGAATACAGAACCAGGCACTGTAATAACCAATGACTGGAAAGCTATCTGACGTTATCAAATGTCGCATATAATGCACTGAACAACAGAGTCGTAAACGGTGCCGGCTGTACCTATGGTGCAGGGTGTGCGGTGCACACGGGCGCAGGGTCTTAGGGGGCGCCGAGCGCCGCTCGCGACGCCTCCAAAGAGGCTACTAGAAGGCGCCAGGGTATTGGTTGCACTCAGGCGCTACATGGGCTAGAGCCAGCGCTGCATAAACACTTAGAATAGACTGCCACCAGACAAATGGACACCAAACTAGACAAATGGATGAGCAATATTAATGCACAAGATATAGATATTTTTTCTTATGGAATGGATGGTAGACGAAGACGAGCGGTCGGGCCGCATGATGGCTTGTGTTCACTGCCGCCCATGGACACATGCAACACCAGGGGGCTTGCGGTTGCGCTCCCGACCTTGTAGGAAGAGTTTTTTTTTTGAAGAGCCCCATATCGTAGCGTAACGGAAATACCTAAGGTGGCAGTTCATTCCACAATTTTCGGGTTCGCGGTATAAAGTGTCTTTTCGACCGTACAGTACGTAACGTCTCTCGAGTCAAGGAAGAGCGGATGAGCGGTAAGATGGTAAAAACCCGATAAAAAGTCGAAGGATGAGGATACAAATATAATGAAAAATAAAAATAATTCTTTATTTTACATTAATCAATATATGTATATCCAAATATGATCCAAATGTCATCTTTCCTTCGTCACATCCAAAACTCGTTTTTATTTGTATTGTATTTGTGAACAACCACAAAAACAAATACAAATATTTTACTTGGTAACAGTAACAGTTGACGTGACACAAATCAGTGTTACCACTCGCCCAGCTTAAATAACCCATTTTAAAGCAGAAGTGGTGCATATGTAAAAAAATAAAAAATATGTTTTTGATTAAATAAAAAATCTGATTAATTTAAAAAAAAATCATGATTTTTATCAATCCTGATCCTAACATTAAATACCAAGAAAAATAAAATGACAAAATATTATAAATTAAATTGATACAATAGCAAAGTATTGGAAAATAGATATGCGTAAATCGAAATACTTCTATGTAAACATAAAATTACTATTTGCCCAGATTCTTCGATCTTTTAAACTTAGATAAAATAAAATATGTAAAAAATGTAGTCCTGGCCATTCACGATTCCTCAGTGTTTCGGCTCACTTAATCGACTCCTCTTAACGATTCCTTTGATTCACCTACTTATATTTTACTAGCGACCCGCCCTTGCTTCGCTTCGGCTTACTAGAACTTTTATTTAAATTGTTTTTTCTAAATTTCAAAATAGAATATAGCTTATATTAGACACGAATAATGTAGCTTCCTATTTGTGTAAGAATTTTTGAAATCGGTTCAGTAGTTTCAGAGATTACCCCCAACATACCTACAAACAAACACAATTTTACCTCTTTATTTTATAATAGTATAGTATATAGTAATAGTATTATAGTATTGGGGGGAGAGTGCACGCTGCAATCCAACAGCCGCTGGGCGCGCTCGACTGGCCACGTTACCCCTTTCTCACAGAAGACTACCTTGAAATGTACTGCATTTCCCACTTTATCGTATTTCCCCAATGTACGTACGTGTTTCGGTAGTGAGTGAGATGTGCCAGAGCCCATTCCCATCCCATCCTATCCCTCCTCATTTTCCCAACCCTTTCTCCAAATCCATTCCTATATCTCCAAAGGTAGGCAGCGCATCCGGGGGCGTGCCAACATTTGTCATTTTGGACTAATGTTGGCATGTATTCCGGATGTCTATGGGCGACAGTATCCAGTTACCATCAGGTGGACTGTATGCTCGTCTGCCGCCTTCGTACATAAAAAAAAAAAAAAAGTATAGATAAGAGCCTGAGAGTGACTCATTCGCTTTGTATCATGTTGGTTCAGGTAACTCAGCAATCTAAAAATAAATAACTTTGGACCTTTTGATTCATTGAATCCGAGTTACCCATGAGTTACCCATCGCTAAATAAAATGTCTGTCTAATTTATATATTTTTTTCTTAGTTTAAGTTAATGTTTAGATCACAATTAGAATGTCCGAAGAGCACAAAAATACTAAAAAACACAAGAATACAACAAATGATTTGGCTAATTTAGGTTAGAACCTCAGGTCGTCGTGTTTTTTTTTTAAACATCCCGAAAATCATTTAAATCCGAAAATCAGCCCAGGGTAAAAGAATTAAAACTCAGATCATTACAAACTGCACCAACATTTAGCATGGTATAATAATATATATATAATTCAATATAAGCACCTAGCCCAAAAACACGTGTTGGAATGTAATGTTAAAACCATTTGCAGGGATTATTTCAAGGATCAGAAAAAACATTAACATATTTGTAAAAAAAAAGAGTTATTATGATGATTACATATAAATGTCATGATAAGAGTGTATTTTTAAAGAACTCTAAAGAAAGTCGAAAGTATTTTTTGGGAACACTAAACAACAAATACAGCTTTTGTTCATTTTGTTCCTACTATATATAACTAAGTAACAGCTGCATCAAATAGTAATAATATTCATTACTTGATCAGCCTGTAATGAGAAGATACAAAGTTTATTTAATATTTTTTGTCTACACGATCATAATAAAACCTGAAATAAATTCATTAATTGATTACCTATATTTTAACTAGATTTTTGTGCTTGATATAACAGACAATGCAGACAAAAGTATCAAGATGGAGGCCACAGTTAAGATCAAATTTTCAATGAGAATCTTGTTTTACAATAAAGTGAAATGTGACATGGAATGTGTACTAAGAAGTAGATGATTAACTGTTGGTGTATGAGAATGTAAGTTTTCCCTAGATTTAAAGGTAAATGTTGAGTTATTTCAGTGTTTGGGGTTTAATAACATTTAAAACATATTCAATTTAAATCCAATTTAGGGCAGAATGTCCATAAAGTGAATTGTCTATTGTTAGCCTTCAGTATTCAACCAATTATATTGTATGCATTGGTCTCTGTCACAGCACTAATCTCTAGTTATGGACCTTGTTTATTTGTGCTTTGGTTAACATTTAGTTTGGTAGTAGGATTTATAAATGAGTTTTGTTTTATTGAAACAGCCTCTAATATTATGAATTCTTTACTTATTATAATAAGGCAATTGGTTGCTCACAAGGAGGTTTCTATTTGAATGAGGACTCATTGTTGTCATTTTACAATTTGGACACCAATTGGATGTTTAGTTTTTTAAATATCTTGGCTATTTGGGTATATCATAGTTTTGGTCAATTGTGATATGAATTTTTACATCTTATATGTTTTGATTTATTGGATATTCAGCTTCATATACCAACCATATAAGTTATAATTATGAAACATACAAATATAAATTAAAATGGTGATAATGATTAATAAATATTTTACACAAATACTTATAACAATATAGTTACAAACATAACAATATTACAACTTCATTCATATCAACATACATACCATATAATACATATACAATAACTAACAGAAAAAGATATAGATGCATCAACAAAAACTAGTCTATAAATCAATAAATATACTTACCATCAGTATATGTAGCTTCTGCACGCTTCATAAGGCCTTCGTGGTTAGGGCCCGGCGCCGGGGGTGGCCAGAAAGGTCGGCGACCTCGCTCCGCGCATTCCGAGTCTTGGTTTTCTATAGCTTCAGACATTATTCGTAAATTCCGCGCCCAAGCCACCTTTACTTCGTCTGCGCGTTTGAAGCGCTAAAATATTAATATTAGACATAAGACATAACATTAATTATAGCGGTGTATGAAATAAGGCTTCCGAAGCTTGGGTCATTTACCTTTACTTGACGGAGTCTCATGTACTCCGACTTCACCCGTTTCTTCCATTCTGCAGAAACTTTAGACTTACTCATATGAGGAATATAATCGTCAATTAAGCTTAATTTAAATGTTGAATTAGAATTTCATAGAAACAAACGAAATTTAGAATTTCAAGAAACTAAAGAAATAAAAGGGAGTCGCTTCACCGGTCAAGTAAACGATTAGGTACATTACATTTTGGCATATGACATTGTCATAATATGACAGCTGATGAAAGCCAATGTTTTTTTTAATAATTTATTTGGACACTGACACAGTCATTATTCTACGCACAGGAAATAAAAGAAAATAATTATTGTTTTTGTCACGTCATTGTTCAGTCCCGTTGAAGTAGAAGTCGCTCAATAAAGTGATAGATAGGTAGTAGGTTTACTGAGGACAGAGTTACACTCCTTGGAAGCACACGAAAAATGCAGTCTCAAGTATTTATTTAATTATTTATCACGAACATTATGCACTATCTAACACTACTTTGAAGTTTAACAAAGTGTCATTATTAAATCACAAATCCTACTCAACTCAAAAACTCAACTTTCCTTCTTGGGTTCCCGCCTAAAAGTCAATGACAGTAAAGACTGCGTTCCAAAACATGCAATTATTGCTCTTTGAAATTTTTAAAAATACTGTGCTTGTGCATCTTTCATTCGTAACAGGCTATGCAGCTTAATTAAAACATTCAAAGAATAATACTTGCGCGTTTTGGAATGCATCCCATAGACCACTGTAGAGTCCTTTTCATGAAAGAAGTCCCCCAGACGCAGCGCTGTACTCGCGTGACATAATGTTGCCATTTATGAGTAAAAAATTTACCTATTTTACATTTAGCATATGTAATTTATCAAATAATACTATTTCCTGCATACTTCGATGAAACAATATAAGCTCTTAAATTGTATTAAGAAATAAATACATTTTAGATGGGCTGTAATTTCATTACTCAAGCCCATACTATAACAATAGTTCAGATTAGTGAATCATGTATATTTCTGATAAGTCAAAAGTATATTTGGGCATTTTTATCAAAATGTCTACCAACCCACTCATGGGATGACCCATGTAATAAGTCCAAATAACTAACGTTATTATGACTGTAAGTGTCGTGTTATTATTAAATAGTTTCAAATGACTAAAGTTTCGTTTTTTACTATGTTGTTAGGTGCGAAACTTAAAACAATAATAAGTCATAATAACGTTAGTTATTTGGACTTATTGCATGGGTCATCCCATGAGTGGGTTGGTAGACATTTTGATAAAAATGCCCATTTACCTATATTTCTGTTATGTAAAAAGTATATTTTTATTTACTTATATAAGCGGTGTTCTACCTACTTACATGTAAAAGATGAGAAAATAGGGTAAAGAAAAGCATTACAATTTTTTATTCAGAGTTTTATTGAATAATTGTGATCAGCGGCCATAGGAACATCACTGTCTGAAGAGTGGATGGAATCAGAATCAAATTCTGTTTCAGTATCACTAGCCGTAGATATAATTATTCGGTCCATCTCTTCATCCATAAGGCCGTCATTTTTTAAATATTCCTCCTCTAAATGTTCGACATGCGTGCACTGAGCTGTCCAATCTTCCGCCGTAATAGACTCAAAGGCCTCTTCAGTTAATTTTACAATTTCTTTTGGATCTTGTGCCACGTTCTTATCCGCCACCTTTCTTTTTACAAGGCTCCAGATTTTCTCAATCGGGTTGAGGTCGCAATGGTAAGGCGGCAACCTTAATACTTCGTGTCCGTGAGCTGTTAATAATTCATTCAATGCAAATGTCGGTGGACCTTTATTTTGTTTGATTAGCTCAAACAGCACAGCTTTTCTCCAGGTGTCTTCAAAATATATACCCTTTTGCCGGAGCCATTCCTGCATACTACTTTTTATATTTGACATTGTAGGGGCTTTGTTTAATTGAGTGCAATGGTAAGGAGCGTTGTCCATTACCACAAGCGACCTTTCAGATAGATTAGGTATTAGTTTTTCCGTCACCCATTTTAAGAAATTTGCAGAGTTCATGTCATCGTGGTAATCTGAGGACTTTGATTGGGATTTGAACATTAATAATGCACCATTTATGAATCCATCTTTTGTTCCCGCATGAGCGATTATCCAGCGACTCCCCGATGACTCTGAGACGAACATTCCTGGTTCCTCCTCACTCTGCCAACAACTTTTTGTATGATAAGTATTGTGTATATAGGTCTCATCTAAGTATACAACGGGTCGTTTTTCCACAGTGCGATTTATTCGTATTTTATCCAAATATTTTGCACGCCATGCGGTAATGTCGTGACGTTCCATAAGTAGTTTGCGTCTGGATTGACATCGCTTGTACTTGAAACCAATCCTATTTAATATCCTGTGCAATGTTGTGATGCTTCCCTGAAAATTGATGTCTTCTCTCAGAGCTGCCCGTAATTTAGCCAATGTTGGTAATTCTTTATGCACAACGTAAAAACTGTGAATTTTTTGCCGGATAGCGCACAAATCGAACCCGTCTAAGTCGACCTTTTTCGGATGCGGGCGACTCTTCCCCGGGGTGACAATTTTTTTCGAAGTACTCGCCGCTGTTATACCTTCTTTTGTAATTCTTGTTACAGTTTTCTCTGACACACCTGCAATTAAATAATGAACAATTAAAAATAATAGTAACTTTAAGTTTATAATGCTTATGTACTATGTAATATATGTTTTAATTTCAGTTACCTAGTTTCATCACGTTTGGTATTTGTTCAATTTTATCGCAAAAATGAATTTATATCCTAAAAGTCCCATCAATACAGCAAAAAATTATTATATGGCAACTCTAAAAAGTACCTGTTATGGCGGCGACTCTCTTCCGAACATTGTTTAGTGGTATTAAAACACCTTGATTCTTTTGTTCCGCTTCACAGAACTCTTTCACCTTCAATATCATTTCTCGAGCCGAACTTTTTACAACTTTTGGCATTGTAAACAATCTTTAAAATGCACTAAGCTAGTTACAAACTCACAAAAATCTACCACAACAAACGAACTTGATAACATCGACGAACGACAACATGGCCGACCTGTCAAATTTAGTTCCAAAAATCACCGCGGGACTTCTTTCATGAAAAGGACTCTAATTCATGTGACAACTGTATTTTAAAAAGATAATTAGATTCTAAAAATACAAATTTCGTACGTTCTAGAACACAACTTTGGATACCTTCTAGCACCATAGACTATAAATGCTTGGTACCAGCTAGATTCTCAATATTAATAATGCATTAATAAGTAAGATTCATTTTAGTATTTTTTTTCCATAAAATGTAATTATCTTAATCATTGAATTTATAAAAAACCAGATTTGAAAAATAACTGACCTTTTAATTTAAAATTCTTTTGTCTATTGATTACGGTTTCTGAAAGGGTTGGGTTTGTGTTAAAAAAAATATTATTTATGGTCTTTGTAAAGCGAATTTGTTCGCTGCCATTTTCTATTGAATAATTTGGAGGAAAGTCTAATTTACAAAAGGTGAGCATGAGTAAAAAGGTATTATATATATATTATTTTGTATTTTTAAATGCTTTAATAATGACACACGTCTTAACGTACGATCCGTCTAGCATTCGGCTACGCATTACGTAATTTATTGTTGTTCCTCGTCAAAATTTTATTGGCTTCAGAAACATGATAAGAATAATCGATGCATGAAGGTGTTCCTGGTGCGGACCATGTAGAATTGTTGTCTACACCAAAAAGTTGTTCTGTTTGTAGGTGTGTGCGTACCTACAAACTGCCGCAGGTTATGCGAAGAGGCATATATAAGTATGTCTTATCGCGCCGGAGGTGGTCTTTGGGACGGCGGCCCGCCGGGCGCCGAGGCGGAGTATGCGACGCAGCGGCCGCCGCAGCCCTACGCCCAACCGCAGCACCCGCCTCACGCCATGCCATCCACCGACCCATGGACTGGTGTCAGCTACAGTCAATACACTCAACCTGCCAACTATGACTACTCCTCATATAACGCTAACAGCTATGGTTATAATTATGAGTCCAATTACTACCAAAGGCCTGGAGGAAGCTATATGAACTATGCAAATAATGCTCCCTCGGTCTATCCTCCTCTGCCACTTAATAATTACAATTATCCCCAACAGTCTCATTCTAGATCCCCAATAATCACTAGAAACTATGAGGACAGACGAAGGTCCTATAAATCTAATTCTAGAAGTGTTTCTCCATATGAAAACAAAGGTAGAGCTTATTCAAAGAAACGGGACAGTAGTTATGAGGAAGAAAGGAGAAGGTCTAGGAGTATGACAAAAAAGTCGAAACGCTATTCTAGTGACCATTCTAGCTCTCCATCTCGGTCATCTTCACGTTTATCTTCAAAGAAACAAACGAAAAATAGATCCGTGTCTTCAAATTCTTCTGATTCGGGCAAATCTTATAGAGACGGCAGGGTCCGTGGTAACTCTATGACTCCACCACTAAAACGAAGGAGCCTGTCATTTCATAGATCTAAATCTCGTAACAAATCAAGTGAAGAAAGATCAAGGAGTAAGTCTCCAAGATCAAACAAAGATGAAAAGGATAAGTTAAAGGGTAAGGATACAAAATCTTATTGTCTTAAAAAGAAATCTAAAGATAAAATGCAAGGAGATGGAAGTATTCCACCAAGGAAAAAGAAATATCCATCACCACCAAGAGTACTTAAGAAAGTAGATAAAACTGTGGTAAAGATAGAGAGATCTTCATTAACACCACCCAGAAGCTATCAAAGACGTAAGAGTTCTGATACACCACCAAGAAGTAAATATAAGGATCGCAAATTTGAAACGCCGCCTAGAAAGGAAAGGGAGAGCACATTGACACCTCCAAAGAGTTATACTAAGAAGAGGTCACCATCAACCTCGCGGTCACATACGAGGTCACCTACACCGAAGCGTTCAAATCGCAAACATTCACATACTCCTAAAAACCGCCGTTCTAGATCAGTTTCGTCAAGCCGTTCCTCAGCCTCATCACGACGCTCACAGTCTACCTCTAAAACACGGAGACGCAAATCTGTCTCTAAGAGCAGATCTCGCAGTAGAAGTCGTTCGAAGCGCCGATCTATCAGTAAAAGTAGGTCTAAATCAAGACATAGATCAAAGTCTAAAGGGAAAAGTAGGCGTTCAAAAACTCCGAGAGGTAAATCGCGTTCATCTAGTTCCCGATCAAAGAGTCGCAGTGCTACACCTAGTGAGGATGAGCGTCGTGGTCAATTTACTGTAGCTGACAGAAAGCGATACTGGAAAATACAGAGAAGAAGGAAACAGGAGCTGGAGAAAGAAAAAAAGAGTCCTCCTAAAGAACTGAAGCCTCCACCTGGAGCGATCGAGCCGATAGTCGCTGACGAAATTAAGTACGGAGATCCACCAGAAGTAGAGGGCCCTAACTTCGCAGAACTATTACATCCACCTGACCAAATATTGCTTCATGCGCCTTCTAGTTCTAAGTCCAAGACCATTCCGATTCCGATAAAGAATGATGGCAGCTTCTTAGAAATGTTTAAGAAGATGCAAGAAGAGACTAAAAAGGCTGAAGTAGAGGAGAAAAAGCCAGAGATAAAGAAGCCAGTTTTGCCGTTTATTGGGAAGCGGCGCGGCGGCAGGATCCTAAAGACTGGTTTAGTCAAGAAAGCTAAGGCTATAGATGAGCAGACCGCTGATAGTACGCCAAAAGATGCATGGTCCCTTTACATGCAGGAAGTTAAGAAGTACAGAGAAACTTCCTGCGAGGAGGAACGAAAGACTAGACCACTCGTAAAATAAGTCCCTTTATCTGATAGTATATATGTTACTGTAAAAGCACGTATATTGGTAAATCCTAGGTTTTACTTGTAAATCTTTGGATTTACCAACATGAGTTGGTATGAGTAAGGATTTTTATAAAGTGAGATGTATTTCCGGGCTTTTACCATCAGAATTTGGTACATGCGAGGTTTTACTAAAGACTGTTAGTGAATGCTTGTTTTGGACCCCAAATGTCAACCCCGAATCCACGCGGTACTCGCTCCGGTGCGAACGGAGTAGCGCCGGAGCAGTTGCAATGACTCAGGAGGATGAGTCAACTATTTTATCAACATTTACCATGTCACTGAGGTAAAACCTAACATATACGGAGTGAATGCTGGTAAAAGTTCGAAATTAACGATGATATCAGAACACTTCGGACTTATACCACAAAGAATTGGTAAATCTTAGTTTTATTGGAAGATCTTAGGATTTACCATAGTAACATACATTGTTTGAGTTAAGTATTGTATTAAAATTAAGATTGTATCCCTATCATTACACAAAATTATTAACATTTTTTTTTATAACATAAATATATTTATTCTCGATTTAATTTTATTTTGTACAGTGAGACAGGATTTCTGAATAAATATCACAAATTGCACTGTCGCATTTTATTATAGTATAATCCTTGTCTTTGCACTGATTCAATTTCTTTATTGGCCGAGCTAAAAGACAAACAGGTAGACCAAAGCAAAATATATGAAAAAGATAATTTCAATTTTACTTAAAACAATTTGTTATAAAAGGCAGCAATATTATATATAGTTGTTTGTTTTCAGCAAAATGCCAGAAGCAATCAAGTCACCCGCTGACCTGAAAACCGCGCCTTTCGACCCGCGGTTCCCCAACCAGAATCAGACGAAGTAAGTTTCATTAATTGAAATCCAAATAGAACAGTTGCTTATTCAAAACATCAGAACTTTATTCTTATTTAACCAATGAATTTGTCATCCATGTTATTAGCGACACTTACAAAATTAGCGAGATTGCACCATCGTCATCAAAGGTGCACTTGGCACATTCCACCAGTGTCAAGTTTTCTTCGTAATAAACAATTTCAAAGTTTAAAGCATATCCTGTCAATATCCAGTCCCATCGAAGTAAGTCAGAAGTCACTCAGTAAAGTGATAGTAGGTATACAGAGGACTCCTTGGAAGCACACGGAAAACGCAGTCCCACACTTTCATTTGATTATAACAATCACCACGCACAGAAAAACACTGTAGTTTAATAAGGTATCATTTAAACCACAAAACGCCTAATACACATTCTTTACAATAATCAAACAAAAACTCGACTTCACTAGTTCCTGCCAAAAAGTCCAATGTCAAACTTTATTGTTGAGGGCGAAGACATAGTGACATTCACATAAAATAAATCGAAAATAATAGTTTTCAAATAAAAGTATATTTAGAAGAAAAATTAGTAGCTGAAAATAAAACAAGTAAAGTAATATATATATAGTTATTTAATATTCTGAACAGTCAGACAATTACGTCATCTTCATCTGACGAACTGCACTCTTTCCCTACCGGCCAATCCCTACTGGTAGGGAATTATTTATTCGCTTCCATACCAGTAGGGATATATGGAAATTTTATGTCCACATATAATAAAATATTAAATTTTTAATAGTTGATTAGTTATAGCCTCATAGCCTATATCGCTGAAGCTAAATACTTTACAAATATAGTTAAACTAGGTATTCCTACACTTTCAGGCACTGCTTCCAGAGCTACCTGGACTTCCACCGATGCCAGAAGGTCAGAGGCGAGAAATACGAGCCGTGCCAGTACTTCAAGAGGGTCTACCGTTCTCTTTGCCCCAATGAGTGGGTCGAGAAATGGGACAATCAGCGCTCTGAGGGAACATTCCCCGGAAAGATTTAAAGTTTCCATTTAAGTCAAGACTTTTAATTTATCCGCGTTTAATTTGTTCTAGTTTGATGAAGGATTTAGGAGAATATATGAGTTAATTATATTTGGTGGTATCATTTATAAATATCAGTCCATAATCAGTGGCGTAGCACGGGTCAGTAGCACTTGGTGCGGGTCCCAAATTTGCCACCCCCTTCCAATATTGAAATACGGTCAAAGTAACTTACATCATATTTATAATTCCTACTAAAATATATTTGGCACATCTATCACGCATAGTTGTATATTATAGTCATTCAAAAATTCTAAAATGATTCTTGATTCAAAATTATTTTAATAATTTCTTCTTTAAAATTACTTTTATTAAAAGCTACAATCAAAGATGTTAATATCAATTGTCATACGCTTTTTAGGTTACTTTTCAAAACTTCTAGATGGACAAGTTCCAAAAAAATTCATCTGTTTCCGCTTGTATCGTCTTCTGTATGGCCGTTGGCCACGTAGGGTCAGATTATGTTTAACCAGGAATGTTATAATGTCGAACATTATGACGAGAATGTCTTGGCACTGTTTTGATTCTTTTTCGACAGCTTCTTGGGCTTTCTTTCAATGGTTAGTCCTTTTCGGATTCTTGATTCCAACTCATTCCATTTGCAAAAAATTGAGAATGTGGTAATAAACAAATCACAAAATCACTTACCCTTTTTCCTCCGTAGTTCACTATCTTGACAGGGCCCTGTATCTTCTTAAATTACACTTATCACGATTAGTTTTCTTTGTTATCGAGATAGCTAGCTAGCGCGGTGTTAACTCCTCGAGTTTCAAATATGTAGTGTGTTACGAGAGAGGGGGTGACTAGTGACTGCCCATGCACAACAAAGTCGTAGTCGATCGATTTACCTTCAGGTACATCTCTAAATATGAGCGTTTGCACTAACACAATGTACCTAATTACCTACTTGATTCGTGATTGCCAACTTCAGGACTCAATTTCCACAAAGTGATCCATCAGTTGAACAAAACTTTTGTTCATTTGATGTGTTGGTAAACAAACGAGAACAAAACCGGAACATTGATGCTTTATAAGGAGAGTAGGCCATCCAACTACGTAAAACCAGCTGTCTCGTGTTAGTCGCGGAGTGTCGGAGCGCGTCATCGCGTCACTTCAGCCAAGTCAGAATCTATGTTGAATAACTTCAGAACCTCGTCGCACTAGCAGCAATCGCACTTCATTTTTTATTACGAAAATACTTCACATTGGCAAAATTGCACTATATGAAGAAAAAAACATTATAACAAAAACATTAAAACATTATATTAAAAATAAACAAAGTGAATAAACAATTGTTATTCTTTCTATGTTGACTTTAAATTTAATGATTTTACAAATTGTTTTGCATTTATCTCGAGTATGCATTTAAAATATGCACTTGTGCCTTTTCTTCTAAGTATTAAAATGTCGACATAGGACCTAAACTTTAAAAGAAGTGATTAAGCCCTTTTGCCTTTATTCTGCGATAATCGAAATAATGAAATTGCCTTACTAGTTAATAATATTTAATTCTGTGACATAAAACAATATAATGAAAATAATACAAAATGGCGGTCATTTTATGCGGGTCCAGGGAAAGCGTCTTTAGCGCGCAAATCGTCCCAGTGCGATATCCAGGCGTTCGGGCAGATTGTCTCAAAGTATCGCTTGAATATCTTGCAGTCGTCCACTGGGCCCAGCAAACGGACGCACTTGTGGTAGTCGCAGTAGTTATCATAACACGCTCTGGAAGTTATACAAACTGAAATATCCACAGTCAGGGATGTCCTGTACGGTGAGGTGAACGTTTTCGGGCACGTTTTTACATACTGAATCACCAGACACAAAAATATGACTTCGCTGACAAGAATAATTCAGCCTTCATCACTGCTTATATCTATATAAAGGCAATACATTCCAGCGCTAATGTCATTCACTGCAGTATACGAGTCTCCTCAACCACATTGTCTTGTGAATGAGGGATGTTTGACCTTAAAATTATGGTAAGAGTGGTTTGGTATGCCATCAGCCTATGTCTCACTACTGCTGGATATAGGCCTTTCTTGAGGCTCGCCACCACACACAATTTTAAGACTCTTCTCAACCAGCCACCACCAGTGAACTTCAAGTCGTCGGTTCACGTGGCCGCAACGCCCGCAGGCCGCGCTGCACTTCCTAGTACGTGGCCTCCATCGAGTGGAAAGCACAACAAAAGTGAATCAGTAATTAACAGGAACAAAGAAACAGATAAATATTTTATCCTATGAATATGTATAGACGTAGGTACTTACTTCGTTTGATTTTGAAATGGATATCTGGGATCCATACGTAACGTCCTAAATTCCTGATCGCACATTGTGAGAGAATAATTTTATAAAACGCAATAAAACTTTTATTTACGAAAATCAACGTGAATGTCAAATTAATGTAAATTGACAAAGTTTAAATTTTAAAAAAATATATATATATTGTGTGTGGCCAGAATAAACAAGCCAGAAATGACAGATATGTATATAGGATTTTTATATCGAGAAAACCTAATTAAATGACCAACAGAAAAGCAGCAAATGTTAGCTAGCAACAAAGGTGGGTTAGGTTCGAGTTCTCTGGTGACAATAAAAAATAGTACTCCGTCCTTTGATGATGACATTATCAAAAAATATTTTATTTTATTTATTTCAGTAATCCCAAAATAGATTGTTTTGTTATCATGATTTGCTACTGAGCTTTATTCTTGTTGCTCGTTTAAATACAAGCGTTTTATATTTATGTGAATGATTTGTGTAGATCTTTTTATAGGGAAGTAGGCGGACAAACAACCGATCCCACGAGATGGCGTTACTGCCGCTCATGGACACCTGCCACACCGGGAGGTATGCGGGTACGCCGCCGACCTTGCAAAATCCTATTCACAACTTCCTTGAAGAAGCCCATATCGTAGCGTTTAGAATGTTTTGAGTATAAGGTTTATTTCAATATCAGTCTATAACTTCCTACTACCGGGCATAGATAAGCATCTAGAAATCACGAAGGGGTTTCGGGCCATAGACCACTACACGGGCCGTTTTTTTTTTCATAGGTACGAGTTTTCTTACGTTTCCCTTCAACGACGAGCTACTGATAATTGAAAAAAGCTACTTATAAGTATAAATTGTTGGGGTTTTAAGGCACGAAATCATAATTGTGAGTCGACAATATATACTCTAAAAGATTAATTTATCACCGTCCGCAAAGAGTTATTGTATAAACATGTTAAGGCGTACGTAAAAAAAAAAACAAAAAATGTCAAGAATAAGACCAGCTTTATTTGGCTAATCCCACATTTGACATTTACTCAGTAGTAATAATTAATTAAAGTAGTATCCACCCAAGTATATAAATAATTTAACTTCAAAATATTTTTAATCCTATATTTTTTTAAATCCGTATAATAATTAATTCACTTCATAATTTGCCACTTCAATAATGTGGCACCAATATTATCAATTATGTTCTCATATCAAATTGAATTTGATCAATTGGGTCGTGTGCAGGCAGATAATATAATACAGAGCGCACGAAATTCGCCTCTGGTTGTAGTTGATGTATATCTGCGTCTCTTTCTATACTATGGAGTAGAAAATGATGCATTGCAATTAGTTTTTCTAATAGTGAATTTCGTACACATCCATTTCGAACACATCTTTATTCAGTATGGCAATAAGAAAAATATGCAGATATATTTTAATAAGATACAGTTCTTACGAATCACGAGCGAGCATCAACCTTACTTGAGGACGTCCGTATACCTACGCGAAAACTTTATTCGTACATTCGGCTTCGGCAGAAATTGAAGCCGAAAATTTGGCCGAAGCCGAAGTTGTACGAACTATTACGAATCGACTACTGACTAGGAATGACTATCGAAAACTATGATAATAGATCAACATCACTGATTATCGATATTGTAAAACTACATAGACTATCGATAGTTTTTGATTAGAAACGCCAATAGTTGCCACAATTGGCGACATCCACTATAGTAGCATTGAAACTATGAAACATATAACTATCGATTGTATCTGTTTAATCAAATGTCGATACCATCGATAGTGTGATAGAATTACAAGATCACCTATCGATAGTCCAGACTATTAACAGGCACGCAACTCTATTGTGAAGGATATAAAGTCTCTTTTTACGCGTACGGATACTCGCCACTACAAGACGTGCGCTGGTGAGTTGTAAGAACTATAACCTAGCATGGTATGGACTATAGGTGGTTTAAATTCTTATACAACAGTGATAAATGATGGTTTAAATAATTAATTGATGCGGAATCATTTGGTCAATGATTTCTCGATATATCTTCATAGAATTTCTTCTGTGGATACTGTCTCAAATTTTTCGTTATTTTTGCAATATAGTGCATTCCACAAATATCGTTTTGCTAGTAGAGTACACATTTCGCCCATACCGCCACAATCCGATATATTTACCCATACCAAAAAATCGCAGCAATGTGAACAAGCCCTAAATTAGCCCTAATTAAGTGTATTGTTTAAAACTATTCTAATGGTGCTCGTCTACCTGCTTGTTGGAAACGCTGAGTGTGGCGTACTGTTGCTGCCGATGCAAGATGCCCAGGCACTGCAGGAGGCACTGCATGCTGGCGGCTGAGGTGGCCTGCACCATCAGTGTAAATGAACACCAACCAACAAATACACAATAGTGACACGAAAGTTCAAACAAACGGTATACTAAAGGTAGGCCTTATCCCTTAAAGCGATCTCTTCCAGGTAAGCGTTGGGCGCCAGGTAACCTTTTTTTTTTCATTTAACCTAAACTAACTGTATGATCTTTTTTTATAGGGAAATAGGTGGACGAGAAAGCGGTCCCACGTGGTGGTAAGTATTACCGCCGCTCATGAACACCTGCAACACCAGGAGGTATGCGAGTGCGCCGCCGACCTTGAAAAATCCTATTTACAGCTTTCTTGATGAACCCTATATTCTCTCGACCTATGAAAGACCTCTCGAGGGAGTACGTTCCACAGCTTACGGATTCGCGATATAAAATGATATTTGTTATGTGCCATATGGTATCGGCTGGCTATAGATTAATACCACTTCATTTCTTCGCGTGGGTGTCGTAAACAGCGACTAAGGAATAACAAAGCTGCCACAAGCGCTGAGGAACTACACCACCTATGAAAGAGTGGGCTCGCCAACTCGTTTGGCCAGCCTACCGTTTAAAGGCCATATATCTGTTTTGAGGAGGCCCATATCCTGCATTACTTACTGAAAGGGCCCATTGCAACAAGATCAGAAATTTCCCATAGCATGTTCCACTTCCCGTTCACTTTGAACTTTGAACGCATTGGTGGACATACACACTCCCATTTTTTTTTTTATTTCTCGAACATGTGGGTTTCTTTGCGATGTTTTAACTCACCGACGAGCTAGTGACATTTTTTGAAAAATTGAGAGCTAGACCTTTTTAAAAAAATTACACTAGCTCCAAATGGTATTATTCTTCTTATTACTGTGTAATAGGCGAGCAGCATTACTGCTGGTATGCTTTTAACTTGTGTTAGCTGGTGTAGGTACAAGTTTTGCCATATCTCTTCCCCTGGAAGCCATTTGTCAAGTCTGTTCTTGAAACTATTTATTGTTGGCGATTCAATGCTTTCTTATGATAACTTATATAATAGGGATATCTTACCTTCAGTAACAATAAATCGGGATCTGTGTGTGGAAACGGTGAGTCTGAAGCTTCAATACATCTGGCTAGAGCGGCATCGCTAAAAATACAACAAAAAATCTTCATGGGTTTCAAAATGCTACAATGTCATTAAAATGTAATTTGAAGTCAGTCTTTTTTTCACCACGCGGGTCGGTGGATACACATTTCTTAGAAAGATCATATTAATTAACACCAATAATATGAGACTATGAGATAGTGACTTATTTTATCCAGTTGTACAGTTTAGGAACATGTATGATGTATCCCTTAGCAAATGTTTCATGTTTTTGAAAATTAATAAATTAATAAATAAAAAATTCTTTTTATTTTCTACTCCTTTGGGCTATGAACATACGACTTTGGTGACAAACAGTTAGTACGGGATCCGGCTGCGAAATTAGTACATGAATAATGTAGACAATCAAACTCTATTTTTTAAGTATTATTAGAAGTGGGGGAATTCATTTTTCATAAGGTGCCAGCTAAAAATTGCCCGCCAGTACTATTAATTAAAATATTATTAATTGACTTTTGGAGAAATATTGTCTTTATATCTTATAGAAATAAAACCTACACCACTTCACAACAGTGTATTTAAAAGATTTGAAAAGTCACAGCTGCCGTTGATTGCCTAGCCGCAACCTTTAGGCACCCAGGTGTAAGCAGGTATAATTTTGTATAAACTTTTCGTTCATGACGTACATTTGTTTCATCTGTACCACATTAAAGATAATTTTTTTCTCTATTTAATGTTATAAAGCTGCCTATAAAAAACAAACCGCAAATCGAAGTTGCCAGCCCTTAAAGATGCTAGGTGTTGTAAATAAAGTGACAGAGTGAGCGCGCGACGCTACTTGTTAGACAAGGATGCCAAATGCCAGCTGTACGCGTTTTTTGAGCCATTGCGCATATCTCGATAGATAGGGTTCTCAAAGTAGTAGTAAGAACGATTCTATTTCAATGCTCCAAATGCTTATCTATTTTTTTATCTAACACTACTGTTTTCTGTTGTAAAATTTAATAAATGATAAGGAATGAGATTTTATAATTATTTAATTGATTTATCTATTTTTTTTTGAAAAACGTTTGAAAATTTGAATTTTTTTTTAATTGATTTTATTTGGAAAATCAATTAGATTTTTAACTTTAAAATATAAGTTTAATTTTATTAAGTGGTTTTGATAACATACAAAAGTTCATGAAGTCCAATTTTTTAAATAGTACGTATCTAAGTTTGTTATTATTATTTGAATATTTTATATTATTTTTATTTTATAAAAAAAAATTATTATTATTTAAGAAATTAATATTATTTTTTCGGATATCATTTATTTTTATCTGTTTTAATTTTTGGAGCATTGAAATAGAATCGTTCTTACTACTACTTTGAGAACCCTATCTATCGAGATATGCGCAATGGCTCAAAAAACGCGTACAGCTGGCATTTGGCATCCTTGTCTAACAAGTAGCGTCGCGCGCTCACTCTGTCACTTTATTTACAACACCTAGCATCTTTAAGGGCTGGCAACTTCGATTTGCGGTTTGTTTTTTATAGGCAGCTTTATAACATTAAATAGAGAAAAAAATTATCTTTAATGTGGTACAGATGAAACAAATGTACGTCATGAACGAAAAGTTTATACAAAATTATACCTGCTTACACCTGGGTGCCTAAAGGTTGCGGCTAGGCAATCAACGGCAGCTGTGACTTTTCAAATCTTTTAAATACACTGTTGTGAAGTGGTGTAGGTTTTATTTCTATAAGATATAAAGACAATATTTCTCCAAAAGTCAATTAATAATATTTTAATTAATAGTACTGGCGGGCAATTTTTAGCTGGCACCTTATGAAAAATGAATTCCCCCACTTCTAATAATACTTAAAAAATAGAGTTTGATTGTCTACATTATTCATGTACTAATTTCGCAGCCGGATCTTAGACTAAGTGTACAATTAGAATTCATTGTGCTTGTAAAATATTTTGTTGACATCTGTGGGCGAAACTCGGTACTATGAGCTAGCATGCAGCGACACTAGCGACAGCGGCCGATTGAAGAACCAAGCGTCTAACGGCTTGAAAGGTGGAGACAGCGCTGGCAGAGCGAAGAAAAAGTGGCACTGATGCATCGCGCCTCGTTCACATCAGAGGGCGCGACCGGAGGGCGAGTCAAACGTCGGGGCTTCCTAAGACACCGCCGCCCAACCGAGGCGGGGCCTAGCATCGAAGCCACACAACACAGAGGCTAAACGACCACGACCCAAAAGGGTCAACCCAAGGACCTGTTCGTATTTACGGAAATATAATAATATTTAATAATTGTGATGAAATACAATGGAATACGAAAAAATCAATGGAAATTGACATGAAAAACAAAATTCTGTTTTAAGCAAGCAAAGCTCTGGACAAAAACTGTTGTATATTAAATAAAATTTTATATAATGTACCTACCTGAGTTCTGTCTGTTGCAGCTGCTGCCTGGCCGAGGCCATTGCATCGTGGACTGCAAGTTGTTCGCGTGGCTGTAGTGGAGGATTGGCTCCCATTGCCTAGAAGAAGAAAAAAATATCAGAAGCACCTATTTCAATTTGGCAGGGGAAGGGTGCATACTGCAATCCCACAGCGGCTGGGTGCATTTGACTGATTATGTTATGTGAGTGTGGTTGGTTTAATATTATCATAAAATGTACTGCATTTTCCCTATTCCCCCAATATACAATACGTTTTTCAGCAGTGAATGAGATATGCCTGAGAACATTCCCATTTTATTTTTTTCCCAACCCTTTTTCCAAATCCATTCATAAATATCCAAAAGTAGGCAGCTCCCTAGAGGGTCATTCTTATCTCATTCTTATCGGGGCATAGGTTAGGCTGTCAACTACTAGGGGGTTGGAATGGGGAGGGACTCTGTCGTAGTAGCGTCGGGCGGAGTCTTTCACATATTTTACGATGGAGGGAAGTTCCAAGTCTTCATGGAGGTAGACATTGCGAGAGATACCATGGGACGGCCGCGGCCTTACGCATGAATCTATTTTGGAGGATTTGGAGTATTTTAATATTGGAGGGGCTGCCTGTGCAAAGACAATGCATTATTTTGCATAAAGACAATGCTTGCGAAAATGCGTCGGCTCTTCTCGTCGCCTATAATACCACAATGCTTGAAGATGAAGAGCCGCACCTCTGCGCCAGACACCAGTATTTTGTTCTAAATATTTAACTTACAATTAGTGTAATTTAAATATCAAGACCGATAACCATTGAGTTAGATGAGTTCGTGAATGGATGCACATACCTAGAAGTGCAGTGTGAAACACCCTAAGGCCAGGTGGACTGAAGATTTAATGAGGTTCACCAGTGGTGGTGGGGATGAGAAGAGCCGAGGATTATGTATGGTGGCAAGCCTTGGGAGAGGCCTATATCCAGGTAACACAAGATACAGGCATACCAGTAGTAATGCTTCTTGCCTATTACACAATAATAATACATAATAATAAAAATAATAATATATTATACAATAATATTTAAGGAAGTACCTTAGTGTGTATCTCAGCTATGGCTCTAAGTCCATTGACCCACTCTTGTCTGGCTCTGGCATCTGTAGCTCTCAACTTCAACATATCTCCCGAGGCACAGTTGATGGTGAACGTGCGGGAGTCTTCATCGCTTGGACATATTACTGCTGCTGCTAAGTGAGCCTACAGTTAGGTAAATCAAATCAATATGTTTATTTAATGAAATCAATTATAATTTTTAGACAATATTGCAAATTTTGTTTACAACTGCTCCTACTCTATGTTGATTCTAAATTTGACTATATAATTGTGTCACAGTGATAGCCTAGGGCAGGGATGGCGAACCAATGGCACGCGACAAAATAATTTAGTACCTAATAGAAACAAATTATTTTTTCTTTGTCTACATTTGAGGTCATAGTAACAAAATTCAGTGTGAATGGAGCTGCCGGTGCGGGAAGGCAACAGCTGAAGTCGCACTATTTTTTTTCTTTCATTTAAATAAACATAAAACTGTTAATGTTACTATTGCTGTACAAAATGTATATTTCTGGTTGCAAATAAAGAGTTTTAAGTTGATAGTATTTAGTTTTTTTTCGCCATTAATCACTAAGTCAAGATTATTTGAGGGCACGACATGGCCTCATTAAAAATTTTTTGGCACGTAGATCAATAAAGATTCGCCATTCCTGGCCTAAGATTATCTACTCCCAACTCTCACTTGTGAGGTCATGAATTGAAATCCATTGGGTTCCTATTTAAGTATATTTTTAAATGATCACTACCTTAGCTGTGACAAAATATTGTGAGGAAATCCACACACAAGAAATATAATATCTGGAGCATTTGTATCCACCAATCAACACTGGGCCTATGTAGTGGATTATGGTCTGAAACCTCTTAGATATTTACTAGAGGACTGGGATGTTGCTGGTAGGTATCAATCAAATTGTAAAAGTAAAGTAAAGGTTTTATTATTAAACTAGCAGTGCCAGCAACTTTGTTCGCATGAACTTGTGATTGCCGTAGGAATTCTATAATGGATCTGGATAAAAAGTACCTTAAATGTTAACCCGGGCACATAAGCTATGGCTAGTTTCATTAATATCCATCCAGTAGTTTTCCCATGATGTGTGATACAGATAGACAAACAATTGTTGTTTTGTGCTGTATCATTTGTACTTTACACTGCAGTTACTTTTTTAAAAAATATTAAATGTACAGACACAATTCTGTTACGATTTTATTATATGTATTGGTTATAAATATATTAACATTTGAGATTTTCACGTTTTTCACATCTTAATGTGAATGTTTACATTATTTATTTTACTCAACTTTTTAATTGGGTTGCACCAACCATAGTCACGAGAAGTTTCATCAACTACCCCGCATTTGGTCTTGACAATCTTCTAAATGTAGTGATAGAGGCGAGATACAAGCTGATATACAAACGACCATCTTTTTACAGCAATGGTGTGGGAAGAATACTTGTGAGTTTATTACCTAAACGTAATATTAATATAAAGAAAACTAATTGCCTCTCCTCTAGCAGGTTGTCCAGGCTGTATCGTGTCTCCAGGGCCATCAAAAAGGTAATATGACAGCACTCCCGTTTCGGGGTCCACGGCAAACCACCTCTGCTGCCAACCCTTAACCACATTCGTGTATTTATACAGCTGCCCAGATAGAGGACGGTGCGACCCTAAGCTTGTGTTCTTCATCATATTTCTTGTTTTTATTACTATAATAATTTTATTTATAAAACAATCAAAAAATATAGGAAAAGCGCTAAAACTGCTGGTGACATTGACACTTATGAGCTGACAGTCATTGACATGACACATGTCAAATCGATCGTTTTGCGTTTTGGATTTGAAATATTATTCGGATCAACCTATGACAGTAGGTATTTATAACCACAGAAATATGATAATAAATGTCTCTGTAAAAGAACTTTGTTATATATTATAAATATACATTCGTCTTTTTTTTATAAGACAAAATTCATTACATAGTTATGTGTACTGTATCCATTCCATAAACTATACACTCCCGGACATCTGAATCGAGCCACCCTGCATTTTTGCATTAGGCCTTTAGCATAAAAATTACGTCAAAAAAAAGTTTTTAAGCAGTTTTGGAGCTGGCATATTCACTATCATTTTAGTGTGCTATCTATTGTTCCAAATTTAAATTCACTAATTTGAACCACGGAAAAAAATAGTCAGTTCATTGTTTTGAAAAAATAAGGAAGCATAAATTTTAATTGGAACAGTCTTTTTAATTTATTGGTGTTGATTTTCAATGAAAGTTTCGTTATATTGTTTTCCTGAGATTTGTACTGATTCTTACCCTATAATTAGGGATACTGCGCCAGAAATAGGCCGCACAAGCTGTGGCACTTCCTTAGTCAGCAAAATGTGAGTGCACAGCTTCAATTAAGTCGTTCTGCTGTTCAAGTGGCATAAGTTAATTAACTGCTCGTGAGGTGACGAAAGTGTATAGATAATATATATAGGTCAATATTTGGGCTAAGATAATAAATATTTTTATAACAAAAAAAAGCACCTAATATTTTATTATATTTCATCATATACCTATATACTCCCGCAGTCAACGGCTAATTCGATTGGGACTTATGCCCCATAGTCCAGTCCACCATAGTCCAGACCAAACAGCTATGAGGTGCTTCGACGAATAATATATTCGTCGAAACACCTCATAGCAACTTTCCGGTATGACTTATATCTCTTTCGAATTTTATTTTATTACGTCAACGGACTCAAAACGTCTGCCACGACTCAAATGAGTCTGGGAAATAAGAAAAAGTCACACGGGGCCATATTTGACGAATATGGTGCTTGGTCGATAATATATTCGTTGAATTTTTGGCTTAAAATTCCCTTAGGATGATTGAGGTGTGAGACGGCGCATTGTCGTGGTGCAGTATCCAAGAATTGTTGTTCCACAAATCTGGTCTTTTCTAAAGAATATTCTCTCGTAATTGTCTCGTAAGTAATATAATAACTTAATAAGTCAAGGGGAGAGCTTTCTGTCAGTTTCTCTACCCCTACCAACTATGGGTTAACTACCTGAAAAGGTCGCACAACAGCATGAGGATATAGTAATAAATAATGATGCATTCCGTGTATTCATGAAGCTGTCGCGATCCTGCAGCGCAGTCCGACAGCAGTCCTGCAGTCGACCATGTTTTTGTGCCTCAGTTGTACCTCACCACAGGTGCCCCGACTATTTTTGAAAAATGCTGATTTTGATCCAGCGTCGGCCTTAGCTATTCCGGCGCCCCGGGCGAGATTTTCTTCAGCGCACTTTATTTCTTGTGCGAATAAAATCAGTCTTCTCAGCCAATCAAATCAAAAAAACAGCCAAGTGTATGTCTAGAGTAGTCGAAATTAAAACCTAGACCTCTTTCAGTTGACTTTTTGTATAGGTACATAAAATGCAAAAGATACAATCAGAAAACGACCAAATGTTCACTTTTGCAAAGCGATGAACGAGATGGTTAGTTATTATCAGCTACAGACTTTGGATCGGTGATTTTCCATTTTATTTTTATTTTCTCTTGTTCTGTGGTGGCATTACCCTTTCGTAACTAAATAATTCGCTGGTGCGCGGCGCCCCTCTGTCCCTGACGCCCCGGGCAATCGGCCGGGTTGCCCCACGCTAAAGCCGGCACTGTAGCTATCCTAAATGCCACGAATGGCGACTTGACTGGCAGAATTATTTTAGTAGTGTTATATAATTCGTCCACCGGAGCGTGAACATAAAATAAGTTTTAACGCCTGGTTATAATTATTATAGTTCTAATTATTTACTTTTATGTGCATTTATTTACTGTCTTTATTTTTTTATCTATTTTATTTTTTTAAGGGTTTTTTATGCCTAATAAAGATTATCATTATTATTATTTAGATTGTGAAACTTTGTACATTTTCGAACGTAGCCTAGGTTGCGTTCCAAAACGTGCAATAAATTGTTATTTTTCTTTTCTTTATTTTTTCTAGTGCAGTTTATTCTTTACTCATGAAAACAATTAGTAATATAATAAATAGCGTATTAAGACTAACTTAAAATTAATAATAAATTGTTAAAGTTCCAATATCTTATATAAATTGAAATCGATTTATAATACTTAGATTATTAAAGAAAGATTTTTAAACGTTTTCGTACTAAGCCGTAAGTCATGCATGATGTCATTTGTCAGCTGTCACACAAGTCTTGTTTTCTTGGAATTCCATCTCTTGTGAAATTGTTTACCGCAAAAGATTTACCAATAATCAATCATCATTGAATTATTCGTACAATTAGAAATCAATACAGAATAATGGGATTTAAATTAGTGCGCGTCGACAGCGAAAATTCATATAAAATTAATCTTCCTAATGGTAATCATTTGTTAGGAAGAGGGAAATTCCTCGATGTAAGTTTTTGTAAAATGTTTTTTTTTATTTATCATTTAGAATAACAAAACATTCTAAAAAACTATGAAAGTAATCATATACAGTAACAATCATATTATACATTAACAGGTAGTTATACAATTCTATTGAAACTAATGCGGTATTTGAACGATTTACAGTCATACCAGTCTACTCCTAGCCTCATAAAGTCACAATACAAGTTACAATTTCCTTAAAAAGTGCCATTTTAATTTGTTATCTTCGTTAAGATCATTTTTAAACTGAGGATCAAACTTATTTAAAATCTGGGAATTAGATAAGACCTGGTCCGCTTTCCATATGCATTGTTTGCTGAAGTAGTTGATAAGTTTGATGTACTATTAAAGTTTGAACATTATTGTTAAAGAATTGTTCTTTGAGAAGATTGTAAGTCATTTTTATGTGGATAGGGAGTGTATTGCTATATTTGAATAGTTTTAATTCCTAGTAGGTATGCATATTTTTGTTTGATATTGTGGGGAACAATTGCTAGAATTTCTAGCTGAAGGCCCGTGATGTGATTTAAGTATGTCTTGTACGTATGTCCGTAACTACTGACCCCATATGAGACAATCAAGTCTGCCAGCGTGTAATCCAGTTTACATCGCCCCTTACATCCAGTTTTGCCGCTACGGTCCTAACTGTACTTGCAAGGTCTTGATTTGACAACAAGGTGAGACCAGCTATTTCCAGCAAATTTGCTAGCTGCTTTTGGTTTGACTCTTGTAGTTGCTGTTCTAGTGAAGCGACACAAAGTTCGAGATTTTTGTTTTTATTTGAGAGATTCACATTCTTATCCTCAAGAATTTTTAATTTATTGTTATGGAATTTTACTGAGTCTTCAACATCTGTAATTTGGTCACTAATAACATCCAGTGTCACTTGGAAACTTTCAAGCTTTTCCCTCATTGCCTTTCTTAAGTCCCAACCATGGTCTTCTAATAATACATCTTTTTATATTGATTAGAGCAAGGGACTGGTTAAGGAATACCTGTAGGTATTCTCTTTGTCATCCTCGTTCTCGGGGATCACAAAGGACAATTTTTTTGACAAATTACTGAGACAATCGTAGCAGCTCTACTCCAGCATTACGTAATTATTGCAGTTGTTTATTTGTTGTTTATGACGCAAGAAGCACTGGCGTGAACTATTTTAGCACAGCAACTGGTTTTATGGGCATATTTTTTAATAACCATTATAATAAACTTTGATTAGTATAAGAAATTAGAAGGTAGTTTAGGTAATTATTAGTCACTCGCGATGCTACCATACTTTGAGACTGTCTGTCGAACACACATTGATTGAGATTGATCATTTTAACAGCGAAAAATCTTTGTTACTGAAAACATACTCCTATGTTATTGGGGTTCACTTTTGTTCCTTCCTAAAATAGGGTTGATCTTGGCTGTTAGAAGTTTGTACCATTTTTTAATGTGCCAATTATAAATATATTATATTACAACAGTTCTAAGTGTATTTATTTACATAAGAAGCTATCACTGCTCCAACCTATACAGCTTTTAATCTTATTGTTTTTCAGTGCAGTGATAAAAGAGTATCGCGGAAGCATGGAAACCTATCAGTTACCAATGATGAGGTGGTTGTTTTAAAAGCGGTGTGTATTTATTTGATATTCTGCAATAATAACATTAACTAGTGTACTTACAATAAATATAATTTTATTATATACTTGTTGTTGTCTGCAGTTCTCATTGACTTTCATAAAAACCATGCTATGTGATCTATCCTACAAAGTACATACAATGACATACACATAGTTACTGAGACAATAAGTAATAGCTATTCACTGATTTATATGACATTGAGATTTTTGCATTTTTCACACATTTATCTATATAAGACCCATTTAAATGGATAAATCTGTGATTCATTGAAGTCTTATTTATTTTTTAATATAATTCTTCTTGCCTTGGTAGACATTTCTTTTTTAATTTCATAATATATTACAACTGCATTTGTTCCTGTTTGTTTCTTTTTTATTATTTGATAATTTGTCAAAGTTGCAACAGTTTCAGTGCAATAGGTCTCGGGTTCGATTCCTGGTCCGACAATCATGTGTTTGTTGTGTTAGTTTTTTTATTTGTCTCTGGATCCATGACACAGGAAATCTTAGTGTTGGTCATTGAGTGTGACATTATTATTTATCTTATATAACTTATAGCTAGTTTATTATATAACTGCCTTCCGGCAAAGCCATCCTTTAACCTCTTTCACCCTTCTTGGTTCTCTGCCAATGTAATTCATATATTACCTCCTTATCCTGATCTTCCCACCTATTTTATATCCCTATACTTCACTTTCCTTCTTGTTGACTGATCCTGTCATTTCCCAGACTGATTTCACTACTGTACACATCTTGACCACTCATTACATTGCTGAAGAGTTATTTATTATATTAATAAACAATTTTACATTTACTTTTATAACATTAGCTAGGATTGAAATATATCCACCAGTGTAGGGACACATCTGATGTAGTTTGAAGTAGAGATGTTGATGTTCAAATTTTTATAAAATGTAGGCATGTTCAACCATGAAACATGAATTAAACGGATGCAACATGTAATATAAGCCTCCCAAGAGGGTGTAAAACTTAAACTGGGAATTTATACATTAGAAAATTTTGTATTATAGATAATTATAACTAGAAGGTTAGAATTATCTTTAATAATATCATCCATCATTTACTTTTAAGCCATATCTATCTGTTTGAATAAGTGGTCTTTTAATTAGATGGTTTTCATAATGGTCCTAATGATTAATTACTAGGGAAGGCCTGTGCTCTGTAGTTGGATCTTATATTTTTTTATTTATTTAATCATACACAAGAAGATTATGTTAGTACACAACTTAAAAAACTATGTTAGTATTCTATAAGTAAATTCAATTGTAACTGTTTTTATTAACTGCCCATTTAATGGGCAGTTAAATTTACCATATATCATCTTCGGCATGGTGTTGGAGATGCCTTTTGTTTACACAGAAGTGAGGCAGTCTTTTAATGCAAAATGGCATCAAACTCATCTACACCATTCTCCACGAACATCAAAGATTTTCTACAAAAATGAGGCAAACCCAACAGCATCCTGAAGGCATTATTGGCTGATATCTTCTCATAATTATAATCCTGAAATAACTTTTTTCAGTTACATCAAAACCCCTGCTTTTATCAAAAGAAAGGGCAGGAGAAGGTAGAAATCTTGAAGAAAGATTGTGAAGTGTCTCTATGCAATGGTGACAGATTTGGTCTCCTACCTGACACATATTGGTATGAAGTATTACACTGTACTATATCCGATGTACCATACACACAGCCTATGGAAGATGTGAGAGATACTGAAAATAGTTCTCAAAATACAGTCTGTAGCGATACTGAAAAAGTAAAGGGGAATGAGAATTGTGTAAATGAAATAGGAGCTATGAATGATGAAAATAACTTCATAAACAATACTTGTAAGAGTGACATGGACGAGAGAAATAATGGAAACAGTTCTGATAATCAAATCTGTGGATTAGATTGGAGTATGGAAGGGAATGTCTCTGAAAACACTGTCTGTAGCGAAGACTCTGTCCACTTAAAATTAGAGCCTCGTGAAAATGAAAGATCTGCATCTCCTTCTTTGCTTGGTGAGTTAGTTTTGTTTTATGTTGGTCAATTAATATTGCATCCATGTTATTTTTTATTTATTAACTATTCAAAGAAAATACTTGTTACAAATTTTTATTCATTAAACCAGTCCACAGATTTGTGTTACAAAGCCTGATACCTAAGTATATATTATAGTAAATAATTAAATAACAATTACTATACTGAAAATTAATTCTGTACAATCTGGTTGACTAGTAGAGAATGTCTTATAGCATTAACTCTGCCTTTAATACATATCAATGTGCAATGAATTTTAAATGAATAATCAATTTAATAGAATTTTATTAAATACATACCATACTATATGGCCTATATGGCCTCTTCTAAAGACAGCCACCACACAAGGTCTTCGCTCTTCTTATCCATCCCTACCAGTGACTTTCGTCAAGTTGTCAGTCCACCTGGCCATAATTAACTAGGACAATAAAAGCGAAAATAGCCTATGACTTTCATTCGGTTGTAAGTTAAAATCCTCAGCATATACCACTGCATTTCTACTTAAGTAGATTTTAAAATTAATAATCACTATCTGAGTAATCAAGCAAAACATCGGGAGGAAATCTAAAATTTCGAAAATTTTATTGTAATAAATTCGGAACATGTGTACATCTGCACCAATCTACACTGGCTCCGTGAGATGGTTTATGGCCTAAAATCCCCTGGTGGACTATTCGTTACTGGAGAAGGCCCCTGCCCAGCAGTGTATCTAAAAAAAAATATTTTTAGATGTTAGTTCTACTAACATTTGTTAGTAGAACCCAAGTTATAAGCAAACAAGTTGAAAGACAGAATAAAAAAAAAATCGAAAAATATAACCCATAGACAATAATTCCATATTGACAATGAAATCCCTTTGCTCAAATAACTAAAAGATACAGGGAATGTACCATCTACACAAGAATCCCAACCAGTTGATACCACAGAAGCACCAATTTCCGACAATCCAAATGAACCAAAGTCTCCTTTCAAGAGGAGTCATAGTACAGAAGAGGATTCAAATGGCAGTAAGAAAGTTAAAGTGGAACCTGATGATGGACAACCTAATGATAGGCCAGGACCTAGTAATGATGCAGCTGTAAGGATTTTTTTTGTTAATGTTTGTAGATTTTTAGAGATAACATTTATTTCATACCACTTATTATACCATACCACCAGCCTGTGGTTCTCCCGTGCTGGTTCTTTTCTAAAGTTTGCCACCAACCACGATCCTAGGCTCTTCTCATCCAACCACTACCAGTGAACTTCTTCAAGTCATGGCCCATCTGGCCAGAGGGCATCACTCAATTTTTTTTCCCCGGCACTAGGTCTCGCATTTGAGGACACATCTCCCCCCCATCGGGCCTACGACAGATATAGCTACTGTCACTTCAGTTTGCTGATTCTTTGAGCTATGATAGCTTATGCAAGCGAAATTTACTTATAAATACAAAGATGAATGTGAAGTGTGTAATATTGTAATAATGTCACAACACTTGGTATTGGCACTTCTCCTTTATGTTTCCTCATAATCAGTCCTTTTTTTTTGTACTGAACATGGGCTTCCTGGTGCATATTTTTTTGTGCACGAGTGATGTATGGCCTTAAAACTGCACATTGCCCTAGCGGATTGGCGAGTCCACGCTTTTAAGAGGTGCTGTAGTTCATCAGGGTTTGTGGTAGCGGCATTGTTGTCCCTTAGTCGCCTTTTACGACACCTACGGGAAGAGAGGGAAAGTGGTGCTATTCTAAATACAGTCGACACCACCACACGGTCACGGTCATGGTCATTCAGAAAATAAATAATTGGAATTTTATTTCATTTGACTTATTTACTGATGTGCAAATTGCAGGATACAAGTAACAACGTTAAACCAAATGCAGCAGCGCCATCGTCTCCAAACAATGCAGCAGCACCATCTTCTCCAAACAATGCAGCAGCACCATCGTCTCCAAACAATGCAAACCCGAAACCGAACGCAATACGTGAACGTTGCATGTATGGAGCCAACTGCTACAGGTATGTATTACTTTCCAAAACTATCTCCAAATCCCCTTTTAATCCTCAAAAGCAGCCAGAATATCCTGGAACATGCCAACGTTTGTCATTCTTGACTGAAGTCATCATAAGGCACTATGTCCGCCATTTTTACAATATTTATGTACAATAAAGCATTAATAAATTAATAAAATAAATGTCCACGGGCAACAGTATCCTCTTACTGCCAGGTGGACTATTCTGCCAACTTCTTTTTATATATAAAAAACTTTTATCATGTCCAGCCAGGGGCGGATCCAGACCTAGATTTTTGTGTTTTAATGTTGAAGTTTTTGTGGTCTCCTTTTTGACATATTTTTGGCTTGATTAGTTCTGGGTCTTTTAAATTATTTTTAAATGAAATATTATATGTGAATGTTGATTTTGCTGTTAATTTTTTACGTTTTTAAACTAATTACAATATGTCAATATGTGTAGTTTTTGATATTTATTTGGTAGCTACACGTGGAATTTTGAAACTTAAAATAAACATTCGGAGATATTTTTTTGATAATAATGTGATAGATTTAGAAAATCAATATCAATCATTTCGGGTAGGAGAAAATCTATCTCCGAACTATGAGGAAATAGTTGTATTGTTTTCCTTAATGATTTTTCTTCAAGTTTAATTTCGGATCAATTTCATTTGGAGGAGTGAATGATTATTTTCGTCATACTCCTATCCGAAAAGAAAAACGAGAAAAATGTTCTTCATTCCCAATCCCCAAAAGAAGAATGAAAAGGACAATGAATATTCTCTTTTTTATCTCGAAGTTTAAGAATTGTGTAAAAAATTCGAAATGAAGAATATTTAGTGTTTCATGAAGCGTCTTAAACGCTTAAACGCATAACGTCTTAAACAATCGTTTATGAGATGACAATTTAAGTGCATTTCTTTTTCTTTGAAGAGACAGTAAGTATTGTATTTTAATTAATCACAACCATTCACAGCTTTTTAATCTACCCGCTATAAGATGTTAACACTCCACTCTCACGCTATTTTTTTTCTGTGCATATCAAGTCTTATTCTCACAGGGCCGGATTCAGTCGCGTTTAAAAATATTTCAGGTATTGATGCGAGAGAATCGATTTTTGAGAATTATCGACTGTAAAAGATTCACTAACAGTATGGAGTCCTGAGACTCGAGTTGAAAGGACTAAGAAATAGACTGATTTATTTAGTGATAGTTGTAAATAAGCGTTTCTTTATTGTATGTGTTAAATGGTTATAAGAAGAACGTAATGATACAATTAAAACATATGTGATATTTAGAATTTATCATATTTTTAATCAGATAGTAAAAGTTATTGTTAAATATTTACTTCCTTTTTGTAGTAACGAAACGCAGTTGTATTAATGTGGTAACCAAACGCAGTTTCGGGGCTCCCTCTCTCGCCCTCGGCTGAGACGACGCGGACGGAAACAACAGCGTGGAAGTAAAGAAATACCTTCGGTGAAAGATCAAGCTAGACAGTAATTAATTATTTTACATGTCCAGTGCTAAATGTGAATGTATTTAATAAATATACAGCTCACACGTTACAACACTTTACAATGACTTGCTATAGGTACTTGAGTAAAACGAGTATAGTTGAGAATCGTCTATGATAACGGCTCAACTCGCCGCATCACTACTTTCAGGGCCACCAAATTTTTTCGAATCTTATAATAATTTTATTATTAAAATGTATATAACCTTACTGGAGCCGTAAACCTCCATGGATCCGTCCCTGTATCTGGAAATTTTTCATGTTGCTTATTGGACAGCCTTATATTTTTTTTGTTCATCCTAACCTACACTTAGATAATACTTTTTTTCTAAGTGCCGCTCCTTGGGCGGTCGTCGTTCAATTCCTTTAAGGCTTGGGGCAGGCAAACCATTCACTATAGTAACCGGTTTACGATCTTCTAGTGGAATTATCACTACTGGACCACTGCTTCAGAATAAAACACAAATCTTTCTTTATTCTCTGCGAGAGAATGAGGTATCCATCGCGAGGCAACCTTACTGACTTTAAGATGTTCATACAGGATAGTGGAAACCGCACGTGATCCAATCTGCAGTTCGGCCTGAATCTCTCGATGTGTAATGTTCCGTTGATTCTTTATTAACCACTCCACCCTGATGACGTTTTCGTGGGTAACCGCAGTCGGCAGTTGTTCCGGCCTAGGATCATCTCCGAGGCTTTCCCGGCCACGTTTAAATTCACGGTACAAATAGGTCAGGGTTGCTAGCGAAGTAGAAGATTCATCAAAAGCATTTTGTAAATTTTCGTGAGATTTCTTAAACATTAAACCTCGTTTGTAGTCATAGAAAATCATAGCACGAAATGCTTCACGCGACACGTTCATTGTTGCTATTAATTATTGACAGACAATGTCATAAAAAATAATGAAAAATTAACTAATTGAAGGTGGCCAGTGATTTTTACCCAGCGCTGGCTTTAGCCATTGGGGCGCCCCGGGCGAGTTTTTCTTCAGCTCCCTATATTTCTTATGCGAATAAAATCAGTGTTCTCAGCCAAGAAAAGGGAGCTAGTGCGCGGCGCCCCCCTGGCCCCGCCGCCCCGGGCAATTGCCCCGGTAATAAGCCGGCACTGTTTTTACCATAGAGGTTTACATTGAAATTAACTTCCAATCTGTAATAAATATAGGACAAATTGATTGATAGTAACAAATTAGCTAAAAACTTTGGGAACAGCCCACGTAATTGCGACCCTTGGTCATCCATCACCTTCTGGCTACATGTCTTTCAATTTATCATTTGTATAATTAAATACACCAATAACATCCTAATGTTACTATGTTATTTGACATTTTTAGCCCGTCGAATACAATAATAGCGCCGAGTGACGTACACACAATTAGGTTTTTTATCACGTATTTTGTCCGTCAATCGGGATATCGCAGTGGGTTACAATAAATCTGCGGTGGCGCGGGATTGTTCCCGAAGGATGTGGGAAAATGTGGCCCAGGCTCGCAACGGTTTGGGGGGAGCCGTGAAAAATTGGAAGGAATGGTCTAATGTAAGTTTCAAGAGTAAAAAAAACACCGATGGTACGCGCCATTGAAAAAGATAGATTTTGCTATGTTTTACAAAAGTTTTCTTGTTTTACACTATGAGTTTTACGAGCCCTATGCGACAATAAATCGTTTCTAAATGTATTTACCAATTTATTCGCCATAGTTTATTTACTTGTATGTATCTTCAAATTAAGAATATGAAAATGAAGTTATCCAGTACTACATATCAAGAGCATCGCCAGGCCTTATAGGGCTTATGAAACTCTAAACCTTTAGTTTAAGATGACGAATTGGAAATTTTAATGTCGGGGATTTCGATTTTTCTCAGCAATTCCGGAAAATATTGGAGTGATATTCAGTAACACGATTCTTCATTTCATTGACTTCATTTTGTCAGTTACCAATACACGATTTATTAACTTTTATACCGGCGAAAAAAATATCAAAAATACCTTCTTTTTGACAGAGATTTACATTTTATAAGCAAGCGGTACCGATTTAAACCTCCTATTTATTTCTGTAAATCAATCGAAACACACACTTTAAAATACCAGTTGGATTTTTTAAAATATATTGTAGTTTTTATTTAAAACGATAAAAACCCATTTCTCGGTTACGACCTTACGACATAACCTAGCGCATTTGCGTTTTTGTATGACGGGGGCCCGCCTCCAGTGCGCTCCTGACTATAAGCCGACCGTTTAACTCGCGTATCGCCTGCGCGGTAAGAAGGGAGCGGGGGGAAATGTTAGCGGATGGGTGAAAGGGGTGCGCGGAGCAGAGAGCTTACGTCAAGTGCGGCAGTGCGCTGGCTGTGCTCGCAGCGCGCGGTTGGTATTTTTGTTACGGACGCTTGGACATTAACGCACAAGGTATACGACTGCCAAGATAAATCTCAAGATGAATCGCTCTTCCAGTTTTGCGAACAAAATTAACAAGCAAGCTAAACAAATAGCATACAATGTATATTCCTTTTTTAAAGCCAGAAAACAAGATCATAATTCTACAGAGTATCTTGAAGACGTAAACCTAAACAAACTTGTTGCTAAAGCTACAGGACTTTCGGTGACTACCATATGTAAAATAATAAAAGAAGGAAATGAACTGAAAGATGAACAAAATAATGTAAATTTTAAATCACCAAAAAAAATTAAACAAATCCGAAAGAAAAAAATTGAAGTTGACAGTTTTACAGAGGGCGTTGTTAGAAGAAAAATAACTCAATTTTATACGGTTTTTTAAGAAGGTTCCTACATTAAAAATTTTGAATGCGAAACTCAGAGAAGAAGGAATTTTAAATTGTGGCCGAGAATATTTGAAAACATTGATTCATAAACTTGGCTTTCGATTTAAGAAATGTCAATCAAAAAGAAAATTACTGATTGAACAACCAAACATCGTATCGTGGCGGTGGCGTTATCTTAATGCGATAAAGAAGCACAGAAGAGATCAAAGAAACATTGTTTACCTCGATGAAACATATGTCAATTCGTCATTAAATGTACCGGCGTGTTGGCAATCCAATGAAGAACGAGGGGTGCTGTCGCATATTGGCAAAGGGCCACGTTTAATTATTGTACATGCTGGTGGACAAGCCGGATTTATCGATGGAGCTCTTTTAATTTTTAAATCCAAAAGCAAAACCGGAGATTATCATAGCGATATGAATTTTGTAAACTTCAGCAAATGGACTAAAGAAAAGCTATTGCCAAATTTACCGCCAAGCTCAGTTATTATTATGGATAATGCCGCATACCACTCGGTACAAGAGTACAAAAAGCCTACAATGACATCCACAAAAGCCACCATGCAGACCTGGCTGCAAAGACACAATGTTGAATTTGATACGTCTTTAAGAAAATGTGATTTATTGAATTTAATTAAACAACACGCGACAGAAAATACTTACAAAATAGATGAAATTTTAAAGGCGGCAGGTCATGAAGTCTTACGACTGCCTCCATATCACCCAGACTTGAACCCAATCGAATTGGTTTGGGGGGATATCAAAGGACAGCTCGCAAAAATTGAAATTGATTCTAATTTAGACAAAAGGAAAAATACACTGGAACAGTTATTTGCCGAATTCTCTGTAGAAAAATGGGTTAACTGCGATAAACATGTACAAACTATTGAAGATGAATATTGTCTGCACGATCGCATCGTTGATGAAGAGATGGACCGATTTATTATTAATTTGCAAGATTCTGACTCCTCAAGCTACACAGACAGTGATGATGATTCAAGCGATATGGATATTAGTGATGAATAGTCCTATAAAAATTTTATCTGTGGTTAAATATTTCTTAAACGGAGTTAATTATTGTTTTATGATTTTGTACCTATGAAGCTATTATAAAATATTTGTAAAACTTAAAAATAAATACTTAAAAAAAAGATACTTATTATTTTATTCTTTACCAACAATGTCTATCTCGAGATAAATCTTTGGATTATTGACTCCGTGTGTAGCGTTACCCGCCCCCGCTCCCTTCTTACCGCGCAGGCGATACGCGAGTTAAACGGTCGGCTTATAGTGTCAACGACGGATGTATGCCTGTCAGACGCCCGCCATCGACAAATGTAAAATATTTATCTTGCGATATTTTATGATTGAAAATGGGCAAAAAGAGCGTCACATTTTCCAAAACGAAAAGAAAAGCTCACTTATTAGAGCAATGTAAGAAAATGACCGTGAAAAGGTAAGTTATCGATACATTTTGTATAGTAAAAATGTCAGAACAGATTTCGGAGAATAAATCCATGGAGTCGTCTTTGGATAAAGATGAAAATGATATAATGTCAATAGATGTTTTAGAAGGGTATGTGTATATTAATTTTCAAGGTTCAAAAATAAGTACTTTCATTTGAATTATATATCTACATTACTTTGTATTTTATAGGAAACAAGACAATATTTCACCGCATTATGCAGACTTACAGAATGTTTTACACACGTAAGATTTTATTCCTAAAATTCCGACTTTTTTTGTAATATATTAGATTTAAAATTAACAATTTACACTGGATCGCAAAAATTCCGGGTCGCTAATAAAAATCGTGATATCTCCATAAATTATATACCTAGATCCCTCGAATAAATAATATGTAGTAAAGAGGTTACTAATGCTTGTTCTAAATCTCTAAAGAGGTTTCATTTGTACAATTTACAGATTTAAAAAAAATTATTCTGCATTTTGAAAAATTTCAAAATTTAAAATTAGGAAAAGAATATTGTTTCTGCTTTTGTTTCAAACGGAGCTGTCATTATAAATGGTTCCTTGGATTGATCAGAGTATTCAATGCAATATCATGTCGTTATCACCTGAAGAATGTACACGGATTATTACCATGGTACAAGAAGGAAGAAGTCAGCGTAGCACTGCTAGAACAGTAGGAGTATCTTTATCAACGGTCCAAAGAGTACTCCAGCGATTTCAAGAGACCGGCATGAACATCAGGAGACCAGGAAATGGCAGGCCAAGGTGCACAACTACACGAGAAGACCGATTCATCGTGAGCACTATGTTAAGAAATCGACATCTCACGGCTGTTCAGGTCCGAAACAGTCTTGAAGAAATTCACCACAACAATGTGAGCTCTAATACGATTCTGCGACGTCTTCGTGAAGCTGATATAAAGCCTTATAGACCAGCAAACGGCCCCAAACTGCTCAGAGAACATCGAGTTGCCAGGTTACGGTTTGCTCGAGAACACATCCGATGGACAGATGAAGATTGGTCCAAGGTTATGTTTTCCGATGAGTCCAGATTTTGTTTATTTACGCACGACGGGAGACGAAGAGTATTTAGACGGCCAGGAGAACGGTATCATCAAGCGTGTTTTGAAGAAAAGGTGCCATTCGGTGGAGGATCAATAATGGTTTGGGCTGGGATCGCATATCTTCAGAGGATCGCACGGAGTTAGTGATCATAGAAAACGGTTCTCTGACTGCTGTCAGATACGTAGGAGAGATTTTAAATGAGCATGCTGGTCCATTCTTAGTGAATATGGGTGCAATTTCCATTCTTATGCACGATAATGTGCGACCACATACTGCTCATTTGGTCAATATGTATATTCAAGACGTCGGTATTACCTGAATGGAGTGGCCAGCTCGCAGCCCAGACTTAAATCCCATAGAACATGCATGGGACGAGCTCGGGAGATGCGTGAGACAACGCTCTCCTGCTCCCGTTACCTTACACGAGTTAAAGAATGCGCTAGTGGAAGAATGGGCAAATATAGACCAAAATCGTATTAAAAATTTGGTTTACAGCATGCCACATCGTCTTATTGAAGTGATACGGGCTCGTGGAGGAAATACAAAATATTAAATTGACAAAAAAACTTTTATTTTTTAAGATTTACTGCGAAGTGTATTTTTGTTGTCATAAGTTAGAAGCGAAATCTTCTTATTTTTTAGTATTTAATTAAAGTTATATAGTGTACAGAACGTGTTACACATTTTTTTATATATATTAATCAGTCATCTACAATATACTATAGTTTCGCAAATTAGTCTTATGTATTTAATAAAACTATCACGCCATTTATTAGCGACCCGGAATTTTTGCGATCCAGTGTATTTTAGGTCTGCAAACGAGGATCATGAAAACCTCCTATGTAATGTTGGACAAATTCCTAAAGCTACTGTACGTATTTTGTTTATTGATAATTAGGTAACTGTATATTCAAACGTAAAAATTAGATACCTATTTATTTATGTTTTAGATAGGAAAACAATGTGAAGAGTATAGTGCTCCTCCAGATATGCTATTAGAATGCACTTCTGAGGCACCAGTAAGCAGTTTATTTTTTTATTTTTTAAAATTGTATATAAGTTATATTATAGTAAAAAACACGTTTTAGGTTGTGATTTTGTATGGGAAGTCCCAATTTTTTTGGAATATGTTCCTTGTAGAAAATTGTTCGGTTTGATGCTCTGAATCTTTACCTAAGAGGATTTGCGTTATAAGACCACGTACAATCTATATGCCATGGAAAAAAAGTATGAAAAAATAGCACTAGAGCAACTATCTATAATGAAAAAAGTCAAAATTGAAAATTGCGGCTTATTTATAGATGAAAATTATCCTTTTTTGGATGCTTCACCAGATGGCATCACAAACAATACGCTAATAGAAATTAAATGCCCTACAGCACCATTTAAAATTGGTATTGAAGAGGCAATGGAAAAGAACAAGATGCATTTTTATAATTGCAAAAAAAATCATTGTTTGTTGGGAATTTGGTATGGCGACAAAAAATAAAAACATAAATAATTGAAAAAGATGACAAGTTTTGGGCAGAGGTAATGGAACTGAAATTGCTAAAATTCTACTACGACTGTCTTCTTCCTGAGCTAGTCGATCCAAGACATATTAGGAACAAACCAATCCGTGATCTGGAATACGTGATTGTAAAAAGTAGTAAGGAAAATACTGTACCAAATATTATGACCGTTTCAGAAAAAACATCAAACAAATCGATTTGTCCTGATATTACTATTGCTGATATCAATAAAGACGATGACATTGCTGACGTTATGAACGTGTTGCTGACGTGTTGGTGAAGTTGCTATCATTGACAATTCAAATGTCGTTATTCCATTTTCCGAATATTGACAGCAAATTCCGTACATACCTGTATGTCTCGTTTCGTTTATTAAAAGAAAAAGGAAAAAATAATGTATAAATATGTAAAATGAATTATATAAATATAAAAAATTGTAAATATAGATATTGCAAAAATAAAAAAAAATGTAACGAGTACCTACTTATAATGTATTTTTTAAATAATCATGTAAAAAGATTGATGTAAGATTGTAAAAGTAATATGTAAAATGAATAATAAGATAATAAGTAACCGAAACAAAAACAAATGTAAAGGCAACTCTCAAGACGTCTATGTTCTAGCCCACGTGGTCAAGCGCGTAGTCGCCGCGAGCCGCGTAAAAGTATTGCGGGGTGTGTAGGTGGCGGCGGGGCGCATTCGTTCTCTTCTTGATTTTATTGTTTATCAATGCGTCGCCTTAAATAATTATTTTTATAAATCCATGAAAAATAGCAAAATATGTTTCCAACCGCAGTATGTCATCGGCGTTGCCTAATTGTATTATTTTAAAAATATATGATTATATGCTTTAATTTTTACATATATTCGATTTTCAGTAGGTACTGGACAGACTACAAAGCAAAATTAAAAAAACGCGTCTCTAAATTCCAAACTACGGGCACTGGTGGCCCATACGACCTCCCACCATTTACAGATATAGAAATATTTTTTTTTGAAAATAATAACCGATGACTATTTACGGTTCAACAACGACGGCTCAAGTCAATACAAATGGAGAAGTAAGTTTATTTTGTTTTCCACTCCAAACACACTGTCGTATCCGTAATTAAACTCATAATTTATGAATAAGAGATTTATTTGTTTTCCGAGGCAAGTATTTCAACTACACCGCCAATGGCCACACGAGAGAGAGAGAGAGAAACATTGGAAAGAGACAACAACTCATTCATTTCGTTCCAAAACCAGACATCACACATACCACTTTTATAAAATTGAAACCACATCTGTATTTTTCCTCTGCGTATTCTAATTGGAATACTCATAAATACATATTTTATAGTATTTTGTAGGACCTTATACATGCATAATATACACATAAGTACTTACATAAAATGCTTTTGTAGCTTTTGCAGTCGTATTCACAGTGCCGGCTTTACCTATGGTGCAGGGTGTTAGGGCGCTCCGAGCGCCGCCCGCGACGCCTCCATAGAGCCTGCGTCGCTCGCGGCGCTCTCAAAGACCCTGCGCCCGTGTTATGGCCGACGGGCGTAGTAAACGGGCTATTGCTTCCCAACATCATTTATAATTCCACCATTTGCACCCGGATTTCCGATCACTGATGAAAATATAACTAAGTATTCCATTTTGATCGCGCGCCTAATAGAGGGCGCCAGGGTATTGATTGCACCCGGGCGCTACATGGGCTAGAGCCGGCGTTGCTTATTCATATGTCAGATCTTAAATGCGTGTTTACTTTATTCGTCACGAAATGACACCCGTTTAGATCAGGTATATGAGTACGTGTGTAAAATGCAACAATCTTCTGGTACACGCTCTATTCGAACTTTTCCGAACCCTGAAAACTCATGATTCCAAGATTACACGTATTTTTTTGGAAGCAATATTTTTAGGTCTTATTTAAAGAACTTTATTGCACATTGACCTACAAGATGCGAGCTTAAGGAATGTCTTAAGACTCACCAGCTAACGTTAGGGTTGATCACAGATAGATTGGGAGGTGCGTTGAGAAGTAAACAACAAACACTAACAGTAAACACTAAACAACACTAAAATTTCCTCAAATATACCTAATGAATACATAACGTACATATAAGTATAATATACAAATGTATATATAAATGATAAAATATATACATATTTGTATTTAGCACATAGATACAAAGACTTAAACAGAGATCTGGAAGAGATCGCTTTGGCGATAAGGCCGCCTGTTGTACTATTCGTGTTAGTTAGCTACTTAAATTTTCTTTTTGCAACATGTGTTGGTGTCCAATAAAGAATTTATAATCTAATTTGTGTGAAATATCTGGTAAAAATTAAAATAAGGATTTCCAAAAAAGTTGCGTGTTTCAAGCTTCGGGTAGGGTTTGGTGATGTCCTGTAAACATTTTTTTTTAATAAAAAAAAAGACTACAGACTAGTGTTTCTGGTAGTAAGTAGATACTGTCGGCCCTCGACATACGCGATACATGCTAACATGATTGTTTAGTTGGTCGTCAAATTCGTCACTCGTCAAACACGCTCTTAGTACAGTCAAATATACAACCCAATACGACCAATAAATTAGATCCCTACGGAACATATGGAGAATGGAATTAGGATTAGGAAAGAAGGTATGGGAAGGATGAGCAGCGAGAAATGGAAGAGCGATGGAACACTTACTCCCATCTGCCACTGCTCCATCTTCAACGAAAAATTAACAATTAATCTTCTACCGATTTATTTTTGCCTATTACCTATTTGCTGAAATAAGCAAAAAATAATTATTCTCTTTTAATCAAAATTTATGTAACAGGCCGTTAAAACAGTCGGATATTTCCCAGTACTAGCTAGTGTGGCCACGGTTCCTTCACAAAAAAAAAACAATTATTGTTTTGTCATACTGGTATGTCGTGACCAGGGGTCTGTCGCCAAACTATTAAGTAAAAGGGATATTGGTGCCTGTACAAACTTTTAGCATTTGGACTAGTAACGAATTTGACGACCACCTAAACTTAATCGCTAACATCTTACCTACCTTTACAGATTTAAGTATAGATTTGGACAAAGGGTCAAGAAAATTGAGAGGGATAGGAATGGTCTCTGGCATATTTCACTCGCTACCGAAACACGTATGTACTTGGGGGAATAGGATAAAGTGTGAAATGTAGTACATTTTAGGGTAGTCTTCTAGGTCAAAGCATTCACATGTTTTTAAAAGGAACACATAAAACTAGCAGCAAAAATACTTAATTGGGTCGCAAATCATGACCAACAAAACAAACTGTATTTGAATAATTGAAACAATTTTAATAAAATGATTATGTAATGAATTAACAATAAATTATATATAATAAAAATACTTTTACAATGTATCTTTAATGTATATTAAAGAAAAAGGGAGGAAAATAAACACTACATAAGTTGTCAAAAATAATTTAGTAAGTATACTATTTGACCTACCTAAATTCTGATTGATATTGTTGTACCTTTTGTCACAAGTTGAATTTTACTTACAAAATTAATAAAAAAAGTAGATGTGTAACCACACTATATGGCGTATTCTGATTGACATTATAATTTTGTTTATTTTTGATTTTGATTGACATTAAAATTTTGTTAATGCATGTTATATTTATATTTTGCATGACATTTTCAAGATAAACACGTGGAACCACAAAAAAGATCCACCTTATTCTTACCATGTTTTAACAAATAAATAATTTAAGTATGATAATAAGAATGTCAACACAAAGTCGACCGTCTCCTAGATCTTAATTGTCACCAGAGAACCCAAACCTAACCCACCTTGAAACTTGCTGCCCATTCAGTATTTTCTCGTGCTTGTTTCTTTCTCATTAAATTAGATTTATTGTTTAGACGCAACGCGCAACACCGGGTGCAGTTCTGTCACCCATCTGACCCGGACTGGGGCACCGGCGAGCGGGGTATATGCCCGTGGGGCCGCCACTGCCAGCGTCGTAATCCACGGCATTTCCGTGACCACGACCACCCGGACGGCCAAGTCGTGCCCCAACCACAACCAGGTAAATAATTTATTATGACCTACCTTTCAGTTCCGCGGCGTCTGGTTCTTTTTTCACTATGGCTTTTATAATAGTTAGTACCAAATTATTGCGGAATACAGATTTCTTTAAAACAATGCAATGACGACCGCATTCGGGCAACGTTCAAATTCAAATTCTTTATTTGCACAATGTGAGTACAAATACATGGTCATTCTGGCATGCAAATGCATGCGTTTACACTATACAGGAACTGGCACGTAAGTTACATTCGGAATGAACACAACGCACGTTCAAAACCAACGACATGTAGGACATCCTTTGTTTTCCCCGTTTACAGAGCTGGTTTGTCTTTTAGTGTATCTGCATAGTACTATACTTGTATGACTTTGTTGTCGGGTATTTTGTGGCAGTGCATATTTTGCGCACCTGTTTTGCAGGTGTCCATAAACGGCGGTAATTATTTACCACCATCCAGTCATTAGTTAAATATTTCCTGCCCGTGCCTACTTCCACCTGTAACTTATAGGGGCCACATGAGGTCGCTAATGACGATTCCCGACTCTGCGACAAATAGTTCAAACGGAGTTGTATGGAGTCGTCAGAATTTGTAAATACTGTCACGTGACTAGGCGGCTGGACCAAGCGGTCACCTGTCACGTGGTCGCCGCGACCAGCAAACCTTGTGTTCAACGCTTAAAAATTACGTTAGAACCATCCTTGTCAATTGTCATCTTCCTTGATCAAACTGATGCGACATTTTCTTCTCGGTAGTTCGGTGGTACAAATCATCCGGGCTACCGAGCTCTTCAGACAGAAATATTTACCCCACTTAATTTTTTTTAAATTCCATCTATATTTGCAGGTATGCAGGTAGTCCGCAGACACGGAAACATTTTCTACATTAACGCACGCACAGTCAACTTTCACGACGACCACTTTAGTGTCGCCGACGATGACGAAGACAGTGTTGACAACGAATACGAGTTCTAACTTTAGTGATAATGAAATTATATTGTAAATCGTGATATTAATAACTTGTTAAGTTTGTTGAAATACCCTCAAATGTGCTTCAAATTTGAATACAGATGACATTCCGTGAAAACTAACAACTAAGGACTTGCAATAAGCTTCTCATTGATAAGTATGCAATTGAATATTGCTTCATGTACTTGCTATTCATAAAATTATGTTTATAGGAAAGCAGAAAAAACAGAACAAACGAAAAACCAGCGATGATACTATATCGCCAGATGCAATTTTGACCGGGAAAAGAGTTCGTAAGACTGTCCAGCGAGCCAGTTGGAGTGGTTCCGAGTCAGAGAATGAGTATGATATGACAGATCCGTTTCTCACGGATGAGTCTGACGAGTGGGAGCCTCCTTGTGATTACACTGAGAGTCAGGATTACTCTCAACTCTCACAAGATTTGTAATGTATTTTTTTGGGAATAAAATTGTGCTGAACATAGCAAGTTTATTTTTGATCTTCCCAATTCTAATGTTAATGATTCGTCAGGTAGTTCAGAGAGTGATCGCGAGTTCAAATCCTAATCAATTCAGTTCAAATCATTCAATCATAGTTTCTAATTAGGTAAGGATTTTTGAAAAAAATGACACTGACAAAAGCAGTGGATACTGAAAGGGCTGATTGCATTGCATTGCAACGCTCTAAGAGTGCGTTTACAAATATGTATAATAAAAAATATTTTTTTTAGAGAAAAAGTCTGCAGACGAGCCAGTCCACCTGATGGTAACTGGATACAAACTGTTGTCCATAGACATCCGCGGTAATTGCCGACATGACAAACGTTGCCACCCCCCCGGATGCATTGCATGGATGGGGACAAGGGGAGGGATATGATGGGAATGGGCTCTGGCACATTTCATTCACTACAGAAACGTGCGTACATTGGGGAAATACGATAAAGTGGGAAATGGAGTACATTTCAAGGTAGTCTTCTGTGAGAGAGGGGTAACGTGGCCAGTCGAGTGCGCCCACTGGCTGTGGGAATGCAGCATGCACTCTCCCCCTTCCCAAACCTAAGTTTTAAGTAAACGTGACGTCATTTACAAAGAATGGGCAATTAATTCCAAAGGTAAGAATGTTTTTGACACTATTAAAAACATATTTTTTTATCATAATGTATTTATTCTCTATGAATAGTATTTTACTGATTTTATTTATCATTAAAAAGATCCTTTAATTATACTTTTGTTTTTAATCATCCACTTTCAGTCGAATATAAACCCCGTATCCATTATGTGGTCGGATACAGCCGCTAGTCTCTGTATCTCCAAGTTCAGTAGTACCCCTCGTCATCGGAGACGTGTGCCTCTTCCCACTCTATAGCGGGGCCGGTGAGTGAAGTGGGGGGTGCCTCTCCGCCGCGCACGCGCAGCGCATACACCGCTAACTCCACTTTGCGCACGTTCATACGCGTAGTGTTCATTTTACGAGCCAGCTCTCTGCCTACACCGAATAACCCTGGAATTTATTTATTTAAACTTTATTGCACAGACAAAATGAATAAAAGGCGGACTTAGGGCTGGCGCAGATCAGGAGAAGCGCAGCGAGGTTTTCATTAACTAAACAATTTTGTCAACATTGGAATAAGATCGAAATTCACCAACGCACCTACGTCTGGTTTAATCCAAGACTGGTGGTGGAGAAAGGCCTTTAGGGGACGTCCTGATAAAGTAACTGTTAACAATCTGATAGATAAAGTATCTGCTAATTAAATCTAGTGATACTGACTTTCTGATAAAGTATAACTGACTTGATACCATCTGATAAAGTATCAGGAGGTGACGAGAAAGGTCCTTAAAATCTCATCTCATTCTTTACCAGTCAACCTTTGGGCAAATAGAGGATCAAGAGGGGTGCTCATGCACACGGCAGGGAGCATAAGTAGGCCCATGCCCAGCAGTGGATGATCAAATGGCTGGTTATTGATACTATACAAGTATATCCTGTTTATAGTCGGATTATTATTTATTTGAGTATGCCATGTAGAACTGACAATAAGGTGTCATCTCCATACAAATTGCACTCTGTTTGACAGTTCTATATGTCATATCCCTGACTCGAATAAGTAATTCGACTTCAGGTGAATGAGAAACATACAAACGTAATATGTTAGCATTTTTAAAAATAGTTTCACTGATCTATTACCTAAATATCCGGCATATAAGTCGCGAACAACTTGACAGGCATAAAAACAATCTTCACTGTCTCCATATGAAATGCTGTTAATAGCTTTTCTCATCAACTCCCCCGTCAAGTCTGCTATACCTAGCAAATAGTCACTTTGAGGCAACAATGTAACTACAATTCTTTCTTTGTCTTCCTCATTATCTTTTACTGTGTATGTAAATTCTTTCTGTACCTCAGCATAAGGTACAATCTGCTTTTTCTCCATCAATGAGCAAAGTGTTCTGGCTTCAATAAATTCCTGGAATCCTGCTGTTACAGCTCTCGAATGCAAGTACACGGGACTATTTTCTAGTTCCAAGCCAATGGCTCTGATTGGTCCGTTGATTAGCTTCTGAAGCCTCTCATTGGCTTCCAAAATGGCACTTTCCATCGCTTCATTTCTGGAAATTTGAAATATCTGGATTAATGTTAATAATAAAAATAATGTTTTTTATATCAGACTACACAATCTATAATAGTAATCTATGATCGATAAATGTGTTAGTACAAAAGATTCAAAGAGTATGTTAGTAAAAAATACCTAAACTATAAACAGACTATCATGAGACATGGTCCCTCATATGTTTTCGTGAGATGCAACTGCTTGTTTTCATGAGATATCCTTTCACAGCATCTATTGAAGATTTGTTTCTCTGTGCATCTTTGAAGACCAATACAGAGATGAAGTTTTTAAACTCATTGAATCAATTTGGCAGTTCATTTTATTATAAGGTTATTCGCCTAATTTACAAACAGTTGTCACTTGTAATCAATTGGGGAAATCCCAAATACAGGAGTAATTATGTAAGTTGTATTTCAAACATGTTTAAAACATATTGAACTATTTGTTTTATAAACAAAAAAAAAAAAAAATTCTCTTCCATACCCATCACCGATCACAACTTGAAGACACAAAAATCTGTCAAAAAATAAGGCATGACACTAAAAGTTAGTCCTTAAGTCAGTGGTGTATGTGTGTGGAGGTCTCCACTCGTCATAAAAATAATAGAGAGAGATAAAAATAATATAATAAAATAGAGTCATAAAGTTCTAACAAATATGACCATCAAGAGCTGTCATTGATCTTCCAGCTCAGGACAGAACCAGAAATTGCAATAATAAACAACTGGAAAGGTCTCTGAACTCATCAATTGTTACATATAATGCACTGAACAACAGTTGTAAACATTTGGAATAGATAGATTGCCATGAGTGGTGCATTTCTCAACTGTAGGTATTTTCAAATCAAGACTAGACGAATTAATGTTGGAGCAAGATCAATGCTTATACCAGCATGAGGTATAACCGCATCAGCTGCTGGCTAATCACCTAATAATAATAAAATAACAAGAATATCAAAAATTTCAGAAGTATCCGAATGTAAAAGTCTCAGAGCAAAATTTTATCAGAACACTTGCCATATTGTAAGATTTTTTTTACAAAATATAGACAACCAACTTGAGGATAAAACTTGGCAGAGGTCGTGACTATTTAGTAAACTAAAACCTGAATTTTTTACTGGAAAAGTAATAATAAAAATTATTGTAAGACGTAAAATAGTAAAACATTTGATCGACGACCTCAAGCATACATAAAAATGGATTTTATACAAAAAAGAGTATGGGCATTATAACGTAAATACTCACGATATAGGTGAGTGGAGTAAAAAGATAATTCTCTTGCTCTCAATAGTGATATCTCGGGACAATTTGACCAGTCTCTCATGACGATCTTGTCGTTCTGTTAATTGAATTGCGGCGTCTTTGAAAGCTGCCAACACAGGGCTGTCTGCGGCAAGTGATGATGCAGTTTCTCGCGCAACTGATGACAGCGTTTGTTGATTCTGTTGACGGTTTCGGTTGCCACGATATCTGCCTGTAAAATAATGTGGTCCGTAATGTCTGCAAAAACTATAGAGATTCGTATTGAATCTAGTATCTACGTACCTCTTCCAGACATAACTTTTATGTTTATCTTAGTTTTATGGATAATAATACAAACTATCTAGATAATTTTTCAATTGTTAGATGTTTTATTTAGAAAACAATAAATTGTTCGTTGAAGGCAACCGATTGATTCAACTGAATCAATCTGAATCAATTGACAACCGATCTGAAGTCTGATTGGACGCCGGATCTAAATAAAGTTTATTTGGATACTGGCATAGCCAATAGCAATTGGTTCACAAACGTAGGAATGTGTAGCCGTCAAGGTCCCCCGCGCCAAGAACTACAGGTCCCTCACCGGCACTCACCGCCTTCCATAAAATGATAATTTTGAAAAGGTGGCTTAAAACACTAGTTTTTAGACCAAAAAATATTAGGCTGTTGATGTCAATTCATACGTCATTCATTAGATAGACGCTGTCACTTTCAATTCAATCGAAATCCTTCATTTTCTTCCTGCGGGAAAATTAATTAATTTCCTAGTCGTTCATATTACAAATGTTAATAACGACATTGTTCGAAAAATAATTACTTAAATTCGTTTAATATTTTGAGTCAGGAAATTCGCGTTGACTGCCCAGAGTCCGCGAATTTCGGCTTATCAATCAACTTTGTTATCAAACCGGGCGTGCCTGTTTTGTGTCTTGTAGAAAGTGCTAAGGTAAACGATCAGAAATTAGTACAAGCTTAATAAAAAGTATCAAAATATTGTGAATAAAAGTGCTGTTATTACTGTTTCAGGCTGTGAAAATGTCGCAGACGCTTACATTTGGTGACTCATGCGCTCCAATAACATGTCATGCTTGGAATAAAGATAGAACGCGTAAGATTTTTCATACGATTATTTTCTTTGTATTATTCGTGCATGGAGAGCAGCCTATAACTTTGCCTTGGACTATGGTTTCTTGCAGTTGGTGTCCTCACCCACGATGATACCTGATATAGAGCCATACCTCCCTCTTACTGAACCTTCTGCTGACTACGCGGCCGAATGAATACAATGTTCTTGTTAATGCTCTGTTGGGGTCATTCGACAATTGTATTGCTCAAACTGTTGTGCCAGTTAATAAATCTATGCTGACCCATTTAGAGGGAATGTGCAATGCCTGGCACTAGAAGTCTGCAGATTAGGATGGGTTGTGTGAGCACATCTGTAGAATAGAGCACATCTGTTGTCTCTGGTGCTTACACAACTTGGCTCTCATAGTCTACAAAAAGCTTCCCATCAGCATGGAAGGTAGCTCATGTTCACCCTTTGCCTAAAAAGGGTGAACTACAAGTGACCTGGTCAACTACAGGCCAATAGAGATCACCTCCCTCCTCTCCAAGGTGATGGAACATCTTATAAACACACAGTTCCTTAGGTATTTAGGGGATCACCAGTTGATTAGCGATCTTCAATATAGATTTCGGTATAATCGCTCCGCTGGTAATCTTTCAGCGTATTGAACACACCGCTGGGCTGACGCCATAGAGATTAGAGGCGAGGCACTAGCTGTTGGTCTAGACATTGCAAAAGGTTTTGACTGGGTATTGGGTACCGGCCACAAAATGCTGCTTTCCAAGCTACCATCTTTAGACATACCTGAGGGATTATGCAAATGGGTTGTTAGCTTCCTGACAGGACGGAGTTGTTATCAATGGTAGCTGTTCCGACACCATGTCTATTAATACTGGTGTCCTGCATGGTTCCTTGCTATCCCCAACTCTGTTCCTTCTGCATATCAACAATCTATTGATAACTGGTGACATTGTTGCTATGCAGAAGATAGCACTGGGTATGCCATGTACAGATACCAATATTCTTGTCCATTAAATAAATTGGTTTTTAATTGTGACTTTACCCATTTTATGTTACAGGAAAAATTACAAAAAAACTTTTTCTTTTCAGAAATTGCATTTTCACCAAATAACAATGAGGTACATATTTATCAGAAGGAGGGTAATGACTGGAAGCAGACCAATAACCTTGTGGAACATGACCTAAGGGTCATGGGCATAGACTGGGCTCCCAACACCAATCGCATCGTCACTTGCTCCGTTGACCGCAATGCTTACGTCTGGACTCAGAGCGAAGATGGCAAATGGACTACCACTCTTGTTTTATTGAGAATCAATCGAGCTGCTACTTGCGTGAAATGGTCACCAATGGAGAACAAATTTGCTGTTGGCTCTGGTGCTAGATTGATCTCAATCTGCTATTTCGAAAAGGAGAACAATTGGTGGGTGTCTAAACACATCAAGAAACCTATTCGGTCCACTGTTACTAGCCTCGATTGGCATCCGAATAATATGCTTCTTGTTGCTGGCTCAGCAGACTTCAAGGTCAGGGTCTTCTCTGCCTATATCAAGGATATTGAAGATCAACCTGGGCCTAATGTATGGGGCTCAAAGCTTCCCCTAGGTCAATTACTGGCTGAATTCCCAAATTCGCCATCTGGAGGTGGCTGGGTCCACAGTGTTACCTTTTCCGCAGATGGAAACAAGGTTGCTTGGGTAGGGCATGACAGTTCTATCAATATTGCCGATGCTACTCAAGCCAAAGCTGTTATTAAACTGAAGACTGAGTACCTGCCATTTTTGGGATGCATTTGGATCACAAATAATTCCTTGATTGTGGCAGGAAATAGCTGCATTCCACTACTTTATACTCTTGAAGGTAACGAATTGAAGTTTGATACTAAATTGGACAACACTCAAAGGAAGGAGTCTGGGGGGCTTTCGGCTATGAAGAAATTTCAGTCTCTTGATCGTCAAGCTCGCATAGAGACAAATGATACTTTCCTTGATTCAATCCATCAGAATGCTATTACCTGCATCAGCCTTTACAAAGGAACTAAGGCAAATGCCAAGAAGTTAAGCACTTCTGGACTAGATGGACAACTTGTCATCTGGGACCTGGATACTATAGACAGGGCTATGGAAGGCTTTAAAATTGTATAAAGAAACTCCTCGTATTAATGTATAATTTTATTTTTATGGAATAATATATTTTATTTGCGTGCAAATTCTGAAGTCACTCATTAGATAAAAATAATAAAAACACTGAAAGCTGTGGAGATGAAGAATAACTAGCAATCACAGTCTGATCAGTCCAGCTAGAAAGTAAATGTAAGCATGGCGGTGAGTGAATTCAGCTCTTCAATAAACACTTTCAAATATACATAATGAACAATAATTTATAAATACAACTTCTAGTATTATCATACAATTTTATCTTGTTTATAATCAAATAATTTATATAAATTAGACATAAGACTACTAATCTATACATAATCACTTTAATACTACTGAAGTACTGATTGCTGTCAATATTACACATTATAATTTAAGAAATTAACGAATTTGTTTAATTTTAACATTAACATCAAAGTCATACTTTAACCTACTCATCTATAAGGCCATGTTGTATGTGTTTTAAGCGCGTGTTATTGTTTGTTGGAGACTATCTTGAAAACGGGCCCGATGCGAATGAACACGCGTCGAAGTACTGAGCGCAATTCGGGTTTGAGGTCGAAACACGTTATCTCACACAATAGGGGGTAGTAGCTGGACACGTGCGCCGCAAACTGGAATAAAATAATACATATATATATATATATCAATAGATATTTTAATGGTGAAGGTTACAGTGAGCTGACAGGTAATCTGGTTGTAAGTGAATACTGTTATGCATAGTCATCTACAATACACTGCAACATCTGGACCTGCTGGACATTAGTGGTTAGCTCTAAAGCCAAACTGTTCATCGATGAGTAGGTATTTTGAGTTGACGTGACTCGGCAAGGAGAATTCTTTCGTAGATTTTTGCCATTGTATTCAATAGGCTAATGAGTTTATAACTAGAGGGTTCTGAGCGATGTTTAGCCGGTTTAGGAATGCCGATAACGACGGCTTCTTTCCAGGGTGCTGGAAAGAGATGTTTCATTGTGGCAACGTAAATAGCCACAATAAGTGTGATCAAGTTGATCGGGAGGCTTTTAAACACCTTATTAGGAATTCAATCGGTGCCAGGTCAGGGGCGCTCCTACTGACCACTTAGTATTTAGTTTTAAATATATAACTTAGTGTAATTTATATCTCTGGATAACCGATGGTATAGACGAGTCCTCATGTGAACGAGTACTCCAGCCAGATGGACCGACGACTTGAAGTGGTTCGCCGGTGGTGGTTGGATGAGAAGAACCGAGGAGACTTTGTGTGGTGTTGAGCTTTGGAAGATGCCTATATCCAGCAGTGGAGAGCTGAGGGTATGGTAATTTAAATCTAAGATACGTACCTAAACTTATACCTAAGTACCTACCATACTTACCATACTGTATCATTTTTGCGTGCAACTTAAATTAATAAAATTAAATCAATGAAATAACAATAATAAATCAAGCAAACCCAGGTGCTAAAATGTATAGCAAAACTGTAATCTCAAGAATATAACAATGGACTATAACAAAAAATGGTATCCACTGTCATGCTTTCGCATCCTAAAGTGTGTCTACACTTGTGCGAGCGAGAAGGCATGACAGTAGGAGCCGTATATAAAATGGTTTCTATGGTGTGGGTTGTAAGCACAGTGATACAATTGCCATATTGCTTTTCTATAAAACTTGATATAAAACGATTTCTTGTTTATTTATAAATAATTAAACGTTTTAATTAATTAATAACTATACAATTTAACTAACGTAATAGGTATATGGATATGACATGTTATAGAGGGACGTTACGGACTTGGGTGGGGTTAGGTTTTTATAATCGCGGGTTTTGAAACATGCACAAAAAGATTCCCTTCTATACTCGTATTATTCGAGGCTTGGGACCTAAACCCAGCAGTGGAGAGGCATAGGCTAAAAAGCAAAATAGGTGTGAAGAAAAGATTGTCTTTAAGAAATAACTAATTTCTACTCACTCTTTCGTCGGGCATCTTCAGTATTCGGGTGAGGATCAACAGTAGTATTGACGTCCAAGCATCTCTGTGGGCCTCATTTGTCACTCCAGCGAAATACTCCAATGCTTCGCAACAAATGTTTATTAGACTCTTCTGTACAGCCGGCCAGTGATCCCTTCGTGATTCATCGCTGTACATCTTTAATAATATCCGAAGGACGCAAGCTAGTGACTGAGTCTCTTGCTTCAGCATGTTAGGCTTCACAGACCCTTTGAAGTTAGCTTTCCAAAGCACATTCCGCTGCGCGTTATTGGTATTGAATGTCTTCGCAAAGCGGTGACTGCACATTAAGCATTCGACAAGTCGTAGCAGGTGTGGCGAGCTCAACAACCGGTACATGCCTTGTTCTTCACGCTGACATTCCTGCTCAGTTCCTGGGGTTCCTCCAGTTAACTCCGCGGCCGCTAACGCCAAGGTTTCTGCATCTTCTTTTCTTGACGTGGCAGGATAGAAGACAATGTTGTCGATAGTCTGAATTAATTCCAGCTGCACTACGCATTTAATCAGAAGGCTATTGAAAACTCTGTTAGAGGATTTCGCTTCATCACCACTCTGGGGCTTCTTTAAAATTCCGTGACGTACATGAGGCACATCACCGTCCTCGGTTTCGTCAGGTTTCCATGTAAGAAGCGTAGTCGGCAGCGTGCTGTTGAAAATGTCTAACATAATCTGACACGTCTTGCTCCATGTGACCTCATTGAATTTTGTTCCATTTGATATGACTAGATTTTCTAAACAGTTTGTTCCAGACCTCGCAAGTTGTTCATTGTCTTGCTGCACGCACCAGTGCAGCTGCGCGTAAAGTTCTTCGAGCAAAAGGGTTCCAAGAATGTCAAAGTATTGTGTGAAAACGTCAACAATCGCATACAACGCGTGATTGCATGTTGTAGTCATCCACTCATTCTTCTCGAGTTGATGTTCAGGTAATTTCATATTGTCAAAGATTCTGAAGAGTATATTAAATAAATCTCTCCACCAGTGCGGACGGAATGATTCACCATGTGTTTTTATAATCTCAAATAGGACAGTTAGGCCTCGGGTGCGAACATCCAACTTGCATCGGCTCACGACGCACGAAAGGGAGAATAGTAAAGGGAACCATCCCCTCAGCCATAATCCTTCTTCAGGTGCGCCTGGCTCTCCTTCTAGACCTGCATGTTCAGCAAATAGTTGTGGTGATGCACCCACTGCTGTTGCACAGGACCTTACTAGTCTTATAGCTTCCATGGAGGTATCAGGAAACTTAGCATTGCATGCAAACTCGGACAAACATTTAACCGCATCTTGGAATGAGTCAATCATCGCAGGGAATTGTTTTTCATAAAGCTCAGTTATAATTTTGCCTGTAGTTTGGAATGCTAAGTCAACAATCGCTTCATCTTGATCACTCGCCGCCAAGTGGAAAACGGAAAATATGTTTTTCCAACCAGACTTTATGTTTGGAGCTTGAGAGTTTACCATCTGAGCAATACATCTCACTACCATGTCCCGAATTGTTGGTGAACTGTTCTTTTTCATTATGTGTTCGAATGGTCGTAAGAAATCTTTCTGGAACTTGAAGTTTGCAAACTCTCCTTTTTCAATAAATTTCATTGATAGTTGTCGCAAAGAATCGACCGCAAAGAATGCAATGTCTTCATTGTTGCTGCAGCCTACTTTGTTGAAGTGATTTCCCAGGACCTGCCATATACGTGACCACTGCAACCTGATTCTTCCCATGTTGTAGTAGGATATTTCGACAATCTTTTGCAAGGAAAATATGCGTGGATTAGTGGGATGGCTCAATTCATCCAATGATACTTGACATAAAGCTTTGACGAAATCTACAATCGCGTCACCATCGAGTCTTGTAGAGCCTGTAAATATCCTGTCAACAGCTACTACAACGCTTTGTGAGCTTGTTTCTCCAATATGTTCTTTAACACTGGGATCTAACGACATAAGACTGAACTTCAAAGAATCCGGTTGAGGTTTGATGCCTGAGCCAGATAAGAATTGTGGTCGCACACCTGTTCCTATAAGTTGTGCCAGTTCTAACTGAGAAATGCATTTAACGACATCTAACCAACTCGATCCCAGATAGTTACCATCCGTATGCGCAACTGTTATCAATGTTTTTATTGTGTCGATATTTTTTGCTTTCATTTCTGTGATAGGCGAATTTGCGGTAAGAAGTGTGAATCGAGCTAGAGCTTGCACATAAGCATCTCTCTCAAGAGACATGTGGAAAATACAAGCTATACGAATGGCGCAACGAATGCCATCCAAGCAAAGTGATGCAATTTCAGGGTCATCACAATCCTGTAAACCTACTGAGAAGGCCGCAAGGAAAGGAGTCCAAGCCATCTTGAACATAGGTCGTACGTGTTCTACGTGTTTTGCTGTAGTGAATGGTGTTTGAACGTGGGATACTGATTCCATCAAATTTTTAGCAGCAGTTGATATCTGTTCCATTTCCATGTTCCATATAAGTTTACGCTTCTTCTCGTTAGCAAACATTTGTTTTCCATGTTTTTCAAACCCTGTGTTTTTCATTTTAATTTCATGGCCAGCGATTTCGTCATATATTGTCGATAAATACTCACGTGGCAAGTCGTTATTGTCGCTAATCCCGCTATTCAACTTAATGTATTGTTCCTTTGTCATTTTATTCTTTACTTGTGGTGAATGCAAATCTGTTGTTAACATTATTATGGAAAATGCTAAAACGTAAATTGTGTCTGCACTTATAAATAGACTGTTATTTGGGTTGCACTCGCAATATCGGGCGGCGAACTTCTCCATTAGTCTGTCAATTTTCTGAGCTTCACCAGGCAATCTGAAACCCTCTAAGAAATGGCGGAGAGCTGCCACAATATCCATGTTTGCAAAATTCATAGAGTCAACATAAGCATACATAACTTCTTTGGAATGATCATCATTTTCTCCTAAATATTCACCAATGAAGGTTTTGTCAAGTCTTTCGTCTGTCAGTAGCCACTCAGCGATTTCTTTAATAGATGTTCCCAGAAGAGCCTGTTCTTGCAAGAATGCAACACCTTTCTTAGGCTTTCTGTTGAAAAGATCAATGCCAGTTTCCCAAACTTCCTTCTGTTGTTTTAAGACTTCAAATTGCTCTGGCGAATCTAACGTTTCCCTGTTTCCTATGTTGCTTGATCCCGAGGATATTAAACTTAGGCTCGACCCTCCATGAGACTTTATGCTGTGATGATCTGTGTCTTCTTTAGCTATTCTCTCACCAAGAGTTGTTTGTAAATTGGGGTTAATATAAAGCTCTTTGCTCCATTCCACCATGCATTTCAATATCGAAACTAAACATTCAAGACCTCTGATGCGCATACATTTCTCTTGTATAGGCGATGCACCCAATTCCAAGGCTTGTCTTCCTTGGGCAATTTTTGAGACATCATTCACTAATCGCTGAAACAAATTTGCAGCTGATAAATCACAGTCATAGTTGACATATATATCTACGACACTTTGAGCGTCGCCACAAATTCTGGTTAGGGCTTGAATGACCATCCACTTGTGTTCAAATGATGAGCTTGATGTTTCCAAGATGTTCATGAATATTTCTTTAAAGAACACTTCAATCTGCTTCTTCAAATGAACCTTGAAGTTTTGTAAGAGAGCCAGGAAAATGGCTAGTGAGAGTTCAAACACTTCTGGTACAGAACTAACTCCATTTTTCGATAAAGCTACACAAAGATATTGCTTAATAGCAGTTATGAACATCTCATTGTTTCTAAAGACAGGTCCTGCATTTTGTAGAATAGAAAGAAGTAAATGTAGGGATAGAATTTTGGATCTCAGTTCATGGGATTTGGGATCAGGAGTACCCTCAGGGAGGGGTTTCATAGATAGTTTGCAGAGAGCTCTGAAGACTAAGAAAGCATCTTTTTGAAGTACATGTGTGAATTTGGCAGTAACTGAATTATCATTTTCCGATGCTGCATCAACACTTTCTTGTGAAGGAATTCTAGTCATTGAAGGTTCAGTTGCAGTATGGCCATTGCTTTCTTGAGAAACACTTCCACTGTCCTGGGAATCTGATGGATTTTCATTGTTATCTGGTTTATTTTGACTGGCTTCTTCTGTTTTCTGAAAAGCAATAGTAACAGCATTGTCTATTACTGAATCAACAATCTGTTTTGCAATTATTTTTGCTTCTAATATGTCATCCACTTGATCGTTAGGCCCCGGAGTAGATGTATGTAGCTCTTTGCTATCTTCATTTGTCTGATTTGATTCTTCACTTACTACATTGCCATTAGGGATTTTATTTGGTATTTCTGATGGTATGTTACTGTCATTATTTTCGGATTCCAATGCTTGATTCTCCATTTTGGTAAAAATAACATTAAGCATCTGTGTGAGTGTTGCTCTGGCTGTTGTTTGGTTGATGAGGTTCTTACTTGCCAGATATATATTATAACAAGTTCTGACTGCAAGGAGAACTGTACCTTCATGCACTTCAACATGTTGACTTGTTATAACTGTGAGTAGAGCTTTGATTATCTGAAGTTGAACTCCCTCATCTGTTTGTGGGCCTGTGAAGCAACCACATATAGTTTCTACTATCCGATCTATTAAAAGTTTTCTTGGAGTTGTTGAGTCTGGAATGTTTCCGGTTAGATGACCATATGCAATTAACTTCTGTAAACAATCAAGAGCTGTTACAACAATTCTGGATGCTTTGCTCTGACATGCCAGTTCAAATGGCAGAAAGTACTTCTCAGCTGTGATGATGTTGGCTGAATCGTTTTTTGGTAGTGGCAAGGTGCCCGATGAGGGACTATCTGAAGACTCCACTTGTCCTCCATTTTTCAGTTCAGTTTTGATTTCCTCTGAAAAAAGAGAATAAAACCATATTATTATATACTTTGTTATTTAAAATTAATCTACTAATCTTTGCTTGTGCCATCAAAGTTTCTAATATTGGAATTTCAAACCAACATACAAATTATACTATAATGTATATAGTTTATGTATGTATACAGTTTATAATGTATATAGTTTTAGCTGTGTCCCACTGCTATGCAAAGGTCTCCCCCATTCTCTTCCAAGCCTTTCACTCTGCAGTCACCTTTGGCCATCCTTCACAGAAAGCATCAGGGTTTTCTCACCAGCTCTAGGTGTTCTGTCCAGTGGGATACATTGAGAAGTTATTCTTATCCATTTCTGGATGCATTTGAAACCCATGTTCTGTACGATCCACTTGGGATAGGCTAATTAAAAAAAAATTAATAGGCTTATAAGCCAAGAGGAAGTCACTATTAATACTATTCAGTAGTTTTGGTGAGATTTATTCACAAACAGACATATAGGCAATTGAACCGGCAAAAAGATGATTCACCTTGGTCAGTAATTGGTTACTATAGGTTACCTTCAATTACTATAGGCTTACTTCATATTTAATGTTCACTAGCTTTTTCTAATCATGTGATTAGAAAAAAATAGTGAAGATTTGCCACACAAGTTAAACAATATCAAATGAGTTTCTTTCATGTGTTAAGTTCCATTACGAATTATGAAAGATAATTGGGAACATAGTTAAGAATGTTTGCCTTAAGTTCGAAAATTGGTTGCCATTCATATGAATGCCAATGCCATGCCATTCATATGAATGCCAATGCCATGCCATTATCTAGAGGCTTTGCCCATGTGAATGTTGTTTTAAAAGCTGCACAATTTTTAAGTATCCTATGATGGCCTTATCCAGATTTAAGGTTACTTCTCTGCCAAATTTCATTAAAATTAGTTCAGAATTTTAGTTTTGAAGACATATAAAACAAATAGACACAAACACACTTCTGGATTTACAATATTATATAGTGGGATACCTCTGAAGATCTTGCAGTTGCAATATCTTTAAATTATAAAAAGCATCTATTTAAATAGATATTAGTAAAAAAAACAGGGGTTAGACTAATGCAGGAGGTTGAAATTAGGTAAAGCATTGACCAACTGAGCATTCAAAATGATTACAATTAGTAAATGAGTTACTACTGTGACTTTAAAGTTTATTTCCAATTCAGTCATTCCCAGATCCCCTAGGATTTGAACTTTAGAGGGGTCAATAGTATCATTAAAAAAATTGGGAGTCAACAACAGCTAAAAGTTGACCACCTTACCACTGCCATTCCTTTGTTAGTGCAAAATATCTATGATTTCAATAGGAAATTAATAGCTAATTAAGAAGATAAAGATTTTTTATCTCTATGTACATCGCAAAAAGAGTCACATGTAAGAATGCATGAAATAATATGTAGCACAAATATATCTGGGCATTGTCTCATTGAACGTAGCAAAGCAAGTGTGGGCATTAAAAACCATTGCATGTCCGCACTTGCTCACAGTGAGATGAGAATATATTCTACATATATCAGCAGAATCTATCAAGCTTGTTTCATAAAATTTTCATAAAATGCTTTCATGAAATACTAAATTGGTTCCATTAATGTGACATGTACTTATTTGTGATTTAAACTGAACATAATTATTGCAATATTTAATAATGAGTACTGTACAAATTTATTAGTTTAAGTAAGTAAAAATAAAATGTGAAGTTAATAGTTTTTGGGTAAGGGATCTGCAATCGAAAGTTTGGGAAACCCTTGCTATAACTGAATGAATGTCTTTGTTCTACCATTGTTCAACTTCAACTTTCACCTAACTGGCTTCTATTGTGACAGCCACAATAATTCCGCCACGACCATGTGATTGACAGAAACACGGTGGGGTGCGCTGGTTTCGGTTTATAGATAATTTTGTAAACGAGTTGTAGTAGTAATCTAAAACAGAGGGGAATATAACGATAAGAGTTAGTAAAGTTAGTAGTTTATAATATTAAATATATATGGTTATAAATATAATTGAATATGTTTAAATATACTTATCTATGCTTATAATTTAATATTGTTATTGTTTATAAATTTACATAAGATATTTACAAAAGGTGTATATACAAGGGATAGGAGGCATTTGAGATTAGTAGGACGCGGGATATTGGGAGGAAGGACATCATAAAGGGAATATTGTAGTTTAGGGCACACAAAGAAGATATGATCAGGGGTTCCTTCATCTATTCCACACTCACAAAGAGAGTTATCTCTCACTCTTATTTTAGCTAAGTGAACCGGTGTACACGCATGACCCAATCTGAGACGGCAGATAGTAGAAGTGACCGATTTGCACGCATCACGACAGCGAAAGAACCATGGTTTGCAAGGAATATTTGGTTGGACTTCCCCATAATATTTACCCTTAAGCCTTTTCGATAATTGCCACGATCTATTCCACAAGTCCACAAGCTCAGGCGCCGCCAGGGAAGCCAGATCACAGGGGAGGTTTTTGTAATGTGACAATGTACCAGATTGGATTGCATCTCTGGCACATGCATCGGCTGATTCATTACCGAGAATACCCGCATGCCCGGGGATCCATGCAAGGACCACCTCAATGCCTAGGCTGCTGCAGGCGAAAAGAGCCTCTCTGATTTGGAGTATGACAGGTGATATAGATTTAGAATGGAAAGGGACAGACATAACAGAGTGTAGACAGCTAAGGGAGTCTGAAAAAATTATAGTCTTGTTTAAACCGTGAGATTCAGTATAACGAAGGGCTTCCAATATGGCCACCGCTTCTCCAGTAAAGACTGATGTTTGAGGGGGGCATTTGAAGTTTAGTATAATACTATATCTAGGCAACCACACCGCACACCCTACATTGCTATCCGCTGTTAGTTTAGAAGCGTCAGTATACATGGTTAGCCATCCATTCCAATCTCTAGACAAAATTTCAATAAACTCCTTGTTAGCAGTTTTAGAGTGCTTGGATACACCGAAAAAAGTATTTATTTGTGGATGAAAAACTAAAGCATCATATTTTGTAGAAAATAGAGGATTTTGGTAATATTGTGCCAGAGGGAAAGAAGAGTGAATAACCTTAATATAACTCTTCAAGACACAAGGCATGTACTCCAACGAAGGCATACCCTGAGCATTGAAAGAGTCATACATACATTGAAGGATAGGAAGGAGGGGGTGAGAAGACAATTGAATAACTTTGCAGAAGAACCTATCGCATAAGAACTGTCTTCGCAAATGCAATGGTGGGTCAGCGCATTCTAATTGGAGAGCATTTACGGGGGAAGATCTCATAGCACCGGTGATTATACGGAGACACTTTGACTGAATTTTACTAATTTTAGATAAAGCGGCTTTATTACAAGGTTCCAAAAGAAAGCAGCCATAGTCAAAATGGCTTCGTACAATAGCATTGTAGATTAGTTTCTGAGTGTATGGGTGTGACCCCCACCAGACTCCAGCTAATGATCGCAGAACATTTACGCCTTTTTCAGCTTTTTGTGCTATGTAATTAAGGTGTGCTATTCCAGTTAGTCTGCTATCCAGAATAACGCCCAAAAATTTTACTTTGTCTTGGACTGGGATAGCTTCATTATTAACTCTTAGATCGACATAAGGAATATTACGCTTTTTAGTGAAGACTACAGCAACACACTTCGGGATTGACAAAGAGAGCCCATGATTAGATAACCATTGACTCAGGTAATTTAAAGCAGAATTCAGGCGGACAGAAGCATTGTCAGTGGACTTAGAAGTAACATATAGAGTGAGGTCATCTGCATATTGAAGAACTTGACAAAAGGAATTTACAGACTGTTCAAGGTCATAAGTGTAAAGGTTGTAAAGAAGGGGACTCAATACAGATCCTTGAGGGAGGCCATTCCAGACAAGTCTGGAGGGAAGAAAAGAGCCTTGGCATTTAATGGTAATAGACCTGTTCGCTAGAAGGTTGTGTATGAAACGAGTCATCCTCACAGGCAGACTCAGCTGTTGCATCTTGTGCCTGAGTACCGGAAGAAGAACATTATCATATGCCGAGGCAATATCTAAGAACACGCCTACAACAAATTCTTTATTTTTAAAAGCCAAACGGATTTGCGAGGAAATGATACTAAGACTGTCCATTGAGCTAAATCCTTTCCGAAAGCCAAATTGGGATTTTGCCAGAATACCTCTTTGTTCCACTAGCCATTCAAGCCTGTTCTTAACCAAATGCTCCATTATTTTAGAGAGAGCGGATGATAGTGCAATAGGTCTGTGAGCTCCAGGATCTGAGGGGTCTTTACCAGGCTTGAGAAGGGGAATAATAATTTGATTGTGCCAGGAGTCTGGAATAATGCCAAGACCATAGAAGCCATTAATGATATCTAGGTAAAACTGTTTCGTTCTATCACTGGACCTGGTTAGAAAGGAGTATGGGATGCCATCTATACCAGGACTCGAGTCAACCAGGCCATCCAGAGCACAACGGAGCTCATCAAAAGTAAAGTCCCTATCCATGGGTTCAGAAGGGGAAAGAGGGTAGGGGGGAGAAGGAAGAGAATCATGGTATGGAACAAAGGCGGGAGCTAATCTATCGGAGAATACATGCAGCCAAATAGAAGGAACGTTAGATGAATTTAGATGGTCACAAGAATTCACAGAGCCTCTGTACCTTCTAATATTTTTCCAGACAAGAGAAGAAGGGGTTTTAGGTGAAAGCCTTTCGCAGAATTGAATCCAGCCCCGTTTTTTCTTCTTGGAGAAAATCCTTCGCAACCGAGCGGCTGCCTGTTGGTATTTGTTGAAATTCTCCAAGGACATATTTGAGTTGTACTGTGATTCAGCATCTTTACGCAGCTTTACTAAATTGGTACATTCCTTGTCCCACCAAGGAGGCGAAACTCTGTGACAAAGCGGTTTCTTGAGGGGGATGCAGGTTTCCCCTGCAGTATGAAGGATATCAACTAATTGGGAATAATTACGAAAGAGATTGTCCTTGTTGCAAGGAGGGATTGAGATTATTTTCTCTTCTACTGAAGAGGAAAACTTGGGCCAATCTGCTTTGGACAATCTATATTTCAATAAAGGGGATGGGTCAATAGTGATAGATGAGCTTAATGAGTATGAAATAAGTATAGGGAAATGATCACTCCCATGAGTAGAGGGGAGAGTTCTCCAATAGAGGGTAGAAGAGAGAGACGCCGAGCAAACTGAGAGGTCTACCGCCGTTCTTGAGTTCTGAGAGGGGGAAACCCTGCGGGTAGGGGAGCCATCATTAAGAATACACAATTCTATTTCATCAAACATCTCTACAAGAGCAAAGCCGAATGCATCACTATGATGGCATCCCCAAGAGATATGGTGACCGTTAAAATCACCAAGTATGATAACAGGAGGGGGGAGTGAGGAAATAACCAAAAGTAGGTCAGGGATAAGGGAGGGATCGGGGTGTGGAATATACACAGACAGGAAAGAAACGTCTGCTACACTAACTGCAACAGCGTTAAATCTCTGCCCGTGCGGTGGTAAGGGGATTGAAGAATAGGTGAGGCAGCGTCTTACAAGTAAGGCGCTACCCGCATACCCGTCATCCCTGTCATCACGGAGACATGCGAATCCAGGTACCCGAAAACGGGAACCGGGCACAAACCATGTCTCCGAGATGGCAATGACGCCGGGATGATATTTGTTTATTAAGTTACATAATTCATGTTTCTTATGTCTAAGGCTCTTTATGTTCCATTGCACTATTGTCAATGGAGCCATTGCGGACGATAGAGAAGATTTGGTTGAGTTTACTGGCAACGTTGGACGGTAGGCTATCATCATATTTGCTGATGATGTTAATGATAGCTGCTAATAAAAGGTCAATAAGGTTGTCGTTAGGAGTGATTGAGGATTGAGACTGAAGATTTTGGATTAGAGCACATCCATCAGCGGGAGGAGCTGGAGTATCTCCAATAATGGATTGATGGGCCCGTTTGTCATAGCCTGATTGACTAGGAGCCCTAAGACGACGAGGAACAGAAACAGTTTTCCTATAGGAGATGAGAGGTGAAGAGGAAGGAGCTGGGGCTGGTTGATTACCATGAGCGGAGGATGTTGTGGGAAATATTGCTCTGGATACTTCTGCAAAGGATCTGGAAACACGAGGGAAGCGCGATTCAGCTTCAAAGTATGAGATACTCTCCTGAGACATGACCACTTTGATATTTTTCTGTCTGGTCTGTTCGGGGCAATCCTTGCTAGTGGCAAAGTGATTCCCCGCACAGTACAAACAGTTAGCAGACGTTGCTTCTGTCCTACATGAATCCCCGGTATGGGGTTGTGTGCATCTAAAGCATCGGGGCTTTGAACGGCATTGTGCCTTTACATGTCCAAATCTGCAACAATCTAGACACTGTATGGTGGGGTACTGATATGCTTCTACAGGAAGAGAAGTGTAGTACGAATATGTGTGCTTCGGCAAAGATTGACCTCTGAATGTCACAGCGACAGATTGTGTAGGAATCCAGTTGGCAATTCCTTCTACAATTCTCTTCCTGTTGATCCTACGCACTTTGAGGATGATGCCACAACCAATAGGGAGTGTCACAGACTCTGCGAACTCCTCCATTGTCAGGTCAGTATCAACTCCCCTGACGAGGCCCATTCTTGTGACGTTGAAAGTGGGTATTTTAACAGAATATTTGCATATGTTTAAGATGGGACTATCTATGAATTTATTTGCAGCTTCAGCAGTGGAAAATTCTACGGAGATCCTGTTGCGCCCTACTCTCTTTACTCCATCTTTTACTATGCATTGAAATTTGTTGGTCATTAGGAACCGGCCAAACTTAATTGGTCGCAGTACAGTTCCTGCCGAAGGATCCTCCTCCTTAAGAGAGACATGGACAATATAAGGGCCTTTGTCATCTTTTTCATAAATTCTATGCCCTTCATTCAGACTGGCATGTATGTACACCAGCGGAATAGATGCTTCAGGGACAGATCTTTTATTTGAAGTACCCTCAGATTGATCTAAGGGGCGTTTTCTCTTAGGAATACTGCTGTCTGCGCATGCAATATTCGATGTGTTGGCTTCCTGTGAGGCCTCTCCCACAGACACAGAAAGCTCCATGTTTGAATCATCTGTTCCTGACGGATCAGGGGGATCAGGGGGATCGGGAGGTTTAGGATCCGGAGGCATAATTAGAAACAGTAATCACTTACTAGACAATAAATATTGTACCTATTTAACACCCACCACCACTAGGTATAACTAAAAATAATATAATCAATTTAAACTAGGTTATTAATTTAACGAAAACTTTAAAATTTGAGACTATCCCACTAACACGTGTTTCACCAAGCAGTGTTCGCAGCGGAAAAAACTTCTACCATTGTTAGTAGGCACCTATGAAATTGCACTATGTTCATTGTGCCTACTTTGAACTTAGTTATTTTGCATTTGGCTTGAAATTCCAAATCCAAATTAATTTCAATTTAACATTGACATTATTTTTCAAAATCAATTATGTACTGGTGTTGCTAGTACTTATAGTTGATCTCAGCCTATTCCTGTCCTCCAAAAATCTGAGAGCCTTAAAAGCATACCACTTTGACACATAATATATGCATTCTGCTGATGTTCCACTTTGCTTACGGTCTTATTAGTCTTATTTTTTTTAACTCTCAAGAAATGACTGAAAATTTCTAATTTTCCTTTTCGCTTCCATTTATTGGTTTTTGTTTATTTGTTTATTTTTATAATCAATGTGGGTTACATTGATTATAAAATTATTGATAACTTTCGATGAGTTGTAAATTTTGTTCTTGACTCCATTCCATTTTAAAAAAAATAATAGAAAATAACTCTAAAAAGTAACACAAAATTCAAAAGAATCAAAAGATCCGAAACCGCAAGCAGAGCCGAAACTCATACATAACTGTTATTGAGTGCGAGGTGTTATTTATTCCTTTCATTTTTGTATCACTGAGTTACATGAAGGAACATGATGCAGTGTGTGAGTCACTCAGACTCTTATAAAATATAAGTAGGTGAATCAAAGGAGTCAAGGAATCATTAAGAGGATTCGGATTAAGTGAGCCGAAACACTCCGAAAAGTCATGAATACCCATGACTACTGCTTGTGACGTGCGGCGACTATTGCAAAAGCAGATCAATCAACACAATATTGTGGGGCCTGTTGACGATCAGACATGAATCGAACAATAGGGTAGGGCAATTGAGCATGTGTAGTAAATATTGACAAGATCACTTAATGGATTGATATGAAGCATATCAAGAGGTCAGGCCCACCAAGCAAGTCTGGAGGGACCCTCAAAGTTACAGGAGCTTTGAATGGAAACTTCATCACTGACCATACTCGCCGACCTTGCCGCTACTAATTTCCATTTTTTGGAATTTGGATAACCTTTTACAGGGGGAAAAAGTCAACTCCGATGAGGCAGTGAAATATGCCTTCAGAAATGCTTCGATTCCCGTCCCCAGCAGTTCTATAGCAGAAGCATGAATCAGCATCCACTTGATTGATAATAATGAACAATATTTCAATTAAATAAATATCTTTCATATTAAAAAAATTTTTTTGCCTATAAAAGGGCAATTTCACATAGGTAAGGATATAATATATTTATGGTTGGGTCCACTTAACCAATTATTGGTCTAATGCAAATGACTGATGGGCCAATACTTTAGTTCTGTATTACTTTGTTAGATGCTGTCGAGCACAGGATGCACAAGAAATCTTTATGAAACAGTGTTGTCCTGTGTATCATTCAGGCTGTCTTCTTTATTTCTAGTGTGGAATAAAATATGATATCTATCTAATATATATTGAGTATATGTATGTATCATGTTAAAGGCACTTGAGTGATAGCAAATTGAATCACAAGTATATTATGAAACAATCTAGAATATTTTATATACAATCTCTGATGTGTATATAGTGTTGGTAGGTACATATATCAATCAATATAAAATTGAAAGTAAATTTTAAATTAGGCTAAAGCAGGTAACTAACATTACATATGAAATCATGATCATTAGTGTTAATAGCAATTTAACATTAAGTAATGAGTTAATGAACCAACTGTGGTTTGATAAGGAAGTAGGTACCGAAAATTTAAAGTAGGTACCTCCCTCCACTTTCTTTTGCAAGGTCATCTCACAATCACTACAATTAATGCATGAAATTAATGTTTACTTAACACGATATAACCTAATTATGCGTTGTTTTATTGCGCACATAAGTACCATGTTAGTAAAACTTCAAACACATTACTTATATGGTTAGAACGTCATACGGATCTCACCTAAGGCCACCTCACAAGATTTCTTCAACTGACTGTGATAGGACCTCTTGATATCCTTATCAGCTAATATCTTCTCTAAAGCCCGTACTATAAACATTTCTTTAGTTTTCGGATTGGTTTGCATCGTTACTACATAAGGAAATTACTCCATTCGTTCCTTTTAGAATCTACTTAACTGCGCGGTGGTTTCGTAGGCATTTATGTTTATTTTACTGAGGTACTGTTTCACTTAGTAGACTTATTTGTTCGGGGCACAACAGCAAAAATGCAGCATGACAAAACTTGATGCAACTAACGATTTTAGGTGAAAATCATTTCTGCGAGACGGGTATATTTTACGATTCACACCTCATCACAAACATGTCAATATTAAAGTGCGTTCACTGATAACAGATTATAAATTTGTTACATCAGGTTTATTTTTTAATAAAAACAGAGCAGTGTATAAATTAATATTCATGCTGTAAATAAAAAGCAAATGTAAAATATAGACAAACAACACTAATGGAACTTTTGTTATTGATTCAATTAATATAAAAACATCTTAAGTGTTTATCCACCAAATTGAACGATTCGTTACTGAACGTTCCGTTTTTTATGATTTACCACGTTCATAGAACACATTTGTATTTATTGTAAAAAAATATTTAAACTTGATCAATATGCAACTTTCAATACAAGCTACATTTTAACTTGTATGTCAACTGAAAAATAAGAAAATTGTCATTTTAGTATTTCACAACGTTTATTATTAACAGTAATCGAATATGTAAAGCAAACGAAATGAAACGCTGTCAAGCAAGTGAAATCTGACAGCTTTTCCATTTTACATATATCTACCTTTTTCATCTATATATTCTTTGTGTATTAACCAATGCTTTAATTTGACAATTTTAGATTTAATTTAGAAAACCGCTTCTTTAATTTCTTCACTTGATTCACAATAATTTATCTGACAAAATTGCTTCAACAATGACTGTTACGCGGGTAGCGGAGTCCCGCACAGAGTTTAAACTGAAGAGTCTGCCAGAGGACGCTATTTCCAGCGTTAAATTCGCACCGAAATCAAATCAATTTCTTCTTGTATCGTCGTGGGACTGTTCCGTGAGATTATACGATGTTAATGGGAATATAGAGAGGCATAAATACACTCATGATCTTCCTGTACTTGATGTTTGTTTTAGAGTAAGGAAATATCCATTTGATTTTTTTTTTATAGAAATGATAGATGGCCGGGCCGGTACACAAGATGGTAGATGGTCGTGGCCTCCCATGGACATCTACAAAACCAGGGTCAAAAAGCAATAATTGCACATTTTGGAATGCAGTCTTATTTATTTAATTCAAACCACTGTTCATATTTTGTTAGTATATTATAAGTCTTCATAGTTATGTTAGTAGATAATTACATATGACAACAAATACATAAAACAATAACACAATACATACAAGTTTATGGATGACCAATAAACAAAATAATTTTGATCAACAGGATGCAGTCCACTCCTACAGTGGTGGTTTGGACCAGACTCTAAAGATGTACGACCTGAATGCAACATCGGAGACCATTCTAGGGGAACATAAAGGTGCAATTCGCTGTGTAGAGTTTACGAATGAGGTGAACGCAGTGCTGACAGGAAGTTGGGACGGCACAGTCAAGATGTGGGACAGCAGAGTGCCAAATTGCGTTGGGACTTACAATCAGGGCAATGAGAGGGTATATATTTTACTTTTGAAAAAAATATTATTAGTGGGATACACATTTAGGGAGAAGAGCTATTATTACAAGATCATTTTGTAATAATAGCTAGTTTATATATCTATAATACTGTACATGTGGAATATTGCAAAATTTGTGGATAATCTGTAGGGTGGGTATGTAGGATAATCTGGTATTTGTTAACATGTTGACTGCCACGGTAATTTTCAGAAATCTGGCCAAATTCAAATTCAAGAAATAAAATATTATTTTATTTCTTGAATTTCAGTTAATTTTTATAATTATATTTTTTGTTCGTTTTTAATAAATTTTCTGTTCATGCAAGCCAGCATTGATTTTTTGTTCTTTTCCCAGAAGCCATCTATCGATATTAGCACTGATATATTCCGAGTTTAATCGTAGCTGCACAAAAATGGCATGTAAACAAGGACGAGATATCTCGTAGTTGGCGTCCTAGAAAAGAACGCAATCTTCGAGTTATATCGTAGTCGGCAGTCAACGTGTTAACTGATTGAAATGAAATTTGACTTAAAAATAACTATCTCCATTTATATCTTGATCTATATGGTTACGTTCTTGATCAGTTAAGGTTCTTAGATGGGCGAAATGTGTTCAGTAATTCCAAAGTTATAAATTCAAATTCTTAACACAATGTGAGTACAAGAGGCTTTATTGCTACATTCAACCATCACATTACCATACATGGCATGCAAACATTTAACATTATCATACATATTATTAATGAACTAACAAAAGTTTAGCACCTATATTGTAATTCTCTAGTCACGTGAGTGATGTAATCTCATGAACATTACATAAAATAGGACAGTACAAAATTACATTGAAAAATGATTATGAATATCAATTATTAAAAATTAATGACAATTATAAAAATGTTGAGAAATTAAGAAATGTCATCATCAGTTTGTTAAACAATATCATACATTACCATAATATTAAATAATATTACAATGTCAGATAAACATAATAATGTAATACTAACATAATGTCTGTTTTCCACTCACACTGATAGTCTCAAGAACTCATCACAGAATAAAAGTTTCATACCAGAAGGCACTTTTTTTGTTAAACGGCAGAGACATTATTGTTGGTGGTAAGCATTATACACTATGTAACAAGGGGGGTGGATCATTGGAAGCATGATGATGGGGGACCTAAATATTCATCAATTTAACCACCATGTATGTTCCGCACTATTAAAGTAGTCTTGGGCTTAAAGAAAAATATCGATTTTTGGAAAATTTGAGTAAATTTTACAACATAGTAACTAGCTGACTGAAATTTGCAGGGTTATTTTTTTGCTTGCAGGGTAGTTTTCAAGGAAAATAGTAGAAAAAAAAATGTTTTTGAATTGTTTTGCTTAAAGCCCTTGAAACTTAGTGGTAACATTTATTGGAAAACATTTTTTTTTTATTTGTAAATTTATGGGGTCACATTTCAAAGCCATATTGTGGTATGTAAGGCTCACTATTGTACTACTCTCACAAACAAATCACGATTGTAGATCTAACAGTTTAGCTGCAATTACGAAGTTTAGTCTAAAATCTGATTTTACCACAATTTGATAAATATCCAAAGAACTTTTGAGCCAATGAATATTGCTGAACATACATGGGGGTTAAATCGATCGGTATTGAGGTCCCCCCCCTATCGCCACCTGCTTTCGATTTTACACTGTGTATATTTTTAAACACAGATGTAACAATTCTTCTGGAATAACATTGTATTTGGCACTTACTAATACTAATCTATATTGATTTCTTATTGTCATACGTTAAAAAATTAAAATCATTTTGAACTTTAAAAAACTCAAAACAAGCCATGCATTTCAACATAACGAATGGCTTTTAATATGGCCACCACTTCTCCCATAAAGACTGATATTTAAGGGGGGGATTTGAAATTTAAGATATTTGAGCAGTTTGGGTGCCTAGAACTAGATCTAGGCACCCAAACTGCTCATCCTACATGTGCTTCAATGTACTACATAAGTACATTTCATGGCTAGTTATACTTATATAATGTGTATTATATTACAAATTTTAATTTCTTTCAGGTATACACAATGAGCATAGTTGGCGAAAAATTCGTCGTTGGTACCTCAGGTCGGAAAATCTTTGTATGGGATGTCCGTAACATGGGCCATGTGAATCAACGGAGAGAGTCCTCTCTCAAGTACCAGACCCGCTGCATTAGAGTGTTTCCAAATAAGCAGGGTTATGTGCTGAGCTCGATTGAGGGCCGAGTGGCTGTTGAGTATTTGGACAGTAACCCAGAGGTTCAGAAGAAAAAATATGCCTTTAAGTGTCATAGGATTAAAGATGGTGGTATGTATTGCATAATTTGTTTGTGATTCTCCTGCATTTCATCATTGCACTAGCCAAGCCTGATATGTGCATTTTTGATTTTGCGTTTTTTCACTAGATATCGTCAGTTTATAATAATTTGTAGCGTAAACTACTTGAATTAGTACTCACTACAAATGTGGTAGGTAGATACGGGTTATAAATTGTGAAAAACATTTAGTGAAAAAACGGAAAATAAAAAAAAAATCACATCGGGCTTGGCTAGCGCAACAACGACTTTTTTTTGTATATTTGTGTATGTTTTTTTGTTAAAGCATTCTGTGTATTATCTATACATTGGGGCGCAGCTTGTTTTGCTACACATTTCAAGGTTTTTAGTTTTTCATTATTCCCCCCGCAAGAGGAATTAATGGAAAGAAGCCACTAACAAATGTCTATAGCGACAGTAACCGTTTAGTTAGATGAACTGTCTGCCGCCTTAAAGAAGCCTGCGAAATCCCCTAGATAGAGTCAATTAACATCGACACATCGAAAAGGTTCCGTTGAAGCCAATCTAAAGATTTATGGATTTGATTTATGATTTTGAAAATCTTTGTGCCTCTGAAGGCAAGCAGTGCATCCAGGACTGTGCCAATGTTTCTCATTGTTGACTGATCCAGTTGTCAGGATTTTATCCAAGAAGCGGCAAACAAACAATTTTCTTATAATTTTAAATAGAGATTGTGTAATGCAGAAAGTCTACTTATTCCTCCATATATTAGGGAGCGCAAGTGTCCCACCCTGCCCCACCTTGGTTACGCCTATGTATGTGTTACGAATGTTCATGAGCAACAGTATCCACTTACCACCAGCTGATTTGCTACTGCAACAGGTCAGCTCATCTGCTACTTTTTTTTCAATAAAAATAAATTTGAAATGCAAGTTGCCTATCTCACAAAACGAAATGTTTTCTACCTTTCAGGTCTAGAAAAGATCTACCCAGTGAATGCAATAAGCTTTCACTCAGTATATAACACATTCGCGACAGGCGGCTCCGATGGTTACGTTAATATTTGGGACGGATTTAACAAGAAACGTCTCTGCCAATTTCATAGATACAACACAGCTGTATCTTCTCTCTCTTTCTCTTACGATGGGTCAGCTCTTGCTATCGCTTGTTCTCAGCTGGATGAGACTCAGATAGAGGATCCAAAGCCTGAAGATACAATCTATATTAGATATGTAACTGATCAGGAGACTAAGCCAAAATGAGGCGGGGAGTTTGCCCGATAAGCTTTTAGGTTATGGCATTTGAGTGTGTGGTGTCCGTTTTTGTATAATGGGCAATTTGCGAAATTTGCAATTCCATAATGGTGTAATAGTGGTATAGACGTAATCGAAAATTAAACATTATCAGATTGCTATATTCTAAAAGTACTTTATTCTTATTTTTACTTCACTTAGCAAAAAAAGTTTTTCATTTAACGTTAACTAAATAAAGGAAAAAGAAAAATATCTTTAAAATTATTCTGTTTATCCTGTAAATCTTGTAAAATATATATAAAAAAATTAAATGGGATAAAATGGAATATTTTATAAAACTGCTTCTGTTTGTACAAAAATGTGGAATATTTTGCGAATTGCACATTGTGCTCCTAAATGACTGTATCGTGTGCATTTTAGTGGAACTTCGTTCTACGTAATATTATGTTAGCTACCTAATTCCGACCTGCTACCTTAGTCTGACCACTAACTTTTTAGCTAATACCTATTAAACTGCCTCTTTTCGAATTAAAAAAAATCCAATATGTCGGCTGGTTTATTCCATCCGGTAAATCTTTATATTGAATGATGAAACTATATGTTACGACCAATTAAAGACAAATTAGTTAAAAAACTCCGTGGTCGGATTAAGGTAGGTGGACGGAATTAAGTAGCGTTGGGTACGTCTATGTTGGTTGATGGACTGTCTGTTTCCAATTTGCTTTTGTTAAAAAAATTGATAAAAAGTCAGACTGACGATGAATAGAACTAAAATTTCCATAAATGAAATGACATTAGGGGATTATCCTTTTAAGGGTGGTTTTGTTTAGAACCATCTCTGGCAAATGAAACGTAACGCAAGAACAGAACTTTAAATAATCTTAGTGCTTTTTATATTTTAAATCGGGTCTCAACGGGTCTCATCGGGTATTAAAAAGATATTTTTTTTATGTATGAAAGCGGCGGATGAGCATACAGTCCACCTGATGGTGAGTGGATACTGTTGCCCATAGACATCCGCGATACATGCCAACATTAGTCCAAAATGACAAACGTTGGCACGCCCCCGATGTCTGCCTTTGGAGCTATAGGAATGGATTTGGAGTAAGGGTTGCGAAAAGGGGGAGGGATAGGATGGGAATGGGCTCTGGCACATCTCTCACTACCGAAACACGTACGTACATTAAAGAAATAAGGAAAAAGTGGGAAATGCAGTACATTTCAAGGTAGTCTTCTCTGAGAGAGGAGTAACGGAGTCGAGTGCGCCCAGTGGCTGTTAGATTGCAGCGTGCACTCTCCCCCTCAAAAAGGTATTTGTTTACTTTTTATTCCTATTCGACGTTTCGGCACGAGTTGCACCAGTTATACCAGTTACACACTACATTGTTAGTGTAGTGTGTCGCAGCCTTTCAAATGACAAGAGATTCAAAGATATTCAAGATTCAGAGATTCAATTCAAAGATTAAATGACCCGTTTTAGAATATAAAATATGTACAAAACGCGAAAGTTTAAAAAGTTATAATTGCAATGTTTGTTCACTCCAAGCGTAATGTCAGCCGGCTGCCTGTGAACAGCTTACGCTACCATCGCTGCAGCTTTTTCCATAAATTTTGGATTTCGCGTTCATACTGAGTTGGGTATTGTTATACGCCCATATTACGTTGGGCCCATATTGGAAATGTTGAAGGAACACGCGCGAACACACCGGCCAATGGTAGTCTTGTGCCGAAAGCGACCGGCCACGAACTATTAAAATTCAATTTTCCACTACGTCATTTTGATAGTAAGGGGCCGTTCAACGTATAATTATAACCTAATAATAAGCCGTTTATAAGCCCCCATGCTAACGTATAATTTTTACAAAATCTGTTCAAGTTTCTCATTTAATCAGAATCTACTAAATTTTGCCAAAAAAATACGAAAGTAAATAAAAATAAGCAAAGCAAAGACCCCCCCCCTCCCCTTGGTGCTTACGTAATACTTGAACGGCCCCTAATGTACTGAAATCAGTTAATGAATCTGACTTACTGGTTGCTTTTTTAACCAGCCGCTCAACGTAAGTCAGATTGTAGCCATAGTACGCTATAGCGTGATATCCGCCAAGTGTAAATGTCACTCGGCTTGAATGTGTACACTGGGCCTTACAGTACTTACACATGACATTTGGTATAATTTTTTCCTACAGTTCAACTTAGTTCGTCAATTCAGTGGAATCCATCCCAAGTTCAAAAAGCATTTTCTAGTGTATTTTTATAATTAGTAGTATTAGATCTATCGTGCACGTTTAAATGTGCCATATGCCAGTTACAGTTGATCGGGTAAATTGCATAGTTACAATTGTTACTGTCCAATACATCGGAAATTATTTTACATGTAAGTGATTGGCAAATAAAATAAGTTCGTATAAATACTGACTGTTTTTAACGCCATTGTCTGAACCATCCTAAAATGTCCCATTTACACTAATAACGATAACCGTCTAGGCTCCAAAATGGGTTTTTCCACTTGGTATGATAGGATAGTTCGGCTACTTGGACTCCGCGTAGTTTTTTCATTCGTTAAAACTATTCTTACTGACGGTACGTTTGGTCGCACTCTAATCAAAAAGAACCAACACAAAATAATTGTAAATTCCTGATAAGATCAGGGAAAAATAAACTACACATCACCTGATTAGTTCTGTCGTATCAAGATCGTCATGATCGCCAAAAATTAGGATCGACGGTTCTATACTTTTCAGTAGGTCTCTGCTTTCCAGATTACAGATTCGGCGCTTCAAAGGCCGATTTACTGGCGTGTGACTCACATATCGACGACCCCTACGTAAATACATAAAACTTAAAATTGTCGATTTTTTTTATTCGTTAAATCGGCTTCTATAAATCTGTATTTGACATCCTGCTAAAGAAATAAAGTAAAAAACCTTGTTTATGACAGAAATTTAATTCGTAAAACATCTAAAACAACAAACATTTCCGGAGCATCCGGACCTTATGCAAACTTTAAAACACTAGCGAAAAGTGTCAAAAAACATTTGTACCATAGGCAAACTTTAAAACACTAGTGAAAAGTGTCAAAAATCACTTGTACTTTAAAATACTAGTGAAAAGTGTCAAAAATCACTTGTACTTTAAAACACTAGTGAAAAGTGTCAAAAATCACTTGTACTTTAAAACACTAGTGAAAAGTGTCAAAAATCACTTGAACTTTAAAACACTAGTGAAAAGTGTCAAAAATCACTTGTACTTTAAAACACTAGTGAAGTGTCAAAAATCACGAACTTTAAAACACTAGTGAAAAGTGTCAAAAATTACTTGTACTTTAAAACACTAGTGAAAAGTGTCAAATATCACGAACTTTAAAACACTAGTGAAAAGTGTCAAAAATCACTTGTACTTTAAAACACTAGTGAAAAGTGTAAAAAATCACGAACTTTAAAACACTAGTGAAAAGTGTCAAAAATCACTTGAACTTTAAAACACTAGTGACTTTCGATGATCTACGTAGGGCCCGTCGATATAGAGTATATCTTGTACCTAATTTTTTTAACTGCCTAGGAGAATTTACACCGATAGTGGTAAGTGGTCACCACGGCTCATAGACACTTGCAACACCAGGCGGTGAGCGAACGCGCTAACGGTCATTGTTTAATTTCGTAGAAATTTGTATTTTTTTTTCATAAATTGATCATTAATATTGCAATTAGCAACACGAGCGGACGACAGCGAGTACATCGGGTATATCTGAGCGTGTAAGTATACTTCAATGAGCACCATAGGAATATTTTACCACAGTTTGATAAATAAGTATCCAAAGGTGGCGTTGTCGCTAAAGCCTTGTGGCTTGTCTTCCTTTGGGTGAGTGTGAGATGTATGTGAGTACAAGAATGATAGGTAGATGGTGCATATATCCTAATTGCTAGAAATAAATAAACATATACTTGTCGGAGATAGACTCAAGATGTCGTGTTTGAGTCCTTATTTTACTATCTTGTAAAATCATAATTGAATGGTCAATAGTAAATAGTTTTATGAATTATTTGGCTAACTTGAGACGATTACAATTAATGTTTAAAATTAGTAAACACGCCTTACGCTAGAGGGCATTTGTGTCAATGGAAACGGCGCCGAGGTGGTACCCGAGTGGCGCGCAAACTTCTGTCAACCCCATTTTATTGCCGGTCGTTATCACCTCTATAAAAGCCGAAGGTGGGAAGTAGTCTCTTTTTACGAACGGGTCGCCATCAAGTTATCATCATACCATCATTGGTAGTGAGAAGTGTATTGCTTGTGTACCTATAACTAATAGCTATGACGTACGTGTTTCCTATCCTATCTCTCGCCATTTTCCCAAACCTTTCTCCCAATCCATTCCTTAATCCGCAAAGGTAGGCAGCGCATCCGGAGGCGTGCCAACGTTTGTCATTCTGCACTGAAGTTAGCATGTATCGCGGATGTCAATGGGCTACAGTATCCACTTACCATCAGGTGGACTATATGCCCGTCTGCCGCCTTTTTTCCATATAAAAAAATATGTAATGCCAATTAAATATGTAGCAATTATTTAAATAATTATTAATTTAATTATAAGCTACTATCAATTATCTATGTACAATTATCACAATATTAATACCTACTTGTATTAATACAATTTCAGAAAAAAATATCCTAAATAACTTACGTCACCAGTTAAACTTACTTAATCAGAATAAACTAACCCCAGAATTACCTAACCAAAACATACGTACACATTTATTTCACAATAAATGTCAACATTCAATTTAATTCATAGCATTAAATTAGATGTACATTTATTTTTTTACTCGATTATTACCTTTTATAGTGGACGGATAAAAATACAGATCCAAATGAGTCAACGGACGTTTTCTTTATGAAATCGTGGAAAACTATATGCTCCTGAATAATTATTCTTAGCAAACAGTTTACCAGATGCGGTAAGTGTAATCAGTTCACTGCTAAGTAATCAGTGAACTGATAGTATTTGGCAACCGTTTTTAGAGCATTTAATTGCTTTTTAAAAATTTCCAATTCTATTCCTATTTATTTATTGACTGCAATCAAGTGTGTACAACATTAGATAACATAGGTAGGTACTAAAAATTAATTTCAACTGTCTTACCGTTTTTTTATAGAAAAAAGGCGGTAGACGGCAAGAAAATTAGGTTAGGCGGTTACTGTCAGCCATCGACCTCTACGCTGCATGCCGATAAAGTTAAAGAGAAAATGATATTTTTGCTGTGCTTTTTACAATATAGGTACCTAATACCAACGCTTTTTTTATTGCGCATGAGCTGAACGACGGGAAAGAGTAGGTACAAATCTACGAGTAACCGATGACTGACAAACATTAGCTAACTAAAACCCGATGCTCAGTCGTCCATTTAAACCTGGCCATTCATTTTACTTTAGTTCTAAAGCCCACAGCAAAACCTGCAAATTAACACATTCGCGAATAAACAACCGATGCGCTCGCGCAGAATTCCGCAATTAAAAAGCATTCACAACAAACTATAACACTCATCTTTAATCTTATTACCAGTGTATAAGGACTAGTTTACAATTCCTAGATGTATTTATCAGTTTGTATATCTGAATGGTCCAAATTGTAGTTCAAATAAAAGCGGTTTAGTGTTTGCGACCACCTAAAGCCTTCTTAGAAATGTTATTCCGTAAGCCGGGAGAATATTGTTTGCTATGGCTGTATACCATGCATAATTATGTTCTAGTATTAGGTACTGCTAATTGAGGAAGTAGGAATGTATGCAAGACAAGTGCAAAACTGTTTGTTGAAGTTAATGAAGTTGGGTTATAGTTTAGACATGTGGTAGAGAGCAGACGACCTATTTGATACTAAATAGGTATCTTCACACTAGTGGCATATTATAGGCGCATGTTTGGTCGAATTAAAAATTTTGTATAGTTATTTTTCAGGAGGACGGGTAATCGGCCCACGTGATGGCAAGGGCTACCGCCGTCCGCCGCCCGTGAAACCTGCAAGCTTTCTTGAAAAATCCCATATGGCAGCGTAATGGGAAGACCTCTTGAAATAGTTCATTCCACAGCTTGGAGGTTCGCGGTATAAAACGGTTTTAGTACTGCACAGTACGCGACACATCTGTATTGAGGAAATGCACCACATTTCTGTGACGGGAGCCAGTATAGAAACTAGAGGTGGGAATTATGTCTTTAAAATAATTCCTTGTAATAAAATTGCAGATAATCCAATGTCTAATTTTCAGGTACTCAATTTTGAGACTGATTTCTTGATAAGCAATCAGAATCTATTTATTGTTTTAATTGAAATAATGGTGTAAACTAGTGTTTAAACTGTAATTTATACCTACATCGGGCATACAAAGTTACATTACATCTTACAGTTTTCACATGCGTTAGGAAAATAGGAAGATGTAGATATTTATCTCCGTGCTGACATATAATTTGTACCGAATGTACTTGGCGATGCGTAGGTAGGAGAGAGTTGGAAATTGACGAGCCCTTAAAGAAATATGCCTATAATTTCATATAGGTTTGATATAAAAATCAAAATCGGTATTGTTAAAAAGAGAATTTATTTGGCAACAAGTAATAATTGTATAAATCGTGAAATCTAAAAGAAAAAATATTAAGAGTAAAAATCTAAAATCTGGCATAACGATACGATATGCACATAATTTAAAAAAAACTGATTTTTTTTTTGGTTTATGTAAGTAGTAATAATAAAACTTAATGTAGGTAATTTGTTTTTGTTATGAAATAACAAATTTATAATTAATCGATAAGAGAAATTAACTCAACAGGAAACACCCGTTACCTAAAATGTTCTTTTTAATAGTGTAGGTACTTTAGGCATTTATAGCTTTCATCGCAGAGTGACATGTCACACAGTGTTAGCTCAGGTACCTACAGAAATGATTAAAACCGTGATCATAAACCGACATATCTCACGTATGTGGCAAAAAACGGTCTAATTCGTTCCATTAGGCGACATGTGTTGCCGCGCCCAGTGGGCCAGGTCGCGAAAACGTTACGGTACTTTGTGATTTATTCATCTTTATTTATCCGGCGAGGTCGCGGTGGCATCACTGGGATGATATGAGAACGTAACTTGTCGAACAGGTTCCGCGAATAGCGTTTATGAGCGTTAGTGTAAACACACCCTAATGTTCCTGGTCCATTTTTTCTGTGAAGTGTTTTAACAATAGATTTTGGGGCATTTCATTATCTAAATTATCACATAAATAGGCACAATTTGGATTAGATAAGATGGCACTATTAAATTCTGATTTCGATATGGAGGCTCATTTGTTTTCAGAGGGACTTTCATGACCGTTATCTTCTATCCGCTGAAAACTCCACACTTATGTCGTTATGTCGTCTGAAAACTTAAGTCGTTACCCCCCCCCCCCCCCTCCCCCTCTCCGGGCGGAATCCTGCATCCGCGCCTGCGTGCGTTGTCTTATGCATGAAGGAGTTATATTGTATGGCCTTGCGGGTTGTAATATAGAAACACATGTAATATAGTAGTTACACCAAAACATACAGAAAAGAGACACAAAAATACAAGTCTATACAATCGGCGGTGTTATCGCTAATGCGATTTCTTCCAGGCAACCTTTGGGTGGTAAGAAGTCTGTAGACGAATAGAGGTAGGTACTTAATACAATACAAGACAATACTGACAGAATACAATAGGCTACCTTATTGCTAAGGCGTTCTCTTCCAGACAACCTTGTCATAGAGAAAAATAAAAGGGATATAGGTAGTGCAAAATGGACGAACTCCACAGAATGAATCTTGTTCAATATATACCCACCGACTATATAGATAATAAATATAATAAGAACTTATAATAATAAATAACTTAATATTATATAAATACATACATACATATCTACATCTGCACTGCACCAATAATATATCTAATGGTACAATAAAGGAATAATATATCTATGTATATAATACATTCACATATATACATACCTACATACAGAAAGAACTAATAATTAGAAAATGATAAAGAAAACTAAAGAAAAAATGTCGGCCGTAAGACAAATGTTAATCTGTATTTTACGAGTCTTATTAAACTTATCAATGTTATTTTATTAAAATTAAGAATAGGATATATCCAGAAAATTATAACGTAACAAGTTACGTGGTATGTCAGCGCGGCAGTGTGTGGGCGGGAGACCTGTGACTGACTGCGAACGGCTATGGATAAGGTACTTGCACGCGGCACTCCACCGTCTCTGCGGTCACGTGTTCCGATCGGAATGAAGATAGTGATCTCACCGTTTGGCCCTAATGTATGTTTTTTCGTTTGCAAACGCTACTATGGCGTTTGTGTCAAGTGTTCTATGGATACTTCAAAAAATATACCTACTGTTACTTCCTCCTAAGGACCCATTTCTTGACAGATTTGTCGCATTCCCCTAATGCGACAAATCTGTCAAGAAATGGGTCCTTAGGAGGATGTAACAGTAGGTATATTTTTCGACGTTTGTCATTCTTGACTGATATTGACGTGTATCGCGGATGTCTCGCGAAAGTATCCAGTTCCCATCAGGTGAATTATCTGCTCGACTGCCACCTTTTTATAAAATAAACAGACCTATAAATCCTCTCCGAAACCAAATTCTTCATACGTGAATCACGGTGACATATCCACTACTTCATTCATAATTCTCGCGTCAACACAATTCGGTAGCTCTACCATACAAAGATCATTTCGCGTCAAGCGTTTCATTTGGGATCATTTTATTACGCCTCAATTTATATCGTATTAGCACCTATCCGTTTGTGTTTCCCACATATCTCGGGAAGTAAGTACACACAATAACTTTATTATAGCAGGTCTCTATTAAAGAGAAATTATTGTTAGGATAGCGGTGCCCGTCGTAAAAGAGTTTATTTATGTTGAAAAGGTGTAGTGTTATGTTAACAAGTTGGTTTTTAATTTGAATTACACTTCAAGCATTGTCTTCGGAAGTGATTGTAATTGAGTGTGAAATTTACTTATACTTTTTTTTTTATACCATACCATAAGTCTATGTCTCTGCTAGATATAGGCCTCCCCCATAGGTCGCGATCACACATGAATTTAGGTTCTTCTCATCTAACCACCATCGACGAACTTTTTCAAGTGGTCGGTTAATATGTTAATAGACTTCGACACCGTTTGACCGATCACCATGAAAGTTGGCACATATATGTATTTTTTCATGGAGAAGGTTTTTATGCTATCCACTTTGTTGTAACTCGCCACTAGATGTCGTTGCAGCACATCAACTTCTATACCGTTCAACTGATCGCCATGAAAATTGGTATACATAGATATTTGAGCACGGAGAATATTTTCGAGCCATCGACTTTGTTATAACTCGCCACTAGATGGCGCTGCAGCACATCAACTTCTATGGCAGAACAACGTCTGCGGGGTTTTTGCTAGTATAATATAACGTAATATATAATTTAATTATTATTAAATTATAGAAATAAAATTCAACAAGCGGCGCACGCACCGTCGCGTTTTAAATAAATTATTAAATAATTATATCGAGGGGAGGGTGATGCTATCCCACAGTCGATAGGGCCGCCTGTCTAGTAGAGTTACTTCTCTCTCACGAGCAAGAGTGAGTGTTACTAGGGCTCATCTCCCATCTCATCCCATCCCGTTCGATAGGCTATAACGGAAAGTTTCCAATCGTATTCGAATCGAGAACAAAACTTATGAGACAAATAACCTGCGCTATTCAAAGACAAACAGAATTAATCGACCGTTGAAAAAACTACCGATCAAATATTGAGGTCATCATAGCAACCTGATCAGTGTAATCTGCCTTTTCTCACGACACAATATTGAGATAAAAACATCAAAATTTTATAAATTATCGCTACCTACTAGTCGATACGATCAAATATCAGATCGACCCAGACTTAATAAAATTATAAACAATCGATTTGTTTATGTCAGAACTGTCCAACTACTAGTAATAAAGCGAAGTCGCTAGCCGTTGGCAACGGTGAATGTTAATTGTAGATACTGTCAATAAATTGATAACTGTCGCTACAAGTATGTATGGATAAAGGATACTGTCTGCCTGTTTGCCTGCTTCTCTGTCTGTTAGTGTTAATCTCGTAATCCATTGGCTTGTTTTCGCTGCGGTTTTCACTGTGTGTATTTCAATGTAGATGGAGAACGGGTAATTTTATATATCTTCATAAAACGTATTCAAACTTTATCCAGCTTCAGGAGTCAACTTACTAAACACTTATGTTACAATTTATGTTATTGTCTTGTTTTATTTTGGTGTGCAATATAGTGTTTTATCTATCTATCTACTTTTATCAAATTCAGTCCCGTAGTTTCGAGAATGGTCACGGGTATGTATTTAGATAATCGTATAATCAAATCGAATCGTAGGAACCGCATTGGCAGCAGTTAATTGGGTCGTCGGGGTCGTCTAGGACGTGCAGACGACGACGACGACGACGGCAACGGGGGTGGTCATTCCTAACGGGGACATAGGTTAGGCTGTCTATTACTAGGGGGGTTGGGATGGTGAGGGGACTCTGTCGTGGTAGCGTCGGGCGGAAAGGTTTTCCTAAGTATACGTCGCCCTTTTTTGTACCAAACTTTCGACCAGCGATGCTTTCGACAGTGGTAGCTAAATCTTTGTCTAAGACGTTGCTTACTCGAAAACATTGACGAATGTGGGCCAAAAAACAACCGGCGTTTGGGTACAGGCGCGATTCAATAATATTTTTCAATGAGATTAATGTACAGTTTCATTTTAAGTCATTTTTTGTCTAAATTAAGAAAGGAAACCATAGACAATTATTACGGGGTTCCAGGCGGCTATTAATAGGAACTTTACGCAGTCTGCATAGAGGCTAGTTTGCATCCTAACTCTAAGCCCTAGAAACGTCTATGTCTTTGTCTAAATTAAGAAAGGAAACCATAGACAATTTTTACAGGGTTCCAGGCGGCTAGCTAGATCTTAGTGATCAGGCCACCCACACATAACACTACGGTTACCTACTTTGGTGCCCGTTCGCTAATATGTACTGCATTTAATACGTAAATTTATTGCGCCATTTTGCCCATGTATTTGGAGTTGATACAATAAACTAACTGGCAGAAATAGGGTCAACCTAGCTTTATTTGTGTACCGAATGGCAATAAAAACTAATTAGTGAATAGGTTGAACGTGTTATCAACATTTGAACAGTTGAATTGGGTGTGTGCGCACGCAAGGTCTGGTACTGTCTTTGACAGAAACCTACATAAAGCAAATACCATAGACAATCTATTATTAGAAAATTAGTCAATTGAGTGTCTTTTAATAAAATTACCATACCATACCATCAGCCTATGTCTCCACTGCTGGATATAGGCTCTCTCTTAAGGCTCGCCACCACATACGATCCTCGGTTCTTCTCTTCCAACCACCACCGGCGAATTACCACCGCTCTCACCGGGCGTCTCACACTGCACTATGAAAGACAACATGAAAGACGCTATGAAAGACAAAGACAATATGAATTTATTTTCTGATGTACATAACTAACGATATTTGAAAAATAAATAAATGTCTATGAATGTATGTATACCTACATCTATGAATATTTTACAAATATACTTACTTACATTTATTTAAGTCAATAATTTTAATCAATAAATTGCTTCCCAAAGCCAGATTACAATTAACATTATGTTTAATTATACTAATTGGTCATAGCCTAAAAGATATCAAACTTTTTAGTTTTTTTTCTTTCCCGAAAAATCATTGAGCTTGCAATATCTGTAGTGCGAATCAGACCTAGCGTTACTTTAAGTTTACAAAGTACCTAAATTATTGGAACACCATAAATTATCTCACAACACAAAGGTTGTATATTAGAGACAAAAATAACAATAATTCAAGCAATCACGCTCTAAGTTGAGTGTGGTAGGGTGACTACACATCTGTTGCTAAAAGTGGATACATATGTTCGTTATTTAGCTATTTATCAGTACCTAAGTAGAATTTTGAATAAGTTTTTGTACATACTAGTAATAATCATTTAAATTACTAACTTTCATTTTAATGGCTGAATTCCGAAAAACAGCTAAAACTGCATAGCGATGAATTATTATTCTCAAGCTTACACTTATTCAGGCGACTCTCGCTCTTTCCTGAAACATGTTAGTAAACTTCACGGTAGTGTTCTATGCCATTGCATTGCATTGTTCTGTGAGAGACGGGCAACTTGATCAGCTAGGCACGCCCAGACGGCTGTGCGAATCAGCATACGCCTTCCCTCTCGAATCTAGAGTCTGTCACTAAAATTGGCATCGCATTCACTGATCTCGGTATTGTAAAAGAGTTGTTTTGTACTTCTGTGGTTGGTCTTAACAGTGTTGTAAGTCTACGGTTGTAAGTATAAGAGAGAAATTACTGTCAAAATGGCTTCGAACTTAAAATATTGTTAATAAAGTTTATAATATCTGCAATGCAGTAATAATCGTTTTAATACACGATTCTGTGTTTCTATTCATTCATAGTGGTGCCAACAAACATCACAACTTCTACAAGTATAGTATTTTAAAAATGAAGCCTATAGACATATATCTAGCATATACATATGTTGGATTTATCCCTGCTGGATATATTCAGCAGTGGAAAGATATAGGTCGATGATACGGTATGGTACTCATAACGGTATGGTATGGTATGGTACTTAGAAAGATTCTTTGAAAGATCAATACAGGTCAAAGGTCTTTACTTAATTTCATGTTATTGATTTTAGTTTAATGATGTTACTAATCAGGTATTCTATATTATAGCGTTTTAAAAACGAGCGCTCGACGCACGAGCGTTGAGTTAGCGTTAGAGCGTAGGGTTCGCAATACCGCCCCCATTTACTAAAACCGGTATTAACGGCATTAAAATATTACGAATATCGAATATCCGAGTATTTGGCATTTTCGATATTTTTATAAAAAAGGACATTTTAGGTTTAAAACAATTGACATCAGTGGTTTTGAGGTTTAAAATAGTGTTTTAATTTGATTCAATGAGAAACATATGTCCACGTGGCCGTAGGGCATCCCGTACTGCGCTTTCTGGTACGTGGCCTCCATCCGAGGACTCTGCCATCGGTCCTGCGGCAAATATAACCGCCCATTGCCACTTTAACATGCCGATTTTACAAGCTATCTTGGTGACTTTAGTTCTTAGACGAATGTCTACGTTTCGGATCCTATCCCGCAATGAAACTCCAAGTGATTGTTTCGACTAGAGCGCAGACTAAGAGATCATTTTTACAACACTTTGTGGTCACCCTACTACTAGCGGCCAGTCATCGCGTCTGGGAATCACACTTATTACCCGACCTCGGGCAGCACTTGAGCGCTCTGAAACAGTGCGCAATGTGTCGAATCAGCCACTCGTCGCATCACCAACACTCCTCGCTATATCACCACAAGGTGGAGATAACAGCAGCGGAACTCAGTGAATTCACGAAAGAATACAATTTATGTAGTGTGAATGAAATTGAGCGGTGATAGCCTACGGGTATCTATACTCGACTCACGTAATCGTGAGTTCAAATCTTCAGCGGGTACCACCGAGTCTCTAAAATTAATTTATAAAAATTGTTACTAACTCAGCAGCGAGAGGAAACATCGTCAGGAAATCCGCATACTCGAGAAGAATAAAAATCAATCTAGAGTACGTGTAGTATCCACCAATCCGCATTGGGAGTGGGTGGTGGATTGCGGCCCGTAACCCCCCAGTAATTAACTAGAGGAGGCCTGTGCCCCTCAATGGGACATTATAGGCTAATACAAGTACAACAATGAAATTATGGTTGTGTTGGAATGTGTGACAGGGACAGGATGAATGTATTTCGTATAAACATATATGATAAAAGAAATATACTTATGACGCGATCCTTAATGAGGCAAACGCTACCTCAAATCAAAATCCCAAGTACATAAGACATTGAAGGTCGCAGTTATTCATACAATGCACAACGAAAAGGTAGCTTGCTTTAAGCAAAATATAAACAGCAAAACAGAAAACACTGTGGAAGAGCTTAAAGTCAAATGTCTTGCCTACCAACTTACCGACACATTTTACCTACCCGAATGAAATAAATAACAAGAAATGAGGAGGTAAATATATCCACACTCACACTCTATGAATTCCATCGTTTTAGTGACGCAGTTTTTACATTGAAAACTGTTGATCAACTCACTGTTGCTAGCCTTAAATCAAATTATATTATATATATATTTGTAGGATTCCCGATGAGAATTCAGATAGTCTTTCACTGTGCAAAAAATAGAATTATCTTTTATTTATTTAATTTTTATAGGTACATCATATTTAAAATATTTAAAGCATTTTTAAATACATCCTTAAAAGCCATTCGTAAGCTACCACAAGTAAAAACTATACTATTATATACACGCCCAGAGTGGTTATATTTCAAAGAGTATAATATAATGGATAAAAAGAAAGAGAAGATAAAACTTTGAGTTTAAAATTCTAAAGTATTGGTCACTAATACATAATTGTTAGTAAGTAATTATTTAACTGCCTTTATACTACAAAAAAATAAGTCAATGCGTTCGTCGTCACATATGAGATTAAATGCAGCGGTAGCTCTGATTATAAAACTATTTTTCCGGTAGTTAGCGTCAAGGAATGTGGAATGTGGAATATATGTAGTTTTGGATCGTGACAAGTGCGTTGGGACCCTCAGCGAAAGTTTACTCAGTAGTTCAGAACAGTAACTGTAAATATACCAATTCGCAATCTTCATAAGGAAAGTAAGGTCCGCAATATTTCTGCGCACGCTGAGCGGTAGTAAGTGAAGCCGAACACAGCGTTGATCATATTGAGTATAAGGCAATTTGAATTTAAAGAAGATGAAGCCAGTAAACTTTCCCTGATTTTTTTCCATCCTGTCTATATGTCTTTGGTAACGAGTATTATTAAGAATTTACGAAACTTCTCCAGACTAAGGGTGTGTGTGGCGCATTTTGACCGTTCATTCAAGATGCACTACTCTTTGCTCCGTGTACTCTGTAATATCACAGACCACCACTACCACGAAACAACTTTCCCATGTGTCTAGAGAGCACTCGAATTCGTGAATTTTTAATGATCACTCCAAAATGTAAATAGAAAAACAATGTAGGATTTGGACACTCGATATTGTTTAATCTTAACTTTCTAGTCCCGGAAGATGTCTTAACATTCACAAGTTTAAAGTGTTTAATACTGTTGTATTTATTTAAATGTAAGTAATATTCGTGTTTGTCGGCCACCTGCCATTTAAGAATCATCACATCAGTACATATTATGTTTGAGATGTCATGCTATAGATATATGTACTATAGATATATTGGGGAGGGGGAGAGTGCACGCTGCAATCCAACAGCCGCTGGGCTGTCACGTTACCCCTCTCTCACAGAAGACTACCTTGAAATGTACTGCATTTTCCACTTTATCGTATTTCCTCAATGTACGTACGTGTTTTGGTAGTGAGTGAGATGTGCCAGAGCCCATTCCCATCCTATCCTATCCCTGCCCATTTTCCCAACCCTTTCTCCAAATCCATTCCTATATCTCCAAAGGTAGGCAGCGCATCCGGGGGCGTGCCAACATTTATCATTTTGGACTAATGTTGGCATGTATCGCGTATGTCTATGGGCGACAGTATCCACTTACCATCAGGTGGACTGTATGCTCGTCTGCCGCCTTCGTACATAAAAAAATAATAATAATAAATATGTAGTTTACCTTTTAATAGGACATGTGTTTTTGTAAACCAACATTTAAATTATTTACTTCAAAAGAAAATAAACATCCCTGGTTAGCCCAAAATATAATTATCATCCTTCCACACTATCGCTCAAGAGCAAGATCTTTCAAAGGAGTGCTATGTGATTCCTAGAAAATTATATAATGACATTCCCGACATTCTTAAAGAGCTTAATAAAATTATAATTATTTAAAAAATAAACCGTTACCTATACTGTTTAGTTAATTTTATTACTTGCTTGATGATTTTCTGAACTATATGATTAGTCACCTCTGCTATGTAGTTGGCTAGCTATGTTATCATGAAAATATATATTGGTAATTGTAATTGTAGAGTATTTGCGCGCTGTGTCATAGTAGAATGTGTAGCATCCGATTAAAAGTGTCACTTGTTTTGTACTCTCATTTTTGCAAATAAACTATTATTATTAAAGGCTTTTGACTGTTAAATACTTCAAAGTATATTACAATCATCCGATTTACACGGTACTAGATTATTTAAGTGGATGGCCACTTTGGTTTTTCTGTGGATTTTATAGATTTATAGATCAGGCTGTCTCGACGCTAGTCCTCTCCTAAGAGTGAATATAGGTTATAGGGAAAAGGCGGCAGACTAGCCTACAGTCCATCTAGTGATAAGTGGATACTGTCCAGAATGAAAAATGTTGTCATGCCCCCGGATGCGTTGCCCATCTTTGGAGACATGGGAGTGGATTTCGAGAATGGGTTGGGCAAATGGGGAAGGATAGAATATAATGGCATGGGAATGAGGCCTGGCATATCGTACGTACATTGGGAAATTAGGATAAAGTGGGATATGTAGTACATTTCAAGATAGTATTCTATGAAAGAGGGGTAACGTGGCCAGTCGAGTGCGTTCAGCGGCCGTGGAATTGCAACGTGCACCTTCCCTCTCCTAAAGTGTTACTACTTGATTGTTGATTTTCTAATGACATGGCTAGCCACATCTATAGTTGGCTAGCCACGTCTATAGTTGGCTAGCCACGTCTATAGTTGGCTAGCCACGTCTGTAGTTGGCTAGCCACGTCTATAGTTGGCTAGCCACGACTATCAAGAAATATTTTTGACCGTTGAATACTTCAAAATATAACAATATATTGAAAGTATTACAATTATTATGCTATATATGCGGTACTAGTTTATTTAAGTGGATAATCACCTTATGGGTAGCCCCTTATATCTTATACAACTTATGTTGGCATCCATTTATTTATTTACATACTTTATTAATGTACACACAAATGATAAAAATACATACAACGGGCGTGCTTATCCCCTTAGGAGATTTCGACCAGCAAACCCGTGAGAGCGATAGGTGATGTACATTTTCTGTGGATTCTATAGATTACCGTAGTCTACTATCAGGGTGTCTCCACACTAGTCATCTTCTAAGACTGGTTATAGGTCTATCCTAAGGCTCGCCACTACACACAATCTTACGCTCTTCTCATCAAGTTACTTATGTCAGCTTTCTTTAAGCAGTCAGTCTAGCCGACCGCAGGGCGTCTCATGCATCTTTACAAGAGACACGGTCTCCAGTCGAAGACTCGTTTATACCATCGGTAATGACATTATGGTCCCGTGAATTAAAATCACTTACTTTTAGTATTAATTGATGATAGAAATATCTACGCTAAAATAGTATCGTTGTGTGGTTGTAATATAAATTCTGTTAGGGCTATTTTGTAACATAATATTATGTATAACCACCATTATTTTCCGTTGAAGAGAAACAATAAAACACTTTCTCAGATTCAATGACAAATTGCGAGTGAATTAATACTGAAACGCGTTTGTAGGAATAAATCAAACGATGTGTACCTCACAGCGGGTCGTAGCGGTCATAAATTATTACAAACATAAACTTTACACACCAATAAACCTTAATACATAAATTTCAGGGCTCAAAATAGTTGAATTTTACTGCAAAATAATTACAGATATGCACAAAGTTAGCCTCACATTATTTATCAACTTTAATGCTGAGGTTATACGGAGTATAATGCATTGTTTCGTGTAGCCGCTAGGTTTATAATACTGTTAAATATACTCGAGCTTGGGAGGATGTTATTCCTCAGTGTCTTCACGATGAAATAGGGATGGGAAGCGAAGAATCTCCATACATTTTAACGGTCAGAAAGAACGTCAATTCCCTTGCCCTTCCTCTCTTGTAAACTTGACATTAACCGTCTAGATCTTGTACGGATCGTTAATGTTTAAATAATGTTGGCTTGTCTTTTTGTGGACAGTAATCAGTAATTAAATGCTTTTTTAGTTAGTTTAGACAAATGCTTTTTTAGTTTTTTGCCACGTTAAGTGGCACGCCCCCGGGATGCGTGCCTACCTTTGGAGATATAGGAATGGATTTGGAGAAAGGATTGGGACAAGGGGAAAGGATGGCAATGGGCTCTGGCACATTTCACTCACTACCAAAACACGTACATACATTGAGGAAATACGATGAAGTGGAAAATGCAGTACATATCAAGGTAGTCTTCTGTGAGAGAAGTTTAACGTGGCCAGTCTAGCGCGTCCAGCGGCTGTTGGATTGCAGCGTGCACTCTCCCCTCAAATGAACGACAATCGGCGAGAGTGAGCGAACGTTCGAATTAATAAAAACTCTTTTACAGTTCATTCATTACCTTCACAGTTTATTTCTAAAACGAAATAGCGAGATCTATCCTCGGACCGGCGCTGTCGTCGGATTTTTAAGTTCGTTTCGTAGCATTTGGATTCTTTTTTTTTTTAATCTACCAAAAACTATATAAGAATAAAATTAATATTCTCAATGAGTTTCATCGCAACCCTATTGGAATGTTCCTCACACAGGGTGTTCCAATAACAAATGCGGGTATTGCGTCGCAATGCGAGCACAATTACGGCGAGGTTAATAGTTTTACTAATTTGACAAATTGGGTGGCCCGCTGCTGCCTAGATCGGTTCTTTACGGATACAGTCGAGCAATGGGCGAGGCTATAATTCAATAATTCATACCTTTATGAAAAGTCGTAGTACCTATACCTACTTACTACGATTTTGTAATTTATAACTGTGTTCTAACATAGAATCGTAATAAAGTCGCGTCTTTACATATAATACTTTTTTAAGAATGTCGTTGCAGTGTAAATTAGTAAATACGGAGACCGAAACAACACATTTTGTTATTGAAATTACAAACATGTACAAACATTACTTACTTTGAAGTAATTTGAAATAGACAATATGAAGTAATTTGAAATAGACAATATGAAGTAATTTCAAATAGTGATAAACAATCACTATTAAACCCTTAAACTCACAATATTTTTCTTTTATAATTATCAAATAAAATCTCATCATCCACTTCTTGAGTTTCCACCAAAAAGTCACCTGTATATTTATTATAACGATTTGGTTATTTGTCATTTTTTTATCTTTTTGATTTCATCGCAGTTACAAGAGATTGGGAAACTAACCACAGTAAGTAGGTTATAGACAGTAGGCATAATGGCGCCCATAAAGCTAGAGACCACTGACATGGCAGCTCTAATTAATTTTATTGCACTGTGACATCACGGCACCTCTCCCCATACAGCCGTCGTAAAGTGACATTCACTCGCGTTGTTTAGAAATTTTCGAAAAGGTTTTAAGTTATCTTCGCAGTATTTGTGAGATGGCTAATGGAAGAAATATGTATGTTTTTTAATATTTTTTTATGGCTGTAGGTGGAGCTATAATACATTGAAACGCATATCGGAGAACTTTTATTTTCGGAGATTTCGAATCTACTTCCATAAGAAGTGCCAGCGTGGATGTTGGAGTATGTGTGGTTATCTTAATTATTGTGGGAACTTTATAATTGATTTGGATAAAAATTACTTTAAACGATAATCCGGTACATAAGATATAACTATGCCAAGTTTCTTTAAAATTCCACCTAGTATTTGAGTGATGCGCGTTCGGAAACACGGACAGACAGACAAATTCCAAAAAAAGTTGGTTTTGTGCTCTATACCATTCATAGTATACACTGCAATGAGGTTTTCAAAAAAATATTAAATATATATTTTATTTTTAAATATATTTATTGTGCCCCTAATAAACTAATAAACCTAATAAACTAATAAACCGAAAGAGAAGCGAGGGCGGGTCGCTAGTATTAAATATATTGACACGGCATTACTACGATTTTAATATATGTATAGATTTGAATGAAAATAACTAAATTTCGACTACAGTTAATAGGTTTGCTGATCTAAGATGTAGTAAAATTAACTTGGATCATCATTCTAAGGAGTTACTCGAAGATAGTAATTAATACATGTATGGTTATCATTAATACATGTATGGTTATCATTTCGTTGATGTTCAACATTGTTTGCAATTCGAAATAGTTAGTATCGTCTGCTATGAAAGTAGCATAAGGTCATACCAGCCTGTGCAGTCATTACTACTATTATTTAACTAAAACATATTATGGATTATTATGGATATATGCCTCTCCCTAGACGCGCACACAATACTTGGCTCTTTTCATCCACCCACCAACAACGAACTTCTTTAAGTCTTCAGTCTAAGGGGTCGGAGCGCGTCCCGCACTGCATTTTTCGGTAGCTGGTATCGGTCCTGCGGCAAAAGTGACCTGTCCATTTTCAATAGGTCAAGAATATTACGTAACACACGTGTCATCAAATATATTTATTTCGTATATTCGTATGTCTGGTTTGACCTTAATGTTAGCAATACACTAAAATGTTATTATTTGCATATTTTAACACATTATTATTAAAAAATACGTGAATATTACCAGCCTATTGTGTCCGGTTTTATCCGTTAAATTGATAAATAAACTCTTTATTGCAAAAATGACAATTTAAGTAACACGAAAAGTACAATAGTCAACATTTGGGTGAAGATACGGTTATTTGATTATAAAAATATAAATAAATACAGCATATACATGTTTAAAGGAGACTTCATATGCTCCTATCTTCTTAATCGTTATGGTAAAACTCAGTGTTAATACATAATATATAATAATTATGTCGACTGTTTTGGTATGTTACTCAAACCGTGTTTTAGTTTAAATATTAAGTGTTATAAAATGTAAACTAAGCAAATGGGGTGTAAACAGTCAATTTACAAAGCCTTGAAAACTATGGATTCCGTTCACGATTCTAGATTACCGTAACCGTAACCAAATCTTACAGAAGGGTCCACTGTCCACTTTCTGTCCACTGATCAACATATAAAATAAGATAAAAGGCAATTAAAAGAATATTAACTGATGCTCCAATCGGCTCCAACTCAGAATATGTCGAAGCGACGCTGATTTCAGTTGGAGTTGCACCGTTGACCACAGACTGTCCGCAGCAGAGACCGTGTTATTTGAACATTAAACCTTGCCAAGGCTTTCAATACGGACATGGACCTCCTTAAGCATATTGTCTTGTGCACTATGGTTGTAGGACCTTAAATTGGCACGCTGGTCAAACGCCGGGAAGATATGCTAGTGCTATTCTAAAGCCGGCGTACACCACACGGCATACTCAAACATACAGACAGAAATATCGTCTTTTATACATGTAGAAGTTACATCAGAACTGTATAGAAAAATGTAATTAGCGATGTAATAAACTTACGGAAATCAAAACACTAAAACTCAGTTGACAAGTCGGAGCAGAAACACCAAATTTAATTAATAGTGCAAACAGTTTCGAAAATTAAAATACAACTACTAGTGCCCGCGACTTTGTGCTCGTAAATGTCGGAGTGTGTGATTAGCTTGATTCCCGTGGGAACTCTATAATTGATCTGGTTACAAAAGTACTTTAAATTTTAACCCTGCTACGTTAAGTTTAATTAAAATCCGTCCCGTAATTTTGACGTGATATGCTTTCAGTCAAACAGACATAAATTACCGAAAATTGTTGTTTTGGCTCTGTATCCATTGATGATTTTCATGAATATGACTTTTTCAAAAAATATCACATGTACAGACACTTGGTTATGATTTTATTATATGTATACATAATATAGATGTTGAAAAAAGTTTACGTAAATATTGATGACATTTGAAGTAACGTGATATGTATTTGCTTTTAAAATATACGTCATTAATATGCCTGTTTTTGTTATTTTTTGCCACTTGTAATTTACGAGTGGTTATGTATTTATATACCTACTTAGAACGTATTAACTAATCTATGGTATAAGAGAGTTTACATAGCGACAGTATTGTTCATCTATCGTTTCATCGATCCTGCGATTAATTCTATGATATGTGTCGGTGACTTTAATCGGTGAAAAGCAACTCCTAGAATAGCTCCCTCCATAGCTCGCTGAGAAACTTTCAACTTATGGATCAGGCTTTTCGGCCTGAAAAAGGCCGTTAAAGGCCACGTTTCGGCCGTAAGTCATAACGCACTGATTGAAGACTTTTATCCTCAAGCATTGTGGTATAGGCGACGAGAAGAGTCGACGCTCTCGCCGGCGGAGATGAGGACGGCCTCCTCGCTGTCCGGTCACATGGTGACTCTTGAAAGGCCATTAGGGCCACAAGAATTTAGCCATTCCGAAAAAAAGGAGAATACGCGTTTCCCTAAATGCTGCCGATTGAATGGACCGGCCTCATTGGTGAAGTTGGACTTGCCTAGATGGGTTTGTTTGGATATAATATAACACAATTAGATGTTATCAGAACACTAAATAGGGTGCTACCTAAGATCTAATAAATTTCCTTTTTTATTTCTTGTATAATAGTACACACACTATCGTTGTGAGTACGTCGTTTAACAACAGTTAGGTACTTCATAAACAAGATATACATACATAATAACTATTAAACATTTTATATGTAGCGCGGCTTTTTCGATAACTAGTTTGATTTACTGCCCGTTTATGTACTGGTGCTGCTCTAATAGACGGTGAGATTGTGATGGTGTTCATTTTGTTGCCAATAAACTCTTTACATTGTTGGTTTATTGAATAGGTCAGGGATTACCAACCTTGTCGAAGAGATGGACCCCATAAACAGCAACCTGATGATAAAGCTAGCTGTGCTGGAGTTAGTTTAGTAGTTAGTGATAATTTTATTAGTAGAAATTAGTACAATTTTGTACAAATAAAAACTGTTTCAATTATAGATATTAACAGTCTTTGTGGTTTTTGTTCTAGTTAGAAAATATGTAGACAACGATTTACGAATAATTATAAAAAATACAATCCTTAAACACTAGTATTAGATAAACTTCAGTATTAGCGTTTTACTTTTTCCTGTTCTATTTATATATATATATATATATGTCTGTATATTTATATGTATTGTTGTACCTACATTGCTATGTAAATGTATATACATGTGTTAGGTTTATTTATTTTTCTAATTCTTAAGAGTATAATATACCAATTTCACAATGAAGTACATTGTAATTATCTGTTTACCCAAAAGTGTACATGTAGAGAATGCCATAAGGCATTAAGTCCGCCTTCTGTACATTTTGTCTGTGCTATAAAGTGCAATAAAGGCTCGCCACCACACAAGATCCTCGGCATTATTACTAATAATTATTAATTAGTTGGCGTCATTTAGGTCGGTGATAGATTAAGGATATGTATCTATATAATTCAATTTATGATGATAATTTATTGTTGTATTTATTTATATATATGAATATAATTACACATGTTTATCAATATATAATGTATTAGTGTACCTATGTATTATATGTATTGTTTATAGTATTCTTTTATTTATTACACAATACACCGCCCTTCGTATTTCTGTTTAACCAAAGGTTGACTGGCAGAGAATGCCACTAGACATTAAGTCCGTCTTGTGTACAATGTTTCTTTGTGCATTAAAGTTTGAATAAATAAATAAAAAAATAAAATCCTGACCCGTACGACAGGTTTCTTCTTAAGTACGGATATTTAATTATTGCTAAATTGGAGTTGGATGAAAACATCGCGAAGTAACCGAGTGCCTTAGAAATAAAAAATGAGGCATGTGTATTTAGGAATTAGTTCTAGGCTCGTGTAGTACATTATGGTTTGAAACTCCCTTTTGATACACGATACCCGTGTCCCGCAGTAGGACATAGGCTAATATCCATCGATCGGTATATTTATTCAATAAAATAGCACAGGATCAAAGACGAGTGCCAATTGCTTTACACCACGAGTCAATAATTGCTACGGAGGAGTAACTTTCTCGCGATGTGCATCGCAATTATTTAATGACTTACCGGATGGATTTAGACTGTAACCACTGCTGTAATCACTGTTTACATTTATGAATGTGACCACTGTTGGACTCAACTAATCATTTATAATTATTATTATGTATGGGTATAAAAAAATACGGTATAATGTATTGCGGTTATTGTTTATGTCGAGTAGTACATTGTTATAATCTCAAGTACGTCTCGAGAGTTTTGTGTACATTTATATCTGGACGGACTATATAATCTGTAATCCGTAACCACAGGCCTTCTCATGCACATCTCAAACGCCACGCTGGTCAAGTGGGTTGGCGAGTCCACCTCCTCAGAGGTGGTGCAGTTCTGATTCACGGCTTGTGGTAGATGGTGACGGGATAGTTCTGCCTTTAAATGCATTTAGCAGCCGATAGAACAGAATGCCGAAAATAAATTTAACACACTTTCAAAAGTGTGCGTTAGCTGTCTAAAATATCGGTAATATTAATTCAATGAAGTGTTAAGATTATCGAATTACCGTTTTTAAATTACCGATTTTTCTATCAGTTCCCATTACGTTCACATAATAAGCCTAACTTTTCAACTTCAACTTAAGAAGGTTGTAAATTGTAGGCATTTATAGCGCGATGCGCGCCTTGGGTGGCATAAATGCACCAACAAGGCCTTCAACTCTTTAACACATTTAAAACACCTTATTATTCCAACAATAAGTGTGATGTTCTGATAATTTTTGATCATATCAAGTGTATTTGAAGCGTGGTTTTTGAATGTGAGTTTCAGAAAGCATTATGACTATTGTAAATCTATCGGTTCGCTAATGGCGTCGGTTACATACGAGTTTAGTGTATTTTTTTTTGTAATACTTATAAAGCAGGTGGGCAATGCGACATATTATTTTATTATTGTATATTAATGCAAGTAATTAAGGTACTGTAATATTGAAGTGTACTTGACTGTTAAAAATGTGGATACATTTCTTATTTATTTATACACTTCATTGCACATTACATTACATTACAAAAGGCGAGCTTAATGACTTAAGGCATTCTCTACCAGACAACCTTTGGGTTGATCAGAAAGGTTCAGTTGGGGGGTGCGTGAAAGACTCAAATGAGATGGCCTGGTGCAATATTCTTAAAACCGATCCCTGACTTTAGATGTAAATTCTATTGAATTGATTTTGGAATGTCTTTTGTTTTTAGGATGTTAAACCAATGCAGGTCATAGTCCATATTTGGGTTCCTTTTGTATAATAAACAATTTAATGTATTTTCAAAATTTTTATGTGATTTTATATACCTACATACATTGATGAAGTAAATGTTTTAAAATTTTTCTTCAAATTACATCTCAATAAGATATTTATTAAAATTCGGTTATTAAACAATTTTTCTTAAATGTATAGTAACATAAAAAGCGATGTATTTTTTTTTTAAATACTTAAATAATTTTAAGTGTCCTGCTTCTCAAATAACTTAACTAATCAATAAGAAAATTATAGATTGAAATAAAATTATACTAACTAATACTAATTGATACTAACAAAAAGCATGATTTGCAATATAGTTAATAAAACGCCTTTTAAATTATGTTTTACTTTAATAATCGTGAGAACGGCGAAATTCTTTTAAAGTTATGTTATTTATCACCATATTTCGAATGGTCACAATGGTTGCGCCCACGCGTCCTCCGTGCAGCCTCTAATCTCATCTTGACATAGAAATTCAATTTTGACATCATCCGGTTGGAAAATTTATACTGTTTTAAATAAATCTGATTAACTTAAAGTTACTAGATTGCTTAGTTATAATATGTATTACAAAAGTTTCTCATCTCATATACCAATACTCACTACTTTCTATCCCATTGCATCTTTCTAAGGAAAAATGGACAATATAGTGGGACGAGGAAAACATTCTTCTAGGTATTTCTAGAAAAATGTTTCATAGGTTTCGTTTCCAATCTTTCCATCAATCCAGGTAGGCCGCGTATCCGGAGGTGTGTAAACCTTTGTCATCCTTGATCACCGATCAGTCCAAAGTAGGGCTGCCATATGCAAAATGAACAAACAAGGACAAAGACATCGAATACCCATAGCTTTTTGATTAAAAGCTGGACTTTTTAAAAGTATATCTACGTTTTAAATTTTCGCGTTGTCAGATAAAAATCTATTAACATAATCTATTTTAAAGAAATATCTTAGTAAGTATAATGGTACTTCTTGATGAAACAAATATTAAAATATAAGAATGACCATCAGTAATTATTGATCTTTGGCGTAAGTGATTGCTTTCGGCCGTGTTTTGTCGGCTGGTTTCAGGGTAGCACCACCCATTTCTTCCCGAGGGTGTCGTGAAAGGCGAGTGTTAACAAAGCTGCTACCAGAAGCCCCGAGGAACTGCTACTACATCTAAAAGAGTGGACTCGTCAACCCGCTTGGTCAGCTTGGAGTTTTAAGGCCATACAACCCTCACGCACAAGACATTGTGTGTGAGGAGGCCTATTTAAAGCAGTGGACGAAAAAAAGGCCTGATTACAGTTACGAATTTATGATTGAACACGTCCACGTACGAGTATATTGTTAGTGGAGTGTGGGCTTTACGAAAGAGAATTTCGTACTCGTAAGTTGATAAACATGTTCTTGGGTTACCCGCTACTTTTGGAGGGGGAGGGTGCTCGCTGCAATTCAACAGCCGCAGGGCGCACTCGACTGACCACGTTACCCCCCACTTACCTAATTAAAAAGTAAGAGACTACCTTGAAAGGTACTGCATTTCCCATTTTACCATATTCCACCACGTACGCACGTGTTTCGGTAGTGAGCCCACTCTCATGCCATCCTATCTTATTCCTTACTATTTACCCAACCCTTTCTCAAAATCCATTCTTACATCAACAAAGGTAGGTCGCACATCCTGGGGCGTGCCAAACTTTGTCGTTCTGGACTAAAATTGGCATGTACCGCAGCTGTGCATGGACGACACAATCCACTTACCACCGGGTGGACTGTATGCTCGTATGCCACCTTCTTTCTATAAAAAAAAACCTTCAATCAACTCGTGATTACGGCCGGTGTAACCCGTGTCAAAGCAACGAGTAGAAATAAAGGTAAATAAATAAATTTTTAGTCTGTAATATTACTCGTTTAGACCTGTATTTACAATATAAAATACTAAATAGTTGTCAGAAAGCCTTTTAAAAATCTAAACATACTGTCAGATCATTACTTTGATGGTAAATGTGGTTGAGATCAATTCTGTCATTAAATTGTACTCTCACTGTGACACTTTACAATTCATATGTAAATTAAACAAACGGTTTTTTCATTGACTAAACATTTAAACCGATTTAGAAAACCACGATACCAGGTAAAATACGGTTATAATCTATTTGATCCTATCGAAAACGGGTGTTAAGTACGAAATTCGACATAAATTACATACAAATTGTCACGTGCATGCCCTAAACAGCTAGGATTAAATATCGCTACCAATTTTGTACCACTGCATTTTCCAATTGAAGAAATAAATCTTATTTCTATTCACATAAGGATTTAGAGTACGTATTAACTGTTTGTCTTTTCAAGATATCAATATCCACGGCGACAAAATACCATTTCAATTTAAATAAAAGAAATTATACCGTATTTTGGTACAAAATAGGAATTCTCTAAATGCAAGATTTGAATGACTGTTTTTGATATCAGAACCGTTCATAATATTAGATTGTCTACCGATAAACCCTGTCTACAAAGTTACTTCTGTTTTTATGAGTTTGACAGATGTTTTGTATCCATTACTGGTTTTGTATAAAACACTTCGTTAATGTTCTGTGTTACGCTAGTGTTGCATATAAGGTAAGATTTACAAGTAGATACCTAATGGTAAATTTGATTTTATAAGTAAAAGCCCTGGCGCCATTGAAACATTTTTTTTATAAATCTAGTATTATGTTATTGGATATGGTCAAGATATTGTTTTAAAATTTATACTGTACACTTGTATTTATATTGTATTTATAGTGTAACTCACTTAATATTTGTATTGATTTGTAAATACATTTACAAAATACTTAAAATACTTGTAAATACTTAATTTTGATTTGTAAATACATTTTTCAAGAGCGATGTGGAATTCTAACCCAAAGCTTTTTTGCACAATAAGTAGAAGTACTATAAATCAATTCATGAGGTATGATCAATTTCATGAAATAATACTGATAACTATAATGTACCATACTATACCATCAGCCTAGGTCTCTCCACTGTTGGATACAGACCTCTCCCAAGGCTCGCCACCACATGTGATATTCGGCTCTTCTAATCCAGTTACTATCGGCTGACTTCCTCAAGTTGTGGATCCACCTTGTGAAAGTGTTCGATCAGTGCTTTCTGCCAGTTATGACGTAGTCTGAACAATAAGTTCAAAGTCGCTCCGCATGCTATGCAGAAAGCTAGTGCGGGATAAGATCCGAAAAGAAAAAAACTGACATACTCGTATATGTACTGTAATTCAATTACTGTAATCATGTAATAACTGTATTTACATATATGCTATATGTAACTATAATATATGTGTATATATGTATATAAAGACATACGTATATAACGTCATACATTATTTGAGGGGGAGAGTGCACGATCCCACTCTCACGGGCGGTCTAGAACCCCTCAGCATTCGGAGAGACGTTGCGTCTCTCTGTGTGTTCTATTGCCTGTACAATGGGGAATGCTCCGAGGAACTGTTTAATATAATTCCCACCTCGGGTTTCTACAACCGCACCTCCCGTCACAGAAGTGCGGTCCATCCGCATTTCCTCGATACGGAGGTGTCGCGCACTGTTCGCTCCAAAAAATATTTTATACCGCGAACCCGTAGGCTGTGGAACGAACTGCCTCAAGAAGTCTTTCCATTAAGCTACGATATGGGGTTCTTCAAGAGAGCTGTGAATAGGATTTTGCAAGGTCGGCGGTGCGCCCGCATGCCCCCTGGTGTTGCAGGTGTCCATGGGCGGCGGTAACACTTACCATCACGTGGGACCGCTTGCTCGTCCGCCCTCGTCTATAAAAAAAAAAAAAAAATCCAACAGCTTCTGGGCGCGCTCGACTGGCCACGTTACCCCTCTCTCACAGAAGACTACCTTGAAATATACCGCATTTCCCACTTTATCTTATTTCCCAAATGTACGTACGTGTTTCGGTAGAGAGTGAGATGTGCCAGAGCTCATTCCCATCCTATCCTTTATTATTTTCCGAACCCTTTCTCTAAATTCATTCCTATATCTCCAAAGATAGGCAAGGCAGCGCATCCGGGGCGTGCCTACGTTTGTCATTTTGGACTAATGTTGGCACGTATCGCCGGATGTCTATGGGCGACATTATCCACTTACCATCAGGTGGACTGTATGCTCGTCTGCCGCCTTCGTCCACAAAAAAAATATATAATATTATACCATCTAATATTGCTTATAAGAAAAAACGTTATAGCATTATGGCCGCCTATTGTATTTGTCTCTGTTATGTATTCAATTTTTGAATATTTTTTGTGTATAATAACACTTAACCAAAAAAGAAAACACCTTAAAAAGAAATACACAATACAGACAAATACAACGGGCAGCCATATAGCTAAAGCTATTTCTATAGGTATCTATCTATTTTGTAAATTAATTACAATATTACAAACAAATATCGCAAGTGTCAAAGAGTTGACCAAATCAACTATTTAATTTCTTTTCAATCGTAAGAAACTAATAATGAAAAATGTTTCCTCATTAACCGTTTCATTTGCATATCATCAACAATTAGCGGACCTCCCATCGTTTAATAGGTAAAGAAAATAGATTATATTTTATGGTGTTTAATATGTATATTAGTAAGTGGTCGCGTGTCCGTTTGGTCGTTCGACTAACGAGCGCTCGATGGCATCACGGCTTACAACAGCTATTATTGGAAAGTTATATAATAATATAGTTATATATATATTTTATATCATTTTTTGTTTACACGTTTTAGGCGTTAGGGAGGTCTAATATGTCGCTTAAGTTAGATCCCATATAGAGTACTGCTCACACCTCTGGGCCGGTGCACCAAAGTACCAGCTGAACCCTCTTGACTCCGTCCAACGACGCGCTATCCGAATTGTCGACGATCCCACTCTCACAGGTGGTTTAGAATCACTCAGCATCCGTAGAGATGTTGCGTCTGTCTGCGTTTTCTACCGCCTTTATAATAGGGAATGTTTTAAAGGGCTGTTCAATTTGATGCCAACTTCGAGTTTTTACCATCGCACCGCTCGTCATCTTCGTGCGGTTCATCAGCACTTCCTTGACATAGAGTCGATGCGTACTGTGCGGTTGAAAAGACACTTTATACCGCGAACCCGCAAGTTGTGAAATGAATTGCCAGCTGAGGTATTTCTGTTACGCTACGATATGGGGCTCTACAAAACAGCTGTGAACAGGATTCTGCAAGGTCGGCGCGCACCCGCAAACCCCCTGGTGTTGCAGGTGTCCTAGGGCGGCGGTGACCACTTACTATCATGTAGCCCAACCGCTCGTTTGCCCTCCATTCTATACAAAAATACATATGTACAATTTTGATTTTTCTATGTCGGTTCGGATTGTAAAACTAAAAATAGCAAGGTAAATTATTGGACTTAATCATTAGATATTAATCCTTGGATATAAAGAAAAATGTCCTGACTCACTGACTCGTCAACGTCGACCCAAAACCGCTGAAGCTAGAAACATAAAGTTTGGACAATAGCTTCCTTTTATGAAGTAAAGGCCTTGTTAGGAGGAGTTTCACTGGAAGAGCCCCAGGGTTGTCTATGTCTATGATATCTCATTCTTCTCGATCGTCTTTTCACAAATCCCCGCTTCTAAATCCGAACAGTGGGCGCTGAGGGCTGAGGGCGAGTCAACGTTTGTCATCATTGACTAAAACTGATATGTTTCGCGGATATCTATGTACAACAGTATCCACTTACTAATGCGAACCGGATAAAACAGTTGTACTCGTAATTGTACCGCCATTTTGTATTCGAAAATCTGAAGAAACCTAAGAGTAACAAAACAGATTACGTGTTATGTATTCATAAATTGTAATAGTTATATCATCTGATCCGTAATGAGGTCGTTAGAGGATGATTGCTGCGCCCGCCTTGACCCACTTCGCGACTAACATCTTGTTTGTACTGCAAACAATCTTGGTGCAAAAGACATCAACGCGTTAATAGTAAGCGGTGATTGCGGGAAATGACTTAGGGTTGTCAATTTTGTTTAATATATTTATTTGAAATTGATTAGTCATAGTATGATTTTATTTAATGAAATTTTATTTACACATATTATTATCATTTAGATTTTAGTTTACATTTAAAAAAACTTTGAGTCTGTAAATGCATTTTTTTGAGCCATTTGAATAATTGAAGTGGTAACTTTTTAATACTGCTAAAACTGTTTTCGAATGAGCTTTATTGCATGGTTGAAAATGTTAATTTGTCAAGGCATCGAGACTTCCATTGATATAAATTCTTATATTTAGTAAATAAATGTGAATTAATTAGAATAAAAATTGCTGTCTTAAAAATTAATAAGGACAGTAATGTCAATATGTGTAGTTTTTGAAATAACATATTATGACAATGATTTTTATTCATTGATCTGCGTTGAGACCGCGTGGTGGATTAAGGCGAGAAACTACGATTGTTAAGGAAGAGTACACCACTCTGCATTTTATATTAAATTAGTGAAACATTTAAAAAACGATGTCTTTAATTTCTTTCATATATTTGACTAATATTTATTTCTTTAAGTCTTTGACTCGTGTATAGAAGCGGAGTTGGTCTGAAGGCTTTGACTGTCACCGTTGATTAAATCAGAGACATCAGAGCGGGTGAAATGATTGAGCGCTGATATTAAAGTATTTTTTTTTTGTATTTAACGTTTTTATTATTGGATAATGCTAAGCAAAGAAAAAGCACATAAAAATATAAGGCAAAGAAAAATATGAAGTTTACTTATTGTTTATTATCTATTTAGGCGATAAAACCGCCTTTTGTATACTATTCAATGGTATTGTATGTGTTTTGTGACGTTTTATCTTTTATCTGTGGTGTATATACTTACTTACCACTTAGTAAGGATACTTACTTCCTAAGTTACTATTTTCTATTAATTTATAAGGATTAGTTTAATTGTATGTAGTTCGCTTTTAAGTTTTAAGAACCCCGTAAGATCATAATTCCGTTTTCACAACCCTGTACATATATCTCTTATAACGAATTAGGTAGGATTATGAGTTCTTTGTGATGTATATTACAATTTGTTACACAGTTCTTATATCAAAGTTACGACCGCGAATCAATAAAATTAAAGCGAATTTCTTAACTATGTAAATGTATGTTGGATTCTTGATTTTTTACGGCTCGGCGTGATATTAAACGAACATTTTGACAGTTTATGGATGCTAAAAATAGTCAGGCACGCGACCCGCCCGAATCATTCACATGGAAGGGTACTCGGATTACGTGGCCCTATGTTGCTTAGCCAATAGTTAACCAACATGAAATTACCAGACGGGCATTCGCTATATTTATTGTGTTAAATTTACTTTATAGAATGTGGCAAATGAAAAGTGAGACCAGACATCGGTGTAAATTAAAAAAAATACGTTAAAAACAATGTATAAATTGAATTTAATGATAGAAATAGACTAGCAAATGCTAGGCTAATAATAAATATGTTATTGAATTCCAGTATCAAAATTGGTTTTCTTATTATTTGTAGTCATTATTAATTCATTTATAATATAACACAACTATATAATAAACAATAAACTAAAGAATAAACCATTTATCTGCCAATCTACGTGGTAGTTTGTCGTGGCAGAGCTGGGCTGGTGTTCTCATCTAATAATTATAATTAAACACAATGATTTTAACATTTTTTACTGCTTAATTATTTATATTATCCAGTCATATGTATATATATAATATATATATATATTTATATATATTTCCACATAAATTCCTTATTTCCATATTTCCTTTCATTATATTAGTTTAAATTTTATGTGGGGAGAATTTTTGAGTGAACTCTACTGGCAAAGAATCAATAATACGACTGTGTGTTTTTGATAAATATAGCATATCTTTTTATTCTTATTTACTTCTACTCACGTAACGTAAATGTATAATACCTTTGTATATTTTGATTTGTACTTACATTAAGTACGCAGGTGTAAAATCGTATCTAACGAATGCAGTAGGTATATTTTGAAAAATAACGTCCAAAACTATATTTCTCTTTCCGCTGTTCTTTCTTAATTGACTCTGACCTTAGACTAAAAATTCCCAATCGTGTTATTCACTCCTTGAATGTTTAAAATAAATGAATTATAATAATTTAAGTGAACTGCCGTCTATTAATTTCATATTGGTTGAACTACATAAGGCAGCGTAATCCGAGTACATTTCCCGAATGGGCGTGTCGCGTGCCTGTCTCCTTTTATTAGAATCTATAAAATTGTTCTAAATATTCGCCGAAAAAGAGAGCGAGAGAAAATAGCAAGTAGCTACTTAACAATTACTTATGTGGTAGGTGGTAGCCAAAAATACAACACATAGGTATTTTAAAAAAATATGTATTCAGTATACTTTATTACAGTAATTTGTAAACTTATAAGTGAAAAGTAGACGTAGTAATAAATGCACGGGCAAGACGAGGGTACATCACACACAGAGAAGGCGCTCACACACACCAAACACCTTACTTTGGGAAAAAATTACGAGACCTGTCCATTAATTACATATGGCTTAAAGCCTATCCACTTTATTGGTCAATTAGGTGCGACACCCACGTGTACATTTGCATATCATAATAACTTTTATTTACAATTTTATGCGCGCATTTCGGAGCTATAGTTGGTGTAAGTGACGGCGATGAGCTTTGGAGATAGCTAGGCCACCTTTTAGTACCAAACAATTTATTAACATGGATTGTGTAATAGCCTGGAGGGAACTGTGAATGATAACCGGTATGTGACCTTCATTGCAAATGTTTGTTATAATTGCAAAATGTGGAATTTCCCCACAGAATATGTGCTATAGAAGATATATTGAGGGGGAGAGTGCACGCTGCAATCCAACAGCGGCTGGGCGCGCTCAACTGGCCACGTTACCCCTCTCTCACAGAATACTATCTTGAAATGCACTGCATTTCCCCCTTTATCTTATTCCCCCAATGTACGTGCGTGTTTCAGTAGTGAGTGAGATGTGTCAGAGCCCATTCCCATCCCAGCCCTCCCCATTTTCCCAACCCTTTCTTCAAATTCATTCCTATATCTCCAAAGGTAGGCAGCGCATCCGGGGGCGTCCCAACGTTTGTCATTTTGGACTAATGTTGGTATGTATCGCGTATGTCGCCTGCCGCCTTCGTACATAAAAAAAATTACAGAAGAAGTATGCTGTCCATTTGGTGGTAAGTGAGCCGTACATGACCACCTGGAACGAAAGGAATTGACCATGTAAAGTTCACAGTCTTATTCATAGTTTTCTTAAAGAAATGTCAAAATTGCGACAGGCAGATAGACAGGTTAATCATGAGGCGGTTTCGAGCCATAATCCACCATGCAGTCATAATGTGGATTAAAGGAAAAAAAATGTTATTAAACACAACACGATACACAAAACACATGAAATATTTAGTAATAACAGAATAGCATTATGGCCATTATGCGTAAATAAAAGCAAGTGTACGAGTGAGCTTAGCATAGAGCTGTGGAACAAAAAAAAATTAACCACTGCTCTGATATTTTACTAGAGCTGCTAGAGCCACCGAGCACGAGGAGAAGTGGAAATTAAAATTATAATCAAATAAACATTAATGGAACCTAACATTATAAAATAGGTACTCTAAAAGTTAAAAAATATTTATATACTAGCTGTGCCCGCGACTTCGTACGCGTGGAATTTTAGTTTTTAAACTCTAAATTGGATCTTTTCTTTCCGTGAGCTGATTTCAATGAAACAAAGCCTATTTGAAGCGCCAAGCTAAGCTTAAATAACCTGTGAAACCCCATGAAAATCCGGAGTTTTGGAGATTAGGGTGTTCTAACAGACAAACAGACAGACAAACATTTTCAAAATCGTCTCTTTGTATTCTGATACTCCATTACCCCCAATCCGTTTTTGGTTAATATATTCAATGTACAGACACGCTGTTTCTACAGTTTTATTATATGTATAGATTCGGTGTGAGTAGTTATTTCCTCGGTGTTCAATGTTCAGTTATCGCCTCACAAACCTGCTTTGGTAGACTTAAATGTTTAAAAATATCACCAACGTCAATATTTTGAAGATCAATTAACACTTCTTAAAAATGATAAACATCCCCAGAATTTAAGAATGTCCAATTAGATACGATGTGATAAAATTAGCATTTGTATTTTTCTAAAAAAAAAAGAGAATTTTCTCTGCTGTTTATTTGGTGATGTAGTGTCTAAGAATATATTATGACATTAGCCTATGACTCTCCTCTGCTCTTCACATCCAGTCATTAACTGTTTCCTGGTGCTTGGTCTCCATTCAACAACGGGCTTACCTCATCGGTTGTCATTGCCCATTGCCTGTACATGTACATTGCCACTATAGCATGTTGATTCTATGAGCTACGTCGTCGGTGACTTTAGTACGTTAATCTCTTCGTTTCGCTGCGATCTAATCTCACAAAGAAACTGCAAGTAGAGCTCCGTCCATAGCTTACTGGGAGATTTTGAAATTATGGATCGGGCCTACGGTTAGAGGTCAGGGACTCTGGCAGAATATCAGCGCTGTGGTTGCAAATTCCACCCAGCAGCATCATGCTGAGCCAATTAACTTTTTTGTCGCCATGGCACACAGTCAAGCGTTGACTGGGTTAGATATTTAGTATAGTATTTATTAAGTAATACTTTTATTTGTTGTTGACTTTATGTCTGTGTGTGGTGCTGCGTCAAATAAAACATTTTCTTTCTTTCTTTCTTTCTTTCCTTCCTTCTTTCTTTCTTTCTTTCCTTCCTTCCTTCTTTCTTTCTTTCTTTCCTTCCTTCTTTCTTTCTTTCTAAATTTAGAAGGCGATGAATTTCCGAAATTTTCACATAAAGCTTCTACACGAAAGGCATCAACTAACTACTATTATAATGATAAAAGTGTGTCAATATTTTTTTGTTGGGTATCATTGTTCCTATATACCTAGGTTTGGAAAGTAGTGAATTTTATTTTATACTATCTAAACAAATAAAGAACATTTCACATTTAAAATATTTGCATAGATTTTACACAAAGGTAACATTAGTCTCGTGTGTCATCTGTTCTATAAAAAAAAAAACATTTTTAGATATGAAACGTCAATTTTATATTCTCATTGCATATTGTTTATAATCAGAGTCACGTGGTGTAACGAACATTCAATCCCAACGATGTGAGTTCGGCACTAAATCAATCGATACTGATATCGATACACGATCGCGTGTCGTCCAAAACTTGCATATGGAATGCTAACACCATAGACAAATGTATAAAATGGTTGTATGTTAATTTGCCTTATAAAGATAGAGTTCCGACCGAGCGAGTATTTGTAATGGCTCCAGAGAAATCCGAAAATGTCACTTTAAATAATCGTGTTCATTAGTAAACATTTAAAACACGCATTAGGTACGTTGGGTGCCGGCGCCCGGGACGATCACAATCTCACAAACTCAAATATACACCTATCCTTGTCGCGCTAACGGATTTGTTAATTGGTGAAAAGAGAGATCAGAAAAGCGCAGTTTTAAATAAGGCATAGAGAGAGGTGAGGCGGTGATTGTATCGACGCAGGCGCACGGGATACGTACTAATTAAGGGCCAGCTCCTCTCGATAAATGGCTCCAAGAGATCCTCTAAGTAGATGTTGCACAATTAAGACGTACACTTAATAAGCGGGCGCCAAACGATTTGAATCGATTCGTTTAATCGATTCTTTTAATGTTACCCGTCGATTTATATTCAAATTTGGTACACAATGTCTGACGACCCGCCGCGCGGTAATTGGTGATAATTTTTTTAATTGATATTGTTTTAGTTTGATTCTCTTGTTTATTTTATTGTCGGCGAGGCGTGGCCGTTCGTTTGCATGTCCGCTTCTGGCATAATCATTGTTTAAATTATGGTTTATAATTTGGTCACACTTGTTTAAATATAATATTATCCATTAATTATTATAATGTTCAACAATTATATAAAATATTCAAGTTGCCCGTTATTTATTTTTAACAATTATATGTATAATACGTACCTATACATCTTGATTTATTTCTCTTATTTGGCGTCTACGATTTATTAAATACTTAGTTAATCCGGTATTTCAGCTCTATTCCCAGGCTGTAGGTTGTCTTGTTCGACTAAACGGGTAAATTAATTAGTAAAAGTATGTGATGTGTGTTATAAAAATGATAATAAATCCCTCAGAGAGGTTACTCATTTCACAACCGCTGAGACCCTCCAATGGTCAAGTTATACTTCTCTCACAAAAGACTACCGTAAAGTGTATTTTCCACATTATCCTATTCACAAAATGTACTAACGTGTTTCGATAGTAAGTGAGATATGCCAGAACCCATTCCAATCCTATTTATCCCCATTTCCTTAATCCTTTCTACAAATCCATTCCTAAATCTACAAAGGTAGACAGCGCATTCGGAGTCGTGACAATGTTTGTCAATGTTGGCATCGTTCGCGAGTGATTTTTATAGAAAAAAAATGGCGGCAGACGAGCATACAGTCCACCTGATGGTAAGTGGATACTCCCGTCCATACACACCCACGATACATGCCAGCATCAGTCCAGAATGACAAATGTTGTCACGCCCCCGGATTAAGCACTTCTACTTTTGCAGATTAAGGAATGGATTGGAAAAATGGGGAGGGATAAGATGGGATGGGAATGGGTTATGGCATATCTAACTCACTACCGAAACACGTACCTACATTAGAAAGTACGATAAAGTAGGAAATGAAGTGCATTTCTAGGTAGCCTACCGTGAGAGAGGGGTAACGTGGCCTATGTGGCGTTCTCCTCCTACGACCGCCACCTGCTTACCACCAGATGGACAGTCATTCTGCCCCCTTTCTATTTAAAAAAAAAACTAACTGTACGCTTTACCAATAAACCTTCGTTATGAATTTCACAGATTAGAATGTTTCCGTTAATTGTGATAACTAGGAAGTTTGAACGGTCGAGTGGTCATCTCTCTGCTGATATCTTGTTAACATGCAACTGGGTTTACTGTTAATTACAAAAATCTCGTTTTTGTTTTTGAACTCTGTATCTATTTTTACCAGCTACCTGAGAATGATGTACTCATTGATGTGTGAATGGATTTTAACTGTGTTAACAAAAGTAAACATTATTTTTTCTGTAAATATAATTTTGGATACATGGAATATCGTTTGTGGTGACGAGAATCAGGAGAGGCCTAAGTCATTGCTAATTAACCTTAGGGAACTTCACTTTGGATTTACAATAAAAACAATTAAATCCGATAGCTTAAAATCGCTTAAGTACCTACACTGCCGTGAACTTAGATAATTGCAGTTTTTCTACTATATGTGTATAAAAATATTGTTTTAATTAGAAAGTGTGTGAAGATTTAAAATTGCATTTTCTTAATCGCGTGCAATCGTCACATGGATAGATTGCGTGACAAAGCAAGCTTCGATATATCGATTGTTAAATCGATTCGTATCGCCCACGAGTGGGTTAAGGGAACATGGCGCGAAACCATTCCGATTATCGAACACCGACGAACGCTGTTTGAAACAATTATCGATTATCAAATCAATCTATGTAAATATGAATTTTCAAATCGTTTGTCAAATGTATTTCACGGTGCTCTACGTTTTTATTGTGAGTAATTTGAACATTTTCACGATGACCAATCGATTAATTGTAACAGTTTGAATTCGTTACTAATGGCTCCGAATAAATATTTAATTATCGACCTTTATGTTGAATGGTAACGCAACGGTCCCGATTGATTTGTTAATGATTTTAATTACAGTTGAATAGTTCGCAATCGACATTTATTGGGAAACTTTTCTCCGATTTCTAACTCGATTCGCAGCACCGTTTGAATGATCGCATTCAGATATAAATATTTTTTATGAACTGCAGCATTATAATTTTATGTTCGATCATAAAAGAAAGAATACATTTTATGAGTCTAAAAATAAATCGATGCTTTGATTGATCGATTAAGACTTTATCGAGCGTGTGAATCGTATTGAAATTTGAAATTAGTTCGTACCAGCTTACTGTAACATCGCACGAGTTAATGTATAATGTAATGATGGTAATAGTGACGTTTAATAACAGTTATTACGTTTTTATTACTTAGTGGGCGACGCCAATTAACGTTGTGTTCCGTAAGGTAATAATGTCTTCGTACACATTTTACGAAAGTGTTAAGTCGAGGACGTTTTGGCAGCAACTGGAGAAGTAAAGTTGAGTTTTCGTTTGATTATTATTAAAAAATGTGTATTGTGCGTTTTGTAGTATAATAGTTAATTAATCTCCAAAGTATTTCTCGTTTGTTTGTGATAATCAAATAAAAGCGTCTTACGTTCTAAGGAGTCCTCCTCTGTCCTGAGTAACGCTACTATCACTTTACTGAGCGACTCCTAAATTACTTTGTCGGGACTGAACATTGACTTGATACTGGCAGAATGCTAATTGCATCATTTGCCTTATATGAATAGAAAAAAAACAAAAACGGTGTCATGTCAAAATACAGAACTGTTATCGTCAAGCTATACTTCACTTCAGTTCACAACATCTCGGTTCTTTAATTGGCTGGTGAACATTTGGGAAAATGTGTCAACTCGTCATTACCTATACCACAATGTTTGAAGTGGAAAGTCTTCAATCAATGCGTCCTTCTAGTTATGACGTACGATGCCGAAACATGGCCTCTGATGGTAGACTTGATCCATAAGTTTAAACTCGATTAGCGAGCTATGTAACAATGATGCTCGGAGTTTCTTTGCGGGTTAAAATCAGAAAAAAAGAAATTATAAAAATAATCAGTCTTGACTATATAGTTATTTAAAGACAAGTACCATAAACAATATTTGTAAAGTCGGCAACAGATTTACACACACTCACAGGAACTTCATTACGTTATTAAAAAGAACCAGAATCGAATTGTTTTGCGTAAGTTTTCGTGATGCTGACTGTACCTTTTTGATCTTTGTAACATGCGCGATTATGCCACTTCAGAGTTATCAATATTATTAATAAAAAATGGCCCGACTGCCACCAATATTTATTTGTATTTATAAATTTATAAAAAGCATTATATTATATTATATATTATTATTATATTATATTTATTTCATTATATTTATAAAAAGCCTTTTGTCATATGTATATTTATCATATTTCTTGAAATAATTTAGAGTCGTAAAGTCAAGGTGGAGTATTTTAACTCGATCGATCGATGTATCGATAATCGGCACATCAATCAATGCGCCCAAAGTCGATGAAGATGTTCAACATAATAACACTTTTCAACATTAGACGGGCCGCGTTTATTAGATCAATAACTTTACGATAGTAATAATGCGAGTCGTTTTATTATTATATAATTATACAGCATTTAACCATCAATTAATTGGGGCCACAATCGATCACACCGCGACGAATCGAGAGGAGCGATTTGCTACGAATTTTTCCTGTAATAAGTCCAAAATATGTGTTTTAATGGACTCGATTTAGTTTATCGTGTGATCTTGTCTTAATGAGTTATAGGAGCGGGTTAAATATTTTAACTGTTTATGTGGATAAATGAGATGTTTCTTTGAACTTATGTGTACGTGCGTTCTTGTTTATGGCCTGAGAATCTTCGCCCTCTGATATAGTGGACGGTCGTATGTTTCCGTTAAGTTGGCAGGGTGTTTATAATTATTAACCTTAATAGGGAGTCGCGGAATGAAGCGGTGCGATGTACAGCGACGCATTTAAGGACACGTAATCTTAATTAATTAGCGGTTTATGTTCTGTAATGTTTGGGCATGTATTTGAAAGTTAAATACACGATATTACTCGTATTCTTCTACAGGTATATAATAATACACGAGTAGGTATCTAAATTAAGTCTAGATTTATTGAATACTTGGACAGTCCATAGTATTCAATAATATTCGTATCCCTGGTATTCAATATTTTAGGTACTGGCTACGCTCAGTTGGCATAATGATATATTAGTGAACTCATTTATAGTCTATGTCCAACTCCATTCATAGCTAAATTGAGAAAGCTCTTTCTAGTTGTTTTTGAAACTTATCTGTTACGCATTAAAAAAATCTCAGTCCCTCTACAATATTATTTCAGACTTTATGTAACTCTCAAGATTTATATACCTAAAGTTATCATTTTTTTCTTCATATATGGCATTGGTGCAATTAGCACATTCTGCCAGTGTCCAGTTTTCTTCGTCTTATACAATTTCAAAGTCTAAAACATATCCTGTCAATGTCCAGTCCCGTGGAAATAAGTTAGGAGTCGCTCAGTAAAGTGATAGTAGGTTTACTGAGTACAGAAGAGGACTCCTTGGAAGCACTCGAAAAACGCAGTCCCACGTTTTTATTTGATTATCACAAACAGCCATCCACGAAAAACACTTTGAACTTTAATAAACTATCACTCTAAAATCACAGAACACACTAATATACAGCCTAATACACATTTTATATAATACAATAATTAAACAAATTGTTGAAATGTCTAAGTAAGGATACTTAGTCTTTTCAACAATGATCTTTTGAACTCTCATTTAATATTTATTGAAATGAAATCTTAAGTTGTGTTTTCAAGAGACGATTAAGTCAAAGGAATACCTATATAAAAAAAAAAAAAAAAATTGATCTGATAAAAGAAACAGCTAGTTCATTAAATAGGCCACTTTTTCAAAACTAATGTCACAGAATGACGCCTATAAAAATTCAATTTGAATATCGAACATGTTAACTAAACGTTTCAAATTCCATAGCGTTATTTTATTTTTTTAAGGCAAGGGATTCTTGTCATTATGCCTATAAATTATCGTAGGGCGCTAGCGTTCGGCAGCATATTGGGTGCCAAATGTTTGGTCAAATATTTGTTCGAAATTTAAAAATGATTTGATTACATCGCGTTCCATTTTTATTTATCGTATTTTGATACAATTTAAATGATTATAATTATTTACTATGGTTTTTCGTGTAATATTTTAATAATAATTTAAAATAGGTAAATGCAACATATTGTTAAATATTCTGTGAAAAATACTCATACTTAATTGTACATTCAATGATATTATTGTAGGTATTAATTAGGTAACCCATATTAATTGATATTAGGTATTCCCACCTCGGGTTTCTACCACCACACATCCCGTCACAGAAGTGGGGTGCCTCCTAATATATCTTTCCTCGAAACGGAGGTATCGCTCGAAACGAAGGAGGTGGTGCAAAAATCATATAACGTGTAAACTGCGTACCCGTACCTTGTGTAGGTCTTTTCATTACGCTTGCGATATGGGGTTCTTCAAGAAAGCTTTGAATAGGATTTTGCAAGGTCGGCGGTGCACCCACATACCTCTTGGTGTTGCAGTTGTCCATGGGCGGCGGTAACACTTACCATCACATGGAACCGCATGCTCGTCCGCCTACTTTTCTATTAAAAAAAGAACCTTTAAGACTGGAGCGTTAAACCTTCGTGTGAGTCCAAGCTTTTAAAGTTTAAAGGTCTCAAACTCTTGAGGTTAAAGCGCCAGTCTAAAACGATTAAGGTTAAAATAAAGTCCACTATCGCTCACTGAGCGGTTAGTACTCATTGTTGCAACACTAATTCCATATCAAAATATATTAGAAAAAAATATTAGATACTAATCTATGTGTCCAGTATTAAAATGTTTGGCTCAAACATTTGATCCAACACAAAATAAGGTTGTACGGTATGACAATGTCAGTGTATAAGTTACGTCCCATATCTGGTGATCTGTGAAACACAAGGCAGGCCCCGCGGGCTGTCCCCGACCAGGCAAAATTATTGTTATTGCCACCAACTAATGTAATTATTGTATCCTATGGAACAAGGGTGGAGTGGAATCGTTTTTTATAAAATAATATTAATATATATAAAACGCGGTGAATATATTTTTTTGTACTACTTTACGTCAAAAGGCCATTAAGGGATATCAAAGCTGCTACCATAAACCCCGAGGAACTACACCACCTCTAAAATGGACCGGTTACGGTGGATGATGGGAATTGTATTGTGCCATCGTCCTAGTTAATATTTTCACCGGGGATGATGGCATTTTTGTTCCTATCCGGCGCAGTACCGGTGACGGGCTACCGAGGGTGATGGGAATAAATCATTTACGGTTAAGGAATATTTTGCGATTAAGGTTTGGAGGGGAGAGTGCATGCTGCAATCCAACAGCCGCTGGGCGCAATCGACCGGCCTTGTTATCTCTCTCTCACTACCTTGAAATGTACTGCATATCCCACTTTATCATATTCCCCAATGTACATACGTGTTTCGGCAGTGAGTGAATTATGCCAAAGCTCTTTTCTATCCCATCCTATCCCTTCCCATTTTCCCAAATCTTACTCCAAATCCATTTCTACATCGAAAAACTTAGGCAGCGCATTTGGGAGCGTGCCAGCGTTTATCATTCTGGAATGATGTTGGCATGTACCATGGGTGCCCACGGGTGACAGTATCCACTTACCACCAGGTGGACTGTATATACGTCTGGCGCCTTCTTTCTATAAAAAAACTTTGTTTTATCTTTTTTATTATTATATTGTACAAAGGTAGGCCGTCCGGAGGCGTGACACTGTTTGTAATTCATTGCAAATATTAATATTTAATTTTTATAGAAAGAGCTTGGCAGATGAGCTGACAGTCTACCTGGTGGTAAGTCTATTGTATGGATATTTATGGGCGATAGTATTATCGCTCATAGATATTCGCGATATATGCCAAAATCAGTCCACAATGACAATAAGGACAAACGTTGGCGTTTGGAGATTGGAAAAGTGTTGGAAAAATGCAGAGAGAGAAAGGATAGGATGGGAATGGGCTCTGGGCACATCTCACTTGCTATCGGAATACTTACGTACATTGGGGGAATGGGATAAGGTGGGAAATGCAGTATATTTTACTTTAGTGTTCTGTTAAGAGGAGTAAGTTAATAAGTTGATTGCGCCCAGCGGTTGTGGTATTACAACGTGCATCCTCCCCCTAAAGTCTAAGCCAATATCTGTCTAAGAAAAGTCTACTTATCTTGCCTTAAGAGACGCCATAACCGTCCGGGTAATTGGAGCTTCCATAGATTCCTTCACTCTCGCCCCCTTGCTACTTAAAGCTCCAGGTTCCTCTCATCTCAATCCTACTTGGAGCTCCTGCAGTTCAATCTGGTCAATTAAAAGGTTTCATACCACTGTCCCCACTTACAACAGGTATTGTAGACAACATTATTACCCTTGTCCTCGGTGACACGAGTGGGGTTTAACGGTAATAAATTTTGTAGTCCAATTTCCGTAGTACCTACTGCAGTTATTACGAAATATCCTAAGTAATGCCAGAATAAAGTTATGAGCATTAGCGTAAAATTACTTTATACCGCGAATCCGTAGGCTGTGGAACGAACTGCCTCAAGAGGTCTTTCCATTACTACGATATGGGGTTCTTCAAGAGAGCTGTGAATAGGATTTTGCAAGGTCGGCGGCGCGCCCGCATACCACCTGGTGTTGCAGGTGTCCATGGGCGGCGGTAACACTTACCATCACGTGGGACCGCTTGCTCGTCCACCAACTTTTTTATATAAAAAAAAAGAATGTCAGATATTATTTACTAAAATTAGTACTTAGGGCATATTTAATTGGTTATTATTTTGGCCTTACTTGTGGTATTTTGTAACAAATATAGTGGGGACAATGAAAAATACCAAAAAAAATACTTCCGTTGAACCCTCTGATGTCAGTGGGGATTCCCGCTGTCCCCGCCACTAGAGATTGTCAGTGGGGACAACGGAACGAAATTAAAATTGCTTTTACATGTTTTATTAAATTTGTGCTGGTTGGCATTTGTAATCGTCTCCATGACAACAAACATGTTACACTAGCCACTGCAGCGCTCAACTAGTACCTACTGTTTAATTTATGCTACCGCCTGCGCCCGCGCATCCCATGTGTCCCACGTCCCGCGCCGTGGGGACACTTGTTGCGTCGATTTATGGGGGTGACCTGAGACGGGTTTTATTGTTTCCCCCTGTTAATGTCCCCGTTAGGCAAGGCTTTATTATTTATTAATAGGATTTTTTATTATGTCACTGTTAGTTAATGTTGAGTTAGGTTAGTTTTGCATCGATATTCAGTAGGCCTTGTAAGGAAGTCTTAGTTTAGTCTTAGTTTCCCTCCAGGCTTTACGAGTTTATCAAACATAACAAAATACTTCTACAGATAGATAAAATTTGAACACCTATTATTGAACACGAAAACAAAGTGAAAGAATAACACAGTTCATAATTGAGTCGATTGGAATCAAAAATGGTCATTTGCCTTTGACAATATTTGTGAGTATAGCCAATTTTTTTATATTTAGTTCCTTGCACATACAATAGCTAAGATTAGTGTTTAAAGGGCTTCGTAAGTTGGTATTATTCAATTAAGAAAAGAAAAACTATGACTTCACAGCAATTTATTAGAAATAAATGAGGTTGAAATGGTTATTGTATAAAAAAAAATATTTTTTGGTATTGACCGATTTTGATTTTGAGCGACACAATCAATATACAATACAATATTTAAAAAAGTGAAGTATTAGTGACAATTTTCCAAAATCCGTACTTAAGTAGCAACTCAGCGGGTGCGGGCCGAGGATTTAGCCGAGTAAAGATACCCCCTGAGCTTATCACCGCTCTTATTATAGTTTGGCGGTGAGGAAAAACATCGTGAGGAAACATCACGCTTAAAATACTCCAGAATAAAAAAATCTGGAGAATTTGATCCACCAATTCGCACTGGGCCCGCGTGGTGGATTACGGCCCGAACCCCCCCCCCCCCCCCGTAATTTACTAGCTGATACTTGATATAATGATTTTAATAATTATGAATATATTTTTTAGAACGTTCCAAAGCAGCTTCGAGATAATAAAGAGAGAGAAAAATCCTTTTATTTCGCTTTCTCATAATAAAATCCAAAATCTCGTCCAACAGATTGCGACCCGAGCAACGTCAATTTGCAATCGTTTAGGAGCTTTTTACACGGGAAACCGCAACTGATGGACCGCCATATTATTTTGATATTACCACCATACCATCACACTTACTAACAATACATGCCAAACCATTTTGAACCATCATATAAACCAATAAAAGCGACATATAATTTTTGCGTCTTGTTTTTAATTTTGTATCAAAATCGCTCTACAAACTTATTCTTGCAGTCGTTAAGGATAATTCGGAAAATTTACTTCACAGTTGTAATTCTTACTTCGTACGTGGTAAGATCGGTGTGTTGTCTCTAGATAGAAATTTGTAACAGCAAAAGGAAGATGGCAGAATGTTATCCGAGGGCAGCGTAATAGCAGATAATTGTCATCGGCATGGTTCGCCCTCGTTTCAACCACAATTTATGACTATATTTTGGTCACGACCTCTAAGTAATTGTTGGTGGATCGTCTCCTAGTTTTAGGAGGCACGATTTGATATGTTAGATCTATTCTACAAAAGTAAACTGTTGCTAATTGGCGTAGTTTTAAGAGTTACAATATTTGTCTATGATTTTTCGTTTATCGTTTAACGAGCATATAGTCCACTTGATGGTAAGTGGATACTGTCGTCCATAGACATCCGCGATACATGCCAACATCAGTCCAGAATGAGAAACGCTGGCACGCCCCCGGATGCGCTGCCCACCTTTGCAGATTAAAAAGAAATTCGGTCTGTAAGCGAGTTTATATTGTGTTTGCAATCGGGCGCTGTTTAGCGCTAACAAGACTTATTCGCAAATAACTTGATTTCCAAAATTTACAGCAAATTCACAATTTTGTCTTAAAGTCGATAGCGACTTTATTACAAGAATCTTAATCTCCTAGCTTTAGGGTAACTTCAAGGCAAATGACTCAAAGTGGTGTTTAGCCTCTGACCTGTGCATATTTTAGTGTCAACTCGCCAATGAGTTAGGGCATCGTTTTAATAAACAACTCGACTGTTTGCCGAACGATAAACGATAACAGGGCCGCAAGACGTTTTTCTGATAGCCAACATGACCGACAAAAGTGTAGAGTAGGTTGAAAAGCAGATCTTTTTTATGTTTATTTTTATTGGAGGTCAAACGATTGCAAGACCTCGTATGCGCTGCTTATGCTTTTGGAGATTTAAGAATGGATGTGGGATAAGGTTTGAGAGAAGGGGGAATAGGAAATGTAACGGGACGAGAAGTATTCCTCGTCCCAATTACACCTGGCAATCCTCCTTGGGGAGTTGAGTCAAAAAACTAATTAAAACATTAAGGGGAGTCAAAACTAATGACACTACCGGTAATGTGACTTGGTAGTGTTGTGGGTCAGGAGGGGACATGTATTGCGGATATCTATGGGCAACAGTATCCACCTACCACCAGTTGGGCTACGTTATTTTTATAAAAAAATGATTGAAATAACGTGAACTTTGCTCAATCTGAGTCACTTCGTTTAGTCTGTCACCTGTTTCACAAGAACTCTCTACATCCTTTACTACTCTGTTACCCATTTCATTACCTGCTGATCGCAGCGACGTAATAATGTGAGCGATCCGTCAAAGCGCGGGCGGGGCGGGGCGGGGCAGAGGACGCGGGGTGGCGGGGTAAAGGACACAGCTTTCTCAGCCAGGGTGCCCTCGGGCGGACTGTGCGACAGATGACGCTAAATCTGCTTTGTTTGCTTGACATCTGTAGGTACCCTGGGGTGAGAGGTCGCAGATCATAATGCTGGTGAACGGGGCTTTCTTTATGGTAACTAACATCAATACCATGACATGTTTATGATAACACCATTACCATCCTTAATATTTAGTTGTTCCTGAAATTGATTTTTTACAGATTTTTCGACGAGATAAATAGATATTCTAAAAGTGCCACGTGGTGTCGCCTGGCTATAGAATACCACTTACCCCGTCCCTTCCCGTGGGGTGTCATAAAAAGCAACCAAGGGATAATACAGACTCTTAGCCGCTTAGCCAGCGAGGCGTTGTAAGGCCACACATCCCTCATTCACATCCTATGTCCAGCAGTGAAGAATCAAATGTCTGATTGCATTGCATTGTATATTCAAAACAATTTTCGAAATATTTAGTTTTCAATTTTTGTTATCTATCCCATCTGCCTTTGTTTCTCCACTGCTTGAGAACTGTCTCTCTCAAGACTTGTCGTCACATACGATCTTCCGCTCTTCTCATACAGTCACTAGCACCGGCAGTTTTTAAGTTCTTATTTTCATTACCATACCATCAGCCTATGTCCCTCCACTGGTGGATATAAGGGATATATCAGTGCGCTCATTATTATTTCCATTATTTATTTTATTATTCTTATGTAACTATATTTTTTTTACTATATTTTATTTCGAATAAATGCAGGTAGAGTATGCCGGAGCGTGCCAACTTTTGTCATTGGACTGATATTGCCGAGTACCGCCGATGTTCATGCGCGACATCCACATACCATCAAGTGAATTGTCAGCCCATTTACCTCTTCAAAAAGTTCGTTACATTCTATTGAATTACTCGTAGAATTTGAACTTCTAAAGATTGAAATATCTCTTTTAATGTATAGTGTAGGTCTCATGAGATCGAGGGCGGCCCTTATCTAAGGCAATATCACAAGACAATTCCCATCCGTTTTAGGATGTCGCCGACGTGATCTTTAAATTGAGCGATGTTCTCAACAAATTGGTCGCCCGATATGGTCGGGGGCTGTAAAAATAATGCCTCATTCTGGAGAGACATTAGAAACTTAATAGAGTGGAATTGTCGTAGTTAGAACAACTGATGACCCGCTTGCCTTTTACCTATTTTGGATCTATTAAGAGAGTGTCATAGGGTTATGGATGTAATTTTTAAACTAGTGAATTCCGCAGTTTAATATTCCATTTGATTGAAATATATTTTTTTATGGACGAAGGCGGCAGACGAGTACACAGTCCACCTGTTGCTAAGTGGATACTGTCGCCCATAGATATCCGCATTTACGTCCGTCCGTGTGTCACCGGGGCTCCAGCTGAAAATTAGCGCTAAATTAATGCATTCAGCATTATGAGTCATTTACACAAGGCGAGTTTCTAGAACGCGAGTTTTTTTTATGTACGAAGGCGACAGATGAGCATACAGTCCACCTGATGGTAAGTGGATACTGTCGCCCATAGACATCCGCGATACATGCCAACATTAGTCCACAATAACAAACGTTGGCACGACTCCGGATGCGCTACCTACCTCTAGAGATATAGGAATGGATTTGGAGAAAGGGTTGAGAAAATGGGAAGGGATGTGATGGGAATGGGCTATGGCACATCTCACTCACTACCGAAACACGTACAGGAAATATGATAAAGTGGGAAATGCAGTACATTTCAAGGTAGACTGGCATGAAATATTTCACTGGCTATCGAAATATAGAATGACTACAAAGGTTATAATATAGACTTTACTGTTCTGGTATTGGCCTGGTGTGGTTGGCGACACACGACACAGGGACCATAAGGTAACCTATGTGGTTCCCCTATGGCTTCTTATCCGAAACCCGTCGAAATTAGTTAGTATTTATTGTTAAATATAAAAAAATCGATAAATATAAAAACATTGTCAATTTAGATAAACACGTAATCACCGTAATATTCTACAAGTTTATTATAATTAGATTATATGAAGGTGTTTAATACCGACTACATAAACGTCCGGTGCAAGCATAATTTATTAGCTACCTATATTTTGATATTAAGGATATAATTACATTGATTCATGTCTAGCTATATTTCGAAAGGATACCTGGGTTTAGATTTATGAATGCTGTAACTTGATTGGGTTCAAATCTAACCTAATTTATCTTATTTATCGCGTTAGGCGACTGCGTAGTGTCGACCCGTTTAAACACCACCCCATCTCTTCCCTTGGGTGTCGTAAAAGGCGACTAGGGAATAACAAAACAGCTACCACAAGCGTCGAGGAACTACACCATCTCTAAGAAGGTGTACTTGCCGTGGACCCGCTTGGCCAGCGTTTCAAATTCAAATCATTTACTATATTTTGTCAAAATATAGGTAATCAAAATATGGTGTTACAGTAAATACATTTGTACCGTTATGTTTTACCTCAATAGGCATGCAAAAGTCAAGTTCGTAGCCATACCATCAAGGTCGTTTATCCATACCTTAATAAATTATACTGGTGTGATAACGTGGTTTGATTAAGTCGTGACTCAATGGTTCATACTAGAATTCCCTGGGTCCAGATACACAAGCGAATGTCCCACCGGCAATCGAACTCGGGACCTTTTGATCAGCAGGCAAGTTTACTACCAGCTGGATCCACAGTTAAGTTCGAAGATGAGTTTAATTGTCGTTGTGAATTTGACTTTTAACTTGCATAAAATATCCAATTAAAGTACATCTCCAAGAACAAATAAAGCATAACTGTCCAAATAACCCCAAATATATTAATAATGAAAGACGGATAATCGTCGCCCAATTAGCTCGCGTTAGTTGCGCGAGCGCAACATGAGTAATGTACCACATTATTCATACGAGTATGAAACAAGATCACTTTCACAGTAGATATGCTATACAGAGTAGGAAATCTCAGAGCTATATTTATTTCTTTTAGTTGGGAGAAGGCGTATAAATCTACGAGTATCAACTGGCGGAGACTTCGACTTCCGAATTTCGAAAAAAATGCACATCATCTCACTTAAGGATCACTAACTAAGGGTTATAACAGTTTTGAGTTATAAAAAAATTGGTAGACGAACTGCAGGGAGTATTTCTTAACGGCGTATAATTTGGGCCTATATATTGCAGTTAAGTTCGAAGATATGCTAAAGCTTTAGAAAGAAAAAAATCTGCGCCTTTGCATATAAACTACTAGCGACCCGGCCACGATTCGCTTCGGTTTAAAAAAGTTTTTTTTTTTTCAAAATAAAATATAGCACATAATAGACACGGATAATGTAGATTCCTATTTGTGTAAGAATTTTTGAAATCGGTTCAGTAGTTTCAGAGATTACCCCCAACATACAAACACACAATTTTACCTCTTTATTATATTGCATAGTTGTTGCATAGAGCTTGTAAACTGAGTAAACTAAAGTCGGGTTATTTATTCGAGTCGGGGATATGACATATAGAACTGTCAAACACATTGAAATTTGAACGGAGATGACACTTTATCGACAGTTCTACATGTCATATCCCTGCTCGAATTAATAATCCGACTATACTTTTAAACTGCTGCTTCCCCGTACCACGGAGTTTTTTTTTCTTTTCATTTATGGCAATGGCGGAATTAGCACATTCTGCCAGTGTGAAGTTTTATTCGTAATTAACAATTTGAAAGTCTAAAACGTATCCTGTCAATGTCCAGTCCCCCGTCTAAGTAAGTCAGAAATCGAGGTTTACTGAGGACAGAAAAGGACTCTTTGGAAGCATCCGAAAAACGTAGTTCAATGCTTTTATTTGATTACTAGTGACCCGCCCTCGCTTCGCTTCGGTTTATAAGTTCTCTTTTTTTCAAATATTCAAAATAAAATATAGCCTACATTAGACACGGATAATGTAGCTTCGTATTTGTGAAAGAATTTTTGAAATCGGTTCAGTAGTTCCAGAGATTACCCCCAATATACCTACGAACACATAATTTTACCTCTTTATTATATTAGTATAGATATAGATCACAAATGTTACGGACAAAAACCACTTTGAAGTTTAATAAGCTGTCACTATTAAACCACCAAACGTACAATAAACAATTTTTACAATAATCAAACAATAACTCAACTTCAATTCTCGAGTTCCTGCCTACCACGGAGTTTCCAAACGATTTTTAAAAATTGTGACTAACTCAGTGGTGAAGGAAAACGTCGTAAAGAAACCGACATGTGTCAGAATTTTTAAGAAAAGTCTGGTGCATGTATACTGACTAATCCCGTACTGGGCCCGCATGGTGGATTATGTTCCGAAACCTCAAGTGATTTATTATACTAGCGAAGGCCTGTGCTCTGAATTGTGACATTTAAAACACTGCGGTCGACTACTTTTTATTTATACGGTGGTGTCAACATATAGGTAACATAAATACGAATACGTAACATATTTATCTCGGGCCACATTATATGTTCGTGAACTATAACCCTGCACTATTACTTACATATAATACGTTTGTAAGTTAATTATTATAATAAGATGTTTGAACAACGTTGGCGAAACGTCCCAAGTTTAAAAATTAAATTTCCTTATTTCATAAATATACTAAAAAAATCCTTGGGATCAGCCTATATCCAGCAGTGGAGAAACAGAGGCTGATGGTATGGTGTGGTAAAGAAAGAAAGAAATATTTATTCAACAATAAACATTGTTGAGGGGGAGAGTGCACGCTGCAATCCAACAGCCGCTGGGCGCGCTCGACTGGCCATGTTGCCCCTCTCTCACAGAAGACTACCTTGAAATGTATTGCATTTTTCACTTTATTTTATTTCCCTAATGTGCGTACGTGTTTCGGTAGTGAGTGAGATGTGCCAGAGATCATTCCCATCCCATCCTATTCTAACCCTCCCCATTTTCCCAATCCTTTTCCAAATCCATTCCGATATCTCCAAAGGTAGGCAGCGCATCCCGGGGCGTGCCAGCGTTTGTCATTTTGGACTAATGTTGGCATGTATCGCGGATGTCTATGGGCGACAGTATCCACTTACCATCAGGTGGACTGTATGCTCATCTGTCGCCTTCGTACATAAAAAAAAAAAACTCGCGTTCTAGAAACTCGCCTTGTGTAAATGACCCATAATGCTGAATGCTTGAGATTCATTTAGCGCTAATTTTCAGCTGGAGCCCCGGTGACACACGGACGGACGTAAATGGGCGGTAATAAAATGTACATCCACATACTATACATATATACATAAAATATACATATTATGATGGATTATATTTTTAGAATATCTGTCAATTTCCGCGAGCAACCGTGAGAACATTTTAATAGAATTGCGAAAGCAATACGCCGTTATTTTTAGAAACAAAAAACTAAATACGTAATAAAACAGTTATAACGGATCCTAAAAATAATTCTCAAAAACAATAATTGACCGTTCACGTTAATCAATTCAAAATAAATGTTCGTTTCAAATCGATTGTAATCGTCGCTGCATTGTATGCCATGTCTAAATTTTCAAATAAATCTGTTATCTAGTCCACATATTGTATTTATTAACGTATGCTAAAAATATAAAAAAAAAACACTTTAGTTGTTTTACTTCAACCAAATGATCGATCAGCCGTTGAAATAAAACAGTTCTCGTTGATAGCTCAATCGATTCGGATAGAATACTCGATTAGCTTATGAATAAAAAACACATCAAATCAATATAATGTAATAAAAAATTCGGGTTTCAAACTAATGTTTACTCTCATTTCAAAGAGAACATCTTTACCGATTTTACACTTTAATTCATTATAAAGACCTAACATAATCGTATACATCTAATATATTTTTTATTGAAAATTTAGTTATTTTATTTCAATTATAAAATTATAAAAATTATTGAACCTAGTTCAATTATAAAAATTGTCACATTCGCTTTTTATTTATTAAATAATAATTTATACAATAAAACGCCTTAAAAATATAAGCCAATTTGAACATACTTCAGTTGATCAATATATAATTTTGCAATTCAATTCTTTATTTGCACTGATGTTGTTAAAATACAGATTTAAAAATATATTAAATCATTTTTCAAATTGAACTAACCTAACTCTGTTAGCGGATGGCAATTTTTGAACTAATAGACATAATCATTGAAGGTAAATTAATTAGGTAATTAAATAATATTCATTGATTTTAGTAAGTAAATTGTTAAACCGATAATTTAAAAATTATGTCATAATTATACAATTGTTAGAAAACCGACTATGTTCCTTTTTTCCCGCCTCGTCTTATTTTGCCAAACTTGGCAACACTGAGTTACGCTTAGACTCAAAAATCAACTAAAATCAAAAAGAGTGGTGTCTGTGTGGAGAGAATATTATCGAACCAGCTCATAACCCACAACGAGGTGCCCCGGGGCTGGAGACAAGCATTCATCGTCCTGTGAGTACTTACCCCTTCCCTTCAGCATATTCGGGATTTTTTTGGGGTAGTTTGAGAAACCTAGTTTTTTCACCATCAACAATAATTATGATTATTGTACTCTTTACTCATCTTTGTCATTGAAATACTCAATCCAAATTCAATTTAAATTATCAATAATTGAAATAATTATAATTGAATAATTTTAATTATGATGTTGGATGAGAAGAGCAGAAGACTGTGGTTGATGGCGAATCTTTGGACAAGCCTATGTTGTTGTTTAGCAGAACATTTGTTTAGTTATTTAGTCCTGTGTAAAAGTAAAAATTTAAATTGAAATAAAAATATGATCAGATCATTCACTTTTTTTATAAATCATGATTAAATTTCGTAATTACAGATATGATTGGATGTGTCACTTTTCCTCGCGATTTTTAAACAGACACTATCAAAATAATTCACTGTGTGCAAATGTGTATGTAGAGCAATCTGTGTGGTCGAGTGGCATGAATCTATCATAAAAAGTCGATGCGAACAAACAGACAGACAGAGGTCAGCGCCGGTAATTATTTAATTGGATTCGTTACCAAACTTTCTACACATGAGAAACTTTCCTATCACCACTACCATTTGTTTTGATTTAGATTTCTGTGAGAAATCTGATTATATTATGTGATGAATTGAGCGTTCGACAACAACAAATGTCTTTGCAGATAATCATACTAAAGAGGAAAGATTTGTATTTTTGTATGTTTGTAACGAATAAACTCAAACTACTGGACCGATTTCAAAGATTCTTTCACCATTAGAATGCTACATTATCCCTGAGTAACATAGGCTATAATTTATAAAGATATTGTGTAAATTGGCCAAAATATAAAGATGTGTCAAGTAAGTCGGAAAAAACTCTGCCATCTGCGAGCTATTTCGGCGTGCGCTGCAAAAACCGTAAGAGTTACACGAATATAATGTATGGTGGAAATGTTTCTGAAATTTAGAAAAAAACAATTGTAAAAAAAAAACTTATAAACCGACGCGAAGCGAGGGCGGGTCGCTAGTTATTATTATATTTAATAGGTGGCTAGATGGCGCCAACTGAAAATATAACGTTGTTGAACAAACACCAGTCCAGAATGACAGAGATCGACACGCCCCCGATGCGCTGCCTACCTTTGGAGGATAATAATTGGAAATGGGTTTGGAGAAAGTGTTGGGATAATAGAGAGGGATAGGATATAGGTATCGTCACGTAAAAAGAGCGCTGGACGTACTTTAGTTAAAGTATTGGAATATCATATATGAAACAATAAATAATTTCGTGTGCAACTGTACCGATGCGCGGACGCATCGCTTCCACAGACTTCTCACTCACTATTGTAACATGTACATACGAGTACATTGGGGGAATAGGATAAAGTTGGAAACGCAGAAGTTACAATAGCCTTCTGTGAGAGAGGTGCATTTTGGCCAGTCAAGTGCGCCCAGAGAGTGTTTGATTACAACGTGTATCCTTCTTCTCCTAAGCATTTCGGAGGATGAAGGTGTATGCATGCTGCAACTGCTCACGGCAGTCAACAGCTGGATTAATGATAAATATTGAATAATATGGACGTATATCATTTATCGAGTTTAGAGACAACTCGAGAACATTCGTAAAACCGATGGTAGCGGCCAGTAATTTAATATAACCTTTTAAACGTATAAAACAAATGTGGTCGCTTGTGATATTATCTCGGAGCGAGCGCCCCTGCGGCGTGCGATCATCGTAACTATAACTTGTGGAGTTTACCCACATTGGCCACATTCCGCCGGCTGGCAGGGCGGCATGCACTAAATTGTAAAGGGTAGAACATATCGCACGCTTAATACTGCCTTTAGAAAAAAGACACAAATGCATTTTGATGACATTTGAGGAAAAAGCAAAAAAATTGGGTAAAATTTTCATTCCATTAAAATTTTATTTAAATTTAAAATTTTCTTAATTTTATTAACTTACAATTTCCGAATATAATGTTACTCGGGACTTTTTGGCGTGAATAAAGTAAAGTTGAACGGGAGAAGTAAAGTTGAACGGGAGAAGTAAAGTTGAGTTTTTCTTTGATTGTTGTAAAAAATGTGTATTGTGGGGTTTTTGGTTTAATAATGATAGCTTATTGAATTTCAAAGTGCCTAGTGTTTGTGATAATTAAATAAAAGCGTGAAACTGCATTTCAAGGAGTCCAACTCTGTCCTTAGTAAATTTTATCACGTTACTGAACAGTTCCTACTTTGACGGGACTGGACGTGATAAAAACAATTCTGTTTTATTATTTGCTATGTGCGTGGGCCAATGGCTATGCCAGTGTCCAAATAAATTATATATATATAAAAAAATATGCTTCCCTTAAAAACGTCACAATGCCTTTTGTTCTTAGAAGGGCAGAATAATACACAGTCATAAATAAAAAATCTAAATGTAAGAGAAATTCATTTTAATTGAAGTAAGGTATGATTTGAATTATAATTACATTTGTTCTATTTCTAAATACGTTCTACATAATTTGTTGTAGATCTAATTATGATTCAAAATTGTGTAAGTTTTAACGGAAGTTGCAAACATTACAGAAGTTAACCACTTTAGTATTAAAATGATTGTTACAAGTTGCTAATGTTTGTTAAAAGTAAAAAGCATCAACGTTTTCTATTGACCTTTGTAAAAAAGAGAGATCATAGAGTAAACAGAACTGTGCCAGTTTTTGATTGAAACTAAGATTCCTCGAATTTTGAATTATTATTAAGCGTGCGAATGTAAGATTATTTGAGAAAAGGAACCCCATTATCGGTTCTATAAATTAAAAGTCGGTCAGCGATATATGGAGGGAGCTATTGCTCGGAGTTTCTTTGAAACGAGTATAGGTATATTCGCCAAAGAGCGAAAGTTAATGACATAGGTATGTTATTCTTATCTTCTATATATATAAAAATGGATGTTGGTATGTATATCTGAGATTAATAGACTTCGACACCGTTTGACCGATCACCATGAAAGTTGGTAAATATATGTATTCATGGAGAAGTTTTTTATGCTATCTAATTTTGTTGTAACTCGCCACTAGATGGCACTGCAGCACATTAACTTCTATACCGTTCAACCGATCGCCATGAAAATTGGTATACATAAGTATTTGAGCACGGAGAATATTTTCGAAATATTGACTTTGTTGTAACTAGACACTAGATGGCGCTGCAGCACATAAACTTCTATACCGTTCAATCGATCGCAAAAATCATATCGACGGCAAAACAGAATAATTTGTGTTATTATATACAGAGGTAAATATATATACACAGGCAGGACAACGTCTGGCGGGTGTAGCTAGTATTAATATATTATTATAACTTGTTATATGTTGTTGTCTACTTTTTTAATGATATAACTTATCTCGGTTATGCTAAGGATGAATGGAAGAGATTCCTTCCAGGAATAGGTCCGCCTTCGGATGTATGGTATTATTGTAACGTCTTATTGTAACAATTCGTTCAATAAAGAGCAACAACAACATAGTTCATAGAATCAGCATGCTGAAATTGCAAGGGGTGGATGATATTTGTCTTAGGATCGGCCACCGATGGAGGAGAGGAGTCCTTGAATGGGGCCACGTAGCGGGAAGTGTGGTGTGGGACGCCCCACGGCCAGGTAGACCGAAAACTTGAAGAATTTCGCTGGTGGCTGGATGAGAAGAGCCAAAGATCACGTGTGGTAGCAAGTCTTGGGAGAGGCGTAGATATATCCAGCAGCGGATTTACATAGGTCTATTATATGGTATGGTATATATAAGACATTATATGTTCGCGACTTATTCTATGAATTATGCTTGTATAAAATGTCCCACTGTAGGGTAGTCCCCTTAGTAAATCATGGGGGGGGGGGTCACCACCCGGGTCCAGTGTGAATTGGTAGATAATGTCCTTTTTTTTTAAATTTATTTCTGGAGCATGTTAGTTTCCCCACGATGTGTTAATATGAGCTAGTGACAATTTTTATAAATCCGCACTTAAGTAGAAGCTCAGCAGTACGGGCCGAGGATTTGAACTCACGATGACACGTGATGTGAATCGAGTATAGACTCGAAGCTGTCACCGCTCTCTTTGAATATGAGTTAAATTAAAACCAGTATGTAGTCGCCTTAACTCACGGGACATTTTTCCCAAAGCCATACGTTATTCCCGTGGCTGGGATAACTTGTAGAATATAGAATTGTATAATTATAAGGGCTGGTTACTGCGGTTTACATGTGGCTACATCGAGTGGGCGGATTGTTAGCATAATGTACATTCGATGTAATTCTACTATTTATACAGCAGAAAAACATGTATATCATTAACGGGCCCTACGCTGGTCGCTCACTGAGTTTTCCACAAGCGGAATCCCCCCGGGTGGGCTAGTACCGCGAGGGCGACGTGAAGAATTCTGAGGCGGTGTCACGATCTATAAGGGTCTACATAGCCCTGTCCGTATTGGCGGGCAGTCGCAACTACAGAACGGGATCAAATCTCGGCATTGTTAATTGTGTATATTTTTAGACATCTAGAAATTTGTCAGGCCGGAAACTTTTGAAACTTACTGGTATCTCGTTAAGTTGGTAAATGAGCTAAATCGGTGCGGTGGTACTAAAAATATGATGGTTCTTTTTATAGATGAAGGCGGCAGACGAGCATACAGTCCACCTGATGGTAATTGGATACTGTCACCCATAAACATCCGCGATACATGCCAACATTAGTCCTAAATGACAAACGTTGACACGCCCCCGGATGTGCTGCCTACCTTTGGGAGATATAGGAATGTATTTGGAGAAAGGGTTGGGTAAATTGGGAGGGATTGTATTGAAATGGGCTCTGGCACATCTCCCTCACTACCGAACCCCCTTTTAATGAACTTTTATGGCTTGGCACATGTCAGTTCCATCGTGCCCTGAACATGCATTCTATAACATTAATACAGGTATCAATATATCAGCCCTAGTGAGGGCTCACGAATCTGTACAAACTAAATGCTCCTCGGGAATTAGGTTCTCCTAGTATCTGATGGAACATGCAAACATCATTCTTGTTCAGATCGAGAGCCCTCACTAAGACCTCCCTGTGGCCGTTCCTGTTGACTCCGGGTACACTCCACCAACAAGTGTTTGGCACCATCAATTCTACATACATCGCAATATAAAAATAACTTAAGTAATTTAATCTATAGATGGTAAACTGTTTAGATTGAATCAGAGGCTTGAATTAGACGACCACTTCATCGGTCATTAACAGATTTGTAAAGAGTGGGACCACCCAAGGAAAAGAAATGAACGCATACGTACCTACTCAGCTGTATATATATATGTTAACAATTTGTACAGTCAACCGAATAAAGAATAGAAGAACTCGGCATACAGTCAGTACAAATTATAGATAGATACACAGATAAAACCTTTCATTGCACACCAAAACAAAAGAAGATCGTAACAGGCATTGTAACATGTGAATTGCACAAAGGTGGTCTTTTATGCTATCTATTAGCTATCTCTGCCAGACAACCTTTGGGTAGAAAAGAAATAATTTTTTTAATCAAAGGTAGATAAACCCTTTTAACCGCGCCTCCCGTCACAGAAGTGCGGTCCATCCGCATTTCCTCGATACGGAGGTGTCGCGCACTGTTCGCTCCAAAAATTATTTCATATCGCGAACCCGCAGCCTGTTGAACGAATCAAGAGGTCTTCCCATTAAGCTACGACATGGGGTTCTTTAAGAAAGCTGTGAATATGATCTTGCAAGGTCGGCGGCGCGCCCGCATACCCCTGGTGTTGCAGGTGTCCATGGGCAGCGGTAACACTTATCATCACGTGGGACCGCTTGCTCGTCCGCCCTCTTATCTACAAAAAAAAAAAGATAGGTGGTGTACAGTAGACATAATTATTTTTTATTTTTTTTATGGACGAAGTGGCAGACGAGCATACAGTCCACCTGATGATAAGTGGATACTGTAGCCCATAGACATCCGTGATACATGCCAACATTAGTCCAAAATGACGCAGTAAAAGAGTAAGAATATGAAGTAGAATAGTGAAAAGGAATGCTAAGAAGAAGATTATTAGAACAACGAAAGTGAATTGAGTGAGAGCAGAGAAATTGAAAACGCTGAAATTGATTGAAATTGTAGTTAGTTTTAGCTGAATTATTTAATCACAGACCAAGTCAGATTACTGAAGTGGGATGTAAATACAAATTTATATGCGTTATTTATTATAAAAAAAAATGTTTTTATAAAATATAATAATCAGAAACAACGATGACAGTTTTGGGGTATCTATTCTAGGCTCACATTCGGGAGGTCGTGATTTCAAACCATACGAGAACAGTATTGTTCTCGTATGGTTTGCTCTTACGAGCTATGAAACAATTATTAATGAAACAATACGAAATTATAAGTGTTAATAGCGGAGACATTTTAAGGGCCGACTGTACATCAGCATATGATTATTTATAAAGTGCACAATGTGGAAATGAATGTGTGAAACTAGTGATGAGGTCATGCTGTAATTGAAATGTACTGGAAACATGTATTAAGTGTAGTGTACACATACTTGCCTGGTGTTAGCCCAGGGGGATCTACGAGTATATAGTATATTCGCAACCAGCCCTTTCGGTACCCATTTCTGGACATGGGCCCACACATGTACATTGTCCTATGCATGAGGTATGCAAGGTCTTAAAATGAAACACTGGCCAGGCGGGTTGGCGAGTCCACTCTTTTAGAGGTGGCCAGCAGCTTTGTTATCCCTTAGTCGCCCTTTACCCACGGGAAAAGATCACGTGGTGCTATTTACATATTATAACAATATGTAAGATACACATACTCATATATGTATTAATAAAATTATTACAATAAGTACAGAGTAGATGGAATATAGAAAAGGAATTGAAATAATAAATATATAGATAAGTACATAGATAGATAAGCTCTTTATTGTACTTTATCAACACATGTTGCAAAAAGACTAATTTAAATAAGCAACACGAGAATTACAAGAGACGGTCTTATTGCCAAAGCGATCTCTTCCAGGCAACCTTTGAGTGTAATAATATACTATATATACTTTGGTATAAATAATGCTGCCCATAAATGATGTTTGGCTAATTGGGTTCTTTACATTTAAAATTTATTAATTACAATACACGTTGACGAAGACTACCAAAAGCAATGGAAACGAAGCTTGGCCCATGACCGTGGCTCCAGCAATCATTTATCAAATCAACACGTGAGACTGAACCAGTCAATTAGCAACGCAAGCACAAGCTGGGAAACTCGGGTGACCTTTTACACAATATATGGACAAAACAGTAATGTGAAATTCAATTATAGATATTTTTATGTTGGAGGGTAGCAGAAGGGCATGCGGCCCACACGATGGTAAGTGGTTACCGCCGCCCATGGACATATGCAACCAGGTGGTATGCGAGTACGGAGTATAGAGGTATGCTATACGCTAATCTGTTTTTACATAAAAAAATCCCGATATGTTTCTCAAGTATAGATATATTATACACCTATAAGTCGTGATATAGTATACCTGTAAGTAGGTATACTAGGCTACTCAGAAAGTTTTGAGAGAAAGAGTTTTTATCTATGGCACACTGGTTGGTTTCGATGTCAATTAAAACTATGACTATCTATAACGTAAAAACAAAACATTCCAAATTAAAATTTCCCTCCCTATTTTGAATGAATTGAAATGGATATTGATTGCATTTTGAATCGTGTCTCATTAAAAAATGGATATTCCACTGGAACATTTCCTTGCTACATTTAAATCACGTTTAAAGAAAATGGCGGACGCGCTCACGAGATAGTAAACGTTTAGTGTCGTCTGCGCATGTCTACAATATAAGCCAACATAATTCAAAAATTCTTAATCTAATTTTTGAATTATGTTTTTATGTATTTATGTCTAAATACTGCCATTTTCTTTTCACATAAAATTCGATGGGAATAAAGAGAGTACCTACTGTTTGTTGTTACACTGTGTATTTTAGTTGCTAACACAAATCAGTACACAGCCTTCATTAGTTAAGCTGTTAACATAGAAATGATATTTCCGTGATTCTTTTTATTATATTTCATTACTATTGCGTAGTATAAGGTGTGGTAAGTAATGATTGTCCTTGAAGTTACAGGACTGTACAAAAATAGATTTTTAATAAAAGATTTTGCATTTTTTATGTAAGAAGGTGTCAGTCAGACGAGCGGACTATACATCTGGTGATAAGTGAATACAGTCGCCCTGCACCACCCGCGGTACATGACAACATCATTAAACAATGACGAACTTTGGCCCGTCGGCAATGCTCGGAAGAAGATCAGGAAGTATGAGAGAATAAGAAGCATATTGAGACGGCGATTGTGTTCTAACGTTCGTCATTCTGGACTGTTGTTGGCATAAATCGTGGACTGCTCATTTGTCACCTTCTTTATATAAAAACGTATATAAATATGAGTAATACTGATTATATAAGTATATTCTTTAATTTTCTCATCAATTTAATCTGTCTTAAATTGAAACATTCGTAGTGTGTTTTTGTGCTACTATTTATTTACTATTTAGGCGCTTCAGTAAGAAAACTAAAAAACGTTTTTGTCCAATTTTATGTAATATCAACGTAGCAGGATCGTATCGTGTGTTCGTTACAAATAGCTCGCTGGAATCGAGATAATTCGTGCGCCGCCGAACACTGTCACAATACCTCATAAGTCTTGCATCGCTGTTCAGGTGCACAGAGTAACTTAACGTATAGAGGGAGACATATTTGCAATTTGCATTATTAGCGTGGGTCGAACATGCATGTTGAGGGTTAGTAAGGGATGTTTCCATACAAAACTCTCCAAAATCAAACCGTTTGTGTATATAGAGTAAGTTAAACACATTTTTGATTCCAAATTTTAGTCTTAGATATTTAAGTTCAGTCGATAAAAACTTATATAGATATTATTTGATATTACTAGAGCAATAGGGTCTCAGAGAGACTGCATAGTCTGAAATACAGACTACGCAATTATAATCTTATGTATTCGTTCTATGTATGTATTCTCTGAGCAGTATAATTCTATGAGCTGTGTTAGAGATTTTCATTCTTCGACGATTCTCGTCGTTTCGGATCCTATCCAGCAGAGAAACTCCCAGCATAGCTTTATCTATAGCTCGCTGAGTGACATTGAATATGTGAATCAGGCCAGCCGTTGGTGTTCATGTTTCGACATCATACGTCACAGCTGACATGATGCACTGATTGAAGATTTCGACTTTATTGAGGTACAGACGATGAGAAGATTCGACCTGATTTCACATCTGTCGCAGGATCGTCAACTGATGGGTTATCAGAGTCCATAAGTTATGGAGACTACGCACATAAACCAGAGACTGACGATTTTAATAAGTTTGCCGGCGGTGGCTAAATGAGAAAAGCCGAAGATCGTGTGAAGAGGCGTATATAGAGCAGCAATCACGAAGCAATGATCCAATCAAGATTGAATTGGATATACAAATTCAGAAATTCTTAATAAAAATAAAATTATTTCTACAGAATTTTAAGAATTCGTTTTGCATGAAACTGAATTTAATAAATTGGAACAGTTAACAAGTGTAGATAAAATTGAAGAAGCTTGGCTATTTTAAATACAAAACCTGCTACGTTTTGTGCGACATAAAATTACTATAAAAATTTAATTAGTATATACAGTTTCCTACTAATTAGTAATCAGAGTAATAATTCATTGGTATATGTTAGTTTAAGAATTCAGAAACCATACCATGAGTCACGAACAATAAATTTGAGAATAAATAATAATGACATATAAATTCCCCGTTAAAACTAATAAAATAAATTAAACAGAGAAACTAGATGTAATACGATACGGTGAGACTACCCGGCAATGCTCGGAATGTACTCTTATTCACTATTCATTTGGAAAAAGCGTTACATTTACATATTGTAATACAATATATCCCATAGCGTTAAGAGGTCCGAAACTCGAAATTTGCATAGATATTCGTTAATCGAATGCTTAATCAATTAATGGTCTAGTTTTAATAGAAAAATAATCTTCATTTTCATCAGAATCAAGACGTCATTTGTTTTTTATTTTGCGAGGTTAAGGTGTGTCAGTCGTTCACTGGTCCCGATAACTGCTTCTGTGATATTTATTTGAGATTCATTTGACATTAATGTTTTGTATATTTTTTAAATTCTTAATGGATTGGGCAATTTTCATAATTATTTCATTATTTAATCCACAGTACATTTTTTTTCTAGTGGTATCTGCAATCTGTCATATATCTATGAGCTGATAGATGTGTTTTATAACATTACATTAGCTATTTCGTCTTCATTTGTGGCTGGTGTACAAACGGCAAAATAGATAAATTTGCATGAAATAGACCTGGTTCACAGTCTGTCTCACAAGCTACTCTGTGCACCTTGCACAATGCTATAAACTACATGGATACAGTCAGCTTAGAAAAAAGTATCGGCGGAGATGACCCCGGGTCGCGGTCGCGGCGTTATATTAATTATGTGCTTGTGGCATTTCCAGTATTTCACTTATGAGCGCCGCTTCACTTGTCGCTTGCGCAATGTTAAATGTGGCATTCTGGTGTTGAACTGTTTCGAGAAATTTAAACTGCAGTATATCAACTGATTAATCATGAATATTATTTCATTTCTATAGCCGATATTTCGGTTCAGTTACACGAACCGATTGCGAACCGTTAATGTCCGATTTGTTTTACGAATATGGCACTTTATTGCTTAAAAGATATTCTTTATATGGGTGCTCACTTACACAGACTTAAGACAGTCGTGTCCGACTTAAGACAGTCGTTGAAGAGGTCCGATAATTTCCTGCTAAAACTATCCCGCGAACCTGCAGGCCATAAGAATTAGTAGCAAACTATAAGAAAGGTGGCGAGATCATCAGCTATTGTCGCACTGATACATGAGTTAATTGTCTCGAAGACTTCCTGAATCTCAATGATAAATAGGCAATATCATACTTGTGTCTGTTGTATTGAAAATTCGCCAGTTTTGTACAGTTCGCCGGAATAAGACTGTATAAATCGGATCCTAATCTGAAAGTGCGACCAATAAAACCCCAAGACACACGAAAAAAAATAAAGCAAAATTCACTATTCAAGGCCCAATTTCCCCAATGTACGTACGTGTTTCGGTAGTGAGTGAGATGTGCCAGAGCCCATTCCCATCCCATCCTATCCCTGCCCATTTTCCCAACCCTTTCTCCAAATCCATTCCTATATCTCCAAAGGTAGGCAGCGCATCCGGGGGCGTGCCAACATTTATCATTTTGGACTAATGTTGGCATGTATCGCGGATGTCTATGGGCGACAGTATCCACTTACCATCAGGTGGACTGTATGCTCGTCTGCCGCCTTCGTAAATAATAAAAAAAAAACACCGAAACGAAACCGCGATATAGTAGAATCGATATGTAGAATCGATATAGTGACATCTGCTGGCCCTAATAGGAACTAAATAATTAAATTTACCGACTTAAACAAAGACTGTGGTGCGAAGTGACTGCTGAGTCTTTTATAAGTCCGTATTAATTATTGTTACGGTTCTGATTTTATAACATTTTAAACTTTACCTTTTGGGTGCAATTCATGAGTGTATTAAAATGTCATTGACATATTTACAAAGTGGTTTCAGATTTGAAAAAAAATCTGTAAAATAAAGAAAATATGTTGTAGTATTTTTAATTTTAATTTCTTATTTATTTATATACGTATTAAATAAAACATGTATAAATGGAGTGTTACGGCATTAGCTATAATGTGTTACGGTTTACGGTTAATCTGATCCTCACCTGCGGCCGTAATAATGTTTTAGTATATTTTGTAAATTTACACTGCTAAGGAAATAAGGGGTTAATAACATTTTTAACGAAAGTATAACTAACACTATAATTGGAATTCTATACTACAATAATATAATAAAGAGGTAAAATTGTGTTTGTTTGTGGGTATGTTGGGGGTAATCTCTGGAACTACTGAACCGATTTCAAAAATTCTTTCACAAATAGGAAGCTACATTATCCGTGTCTAATATAGGCTAAATTTGATTTAAAATTTTGAAAAAAAAAATTGAAAAAAAAAAAAAAAAACAAACCGAAGCGAAGCGAGGGCGGGTCGCTAGTATTGTAATAAAGATCTGTTAACAACAATTTCCGCAAAGCAATTTGTACAGAGGGTGGCCGAGTAAAACTTCTTAAGATCAAAAAAGCTTGTTAAACTTAACTATGAAGTAAAATAAGTCACTTGTCCTGTGTTTTTGCTTATTAGTAGACAGACGCGAAGGTAATATATAGTACATTCAATTTCCAAACATTATCAATTTGTTTTTTTGAAATTCAAATTACTAAATAGGTAGACAGTGTGGTGTGGCACTGTGGGACTGTGGGACGCACCGACCGGCCATTGGTGGCTGGATAAGAACAGCGGAAAATCGTGTGTGGTGGCTAGCTTTAGGATAAGCTTATATCCAGCAGTGGAGAGACAGACATAGGTTGATTGTATGGTATGACATTTTGCGATGTATCAGCTGTCCGTTGACCTGTTTTCAACTTAAGTTTTTGGAACGAAGTTCCTTTACGCGGCTTGCGGTAGGTGTGATTCGAGAGAAAATGTAACGTCACGTAAGATTCTCGACTTTCTCTCGCTCGGACACGGTATGGTCGCGATTCTCGCGATCGTGTCAGTTCGTCGGTATTCGGTAAATTTCAGTATACACATACAGATTTTATTTCGAATTACATTCGGAGTTTAAAAAATGCGTGAAGATCTTCGTCCCTGACGGGGGTCCCCTGACCGCACTTAAGTAAATAAAGCGTTGTTTACTTAAGTGCGGATATTTTTATAAATATCCGCACTTAAGTAGAAATTTAGTGGTACGGGCCGAAGAGTTGAATTCACAACTTCACGACTGAGAGTCCAGAGTAGATATACTCGCAGGCTTATCACCTCACGAATGTATTTTAATCTAAAACTTATCGTTATGTTGGTGTTTATTGGAGTAACTAAAGGGTATGTTGTAAGTCTCTATTATTGTTCCTATATTGTCCTTTAAGGCCTATTGAAAGTGCAATATTTATAAAAGAGCTTTATGTAGATTAACCAACCGTAGGTATGTTTATTATGTTGTAGCAACTTGGCAGAATTCTCGAATCAGATAAATTTCTAGATGTCTAATCTCATGAATACGTTCTATAAGTTTATTCTTTTTATTAAATAGAAAGAAGGGGACAGATGAGATGACATACTATATCATATCATCAGCCTATGTCTCCATTACTGGATATAGGCTCGTTACTATTATTAATAACACAAAAAATTGTAACATTATTTTTTTATGAGGTTTCGGTAGCTGAGTATTGAGTAAAAGGCCTCCCCCAGCTTTTTCGATTCCTATTTATCTTTGGTTCGATTACATCCTGTATTATATGGCTGCAAAATGTGAAAATATTTAGAGTTATAATGGTCACACCAGCCCTTGTAGTATCCACTGTTGGACATGGCCCTCCTTGTAGTATTTACTGTTGGACATGGCCCTCCTTGTAGTATTCGCTGTTGGACATGGCCCTCCTTGTAATGTCCATTGTTGGACATGGCTCTCATTATGCATATTGTCTTGCGCGTGAGAGACGTACGGCTTTATAACGCTATGTTGGTGCAGTGATACCGCAATGACAATATGCAACGGTCCCTTTTCCAAAAATAATACAAGTTTCTCTGTGCTTACTCCTATTTCACTGCGACATACACCCTGTTCCCGTATGTACCTAAGTGGTGTGATCTATGCGAGATGTCGTCATAATTCACACGCCCCGCTGCGCGCGCGCCGCAGACACTCATTATTTTTTAAAACATAGCGCACTTTATACGGTCATATTGCTGCAAAAAGCTTTTGTAGGCGCCTTACCTCGGAAAACTTAATGACCTCCAGTTTTGCGAGATTCCTTGATCATTCATTCACTGCCTGAACTCCTGAGCTTGAAATTAGATATTCGTTCCTCACTACTGCAACAAAACTATTTCGAGAAAAATTCTAATGCAAACCTTCGAAAAAGTATTCTGCGATTGTATGAATGTGTAGCCCATACATTTATTTATCTTTTTGCACGAGTCTTCACGCGAATGTTTACCTTATTTATTTATTCATGGTTTGTGCAACCCAACCGAAACATTGAGTAAAATAAATAAGGTAAACATTCGCATTAAGACCCGTTTCAATAGATAAATATGTGTGAAAAAAGCGAAAATCTCAAATGTTATATAGCACATACACTGTTTGAGAAACAATAACCTTACTACTACAGCAAGATTAACGATATCCATGAAAGTAACATTAGTATTTAAGTATCTGTTTCAATCGGCAAATGAACGTAGAACAATCTCAGATATTATTTTATAAAATTACGTCTTGAGCAAAACTTGGCAAGGCTTTACTTGGGGTATTTCGTAACAACTGCGGTCTGGACAACGGAAATTCAAACATAAAAGTAATTTTCGTTACCCCACTGATATCAGGGGAAATTATTCCTAGAAAAGACCCTACACTAATTGACGTACGATTCGTGGACTTAATCTTAAAGTTTTCAAGTCTTGAGAAATCGACCAATTCACACCGACCTTGCGTAACTCCCTGGTATTTTGTTAGGGGAGGCTTGTATCCTATAGTGTGACGTTATACGTAAGCTACCTCTAAGGTATTAGCATCCTGTTTTCTGAGAAAAGGAACGAAGTCGCCGTCAACTAATACTGTCAGACATAGGTCGTACAAGTTTAGCGCTAAAGCACTAACTAGACATTCGATTTGCACTCAATTTCATATGGAAAATTTAAAAGCAGTAAAACACTAACGGCTCTAGCTGGTCTAGGTTCTAATTACGTATTCAACTGTACGAAATGACCTATAACATGGCAGTTATTGTGAGTCGGCTTTACTACTGTTACACAAGTTGTTTCCACTTGCGTTATGCTTGGGACGCGGAATTAGAGTATCTAGAAGTGTCATGTTGTCTAAAATCGTAACGTGATTTTACATACATCTAATATTTTCGAAAAAAAGCAGTTGCAGTAGGATGATACTGATACAGAGTCTAAAAAAACATTTTTGGATTTTTGTCTGTCTCTGGCTATTTTTCGTCTGTCTGTTTGAACGCGTATCACGCAAAAACCGCTAGAGGAATTTTAATGAAACGTACCATAGTTATATCTTATATGCTAGATTAATATTAAGGGTACTTTTTGGCACTCCTAGTTTCATATAAGCAGACATGCAAGGCTCATCATTTGACTACTACTTATATACGATAAATCTACGCTAACGTGGCGTAGAATCAGTCATTTCATAAAATCTATACATATACCATAACACTTACCACCATGTGGGACCGCTTGCTCGTCCGCCCACTGGTATATATAAAAAAAAATAATAATAATAAAATCGTAACAAAGCCGAGTCTGTCAATTAAAATGTTTTGAAAAAAACATTGTAGTGTACTCTGTGAACGATACAGAGCTCAAAACAACCACATTTAGAATTTTTGTCTGTCTGGCCGAACGTGCATCACAAAAAACTACTGGACGGTTTTTAATGAACCTTGGCATAGTTTTAGCTTATGTGCCGCACTAGCAATATTAACCCGGTACATAAGCTAAAATAGGTAATAGATAGCTCATAGGTAATAGCTCAAATAGGTAGGCAAAATAAATACATATATTGTTTTTGGTATTTTAAATAATAAAAAAAAGAAATTGTGTACTTTTTATCCAGATCCTTTATAGAGTTCCCACGGGAATCACTCTAAAGTTCACACGAACGAAATCGTTGGAATCATTAGTCATTTGTAAAATTGTGCATTTGTAGAATAAGTCGCTCATAGTATTGTACATTTCAAGTATAGGTCATTGATAGAATGTGAAGTCATTTCTAGAATCAGTCATTTGTCGACTAAACCATTATTTATGTTATTCCGTTAATTCCTTCATTTATGCAGTTTTCCTTGAGCATAGTTGATTGTCTGTCACATCTAGCCTCTGTAGGTCTGTGTGCGGAGATGTGCTCGTGTCCCCCGGGTCAAGGATCGCCGCTCACATGCGACTGAATTACCTATTAAACGCAACTACGGCACAGCACATCTCGGCGATTATGAAAATCGATGATTTTAATTTTAAGTGGGCGGTCTGTGCCTATTGAATACGAGTAATGCAATGCAACCAGCCCTTTCAGTATCTCATGCACATTGTCTTGTGTGTGATGAATGTATGACCTTAAAACGTCACGCTGACCGTGCAGGTTGGTGACCCCATTCTTTTAGAGGTGGTGCAGCTTCTCTGGGCTTGTGGTGGCCGCTTTGTTATCTCTTAGCGGCCCTTTACGACATCCACAGGAAGAGATGGAATGATGCTATTCTATAGCCTGGTACTACAAGGTACTGAATACGTGTATAGGCTAAAATATTGGTGATGGTGGAATCAAGAAGTTATTTATATGTTTGTATCTAAACTATTTATGTACACAGTTGACAATATTATAAATACATAGGATAGTTACCAGGTCATTTGGTCACGAAATAATTTAGGACAAACGACTCATCGTTCGTCCCTAATACTGCACTTAATGTCACTCATTGCATATATTTCATGCAACCTTGTTATAGACAAACGCATGACCTACCGCAACTGCAAACATGTTGGCAGCTTGCACAATAATCATGACCTGTTGATGATCCTGTGTTTTAATATGTCACGACTCATTTGCATATATATACCATCAACCTGTGTCTTTCTTCTGCCGGATATATGCCTCTGCCAAGGCTCGCCACCACACCCGTTCCTATATCTCCAAAAGCAGGCAGCGCACGCGGGGGGCGTGCCAACATTTGTTATTCTGGATTGACGTCGGCATTTGTGTCGGCAGGTGTCGCAGGGCGGCAATATCCACTTACTAGCAGATGGAATGTATATTCGTATGCCGTTCTTACTATAAAAAAAAAACAATTTTGCGCTCTTTTCAACCATCTCTGCCGATTGTCTGGTACACAGAGTGCGGGCTAGCGCCAACATCACCCTCAACGTGATTACAGGCAGGTGTCCGTTTATAAACCATTGTTATTCCCTGCGTGTAAATACTAACACATAGGTCGAAAAATAGTTACTAACGGCAAGGAGTCATATTCTGTTATTCCTAAAGAAAGATATTTATTTATTATTATTTATATCTACTGAACCACCACCAGCGAACTTCTTCAAGTCGTCGTGAGTCCATCTGTAGGTACCAGTAAGTAAAAAACAACAACCATATATTCTCGTAAGTACTAAGAATGGATCTAAGGGAAGGCGCTGAAAGCTGTAAAACAGATTATTCTACTACAGATGTCAGCAAACATTGTCCTTATGTAAACCTGCATGTAAATTTGATGTTTTTTAAACTACATTTTAAGTGAAAATTACTGTATAGAAAATAGGTAAATATCTTAAATGAAAAAATAATTAGGGATGCTGAGAATTCCTTAATTAGGCAAATTTGTAGGTTGTGTATTACTGACTGTAGTACATGTGTTTGTGTATAGGTATAGGTATATATAACTTAAATTCCTTCAAAAAATTGATCTTGAAGAATTAATTTCGATTTAAAATTTGTTCATTGTGGTGTCATGACAGAAAATATATTTCATTTCTTCTTTTTATAAGAATTACAGTCTCATAAATAAAATATGGTATACTCGTATGTTGAGAGAAATGTAAATATTTCTAATTTTTAATAAATAAAATTGAATAATGCTTTTTTCCTGTAAATTGTAATTTAAATTGATTAATAATAGATTTAGTTTGCTGTAATTACATATAAATAAACAATATCGGTTGTGCCTAGAGAGAAATAGTGATTTAGCAAGAGATATATAAGCATATTATTATATCGGTTTGATACAAGACATTTCAAAATGTCACCTTCTTCGTTATATATTATTTTTTTTATCTTAGACAATGAGATAGCCTTTATTTACAAAAACAAATTAACTAACCATCCAATGTTGAATGGCACGCGCGACAAGTCCGCCTTACGAAACTTCCTTCACAGCTTAACTTTTCGTATACATTACAATGTTTATAAACAATAAGCCGCTCAATGTCTTATTCCTGTCATAAAACTCGTAAAGTACCACAATTAATGGCTGTAGTCATTAACTTTATCGTAAATCGTGCATTGATCGCGCGGACCGCCGACTGGGTGGACGTAGGTTCGGATGCGAGTTACAGGAAGAGGCGGAGCGGAGAGCGGGAAAGATATTAAAATTAAACAGTTGGGGTCTTTTTGACGGGAACTCGAAAAGTGGAGTTGAGTTTTTGTTCGATTCTTGTTAAATTTGTGTATTAGGCGTTTTGTGGTCTAATTTGATAACGAACACTTTGTTGGCGAATATACTTATTTGTTGAAGAAGAAAAGAAAAAAATAAAATAAAATGTTCACATTAGCTTTTTGTTGTAAAATAAAATTTTGTTGGTTTGTAGGTAGGATTTGAATAATTTTGCCCGCGATTTCCTATGCATGAAAGTGATGGGAATCAACGAAGCAAAAGTTTCGATTTTATTTCGCTTAAATATATAGTTAATGCTTAGCTTTGTGTCTCATAATAGCTCAATGGTTAATAAATTATTTCCCAAATCATTATAATAGGAGTATGCAGAGTAGTTAATCATATTTAATGAATAAACAGTAAAGCTTACCCTCTCGCTCGCAGTTTGTTCCTTGCGCCATCATAAAACCGATGTGATGAAGCGCATACAAATATCGCGTCAAATATTTGTTTTGATCGGTTCTTCTGTTTAATTTTCTGTGACCTTGTTTGCGAAGTAACAATCTAGTTGCTCTTTAGGCACAAGTTAATACTGGTATAATCTAGCTTGGCTCAGATGAGTTCATATTGGATGGAAATAAATTGTACACTTTTCAATGTTGTTCGGGGAAGAGGACGCATAAGTGCATCCCACAGTTGACCATGGGATGCAGATGCAGATGCTGATGGTAGATTGGATAATAATGTAAACGATGAACGTAACAATTATTATGTAAATGTAAAATTAGTTCTTGTACGCCAATGAAGAACAAAACATAATTTATACATACCTATAATAAAATCGTGACAGTCCCGTGTCTGTAAAGTCAATAGTTTTTGAAAAAGTCGTTGCAGTGTAAAATGTGTACGATATAGGGCCCAATCTAACAATTCTTGTCATTTTTGTCTGTCTGTCTTTGCGCACAGTACGGAAAAACCACTGAACAGAATTTAATAAAATTCGGCATGTAAATAGGTCACATCTGGGGCATGTGACCTATTTACGTTCGAGCGCTTAAGTGTTCAGCGCATGTTTTTACACGACGCTCCACGACGCCTGATCGTTTAATCCATGATTATCCCGTATCACCCATTATAACATTAGATACTTTCTGTTTTCTGGAAGGTAAAAGAGACGTCACTAACAGGTTGAAGTTAAATAAATAAAAACCAAACAAGTTCGAGTGCATTAATAGTTTATTTTGTATGTCTTCGTGGAATGTATTCAAAACGATTCATATTCATAACACATTTTATTTACATTATATTTATTATGTATATAAACATTTCCTTCACAACTGAGTATGAGAATTTGCGACTACAATAGGGCCGACCAGTGACGACCGCTAGGACAGCTACTGATAGTGATCTTATATGACTTTCTATCAAAACAGTTTTTGTATACATTTTATATTGTAAATCGGGTTTGAACGAGTAACAATAAAAGGGTTTGGTTTACCTTTTATTTTTACTCGATGTCTCGGCACGGGTTACACCGGTCAACCCGTGACCACGGCAGGTGTAACCAGTGCCGAAACGTCGAGTAGATATAAAAGGTGAACAAAAACCTTTTAATTTTACTCGTTAGTTCGACAAACAATGTCCATCCCGTGTAATTCGCTTCCAACCTTAAAGTACTGTATTTATACACTAAGGAAAATGGCGACAGTAGTTACGAAACTTCATGAGCATACACACGTCATAGCGGTAGTCACTTATTGGCCTAAGTTTAATATCACTATAAACGAGTAGATACCACAGTCAATAGAGAAGCTAGCCGGTGTACACGAACATATTGAGCAAATACATAGGAATGTATATGTTACAATATTGAGTATATTCTTCTTATAAAAAAGGTATGGAATTGATAATTTGTACTTATATAAGACAGATCGATTCACACAAGTCAGAGCCGTATACACGTCACACACATAAGCTAGTTTCGGGAAAAATATAAATATATGCATGAATTACACACATTGAATACATTGTTTACTTACAATTACATTTGTTGTATAGATACATTATTTTTGAATTACATGCATTGTATATATTTTTTTATGAATTACATGCATCGCGTAAATTGTTTAAGAATTCTTTACGAACTTCATACCTTATTGTACGTTCTTTATGAATTACATGCATTGCATAAGTATATTCTTTACGAATTACATGAATAGCATAAGTATATTCTTTACGAATTACACGCATTGCATAAGTATATTCTTTACGAATTACATGAATAGCATAAGTATATTCTTTACGAATTACATGCATTGCATAAGTATGTTCTTTACGAATTACATGTATTGCATAAGTATGTTCTTTACGAATTACATGTATTGCATAAGTATATTATTCACGAATTATAATATATGCATTGCATGTATTGTTTATTAATTCTTTATGAATTACATATGTAGCATACATTCTTTATAAATGTGTTCGGGGACTGATATGCTATGTCGCGTTCACGGCCATGATGTATGCGACCTGATCTAGAACAAAAGTATCCAAAGAGTATAGGTAATTAACTTAGAATAATACAGAAAATATAAACGTTTTAAAGTAAAGCTATAGACTCACAGTGCACCCGAAATTAACATATTAAATTCAATTCAAACAACACATCGAATTCTACTAAATGGAATAAATTATATTAAAAAAATATATACAAAAGTTTAAGTATATTTTTTTTGACAATATGGAATGTTCACCCGGCCGGTTTTATAAATTTTAAATGAACTAAATTAACCTAGTTCTTAAATATACAAAATAATTTATTTATTTACACTCGATTTGTACACAACCATAACCGGGTATTACAGATTTTCTACAATAACATAGCCTACCTTCTCTAGTTTTGTAAATATCTGAATCTGCAATTACAATGTAACTTATGTTATTTGAATTTAGTCTTGTTTGTAAAAACGTAGCTTCCCACATATCTTAAACCACAATAAGAGTACGAATTTGAGAATGAGTTAGTGGGAACAACCCGTTCAAACTCTTTATTTAAAATGAATAAATATTATATTGGAAGGAAACGGACACCAGGTTAAAGTAGAGGATCGCTACTTACATTTTAACTTGACACTACTTAATTAATACAATTTTTGGATAGACTCTTTATTCATGCGATAACAAACAAACTCTGCCGGAATGTCTATTCAACCTACTTATTTTTAAAATCACAATCCGATTTACTGGCCTTTATTAACTGACGCCCAAAATTATAAAACACTAGAAGTCTTTGAGGTGACGTCACACTTTGGTGGTCAGGTCAAGTGGGTGGACCTTGATCCTCTTTATTTGTGAATAAGGCACGTCCTCTTCTTCACTAACTGAGCCCACTCCGCTTCCGGAGTCTACATCTTCATTATCTGGCGCAATAACTTCGCTATCGTCAGATCTTCGCCTCGCTGAACTGGATCTTCCATCTGATTTAACAGAAAGGTCCATTGGGTTCTCTTGCATTGGGGATTCCGACGTCCTCCTTTCCGTCGTCGGTGGAGTGGGAACGAATTCCCGTTCAGATATCACATCCTCCTGAGGAGTTGGCTGTGTAGACCGTTGCTGCTTCAATATCTCGTCCAAGAAGAAACGCTTTGAAGAATCAGCGTTGTGGTCATCGATTCGCACATCATTATTGTTTTCTACTGCTTGTCGTAATGCCGCGTGGTCCAGCAGATGCCTGGAGTAGATCGGATGGAAACCAGGTGGAAATAGCAGAGGATGATTAGCTGCGAAGGGACTGAATGGCGGTGGTGGTAAGAACGGCGAATGAGGGAAGTGGGGCAAGGAAATGTTGGCTAGAGGCATGGGGACGAATGCATCTCTCGGCGGAGTTAGAGATCTATCCGGCGGCCTTGATTGTGTTAGCCTTAACTTCTCGTCTAGTTTGGGTGAAGAACCACTGCGGTGCGAATCTGGGGATCCTGAACATGGTGGCTTGTATTCGTCAAGACCTAGTAACACTAGCTCTTCCTTCGTTCTTGGCCTCGCTAGGCCGGGGAATAGGTGAGGTGGAAATGGAGGTGCTAAGTGATGAGTTGATGGCGGAACTCTTGGTGGTGAATGGGACTGTGCCGCTTGTTGCTGCTCTTGTAGTAAACAGTGGATTTTGAACCAGTTGGATCTTCTACCGTATCTCGAGCCGGACTTGGACATGCCCACCATGAGGCATTTTCGCAGACGACAGGCTTTGCATGCGGTTCTGTTTTTCTTATTGATGACGCATTCCCCGTTGTTCTTGCACTCGGTGATGGAGTTGAGGTTGTTGTAAGACCGCCCGAAAAACGACTGGAAAGAAAGAGAAGAATAGTATTATTACACGGTTACATAAAAGCCAATTATGTTTAAGGGAATCTAAAAGGAAAGAAGGAACGTAATGATCTATCTTCCTATACTTTTGCATAGAGACCATTAGCTGGCAGTTTCTTTTTTCTCCTATAGGTATCCTATCTTTTCCCATTTATACAACATTTCTTCGAATTCATTCCTAAATCTCCAAAGCTAGGCAGCTTTGGAGATTTAGGAGGCGTGTCAACATTTGCCATTTTGGACTGCTGTTGCCATGTATCGAGGATGTCAATGGGCTACAGTATACACTCACCATCAGGTGGACCTTATGTTCGTCTGCCGCCTTCTTTTAATAAAAAAGGTATTCAACAACTGTGATGATGATAACGTATCCAAAACTTTCCTTTAGGTTACTAAATGAAATTCTTTTCTGTTCTTTTTACCACGGTTGTCGGGAAGAGATCGCTTTGGCGAAAAGATCACCTGTTGTAATTTTCGTGTTACAGACTATATTGTCTTTTTGAAAGATGTGTTGGTGTATATTGTAATAATAAAAATTATAATAAAAATATATAATAAAAAGTTTATTATTATAATAAAATCTATTGTAATATAAGGTTCATCTATTTATTAAAATGTCGACATTTTAAGTTTGAACGTCGCTAAGTAACAAACATTGAGAATTTTTATAAAGAATTGGAATTAAATGAATGACTAGTCATTTTCGGAAACAATGAACCACATTCGCCATCTAAATCATCCTCCGTATCTTTGACCTAAAGATGCGTTTACACGGGCTACTGGACGCTGCTGGAGCGCGTAACTCCGATAGTGAAAACGCCGCCTTATAAATGTCGTGTTCACGGTTAAAAACGCCACTTCCGGTGGAAATGGGGCACGGGTTCTGTTCTGGTCTGCTACCTCCGTTTGAGCAAGGTTTTGTTTTCGTTTGACCTTGGTGCTCGATTCTGTTATGTAATGCTCGTGGAGCTGTTATGTTGTTTTTTAAAAGGTCTCTAGCATTTTTCGTTACTTTTAGCATTTTCTATACACCCCTCTTGTTTTTCAGGGTTTCAAGAGGATCATTGGTGAAGATGGTGAAGATTCAAGTCGTAATGCGGCCCACAAGTCAACAATAAAATTGTACAATGATGTCATTACACAATAATTATTGATTCGCATTTTGCCCCCGAAACGAGTTTCCATCTATAAACGATCAAAAATATTTTGCAATCCGTAAAATTGCACAACATAATTGTTCATTCGTTTAGGGGGCCTATTAAGCATTAAGTCCGCCTTTTGTACAATATTTCTGTGCCATTTAACATAAATATATATTTGTGCATCACGAATTCATTAGTAGAGTATGCACTCTGGCGTAATTGTCAACTATCGTTAAAGATCGACTTAATAAAATACTTAACTCTCCTTATTGCGTATTTAAAAGGTCTCTCAGTTTAATTAACGGAAAATTAAATTAACGGCCGTTCTACAATTATGGCAATAAAATAATCTTGTGTGCGATAAGTAAATAAAACATAAACAAAATAAATAAATTTATCACTTTTATCTTTAATTTAAATTATTGTGGTATAAAATAGCAACGATTTCGTCAGATCATTAAAAATATTTTTATCTTGGAAAAGTATTAAGTAATATTGAAAATATTTTAATTTTTTCAAGTTCATGTTAATAATAATAATAAAGTTCTACTGGGACCGGTCCATCATCACCGACAGGACAGGTCACAGTCTCGGATGTTTTTAGTGGACATCACCGTCCCGCATGACGAAGGTCTCGTGAAAGCCGAAATCGAGAAAACAAGAAAGTATCTCGACCTGGCACACGAGATCACCGAACCGATAGGTAGGGCGTGACGTTAACTGAAATCATCCCAGTCGTCTTGTCCGTAAACGGGTTAATCTCCACCAGCCTTGAGATCAACCTGAGGCGGTTGGACTTCCGTGGTGAACAAATAATGAAACAAATAAATTATAATTGAAATTCTTTTGTGGCAATAACTTTGGTTATATATTTATATTAAAGACAACCAGATTTCTGGTTGAAAATACAAATTGTGTCTTTCTTTCATATAAGTATTTGTATTATCAAAATTGTATGCAATTTGTAGTAACCAGTATTAGTGAGCGTGTGGTGTTGGTGTTGGAACCACCCCTTGCCTTCCCGTGGGTGTCGTAGAAGGCGTTAAGGGTTAACAAAGCTGCTACAACAAAGCTTGAGGTACTAAATTACCTCTAAAAGGGACTGCCCTTGTTATACACATAAAGCGGTAGGTATATGTAGTATGTATTATACTCAATACTTTATTGAATTCCACAATGTGTTTATAACTTGGTCAACTTAAACTATGAGTGGACTGTGGACTCTGGAGAGCAGCAATTAGGAGAGAGGACTTAAATTTAGACTAAGAATGATCCATTAGATTTAAATAAAGTAATTAAAACAAAAACATCAATTTAATTCAACCTCGAACTCAAACTCAATTCAATTAAAATAGTAAACCATCTTAATTAAATTATTAAAAAAAAATATAATCAAAATTAATCACGAATAAATTATATTAATCAAATAAATAAAAAATAATAATTACCATTGATTTCAATTCAACTAATTAAATCGAAAATAAAATAAATATATAAAGTTAATCAAATATTTGATAGATTTATTGATAGATTTTTTTTTTACTAAAAATCTATTCTTATCGTTTTAATGATTACCTAAGTGTTTCCTGAAAATATGGTTTGTGGGCTATATTGCTATGTATATATTAACCAGTGCTATACATCTATATATTGTGCTAATATGATTACTGACATTTATGGGTTTGTGATATGGAATTTCCCCAGCCCACACCTTCGAATTGCAAACCCGATTAATCCCAAACATGTATCATGACACAGACTAAATAAATAACATGGCGTTTGGCAGCACATACTATTCTAGTCACGCACGAAACGATTTAAAGATGGCATTGTTTCAGTTTAAATTCTTAATCTATGACGCGATCGTTGCATTCGGCTGGTCGGTTTGTCATTCTCACCGCGCGGCCATTTTGCAATTATTTTGGCAATCCACACATGTGTGTTGAGCTAACACTTTTCAAGTGGGTCAATATCACCCTTTTTATTCATTCGTTTTAACCTTTATTAAACAACCTCCAATCTTGACTCCTGTCTATATGATAAGTTGATAATTATCAACCGTCGTTGTTGAACGGTACGTAAGTAAGTACATATTTTAAAATACCCTAAAGTGTATATTCGTCCTTCATCTATATACCCTATTGTTGCCGTCTGGTGTCGACCGGCTTAAGAATCTCTTCCCCGGGGGTGTTGTAAGATAACAAAGTTACTACCACAAGCCGCGAGAAATTACACCACCTCTAAAAGAGTGCACTCGCCAACCCGCTGGCTCGGCGTGTTGTTTTAAGGCCATACATCTCTCATGCACAAGACTATGTACATGAAATGACCCATGTCCAGTAGAGGATGATAAAAAGTACAGTTACGGTTTACCCTATTGTCGTAACCTTTACCAGCCCTTATTAAGCAACCCTTATCAACGTTGGTAGTTGCTGGGTGATAAGAGAGCAAGATCATGTGTGGTGGCGAGTCTTCGGAGAGGCCCATATCCAGGAGTGGAGAGATATGCTAATAGCATACCTATAATATTAAAATTAATATGGGAGATAAAAGCTCGCACGGACGAACGGTTACGTTTGTCTTGTATTGCATCATCTGTTTACAACCTGCTGGTACAGGTGCGCAGAAAAGTGATAGACAAATATGAAACTAACTTCTAATCGATTAGTTTCTAACCAAGAGTTAGTTGGTTAGAAAATTGTACTCATTTCATAAATAAGCAGTTTTTAAGCTGAATAGTTTGCTATTAGTATAAAATTGACAGCTTTAAATTGTCGCTTAAATTTCAGTCTACAAAGTTTGATAACCTCCACTGGACTTCGGGCCATACTAATTAACCACGCCGGACCCAGTGTGGATTGGTGGATATGTTCCAGATTTCGTGCAACTACCTTTTCTCATGACGTTTTTAGACGTGATCTTAGAAAACAGACAGAAGTGCATTTTGATGACATTCGAGTGGAATGTAATAAACTTTCATTAATTCAAAATAAAACTAGAAATTTGGAGTTTTGGATATTTCAAAAAGAATAACCATTATTTAATCTCTTTGCTTATTTTTAATTTCCCAATATAATGTTCTTTTTTTTAAAGACGAAAAGACGAAGGCGGAAGACGAGCATACAGTCCACCTGATGGGTAAATGGATACTGTATTTGATAGGAATGGATTTGGAGAAAGGGTTGGGAAAATGGGGAGGGATAGGATGGGAATGGGCTCTGGCACATCTCACTCACTACCTAAACACGTACGTACATAAGGGAAATAAGATAAAGTGGTAAATGCAAATGAGAGAGGGGTAACGTGGCCAGTCGAGTGCGCCCAGCGGCTGTTAGATTACAACGTGCACTCTCCCCCTCAAATAAATGTGCTCAAATGTTATGCTTTCCTTAAAAATGTTACTAATATTTTTTTTTCTTAGGACAGAATTACTTTTCGTTAGAAAACTTTTATCGACATCCGTATAAAGACGAAGGTTTAATAGTTATTTAATTTTATCGAGACAACTTTTCCGCACGCCAGTACCGGTTGCGAATAACAAGTATGTGCATACATTCGCGTTGGGCAAGCGACGAGGCGAGCCGGGCGACAGAGCTGGAGTTACCGCCGGCTTGCCCGTGCCCTATGACCTGGACTCACTCGCCTTTCCACCTACTGGTGCTGGGATGGGTTGCTACAAGGTTTACCTTTAGATTTTATACATTTACTAGAAGTCATAAGCTATAACTATGCCAAGTTTTATTAAAATCCGCCCAGTTGCACGTACGTGATGCACGTCAGTCAGACAGACGGTTAGGTTCATATTCATTTAGGATTGGGGAGGTAAAATTGAATGTAAAGGGAGTGAAAAAAGGGATTGGAAAGAAAAGGAAAAATTATACTTCGGAAAATTCTGACACTAAACATTCTTACGCGCAATTAGATATTTCTTATCAGGTAGTTTGTTAAGTTGATGAAGCTAAAAGGTTTACTTCACTAACATATTAATTATATAATGAATTTTTTTTATATAGAAAAAAGGCAGCAGACGACCATACAGCTCATCTGATGGTAAGTGGATACTGTTGTACATAGACATCCGCGATACATGCCAACATCAGTCCAGAATGACAACCGTTGGCACGCCCCCGGATGCGCTGTCTACCTTTGCAGATTATGGAATGGATTGGGAGAAAGGGTTGGGAAAATGGGAAGAAATATGATAGGGTGGAATGGGAATGGGCTCTGACATTTATTATGCACTACCGAAACACGTACGTACATTGTGAAAGTACGATAAAGTAGGTATTAGTGATAAACCTATATTAACATAATTATATTTGACATTTGCTACTTGCTACACCATATTAATTGATATAGGTGTTGACCTTGTAGTTTTTGCATGTTGTTTGACAGTAGATTGTCTAAGATACAATTGAAAATGTCATCTATATTGTATCTATACATATAATAAAATTATAACAGGCCGATGTCTGTATATTATAGATATTGAAAAAAAAACTAATATGGGGGGGGTCTTTATTAGAGCAACAGAAGCCAAAACAACAGTTTTTAGAAATTTTGTCTGTCTGTCTGTCTGTCTGTATGTTTGTACACGCATCACGCAAAAACTACTGCATGGAATTGAATGCAGTTTTCACCGAGAGGTGAAAACTGCGTTTGCTAGAGGTCTAACTTAAAATATAAGCTCCATTTTACAGCAGGAAAATATCTTATTTCGATTGTTTTAAATTTAATAAACCGAAGCGAAGTGAAGGCGGGTCGCTAGTCACAAATAAATTGCTAGTATTAACATGCGTGGGTGAAAAGTTGTCGTCAGTTAAAAAACTTTAGGCTCTACGAGACTACTAAAGCGGGGTTAAGACGGTCATACTAAAGTGTATATAGACTATATTGACTGTATATAGAAGTGATGCCAGCCAGTAATAAAATTAAATTTTGTGTTGCTATTACATACAATGCAGTTCTAGCCTTGACTCCACGTTTTGTGGCAATCTAAACTAATAGGTTGCATGCATAATGGTTTCTAGTAATAAATTTAGCTATATATACATATTTGTACTTCAGTTCATATTTACGTACAGTCGAGTAATAAAGTCATTAGTATTACAAAAAAATTTTCGAAAACATAATTTAGGTGATTAGTTTTTGGAATAAACATTCTGCGTTTTCGCATTTAAATGTGTTCGTGTTTAGTTTCGTATAATGTTTTGTTTTTATATTTTTTAAATGTCAACTGTTATTATAATATAGTATTGGCCTTCCGATTGTTATTTTTTCTCACTGTTATTACGGGATCAGCCATAGCATACCATAGCATCAGCCTGTGTCTTTCTACTGCTGGATATAGCTTTTTAGAGCTTCTCCCAAGTCTCGCCACCATACACGGTCTTCAGTTCTTCTCATGTCGTCACTACCGGCGAAGGTCGTGGCCGGGGAGCTTTTCGCGCTACGCTTCCAGCCACGCGGTCTCTATTCAAGGACACATCTGCTCCATCGGTCGTCGGTACCACTTCAGCTTGCTAATTATTCTTTTAGTTCTTTGTCGATTTTTTTAATTTCATCTTCTATTCTATAAAGACTTACGTACATATTTATTTACAAAGCACATAACAAGCACAAAATACGTCTCAATTGAACCGTGTGCCGTCGGCCGGTTTTAGAATAGCACCATATTTTCCTATGGGTGTCGTGAAAGGCGACTAAAGGATAATAAATCCGTTACCAGCAGCGGTGAGGAGCTACACCACCTCTAAAAGAGTGGACTAGCCAACCCGCTTAGCGAGCGTGGCGTTTCAAGGTCATACATCCCGCATGAGGAACTGCCAGATCGATGTCCAGCAATGGACTATATCAGGGCTAATTACAATAGTTTATTACGTATAATCATTTATTATCCTTTCATCAGAATATGTATTGTTCCAGTTTTCAGGAATATATTCTGTATAAACATTTTTTTCAAAACGATTCTGATCGATTTCATCGATGGCCGAACGTTCCGTACTAAAAATACCTTTTAGTTGAGGCCTCGTATTAAAATTATGACGCTTTTGTCTAGGCTTCATACGTAATTGGTATTGGATATACGCCATTCTACGGTTCCGTTATTATTTATCGTCTATAAAATTGGCGATGTTTTAATGAGTTTGTTATAAAATTTGATTCAACAAAACGCGAAGCTGGTATTCTTATAGAAGTATTGAAATATAATATTTTAATTCTCGTAGTTAAACAAGCAGCAATAAAATACTAAATGGGCAGCAAATTATGATCAACAATACAACCTATTATTGAATACGTGAAATAAATAATTTTAAATTACTAAGAACTTTATCACGGAATCCAGCTCCGCGGTCCCCTGTATGTTCCTTGTCGCCAGAGAACTTAAACCTTACTCACCTTTATACTTGCTGCCAGTATTTTATTCAGTACCTATGTTATTGCTGCCCATTCAGTATTTTATTGTTGCCCATTCAACGTATTAATGCTGCCCATTCAATTTTTTATTGTTCCTCATTCAGTGTCTTATTGCTGTTTATTCTGTATTTTATTGTTGCCCGTTCAACGTATTATTGCTGCCTATTCAGTATTTTATTGCTGCCCATTCAGTGTCTTATTGCGGTCCCTTCAGTATTTTATTGCTGCTCATTCATTATTTTATTGCTGCCCAGTCAATATTTTATTGCTGCTCATTCATTATTGCTGCCCATTCAGTATTTTATCGCTGCTCATTCATTATTTTATTGCGGCTCATTCATTATTGCTGCACATTTAATTATTTACCCATTTTTAATGTAATAATTATCATGAAATATATGTTAATTGTTTAGCTAGATACATTAGTTGTAAGATACCGATTGATACCGATTTTACACTATTATACGAGTAGAGTACCTATTTGATATCCGCCTATAACAACCCACTGCAGGCACAGGCCTCCTCTAGTAAATCACTAGAAGGGGGGCCAGATGCGGATTGAAATACATTTTTTGGAATTTTGGAATATGCGCGGTCTCCCACGATGATTTTTTTTCACCGCCGAGCTCGTAATATTTTTTAGAAAATCCGCAGATAAGTTGAAACCAAATCCGGGCCAAGGATTTGACCATCTCATGAATGGGAAAGATTAGATAGATACCTCTAAGCCCTAGGCTATCACCGCTCAACAATAAAAAAAACATTGGACTGAAATTTTGTTTCTCACAGCATGATCTCCCAGTCAACCTTTGGCTTATGCAGGACATGAAGTGGTAGGGAAGTGAACATTCCTCCGTTTATTACGTATATTTTACATCAGATACCCACGTGTCATACATATTATATCATTATTATCAGAAAATCATATTTATTAGAGTAAGATGATAGCAAAATGAGATAGAAGGGCGGCAAATTAAAAAAAAAAACAGGGGTTATTTTATCACTAAAAATGTTGGGAAAATAATTTTGATACTTGAATTCAATAATAAAATTCAAGTATGAGAATAATCTCATTTTACCAGAAAATATTTCCTCGAAGATTTTACCAGATATTCACAGTTATCTTCTGAACCATTTCCATTTTATTACCAGCTGGTTACATGCGGTATAAATTACTTACTAACCCTCACAAAATAGCTACAAAGTAGGATCCATAAACTAGGGCTTGCAAATTTGATGCCACACCATTAAGGCCTCATAAAATGCCGCATAGAGCTTGTAATACACATTTAAGTACTAATTTTGTGGAGGCCTACCTACCGCAGTGTAATTATTTTAAAGAAACAGAAAGGATTTTAGAGTTAACGAGTTGGAATAAAAGAAAGCTACTATTTCAATGCTCACTAGAGGGCAACACTGGAAAATAACGCTAGGTTTTTATTTATTTTAAAGGAGTTGATATTTGTACTATACAAACTATTTTTTGTTCAGTTACCAGAAAAAATATTATTTATATAACAATAAATAAAAGTTTAAAATTTATCGCGACGATGTGTTGGAACTATATTAGACCTATTAGACGGTCGATTAGTTTAAATTGCTTCAGAGTTAAATTCAAAGCTTTTCTCATTGATGTTCAGAAAAATAAATGAAAATTACGAAACGGGTAACTATTCCATTATAGCTTGATATTGCCGAGCCACTGCGATGAAGATTATTTGTACTGCAAAGTAGGTACTATTTGACTATCTCTATATTGTATTATGTATTATATATCTATCTACATATATATAAGTATTTATCTTCTCGATTTAAATATTATAATGTAATATGCACATATTTTGTCACACTCACTTTCATGGCACACTTAATCGACGCACATCGCTTTACCGCTGTCCACACGTCTTGGTTCTCTATGAAAATCAGCACTGTATGGCCGTTTGTACGGTATACAGCTTGTGCTGAAACGGATGCCCTTTCGATACACATGGGATCGCGTAGTTTTATCGCCTTGTTACATTTTTGTTTGCTGTCATTTATGTACGTTTAAGACATCTTGGAATTAGAAATTGTTATGTATGCGATCACTTATGTGTAAGAACAAAAATTTATATCTATCTATTTAATATACCATCGCAGCTGTACAGCTGCGATGGCTGTCGATGGCAGCATAAAAACCGACGGGTACAAAAAACACACCTAACTGCACTAATTATTTAAATGCTCTAATAATTGTGTGTTTTATGCGTTGAGAATATATTTTTATTGTAAATATTATTATTTGTTCAAATATGTCAACTCATAAAGTGTTACCTAAATGTGTTTTTAATCCTAACGGCGTAGGTATAGGTATACCTGTAGGTATAGGCGTAGGTGTCACAAGAAAATAAATTGAAACTGCATCCCTTAATGTGAATAAATTATTCAAATGAATTTGCAGCGTAATAATTTGTTGGTAATTATTAATAATAATTTTAGGTATAAAATAGAAAAACACTGCGAAAAAGATAAACGAGTTAATCATAAGAGTACATAAATCATAATTAAAGATGCGATTATAATTTCAGTAAGATTCAGTGGATAATAAAAAAAACTGATTCATTGAAACCTTTCCTGTTAAAGGTCATTTTTTTCCGTTTTGACTTTGCTGCCATCGATGTAGGCCTCGAAGACATGGAATATTTTGCACAGAATGCGTAACATTTTTCATAACAATTAATTCGAAATAAAAAACGGAATTCATGGTTGAAGTCCGCAGAATACGACGGTTACACCAGTTATAGTTTAATTAACTAATTTATTTGGGCACGAATGGTAAAATAGTTCGATTAGTTCCGGTGTCGAACTAACTTAAAAATTGCAAATAAATTAATCAATAAACTTTGTTCTCTCACGCCTCTCAATGCATTACTCTATCGATTACATTGACGAATCGATACAAGCTCGCGAATATACTTTCACAATCAAACTTATTATAATAACACATGGATCAGCGTGAGAACATTCTAGATAACATTACAAACATTAATTTTTTGACCTTTCTCCTACCGTAGTGAGAGTGCATCCCAATTTATAAATGCAGTTCTTAACCTGTAGTAAGCGTTATACTAACTCTCGATTATAATCGAATAAGGCTTGAAATCGATTGCAGATTCAATTTTGATAGCGGCAAAAATGCGTGCGCGTGTCATCCCTCGTTTACATTCGGAAGCAGTGACCTGAACTCGAGTCTCGACTCGATGTTTTGATTGTGCCTGACATTCGAACACAATCGATTATTTGTGTAATGTGATTCGATGCCGCGCATAACTGCTTCGAATTGATGACCAGGTATGATTTGGAACTGGAACATTTTTTATTACTTGCACACGTTTAAGAATCCGTTATTTCAATATTGTAATTACAAATTGTTAATTGTTAAGGAAAATTCAACACAAAACTATTCACAAAAGGAGTTTATTATTTTTATGAAAACTCAATTTATCAAAGAGCGATTGCAATTTATCAATTAGCATAAACACTTCCGCGGACATCGTAACTGAATTCACTCCAACGTTCAAAGAGGCACAATCAATGTTTAAACTCGGACAAACACTATAAATCATGCAGTGAACTAATCGTACAACATGTCTGACGGACGCTATGGCATATTTCGTGATGGGAATAAAAATTATTGCTATGCTCCAATAAGTCGATCGGTTTGCCAACCAGTCGCGTTACGTCCGTTGACAGTTTCAAAACGACCTCTCAATAAGACAATGACAATCATTAAACCTCCCGATTAGTCGACCAACTTATCAAGACTGCTTTGATAACGCATCGATAATCGAATTTAAACTTTAGTGCGATGCACTAATCATCGATTTTAATTTACGGTTCGCGTGACAAATTTGCCACCGTGTGACAAATAAAACAAGACCGTACACGCAAAAGTGAGTGAGTACAAATTTGAATCGATTGCGGGCGAGCCAGAATCGAGACTAATCGATTCACCCCGTGAATGGTATTGCAAACAAATAGGTATTGTTTCAATATACCGACGGTCGTTGCGACAAATGAACCGGTTAATTTTGATCTAGTTTTTTAATTGGTTTTTTATCACGGCAAGGTTGGAGAAGTGCATCCGTGCAAGGGCGATTTGTGGAAATATCAATTAATATTTCACGGCTTTTTACAAAAGGCAGTCGAGAATAAAATTGAGTAGACATAAGGATAGAATAGAAGGTACACTCTCATGCACAAGATAATGTGAGGCCCATGTCCATGTCCAGTTGGTTATGGTTAAAGTAAAATAGTGGGATGTTAACTCGTACAATCAGCATGCTAAAGTGCCAATGGGCAGGTCATATTTGCCGCAGGAGATATAACCGATGTGATAGACGAGTCTCCGAATGGAGGTCACGTACCAGGAATCGCAGTGTGGCGTGTCCTCCAGCCACGTGGACTAAACGACTTGAAGAAATTTGCCGGTGGTGGCCTGGGTGAGAAATATCGATGAAAGTGTGTGTTGGTGAGCCTTGGGAGAGGCTTATATCTGTCAGTTGAAAGACATAGGCTGAGGATATGGTATGACAGACATAAGATTGACGTTTTATTTTGTTTAGGTTTAAATGTGGAACAGAAAAGGAAGGCAAATTTAAAAGAAACATTACATTAGCAGGTACAAAACGATCTTGATGTTTTTATATTTCATAAACTAATAACTCGTGTAATTCAGTTCCTATTATTCAGTATTTAATATGTAATAATTGTCAAAAATTTCAGAATTTATTATGTCATTAAAGTATGTAGTGTTATGTAGTGTTAACCAATCTAGAAAGTCAATAGTTATTCGTTCTTTAAACAATAAGAAAAACGAAAGTATCAAGATGCTTTATGTTATAATATGTATGTATATTAGAAGGCTTTGAAAAGGATCACATTCACTAGTGCCATTACAACCACCTGTGAGTGACAGAGATGGCGATAGACCTCCATCTCAAATATTCGCTAGCTCATATCTATCTAATTTTGTTACGAATTTGACAAATTATATTTAATATGGGTTTGCTTCCCTTTCTAGTTGTTGAATAAACTATAAAACATATAAATTTCAATTACAGTCAATGTTACCATGTAAAAAAGCATTTACTTCATTGTGACACATTTCAAAAGCTTTATTATTATGCTGAGATACGCCAAGGAATAATAGATAAAAAAGCGTTTTTAAAAACGGCAACACTATCGGCCACCCGCCAATTAGGTACGTATAAAATAACAGCCCAATTAATTAACTCGCATTAGAGAGACCATTAAAGGGGAACTTTGTTTTCTTTTAACTGCACTATTGCCGTTGACAAATTACCTCGCGGCGGCTTCTTTAAGCTGCCAAGGTTCCGCAGCCGACCGCACAATGGCCGCGCGGCGCCACTATCGCAATTGTCCCCACACAATACCCGATTACACATACAGATTTTTTCCAGAAATCTTTAAAAACAAATTAGTAGCTATGATTTATTACAGCGCAGTGTTACGAAACAAAACGTCTTGCTTAAACCCGAATATCTTCTTCCGTTGAACGTTTTCCGTTCGCGTGCGTTACCGCAATTTGAATGTGGTCTAAATTAGAAAATAATTCGTGTTGGCTGTTGGTCGTGCGACCGTTTTCGGTTCGGAACGAATCTAATGTCACTGGTGGATTTGTAAAATAAATAAATAAAGCTGTACATGAATCGACATTTGTTTATCAAGCCTGTAATTTTTGTATGGGAAATAATAAAATGAGCAGCAAAAATACTAAAAGTGACATCAAATCGATGGCAGCAAATTTAAAGGTGGGTTAGGTTTAGGTTCTCTGGTGACCATAAAAATATAGAGAGTTGCGTCTACTTTCTGTTGACTTTTTTTTTCTTCATATATGGCAATAGTGCAATTAGCACATTCTGCCAGTGTCAAGTTTTCTTCGTAATAAACTATTTCTAATTGTAAGTCTAATACGTATCCTATCAATGTGCAGTCCCGTTGGAGTAAGTTAGGAGTCGCTCAGTAAAGTGATAGTAGGTTAACTGAGGCCAGAAGAGGACTCGCAAGCGCACGAAAAACGTAGTCACATGCTTTTATTTGATTATCACAAACACCACGCACGAAAAATACTTTGAAGTTTAATAAACTATCATTATTAAACCACAAAACGCCTAATACACATTTTTTACAATAATCCAAGTTTACTTCTCGAGTTCCCGCTAAAAAGTCGACATTTTTATTTTATTTATTTTAGTATTTATTTATTATATATTTTAGTAATTTAAAATGTCCGCTGTCTAATGCCATAACTTCTCTCGGTTATTCTAAGGATGACTGGAAGAGATTCCCTGTAGGAATAAGTCCGCCTTTGTGCTTACGGTAATATTGTTAAGTCTTATTGTAACATTTCATTTCATCTATACATGGAATGAAATCCTAACAAAATAGTGTCAGCAAATTTAATATTTAAAATTTTTTAGAGCCCAAATTTTTAGACCAATTTTTGGCCTTTTCTCCGTCTATCTGTCCGTGTGTTTGTCTGTTTGAACGTGCACCGCGGGACGGATTTTAATGAAACTTGGCATACACACGTGAAATTCGTGAAACGGATTGACATTTAGGATAAGCTTTTAATACTAATTCCATACGAACGAAGTCGGGAGCAAGAGCTAGTTCACTCATTAAAGCACCAAATCTCATTAAATCTCACCTAGATTAAGTACTTTCGATGTTTTTTTATTACAATGAAACTGCATTGTATTTGTAAACATTTTTTTAAACCTAACAAAAATCGTCGTGACCTTCCGACCTCTAATTACTGAACTGTTTGCTTTGCGCAATAATTGGAGCACCAGTGGTTCACACGTTTTTGCGGCGGCGCCGGCGCACATCAATCACCGCCGCCATTACCAGTTATAACTGCCGATCAACTTTTTAAGCCCTTTGATGGTGCTACTATACTGTAAAGGTTTAGAAAAAAAGTGAAATAAGACTATGAGATTTTTAATTCTAACTGAGCTGCGGTAGTTTGTAAGGAGTAAGATAGAAGAGACGGGGGAATATAGTAAACTTCTCTTACCCAGTTGTGTTTTAGAATCAATGGAATTGAATGGGAAGGGATGAAAATGTGTTCTGGAAACTCTCACTCCCTCCCGAAACACGTTGGCACGTTTCAGAGCAGTCTTCTGTGAGAAACAGGCAACTCGCTCAATAATTATTATTGAATTTTATTTAAATCGGCACCAGATTCTTCGCTTTGGTCGCTAAGAGTGGCTACCACCACCGCTGGGCACACTCAATCCTCTATGGACTGCAGTTTCGCCGTAATAAATTATCGTGTCTTATGGAGTAGACTAAAAAATCGATAACCTTAATCGTTTATCAATTTGCCTTTATGGTGCTGTTGCCTGCTGTTACCTGTTACCTGCTGTTGCACTAATTAATTGCGTGCGTCCACCCCGGTGTATATAAACGGGTCCTCTATTGACTCTCAGGCTCATGGCTAATCTTACTACTGTACTTAAACTGATTATTCTGCAGATTTCAGTAAAGACAGTATAGACAGTTTTTTCGAAATCGTTTGAACAAAAATTTTTTGGGCGTCTCCTGGTCTAATTGGCTGCGAGCGTTTTTGCCATTATTATAACAATATAAACTCAAAAAATTAACATTTTACAGTTAGAATTGAGCTATATTTGCTGCTGTACTGCAACTTCTTACTAATCAGTTTTCGTTAAATTAAAATCGACAGTCTCGATAAACGCACAATTGTGTGCTGACAATTTGTCTGCTGAAGCAATTAGCCTCGGGCGTCCGCACTGTTTGTATGCAAATGCGCACGCTACCATACGCACGCCATCGAAGCCGATTGTGAGCCTAGCGCCTGAGAGTATATAGTAGATAGTATATATTAGATAGTACTTATTCTTCAGTGATCTGCGATAGGAAGTGAAGTAGAAGGATGTATGATATACTAGCTGTTGGCCGCGCTTCGCTCGTGTGGATTTACAATACTTTTTTTTTAATTCGTATAAAGGGAGATGTGTCGTCCATGAATAAATAAATTTGAATCTGATGTGGGGATATGTTTGAAAATGTAAGTTGTATATTAGCTATAGTAGAATCTTTTTTTTTTATGAACGAGGGCGGCAGACGAGCATACAGTACACCTGATGGTAGGTATGTGTATACTGTAGCCCATAGACATCCGCGATACATGCCAATATTAGTCCAAAATGACAAACGTTGGCACGTCCCCGGATGCGCTGCCTATCTTTGGAGATATAGGAATGGATTTAGAGAAAGGTTTGGGGAAATGGGGGGGGGGGATAGGATGGGAATGGGCTCTGACACATCTCACTTACTACCGAAACACGTACATACTCGTACATTGGGGAAATAAGATAAAGCGGGAAATGCAGTACATTTCAAGGTAGTCTTACGTGATTATAATTCGAATAGTTTTGACATATACATGATCTCTTCTGAATTGTTTAAGCGACGGAAAGCTGCTGAAAGACTTATTTATCAACCTTTATTTATTTATTCTTTTATGGGAATTGTTACAAAAGGCGGACTTAATGCCTTAAAGCATTATCTCCCAGTCAACCTTTGGGCTATGCAGGACTTGATGTGGTATTAGGTAAAGATGGTGTCGGCCAGATATAGGCTTCCTCAAGAAAATTGTCCTGTGCATGAGGGATATATGGCCTTGAAACTTAAAACGGATTGGCGAGTTCACTTTTTCAAAGGTGGTGTAGCTCCTCAGGGTCTGTCGCCTTATATGACACCCACGGGAAGAGATGGGGTGGTGATTCTATAGCCGCCTGACACCACACGGTCAGTAATTTTTTTTATTAATTAACTGTCAAAATCATTTGCATCGCTTTTCACAACTGAATCTTCAAAAATTGCGAAGCGTTTTCAAAACTGTTTGAGACCATTTCGATATTTCCACTATGGTCATTTTACGGCCTGTGAACTTAAGAGCCACTAGGTAACTTGTTTCTCAACGGATCGTTTCGGAATCAAACACCATGACCGACCTTTGGTTTCCATGGTGATTTTATCGTGGATTGCCAACATATGCGTAGAGTAAATTAATGATGCGTTGTATGTGAATTATATAAAAATATTGTTATGGTTAAGGAAGTATTTTATAGACTAGATGAATACTTTATTCAATTACGTCTTTTTATTGACTGTATTTGAATTGTGATAGAGTCTATCTGCTATTTGTAACCTTATAAGAGGAATGTGCAGGACCCGTATAAACCAGTGCGGTTTATGGATACAAAGTGGTTTATAAGAAACTAGAGAACCGCCCTCGCTTCGTTTCAGTTTCGTTAAAACAATATTAATCTATACGTATAAACCTTCCTCTTGAATCACTCTATCTATTGATGAAAACCGTATTAAAATCCGTTGCGTAGTTTACAAGATCTAAGCGTACATATAGAGGGACAGACGGCGGGAAGCGACTTTGTTTTATACTATGTAAAGATGTTGTTTTTTTGAGTTTATAATAAAAAAAAAAAAAATGTAGTATTAGAATTAAGGTAATAAATATAAATATTTAAAATAAATAAAAAATCTGTTTCTTGCAGTAGTAAATCTTTACTTTTTTTTTATAATATTATACTGCAACTTTAATTTTTAAATTATTAATATATTTTGTATTATTTATTTAAACTTCAATGCACAGACAAAATGTATAAAAATGGCATTCTCTATCAGCCAATGTTGGGCAAAGAAATAATCAAGAGCATTGAATTATAAAGTTGACAGTAAATATATAAACGTAACACATAAATGTAAAAATAAACATAAATATAGGCCCAATAATATATAAAGCATTCACATATATAAATATTTATACAAATATATACCTACATAAACAATTGAACTAGTGAGTGTAGGACATAAATAATAATAATAATAATAAAATATCCAAATAGATGTAAATAAGACAGAATAAAGAGAAAACGCCTTATAAAAATATGAATTTTTTTTTCAATTATATAAAATGTTAGTTCAAATTTTTAATACAAAATTGCTAAACAGGAAGCCCAAAAAATTATATTGAAAAAAATAGTAACATTATACAAATATATATGTCAATTCAATCCTTGGTTTTAGTATATTTAACACATCCTGTATATATAATACATTGATCTAAATTAAAAAAGGGCCTTCATAAATTAACGGATATTACATCAAAGACTTATAAAAATCAGGCCAATGTTGCAGTCAGTGCGCGTCTATTGTCAATCGGCCGAATGACCGGGTCGGGCGTCCTGCGACATTTTACATCCTTACACAAGCCATTGTCGTTCTGTTCCACTTGCATTGATACAAATTGTCTTACATAATGGGGCGGGGTGTTTGGAGGAAATGCGATTTTCTTGTTATAACTGTAACGACAGTGTTGGAAATACTCTACATATTACATAGAGTACTTACCTCTATCGTAATTGTAACCAGCCCTTTTATCGTCCACTGGTGGATATAGGGCGTCCTCATGCATAAGATGTTGTGCATGAAAGTTGTATGACTTTCAAACGGCACGCTGGTTTCGCGAATCCACTTTTTTAGAGGTAGTGTAGTTCCTCAGGTCTTGTGGTAACGGCTCTGTTATCTCTTAGTCGCCTATTACTAGTATTTTTCTACTTAAGCTATTACTAGTATTTTTCTACTTAAGCTATTACTATTGTTTTTCTACTTAAGCTATTGCTAGTATTTTTCTACTTAAGCTATTTTTTTTGTTCTATGTTTCTACATAGCACTGATTTTTAAAATTATCTCTAGCTCGGCGGTGGATTATGGCCCGAAATAGTCTAATGATTTATTGGAGTCGAGTAAAATGAAATGGGTAAACATATGCCGTTCAATACTCGTCTAATACGTAATTAAAATATATTTACATTTCGACATTTTTTTGTATTTTAATTGTGTTAAACGTAACTTCCAGTAACGAACACACGAGATGCTGTCGATCGCTGACAGCTCCACAAATTTATATTGTAAATCAGGTCTGAATGCGTAAAATTATATAAAATGTGTAAAAAGTAGCACTCCCATATTTCGCGGTGTAAATTCTACCATAGTTTTTGTTTCTATATTTGTTTATATATTTGTTCCCATAAAAGCGAGAACTACGAAATGATTTTTTTAATGGAGTCATAGGGTCAATAACACATGTACGAATGCGTGAAGAGACCCACTGGTACCGGAAAGATACATTAACTACGCGGGTAATTATCTACACGCGAAATCTTCAAAATTGTTCTAATTTGTTACGTCACACAAAAAAAAATATAACACCAGTTGATCGAGTAATTGAAGTGTATCTCCCGGACGTACAGTCGATATCTACGAAAAACAACTGTTTGTCTGCAGATTCAGAAAGCCTTAAAAACATAGGAGTGGAGTCTAAAATAGATTTTTATAAGGGTACAGATAGGTAAGAGAAGGATGAGTTGAAACGATTCTGAATTCGGCGTAAAACTACTCATAGTAATTACAATTCGCGGATATACGTAATACGTAAAGCGGCGGTTGATTTGCATCATTGTCTTTTTTTAACAAAAATATACCAAAAGCAGTACTTTGTTTTTTATGCCATGTTGTCTACTTTGTGCCTGCAAAGCTAGAAGGTTTGTGCACGCACTGCACATTCGTATTCAAACTACCTAATTACTAGAATAGTACTAAAATATAAATTGCTGGATTGGTATTGGAACTTATTTATATAACATAAGATATTAATGAACTCAATTTATCAAGCAACGCATCAGTCACAGCAATGGAACTACAAGTCCCACAGAGAGCGGTTCCTCTAGGCCGTCGGTACAGGCTGTTTCAATTTTTATATGTTAAGAAGATATAAGTACTATATACATATATATTCCTATAGAAATATAATGGTTTCCTGTATTATTGAAATATTTGTTTGGTGATAATATTTGTATTTGGAAAAATATATTTGAATATTACAGAAACTGCTGTTTTTTAGAAAGAAGAAAAGAAAAATAATATTCCACAAAGAAATACTGTACAGGAAGAGGAAATAACAATAAACTAAACGTGTTTAAGAATTTGTCACCATACGTTCTCAATGTCTTGTCAAAAGGGTCTCTCTCCAATTCAGTATAATGCTAAATGCCCGCTACTAGTTTTCAGTGCTAATTTTCAGCTGGAGACCGAATATCGCACGAAGAAAGTGGGAGATGCGTATTGGAATGTGTGAAATGATTTTTTTTTTAATGTACGACGGCGGCAGACCACCTGATGGTAAGTGGATACTGTCGCCCATAGACATTCGCGATACATGCCAATATTAGTTCAAAATGACAAACGTTCGCACGCCCCCGGATGCGCTGCCTACCTATGGAGATATAGGAATAGATTTGGAAAAAGGGTAGGGAAAATGGGGGGGATAGGATAGGAATTGGCTCTAGCATATCTCACTCACTACTGAAACACGTACGTACATTGGGGAAATAAGATAAAGTAGTAAATGCAGTACATTTCAAGGTAGTTTTCTGTGAGAGAGGGGTAACGTGGCCAGTCGAGCGCGTCCAGCGGTTGTTGGATTGCAACGTGCACTCTCTCCCTCAAAAAAAGTTAGATGAAATAAGTTTAAATGTAACAATGGAATAATAGCAATTAGAATTAAATTCTTAACTATTACATAAATATTAGTTGCTAATTTAAAAATAGAACTGAACAGCTCTATTTTAAAATTTTGATTGTCTGAGAAGCCATCTATTTCTCTGATATTCATGCTTGACTGTATCAATTATATTACTATACTAGCGACCCGCCCTCACTTTGCTTCGGTTTATTACATTTAAAACAATCGGAATAAGATATTTTCCTGCGGTAAAATGGAGCCTATATTTTAAGTTAGACCTCTAGCAATACATCGGTGAAAACTGCATTCAATTCCATGCAGTAGTTTTTGCGTGATGCGTGTACAAACATACAGACAGACAGACAGACAGACAAAATTTCTAAAAACTGTTGTTTTGTCTTCTGTTGCTCTAATAAAGAAAATAAATAAAGTTGCTCTATTAGTTTTTTTTCAATATCTATAATATACAGACATCGGCCTGTTACAATTTTATTATATGTATAGATAGATATTAACACAGTAGTGCAGTTCTTTCTAACTTGTGACGCTCTATAATAACTCGATTACAAAGATATTTTGTATTTCTTTTCATGTAAAGGTCACTCTATGTTGGTAGATTATGCTTTTTCTAATCCATTATTCACGACACGATTTGACGGAAAATGATTTGATAATATTTTTAAGATGCTTACCTTACAACCTTCACAGGTGAATGCTCCGAAGTGGAATCCAGCTGCCGGCTCTCCACATACTTTGCACTTCTGGTTCATCTGTAACAATAATTATTAAAATAATAAAACAAATGCACAATTATTAAGTCATTCCTTGATTAAATTTTACCTTACCTTAATCAAATATTAAGGTTGCGTTATTTAAAATTATATGCATTATACGAATAAAAGATTATTTAAATAGTTATATTAAAAAAATAATTAATCATCAGAACATTAAGTCGTTTCGATACAAAAGCGGGTGCGTTTCACGAGCAAAACCAATATTGTTGCCCTTATCGCTCGAAATAAATGAGCGCATAACTGAAAATCCGCCACAGAAACCCAATTCAGTGTTAATATGCCGTGACCAAGATCGACCATTTTCCAATCAGTCATTTAGTTGTTAATTTCGAGGACCATGGCGCATGTTATTGGTTGCATTCGCGATAAATCGATGCGTGTATCGATTAACAGTTTATGTATCGATTAGAAATATTTCTTTTCAACGCTGTACGTCGCGAAAGTATGTTCTAATTTTAAAATTTTATTGTGTTGCTTTAATTAGTAATTGATAATATTTTTTTAATTTTAGAATGCTGACGTAATCGTGTTTGTTTATATTCTTTATTGAAATGTGTTTTTTTATGTACTTTTTGCCGGGAGCTCGGGAAGTGAAGTTGAGTTTTTGTATGATTATTAGAAAAATTGTTGGCGTATTTTGAATTTTGTGGTTTAATTTTTTTTTTTTTTTTATATAATAGTGGGCGGACGAGCAAGCGGTCCCACGTGATGGTAAGTGTTACCGCCGCCCATGGACACCTGCAACACCAGGGGGTATGCGGGCGCGCCGCCGACCATGCAAAATCCTATTCACAGCTCTCTTGAAGAACCCCATATCATAGTTTAATGGAAAGACCTCTTGAGGCAGTTCGTTCCACAGCCTACGGGTTCGCGGTATAAAGTAATTTTTGGACCGAACAGTGCGCGACAGAGTTTAGTAAACTTCAAAAGTGCGTACTGTTTATACAAAACATAAGACTGAATTTTCCATGTTCTTACAAGGCTCCAACTCTTTTGTCCTCAGCAAACCTACTATCACTTTACTGAGTGACTCGCTGACTTAGACTGGACTGAACATTGACATATGTTTTGAATTGTTGCTTTGACTTTAAAGTTCTTAATTATGAACAAAACCCGACACAATGTGCTAATTGCGCTATTGCCTTAAGGAAAGAAAAAAAATGTTGACGTAATCGTGTTTGTTTATATTATTTATTATTATCTGTTTCTGTCAGATTATATTTTACATGATAAAGCACTGCCTTTTTCCTTATATTTACTTCATAATTTAGTTTCAGCGATATTAAGCTCGTAATATACAACGTTATTACCATTTTGAGAGCAAACAAACGTCGTTATTAATTAAGCGATTTAGTTTATTCTTTAAAAAATTACATATAAATAGCCGTTTAACAAAAAAAGGTTGACAAAAGTTATGATCAGACTGTCCTAAGAGATGATATGACTACAAGTGCTGCCTCGTTAACGCTGGTTCTCGTTTTAATATGTAAATAAGCCTCGAGAGCAATGTGGTTTATCAAACAGATAATAATCGGAAATATCGAAACGAAAGTTATGATGGTAATTTATTTTTGAAGGTATATCTTGGACAGATAACGTGTTGTATTGAATTCCGGACGATATTTGGATTTCACTGCTTAGTGTTTCATTAATATATGAGTATTTATCAAGTGTAACGCATAAGTTTGTCGCATATATATATATGCTTAAAATATATGACATTAAAAATGAACTATAGGATTATTAATTATTATATAGCATTTGTATTTGGTAGCAGTCATTTACTGGGTAGGTTTGTCAACTGTTTTCATATTATATTCCTATTGCTATGGCCTTTCTTAAATATCATTTGCAATTGTCAAGTAATTGTCAAATATCTCAAGCACAAGCTCATGAGCGACCCTGGCCAAGCGGGTTGGCGAGTCCACTCTTTTAGAGGTGGTGTAGTTCCTCAGCGTTGGTGGTAGCACCTTTGTTATCCCTTAGTAGCCTTTTACGAGACCCACAGGAAGAGATGGGGTTGGGCCTATTCTATTGGCGGCTGACACCCCTCAATCCGAGTTATTATTTAATTAAACAAATAACAGCATCCTTTTAACAATGAATTCTCACAATTAAAACTTTTAACAACGTTTTTTTCCACAATCCTTTTCTGAATTTGATTTGAAAAAAAAGAGTTAAATTTCTCCATTATTTTATTTATTTCCTACTTTTTTGTATTCTTTGTATAAATACATTGTACGCTTGCGTTTTCTGTTTTCTCAACAGTTTGACAATGTTGCGCGTTTATTACCTTCACTGAGTAGATTACATTTTTAGATAATACTAGCTGTGCCCGCGACTTTAGTTTTTAAACTATAAATTGGGATATATTTTCTTCCCGTTAGCCGATTTCGATGAAACAAAGCCTATTCGAAGCACCAAGCTAAGCTTAATTAACTTGTTGAAACCTCATGAAAATCCGTTTCGTAGTTTTTGAGATTAGCGTGTTCGAACAGATAAACTGACAGGCAAAAATTTCAAAATCGTCTTTTTGTATTCTGATACTCTTCCTTCATCGCCCCCAATCAGTTTTTGGTAAATATATTTTATTTATTATATATGTATAGATATACAATAGATAAATGATTATCTATTTTACATCTATTGTTTTGATTTTGTGTGAAAAAGTGTTGAATTTTAAAAAGTTGTTTAAACCATCTACGAGGATGTGTCATCTATAGACTGTAGCAATTTATATATTATCGAGAGTTATTTTTGGAATGTCTGTCATTTTCTTTATTAGTAACTAGCGACCCGCCCTCGCTTCACTTCGGTTTATAAGAGGTATTTCTTTTTAATTTTTTTTTACAAAATTTCAAAATATAATATAGCCTATATTAGACACGGATAATGTAGCTTCCTATTTGTGAAAGAATTTTTGAAATCGGTTCAGTAGTTCCAGAGGTTACCCCAAACATACCTACAAACACACAATTTTACCTCTATATTATAGTAGTATAGATATAGATTAATTGTAACACCAAGTTTTGCTTATTTATTTAATCTTTATTGCACAAAGTGACATAAGGCGGACTTAACGCTTAGAAGAATTATCTCCCCGGCTATGCAAAGATGGCGCGGTAAGTGCAATTATAGGTAAGATTAAGTAAAATTATAGTTAATAGTGACGGATATTAATTAAATAACATAATATCAATAAACATATACATACATATCTATATTTATATATGTTCTGGGAAAATAAACGATTCCATTTTAATTTCAACGATGTTTCTAATCAAAATTGTGATCATGTATATAAATTATCTGACATTTAACTAAGAGAGAAACAACAACAACCGCTAAGTAATAAAAACCGTTTCATCTCAGTAAAGCCAGACAAACGCCGGTAAATAAAATCGCAAAATCACTTGAACTGAAGGCATGGAGGGAAATACAAACGGCTTATCTCATTGCGACCGAGTTGGACAAAGGCTCGTCCTGAGTAATCGTTTATCTAAACGGTACGCCTCCAATAGATACAGGTGCATGCTGCGACGACGTCGAGAGACTACGCATTCTTGGAGCAAAGGGCATTACTTGATGGTAGTGATGAGAGTTATAGGAGTTTTCGTTTTGTGAGAGTTTATCTATAGTCTGAAGCGTTTTAAGTGTAATTCAATTAAAATTCAAATCGACATGGAATTATTCAAAGAATGCATCAGTTCTGCCAAGATAGTTAAAAAGGATGGTGACAGTGTTTTTAGTTACTCTTTACATTGAAAGTGTGTTCTATCTACAGGTGTGAATTTATTTGAGTTACTCTCCTCAATCCGGGAAATACCTCGTGTAGATATCTAGGGTTCTGAGGCCATTCATGGCATATTCATACTGTTCTGAAGTGGACTCTTCAAACTCACGCTACATAAAGCGATTATACTTAAAAAACAGTTAGAAACAAAAAAGTGAGAAGGCAGTTGAAAAGTGAAAAGTCAAAATGATATTTACATTCTTCTTTTGGAAATTTGTTTTAATATTAAAATGACTATATTAAAGAAATTCATCCTGCCCTTAACAAATTCCTGGATAGTTAACTGTATATTTACGCTATAATTTATAAAAATCAGTTCTAAGAAAAATACTTGTATATATAATTTTCTAATCCTCAAAAAAAAACATTCAATCTATAAAATTAATTTCCAATTACTAGCAATTTTGAATATAAATTTTCTGAAAGTCCGTCCCTTCGAAATTTCCCACCCAATCTGTCGCCGGCATGGGCGCGCGGGCGCATGTCGCGCGCGTCTAGTAAATCACGCAGCGTGCGCCGGCCGCGGTATCGCGCGCATCTCGCCGACCCGCTCTAAATTAGATCGAACACGATTCCGCACTGTCCACCACACGTTTAACTAACCACATAACGATATGTATCACTGATAAAAGTTTTTATTTATAGCTTAAGATTTGAGTGAAGAAAGATCTACAAAACAAATAATCATATCACGTACAAGGAAAATATTGATTTGACGTAAGTTGACTAAAGCAGGTAATTGTATGTGTTTATTACAATATGAAGTAAGGCACACAGCAGCGACGTCTTAGTACATTTTACCATTACCGCATGAAATCTTACACGCACCGACGATTATCATACTGCGGTAAAAGTTGCGATAATACTGACCGGTATATTGCGTCTGCTTGAGAGAGCCTTCATAGAATTTAAATAATATGTTCTATTCATTTTTTTTATGGACGAAGGCGGCAGACGAGCATACAGTCCACCTGATGGTAAGTGGATGCTGTCGCCCATAGACATCCGCGATACATGCCAACGATAATACAAAATGACAAACGTTGGGACGACCCCGGATGCGCTGCCTATCTTTGGAGATATAGGAATGGATTTGGAGAAAGGGTTGGAAAAATAGGGAGGGATGGGATGGGAATGGGTTCTGGAACATCTCACTCACTACCGAAATACGTACGTACACTGGGGAAATAAGATAAAGTGGGAAACGCATTTCACGGTAGTCTTCTGTGAAATGCATAACCTTTAGTAGGAATGCGGAGGAAAATAAATTTTCTCTATAACTGGTCATAAAGCCTATAGGAAGTATAAATATTTTTGTTCTACTCTTAAATGTCGGTCATCGACCTTGCAATTGCAAAAATCCGCCGAGTTCACACTTCGACGCATACAACCCGAATCGTCGTGTATTCGAGCATGTAACTCGATTCAACAGATCGATTCCCTTCCTTAACGATTTAATTAATTTGTCAGACGCGTTCTTCTTTGTTACGGCCGTGCGCCCCGCTTTCGGTAACAAATTTCCCTGCAATTTAAACTTTATTTTTTCCATATTAAGACTGATTATTGTTCCTGGTATTTTCGGGTGTATTCGGTCGTATGAACTGAAAACTTATGACAAGAGGCGACTCGCCAAAAATCGTGATACCGAAAAGGTTGTCACTCGCGCGACGCTCGGTTATCTCGCACGCAATGACACACAATTAGCATTTTAATAACTTTATATTTCTGCGCGGGTAGATTGATAATTTGGAGTTTATTTTTTAAATGATTGTAAGGTCAGCTTCAGTTCATATATTAAAATGTTATTTATGAGCATTTGAACCGATTTCAACTTTTATTAAGGAACTAGCGGTGCCCGCGACGTCGTTCGCGTGAAGTTTAGAGTGATTTCCGTTGGATCTCTGCAATAGATCGGTATAAAATTTATACTAAATGTTAACCTGTTAATTGTCGATCTTATGTCGCATGTTATGCAGTTATAGTGATATTGCTGTTTGTGATAGCAATTGCATTGACATCTTTGGCGACTCCTCGCCGGTGTTCAAACGTGGTGTGTAACAAACGTGTGTGGCATTCTTGTAATCTTCAGTTAAATCAACTTTCCATAAAAAAGTTTTTTGTTTATTATTATTGCCGCGGGCTACAGAGATTTTATTTTAATTGTGATTATTGTGTACACCTGTACGAATTTTTATTGATGACGTATATGTGGCTGTACCCACTGGTTTAATAAATAAACTCAAATCATAAAGTATAACTGTGCAAAGTTTGGTTAAATTCTGTACAGTGGTTTTGCGCGATGCGCGGAAAGACATAAATCCAAAAATTGTTATTTTGGGTTCTATATTCGTACTTTATTATGCAATTATTTTTTTCAAAAAATATTTCAATTACAGACGCGGCTCTTACGATTTATTTATGTGTATGTATACAATATAACTCGAAATTACTGGTGACTGTGCACCGTGCCGGTCTCTCACCACTAACCCCAGATTGCAGCATCTCCTAACTTCTCGCTGTCTCCCATTCAATATGCTAAACAAGGAGTCATTGTGTTGCGACCAGAATCATATATAGACCAATACATATCACTCGGAGCGAATATTGAAGACGGGGAACCGTATAATATCTCTTTCATTAATCGCCAATAACATCCTGAGGTCGGTGGAGGCCGGGGCCGACTGTCCCTTCCAAACGCAGAGGATGAAGCTGGTTTTCAGTATAAGTTAATTTTAAGTAGATACTAATATTAGTTTAAGTTTCACATACTAACAAATCTATGGATATGTCGGACCATACATGGATATTGATAGGGCGGAATTAAATTAATTAATTTCGTTATTATTTGCATTCAGGCCTTTTACTATATCAATGTTGGACAGAGAAATGTTTTTTTTACAGATGGTTAAAAACTGGTTACGTGTGCTTTGGACACTCACTATAATTGGACCGTTCTAATAGATCGAATTTGACATATGACGAACCATATAATCCACCGATGTGAAATATTAGAACGGCCCAATTATAAATATAATAAGTGTTGGAAGATATTTTGTATTTGAAAAAACAAACAAGTTTGATGCTATTTTTGATATATTGTGTTGTAATAATAATTAATACTTATAATTGCTTTTTATTACTAATAAGTAATGTGACTAATATTTCTAACTTAATTATGATCTGAAATAAATGAAATTATTATTATTAGATACTATTAACACATTCAAAGTGCGTAACAGAACCAAAAAAGGTTGAGTAGACAGATCCTTCGTTAACAGGAACAATACTTTCACCTACTACCGTATTCTCGTCGTGTCCACGGTTCATGTAACTGGACTGAAATGATGGTTATATTTTATGTTACAATATCCTAAAAAACGAACATTATTATCGATTTGCTTTCCCTTTAATGAAATCTTAAAAAAATAAGACGTATTTTTTCTTTATCATAAAAATCAGATGCTATGGCAAAGTCAAGTACACATCCCGGTCGGTAATACACATCGACTATGATAGGCTAGCTTCGGTTTTGTAGAGCGTCGTCTCTGTCGTGTGCCCATACGTCGCTGACTGACGACAAAAATGACGCTCTACAAAACCGAAGCTACTGAAGCTAGCCGATCATAGTAGATGTCTATTACTTTCGGCCGGGAAATGTAGTTCATATCGACAACAAGGTCTGTTTGCATAGATGACGTCAGACTTAATAATTATTAAATTTACCTTAATAATTATTATTTTACCACGATAACAAAAGTATGTTTTTTATTAATCTTGTTTTACCACAATACTAAACTAAATCTGTTAAGTTCCTACTACTAGTACGGGTAGAACACGAGTGAAGGTTACGGATCTATCGGCACCATCAACCTTATAATTTACAAATCAACAATGCTCTGTCTATAGGAACATACTTATAAGAGTATGTTCTTTATAACACACTCATAAGAGTTGTTACTCATAAGAGTCCAATCACACAGGTCTATGTTTAACAATTCGGGTGATTGAATGTCGTTCTTGGAGCGTGTGAAAAGGGCTTGGTCTGTCATTTGCCGACCGCCATTATCGACTAGATAACTGACGAGCGACCTCCGTGGGAATACGCCGCGGTTATGGGATATGTACAGGTGGAAGTGACTGTGTAGACGAGAAATAAATCACAGTATATCACTATGTAGAGTTGGTACCTTTGGATACTGTGGATCTTTGAAGTATTTCCCTTGATACCATTAGGTATCCATGTTCCATTTTCGCTTTTAACTGATCCTTTAAAGCTCTAATATACTTTAAGGTAGTCACTGGCATACAATTGATTTAAAGCATTCTATGTCATCCCGCCGGTGGGTTGATCGGAGAGGTTTATTGGGAGATGCGTCAGACCTCAATGTGATGGTAATTAAAGTATGTACCATATACTACATATTATGTGACTAAGAATATGTACAATATATGAAAAGTATATATAAATCTAAACACAAATAAATACGTATATAAATTTAAATAGAACATAAGTTACGATAAACAGATAACAAAATCTATGTTCCTGATAAACTTGAGGATATTTGTCCACCTGTCAATATCATGTCATCTCTCAGTACGTGGTCTCCTTTCAAGAACTTGTCCACCCCATCGTGACTTTCGCTCTTTATGGAAACTTTTTACTTCGCATCTAAATACTAAAACCTTCATTATAAGTAGGTATGTAGTTAAAAATATAAGTCACAAGTTGTTGAAGGCATTACAAATATATACAGCAGATATAAGATAAAGCATCGAAATTAGACCGAATAGTGTGGGGTCAAAAGCTACTAGATTATTATCTACGATCCGACGGCGCAGCGCTATATTTTGACATTCACCCGTCATAAGCCGTCATAGCACGGTCGGGTTGCGGTATGCCTATTCGGGTATCACTCGTAATTATAGCGAGCTCTGCGATAAATAAATAAATGAAATTAGCGCAGGGTGTAGCAACAGTCGGGCAATGCTTACCTGCAGATAAATGACAGAACAAGTGTTATTGAAATGTTCTTCAGTACAATGTGAAGGGAAAACATCTGGTTGCATTTCCAAGGCAGAGTGGAGGTTTTGCTTAGTGGACACTGTTATAGCCATGTATAAGGATTTCAGGATTGTCTGCACTCTTGTGAAATTGAATTTGTATTTTATGTAGTTCGTTTGTATTTTAATTATTACGTTATAAATATAGATCGGATATTCGGGTGCATATTTACCTAAAGTTGAGGTGTTGGATAAGTATGGAGTGTACTTTTGTATTCGGTGAATGCCGCAATCCCGGGATCGACATAGAACGACTATAGAATACAATGTATATACCTAAAGTTGTAAAGTTAATCCCTAACACCCTCAGAACGGCATTCCTACAAATTACCATTAGAATTAAGAATTTGAGTCCAAATCCGAAGTCTACATTCAAAAGTGCTTTAAATCCTATCGACTCTGTCCTGGTCACACCCAGACCTTCAAACCTGCTGAGGAGTTTTATAAATAAGCATCCTATTAGTTGTGAAATCCCGGGATTTCGGTTTCCAAATAAATTATTTTACGAAGCCGCTTCCATACTTTGTATACATTTTATACTTTGCAGGTAAATATGCACCCGAATATCCGATCTCTAGTTATAAATAAATATAGATAGCTTTTATCATAAGAATCCCCAACACCTATTCTCTTCTCAGCAAAATACTGGCTACGATAATATGTAGGGTCATCAGAAATATTAACTATCTCTTTATTAAATCTGAAACTTGCGTGGCTAAGACTGCGTTGTAATGAAACTAGATATCATTATACATAGAGTACTGACAGCGTCAGAAACAGTTGAACATTTTATCGTCTGTACTAAGGATTAGAAACAGATATTTTAGGCATAGATATTTTGACGTTTTAGCAATAATAAATACGTTAAACTATTTTTGTAAGATCTTATATATCGCACACGTTAATACCTATCTAGAATTATATGCAGATATTCCCTCGATCTGTAGATGAGATACTGAGTTGAGATCTGTGTTCTCACAAAATATAAGTACAAAGTGTAGCGATGTAAGTGAGCGCGACCAATCCATAATGGCGCGGGAACCGTAGCAGTGCAGTGCGATACGGACAACATACGGGTATTTTTATTTTGACAAATTTATCGATTTTTGCGAACTTCCCTTGGTGCATTACTATCGGTTTCCACTAGTCGACTAGTATTGTCGTGTAGTGTAGGATCGTTTTCCGTGGTGTCGCGAATAAAGGGAGAACAAAATCGCTGGCACAAGCCATGCGGAAATAAATCACCTCTAAAAGAATGGAGTCGCCAATCGGCGTCGCCAGCGTGGCGTTTTAAGGCAGGGCCTTCCTGAGGATATTGTCTTGTGTATGGGGGATATATGGCCTTAAAACGCCACGCTAGTCCAGCTGGTTGGCGAGTCCACTCTTTTAGAGTCTGCAAATAATATCTTAATTACGCTTTTCTCCATAGATAAAAGGTAAAAGAAGCATGTATCACCAATATAAATGTACCACAGGTGTCCATGGAAGACAGTATCCACTTACCAACATGCTCCATGTGGACTGTATGCTCGTTTGACACCTTCTTTCTATATAAAAACAAAATTACAATGTTTTTAATTCTATAATTATAATTATGCATAATTCTTTAGATTTATCTTTTTTAGTCTATCACAGGTAAAATTGTTATCTGGGCTTGTTGTCAGTACATATTTGAGGTGGGAAACTAGCATTTTTGTAAAATAATTTAATTTATTGTGTATTGTTTTTTTTTTATAGACTAGTGGGCGGACGAGCAAGCGTCCACTTACCATCACGCAAGCAACACTTACCATCACGTGGGAACGTGATGGTAAGTGTTACCGGCGCCCATGGACACCTGCAACACCACGGGGTATGCGGGTTTTGATGTCCTTCTGTATTGGTACTGTTTAAAATAAAATATTGAGGGGGAGAGTGCACGCTGCAATCCAACAGCTGCTGGGCGCGCTCGACTGGCCACGTTACCCCTCTCTCACAGAAGACCACTTTATCTTATTTCCCTAATGTACGTACGTGTTTCGGTAGTGAGTGAGATGTGCCAGAGCCCATTCTCATCCTATCCCTCCCCATTTTCCCAACCCTTTCTCCAAATCTATTCCCATATCTCCACAGGTAGGGGGCATCCGGGGGCGTGTCAATGTTTGCCATCAGGTGGACTGTATGATCGTCTGCCACCTTCGTCCATAAAAAAAATAAAAAATAAAGACTATTCCGTTGTGGACGGTACTGCAGCGGCGCGAACTCTTGATTTCCTTTTGATAGACGATAATTTGTTATGCTCTGCGGTTTATACCACATTATACATATACCTACTACTTGTGTATGGGAATACAGGCTTGATGCACTGTTTTTGTTCGCGAATCTCGTTTTTACAACGAGGTAAGAGTTGTAATTACAAATTAACAAGCTTATTAGAGTTAATGTATTTGTAATAGTTTTTGATTCGCTCTTTATTACCCGACTACGGCAAAGCCAAAGGGTTATGATTTCAACAGTCTCTGTTAGTACGTGTGTAAATTATGTGTACCCTCGTAGCTCCTGAACCACTCGTCACATTTTCACAAATGGGGTGTCGTTGGATTGGTCTTGATGTTCCGCGTAACATAGGCTATATGACGTCACTTTTAATCCATTATGGCGGATATGAAGGCCGAAAATACGCGTAGCAAATAAAATACTGATAAATGTATCGTGTTTAGTATCAAATTAAGGGTTTTAATGTGTACATTCTGAAAATACATAATTTATGTACATAAAAATGTAATAATGTAATAAAATATGTCAAGAAAAAAAATTTACTCCTCGTTTGTTAGAAATGTTAGAACCCGCCCTTATAGGGTAAGTAAATGTGTTGTGCTATTTTTTTAGGTAAATAATTATTTATCAATAAGTATGCTGTAAATATTAAAGAGTTTAGTTCCTGTTGTCAATAATTACTGTTGGAAAATTCAGGAGTATTCATATTAAATAGGCCTTAGTTCCAATCTTGAATCACAGATGGCGCTATAAAGAGCCTAGAACTCTGTTACGAAACGAAACAAAAGGACCCACCGATTGGCGCAGTTGGTAGTGACCCTACTGCAAAAAGTCGCGGGTTCTATCCCCGGTCGTACATACATTTGTTTATTAAAAAAAAAGACAAATGTAGGTATGTTCGGGTCTGGGTGTGTGTTTGTCTTTGTATGTGTCTCTGGGAATCCTGGTGTGGGCCATTCAGTGTGATATTAAATATTTATTATTTTTGGTTTGGTATTAAGGTGTTGGGTTTGAATTTTTCAGAGGAGTTCAGTTCAGTTTCAGTTACAGTTTCAGTTCTCAATAGGTACAACAGTTTAATCGCAGTAAGTTTGTTTCGTATTGAGGTTGTATTCCTGGTATGTATTTATCAACTCGTTTAGATTACATGTCCGCGCCGGCTGACGTTGGTGGGATAGAAATCCGCATCGGAGGAGTTTTTAATATATCCGTTCAATTGCAACTTAATTAAAAAAATATAATCACAAGTTCAGTAATTTTCTCTATGAACTGGAAAACTCGTATTTAAAATTACTGAGCTTGTGATAATATTTTTTTAATTATAACTATGTAATTACATAGTCGTTGACTCTAAAATGATTTAAAAAATAAAGTAAAATAATTTAAACCGGACTACAACTTAAAATGCCCTTTTAAATGTTGTAAGCAAGATTTTACTGTTTTTATTAGAACGACACTAAAAATATACCAGATATATATATTTGGGTATTATTTTTATACTTATATATATATATGTTTTTTTACTTTATTTTTTGGATATTTTGTTTGCCTCACAAGTAGTGTTGAAAAATCATATTTGTGATGTCTATGGGCAGTGCCGGCGTTAAGAGGTCGCGACGTAGGGCGATCGCCCAGCACACCAAATTTGCAGGAGCGATGAATTCCGAAGAGCGGAAATCAAAACAAAAAATTAGGACCTACAAAAATTTCTACGCCCACGCCGTTAGCTCTGGGTAATGCTAAAGGAAAGTTTCAAAGTATCAAAAAAGTTAATAGAAATATCAAAAGTTAGATGTTGCGTTTTAATTATTTTCTAGAAATTTCGTGCCCTTAAAATGGAGCGCCACGACAATCTTGCCCGGCGCGTCATCAATACTGTCTATGGGTATATGTCTCGTCTGCCATCTTTCTTTATATAAAAAAGAAGAAGGCTGATTCCACGATTATGTGGATGAAAAATGGAGACAGAGTCGTAGGCAAAGTTTGATAGATGTATTTTAATAATAAGTAGTTATTATTAACTGTACATGTTGTACCCAGCCCAAGGCGGTACAAGTACAGCTTGTTAAGAATAACAAAGTATGTACAAGCGACTATGGCCGCGGCGTGACGCTAGAAGTGAGATGTCCTTCTGCTAGTAACGACGCGTGATGCGCTCGCGCACCGCAAGACCTAATACGTAACTGTTTATGATTGTAAACCTTCAAGGGAATAAGAGCCTTAGGACTTTTACATTTGTAGTTATAATTTTACATATTATTGCTGCTTTTCCGTTTCAAAAATATAATTGAATAAAAAAAATCTAGAGCATGTGTATCCACCAATCATCATTGGGCCCGAGTGGTGGATTTGTTAGGGGAGGCCTGTGTGCTGTGGTGGGAATTGTATTTTTATTAAATTCTACAGAGGAGTTAAGAGTAAGGAAAACAAATAATACATTTTAAAAGTACCTTTTACAAGGTACGTCCTACGTCTTACGACCTCGGCCCATGCACGTCCCCGCCCGACGCACCGTCGACACGTTGCCGTCATTACCGTGGACACGCCTATGAGAAACTCCGCGACCCACCGTGACCCCTTTATGACCCCAACCCGACCCCGCACTGAATTTCGTATCATGCAGAAATGTGCAAATGTAATATTTCCTTCGATTTATCCAATGTATCCACTGCTGGATATGGGCCTCCTAATACACATTGTTTTGTGTATGAGGAATGTAAGGCCTTACAACGCCACACTGGCAAAGCGGATTGGAGAGTCCACTCTTTTATAGGTGGTGTAGTTCCTCAGGGCTTGTGGTAACCGCTGTTATAGTATAGTATAGTCTGGTAGGCAAATCATGAAGTATAACCAGACAAATGCATATAAATACAATTATAACAATCAATATTAATGGTAGTAATTCAACGCAACACGGAATTCGCATTTTTGCCGACTTCCAACTAAAGGCCCATGCACACTATCGCACTAATTGGATTGAATTATAAGTTAAGGTATACTTCATTTTAATTGGTTATTTATTCACGTTTGCTTTAACTAGGCGCTAGTTATCTCCTTTAGTTAAAGGATTCCACATTTAAAATTCAAATTTAAACGTATAGGTTATCTACAAATTAATGTCATTTAGCTAAAGTATCATGTAGGTACTATTTACAGTTTAAAAGAGAAAAATGTAATACATATCTATGTAATAAATAGTTGCCCAATTAACTAAATTGTTTAGTTAATCGGAAAACTTTTTATTAACTGTTTAAACAATAACATTAGTTTAATTAATTAATGTGCATCGGTGTTTTTTCTAGATTTATTTATTTAAACTTCATTGTACTATGGTATATATGTAGGTACAAAAGGCGGGACTTCTTTACCCGTCAACCACAATGTTAATCGCAGGCGCAGTTTTGAGTTATAAAATAGAAAGCACGAAGAAGTAAAGTAATATATACATACATGAACAATGCAATCAGCCGTTTCAGTATCCACTGCGGGACATAATCCTCCTCATGCGCATTGTATTGTGCATAAGGGATATGTGGCCTTAAAACGCCAGCGGAGGAACGGGTTGGCGAGTCCATTCTTTCAAAGGTGGTGAAGTTCCTCAGCGCTTGTGGTAGCGACTCTGTTATACTCAGTCGCCTATTACGGAAAGAAATGGCTATTCTATGGTCGGCCGATTCCATACGGTATATATAAATGAATGCAAAAATACAAACATACTATATATTTACATACATACACTTATAAATACATAATAATCAATATGGGCCATTAATGTAACAGTGTCCTGTTTTAATTCTAAACAAAAAAAGTATTAATCAATCGCGTTGTAAGGGGGAGAGTGGACGCTGCATTCCCACAGCCGGTGGGCGCACTCCACTACACAGAAGACTACCTTGAAATGTACTGCATTTCATACTCTATCGTATTTCCCCAATCTATGTACGTGTTTCGGTAGTGAGTGAGATATGCCGGAGCCCATTCCCATCCTATCGCTCCCCATTTTCCCAATCCATTTTTTAATCTGCAAAGGTAGCACATCCGGGGGAGTGCCAACGTTTGTCATTCCGGACTGATGTTGGCATGTATCGCGGATGTTTATGGACGACGGTATTCACTTACCATCAGGTAGACTATATGCTCGTCTGCCGCCATTTTTCTATAAATAAAAAAAACTAAGGTAAAAGACAAAAGAATTTGACAGCATCTCTTTCAATAACATTCTTCGCTACTAACTATTACGCAAGATTTAAACAAGTAATGAATTACACGTGTTAATTATACGCTTGCTGTGTGTAACACGGTGGCACGCGCAGGAGAATTTCGTGGTCAATTTAACGCGGGTCTCGGTTTCGGGACCAGAGACCGTGAACACAACGGAATACTTTAATGTGTCGCTTTAATAGAACTTGGATAGATGTTTGTTTACGTGAGATCATAGTTTGAGACTATATTTATTTGGGTATTTAAATTTCATCAAACAAGTAATTGTAAATAAAAGGTCATTTAATGCCACATGACAGTCCAATTTCTTTTATTTGATTTATCACAAAAATTAAGCACAAAACACTTTAAAGTTTAATAAACTATAATTAATAAAACCGCAATGCGTAGGTACAATAGGACATTTCGGCGGTGAGCACTAGAAGTGGAGTTGAGTTTTTGTTTATTTATTGTAAAAATTGTGTACTGTACGTTATTTTTTATTCTTCATATATGGCAACGGTGCAATTAACTTCACAACTTCATCAAAATCAACTTCACTTCTCGAGGTCCCGCCAAAAAGTTCCTCATGTACTTGATATCTATTTTTTTGATACGTAACGACGTGAATTACATAAAACTTTATGGAAATCATTTATGGAATCTCAATGGAATATATACAACTTATAAAATGTATGTGTAGAACGTATACAAGATAATTAGGATTAATAAATAATTAAAATGTTCTAATTACCATATAACACGAAAGCCGTAACGGTTGAATTAAACTTCACGGAATAATTAGTTTTAATTGTGATAATTATAACAGATATTGACATGGCCATTTAATTAGATTTCGATTTTTCGCGTGTTATTATAAACCTTTTTTTGGAAAAAATAATAATAGATAACTACTATATGAAATACATTTTCATTCGTATGCCGTTATTTTAAAAGTATTTAAATACCAGCTTTTGCCCGCGACTTCGTTCGCGTGGTCCACATTAATAGTAGTCTATATGTTTACCCGGATTAAAATCTACCTATTTGTCAAGTTTCAACGAAATCGGTTCAGCCGTTTCGACGTGATTACAAACATATATAATAAATATACATATCCGAATTATATTATTCGAATATTCGCATTTATATTAGTGAAATTTATTTTTAAATTGATTTTATTACTAAGGGAGATCAGTGAGATCACAGACATTTAAAAAGAGTAACGATATAATAAAATACAACCGAAGAAAACACACAGAGACGAAGACACTTACTGTATTTTTGTGCAAAAACTTGAAAATTAATACACAATCTGTTTATATTTTTACTTGCTCTAGTATTAAACTTGTTACAAGCTTTTATATAACTTCACACGTATGTTTGGGTCAAATCTTGCAACGCTAAATTTGAACCACTTCCTCTAAACTTACTACTTTGAAATTTTGCATGCTTGTTCATTTCTGATGACAATACACTAAAATGATAGAAATAACCTGATGCCGTAGCCAGGATTGTCTCCTCACTAGGACACTCCTCAACGGTTAGTAGCACGGACACGAAACTTTGCATGTAGGTTTTTTTATTTTAAGTTTTTATGCCATATAGGGGCTGTCGATTCTGTTTTTGTGAAATATGATTTTTTTCTCTCGATGATGCGATAAAAATAAATGATAAATAGAATTAAAAAAATATCTAACAATCCATCAGTGAAACATGGCATGCGCCCTTTTCTTGCCTTTTTTACAAATTGAATAATTGTCAATCGAAATTCACCTTTGATCGGAGTCAAAGGATTCCGTTACTCGATCGATTACGAATAAAAATCCCATGATTTATGACCAATCGATGTCATTCATCCTTTAAACCCCCAGGACGTCCAAACTTAGGGCAATTTTGTCATCCTGACACGCAATTTTTTGACATCCCGTGACAAATTGTTGTGACAAAATATTTCAACAGTTGCATCAATTGGTAACCAACCCTCGTCACGATTGTGGAATCTCACGCAACGACCATTTTACACTTACAGTTGAATAAAGTAACTTTAATTTGCATTACGTAGGTAATAAGATCGAAAATAAAACGAGTTTCATTATTACTAATACAATAATAAATTTGGTTCCGTGTAACGTAGGCAACCAATGACGTAGCAATCCCAATTCAAATTATTGAATTTAGAATGAATGAATTCGCGTTCGAAATACAGAATATATTCCCGATTATGAATGGAATGTAAAATGCGTTTCGTTCGATGATTCGACGTTCTCAAAAGGAATTATGCAGAATGCAGATGTATTGCTGTTTGAATTTATGTAGAAATGTGTTGCGAAAATGAAACGCAATTATTCAAATGGAAAACATCTGCTGAATACAATGTATGTAAGCTATATGACCTCCAATATTATTACATGACGTTATATATATATATATATATATATATGCAAATTTCACATTCTTTACTTTCCACACTGTGATTACTAGCAAATTTATTGTTCAAAATTTCGTCAGCTGTCCACAGAAATTACAATTCAATTCAATTCAAAGACAAACCAACAAATAAACGCAATATTAGATACGGTTCTAAATAATAGACTAGATTAGAGCTTTCTACATCAATTATATTATTTCAAAAGTCCCGTGTCGACCTTTGACATACAAATCAACCGTTCGATGACTGTTCAATACCTCGATACAATAGTATTAAGATACGTCGTGTACCACCTGACTTTTTGTATATAATACGCCTATTGTTTGTTGTAAGCGATACTTTGCACTCCACGCGATTAGGGTGGAGTCCCGTTTATGCAATTAAAATTACAGCCATTTTAATCGCAGAGTTTTGTGGCCTGTGTGGTTACACTGTTGGATATAAGCCTCCCCTAAAGTGTGCTAAATTAATTTGTTAATCTTAATTTACTTTGCTTTTAATTGTTAATCTTAAATGATAACATAAATAAAAATCTTTGTGTTATTGTAGTTACTGTTTATATCGTGTTTTTAAAGTGTCCTGTTCATTATTTTTGTTTACCAAGTGTTTGGTCTTATGATATTTTATTCAGTGCTTCTTTTCTTCAACATTTGCTAGAAGATCAATCGGATAGTGGGGGTAAGATGTGCACTTACAACCAGATTAGGAGAGTGCTTCGCGTATTAAATTCGCTCGATAAATATTCTGCAAACCGAAGCGAAAGGATAGGGGGAATCATTTGCCCTGGAATGAGGCACAGTATAGGCTCTCAAAAATATGTATAGAAAAGGAGTTCGACGAGCAAGTAGCTCACCTAATTGGGACTTAGTGGAAACTACTATTCTATTTTCTCCTAGTTGATGAAATGAATAATTCTGAATACAGCACTGTATGCAAGCAATACCTTTTTGCCAAAAAAGTGCAGAGAGAATTCACTGCAAAATCATTTCCAATTTATATAAATCTGAACTGTATAGGTCTTCAATAAATCAGTGTTATAGGAATTTAAGAACTGCATAAAAATTTGGTAATTCCTAAAAATATTTATTTATTTCCATACATATATATTATATATGGTTTCACATATTATTGATAAATAGTATTTACCCACGTGCATGTATCCTGTCAGAGCGTAGCAATTATAGAATAATAATGGAATACATGTCAACAAAATATAAATTTTAATAAAAAATATATATACCAATGTTTAACATTATACAAAACTATATAATTCAGTCGACAACGAATTTATATAATTTCGATTATATATTTTTTCTACTCATATTGTTGATTGCCCGCCAGAATGACATTATTATGGCAGCCAAATCACTATCTATATTTAATATTTACACCATATACATCATTATATATAATACTAGCTATTGCTGGCGACTTCGTTCGCGTGGTCTTTTCAGAAACCTTCGCGGGCGCGCGCATAATAACTCACCAAAGGTTCATAGAAATCGGACGAATGGTTTAGGAGCGCATAGAAGACAAACAAACAAACATTATTTTTTATATATTAGAGTATATGTATCATACATATTCTAGAGAAAGACTCGAAACTTATTATGAGATGAGTCGAGTAAACAAATAACATTTTAAAGTCCTGTAGCACTTTCCAGACTGCTTCAGTCGCAGATTGCAGTGACAGTGACTGGTCGCATCGGTGAAACCGCGGCCTAAGACAAAAGTCCGTCCGTATTCTGCTTAGTCACCTCGCCCACTTCCCATGACAATCGCCGACCTGTGTCACTCGCTCGGGTTGAAACCGCATCTTTTTGGATCATCTAATGTTCTTTCATCATAGATCACATAGCGCTTTTGTAATATTATATCCTGTATAGTTTGATGTAGCATGTTGTCGGCAATTAGAGATAATGGTTTGTTCATTTTAATTTATTTAGTTTGTCTTTTGAAACGTGCGAAATTTGGTATATGACGTAGTTGACACATGTTGCGTCTCTTTTTATAATCGAAGAATAGAAAAAGACACACTGTAATAAAATTGTTAAATAGAACATACCGAAAATGGTGTTAAAATATTTTTTCAATATTGAAATCAGAATATAAATATCTTGAAATTACTGAGATAAAGGGCGCAATAATGATAAGTTCAGAAAAGAACTGTAATATGACGTCATTCTTATACATCAGGCGTGAGTGACAGAGACAACATTAGCTTACCACATCTCTTTGGCTCAAGTATTCTAAAGTTCTTTAACGTTGTAAAGATTTTGGATTTTGTTTTATTCAAAGAAGGTGGCAGCCGAGTAGCCCAGGTGATAGTCAAGGTGATGATAAGTGGATACTGTCGTCCATGAACTTTCGAGATACATAAATTGAGGAATTTGGGAATACAGGAATGATGTGATTTATACAGGTAGGTATAGGCACGTACTAGAATAAAAGTAAACCAAAATGAATTGTGCCAATTGTGTAACGTACTCGTAATCTAAGGACCGCCAAAATACATACTTGCACCCAGTTTGAAGGGTCAGAGGTTCAGCTATGTATTTGTTTAAAGTTGACAAAATTATAATTATGCTATTGTATGTGTTTACTGTACCAAATAGATTTTGTACACATCCCGGCAGGAAGTAATACACATCGACTGTGATCGGCTAGCTCGGTTTTGTAGCGCGTCATCTCTGTCGTAACGACACACGACAGAGACGACGCTCTACAAAACCAAAGCTAGCCGATAGTCTCTTTCTAAAGGCCGATGTGTATTACTTTCGGGCGGAAGTATCAAAAATTGTAATAAACATCTTAAACATTGTAACTCTTGATCATACGAATTATAATATTTATTATATGACATCACCAGATGGATAGTCATGTTCGATGACTCTTGAAAGGCTATTAGGCCACAAGAATTTAGCCATTCCGAAAAAAAATAAAAACTGGTGGATTGTCTGCATCCACCTGTTTTTATTTTTTTCCTGCTTTTTTTCCATCCCTGCTCGTCTGTCGCCTTCACTTAATATTTATACCATTATAGTTTTGCTTAATATTTATACCATATTCATCTTTTATATATCATATATGCTCGTAAATTATTATGAGACATCCTGTTTTGTGTGCTAACTTCAATATGGACTGATGATAGCACGTGGGGATGTCGTTGGTGTCCATGAGCGACAGTAACCGCTGGTACGTGGACCCTGTTCGCCTGCCGTCTTCTTCCTATGAAACAAGTCAACTACTGTATTGTTTGGTGTAAACTACCCGCATTTCATGAATATTTCAAGCTTCCATTAAGTCGTCAGTATAAATTAGATTTAAGGCGTGTCCTTACATTGTCACCGACGACAATAGCTCCCGTATCGATTCATATTCGAATACAATGAATCGATACCTACGCTCGAGACGAGGTTCGAGTCCCGGGCATATCATTAATATTGTCGCTAATTAGTCACTGTGTTTTGAATTGTAAAAATGTGTAACTTCCTATTGCGTAATGTATTAATAAATTTTATTTGAATATTCATAGCTTTGTATCTGAATTATACTTATGGTGTCGTGTTCCTTAACTACACGGTACCACCGATTAAGTGCCAGAATGGCGTCTGTATGTATGTCCACGTTAAATTTGAAAATTGCTTTTGTGATTTTATTTATTTAGTATTTATATGAGAAGACAAGCAATCTAAATTAACATCTAAAACATTTGTGTTTATGCTCGTGTTACATTCGTAAGGAATGCAACGGAAAAATTCCATCTTAATTGATTTTAATTACCTATTTATAACATTTCATTGGATTAAATCGAATCATTGAAGTTAAGAAAAAATGCACGAATTATATTGTGGTACAAACAGGAAACCTATCCTATGTGATGCAGTATATGCGCCACAATTTAGTATATAGGCACTTGTATAGCAACTAGCTATTTAGCGCGGTGTCACCGGCGTGTCGAGCACCCGGGTTCGATTCCCAGTCGGACAAACACCAAGAGCTGTTTATTCGCGTCTATGCCTGTATTTGTGTACGTAATTACATTACCTATGCAATCAATAATATCGATGCCCACAAATTACTTGCAGAGATAATCCCATTAATATTATAAACGCGAAAGTTTGTGAGGATGGATGTATGGATGTTTGTTACTCTTTCACGCAAAAACTACTCAATGGATTTTAATGAAACTTTACATTAATATAGCTCATACATCAGAATAACACGTAGGCTATAATTTATAAAGATATTGTGTAAATTGGCCAAAATATAACGATAAGTGTCAAGTTCGTCGGAAAAAACTCTGCCATCTGCGAGCTATTTTGGCGTGCGCTGCACAAAAAGGTAAGAGTTACACGAATATAATGTATGGTGAAAATCTCTCTGAAATTTTGAAATAAAAATTTGTAAAAAAAAAACTTATAAACCGAAGCGAAGCGAGGGCGGGTCGCTAGTAAAATAATAATTATATTTATATGTTGGTATATTTTATCCTGTAAAGAAACACGAGCTTAACTCTCTCTCTGTGGCTTACTGAGCGATCTTAAACTTATAGCTCAGACCATTAGAGTCCACGTTTCGGCACCATGTGTCAGGACTAGTAAGACACACTGATTGAAGACTATAAGAGTATAGGCGTCTAGAAAAGTTAACGCTTTTTTCCATATGCAGCTTAGCCGAGCGAAATGCATCTGTCGGCCTCCTTGCTGGAGTTTTACTTGCCCAGTTGGATGGTATTTCCAAGATAAGTATATTCGTTAACAGTATTACTCTCTACATTTTCTTTTTTTTTATTTATTGTACTATATTTGCAAACAAAAATCATAAAATTACTATAATTGTATCTAATAAACCATAAAGATTTGTCTATGATACAAGTTCTGCAGTATCGGTATCCATAGACATTATATTCTACCCGTAAAAAGTTAATAAATTATAGGTAAGATAAGAAATATCTCATTAATTTATATTTTAAATTTTCGTTATATCTAATTCATTTATATTTTCGGATCTAATTCATTTATTAATAATTGCGTAAGACTTAGTATTTTATTCCAATGAACTTTTAGTTTTAACGCGATGTTAACTAAATCCAAAGCAATAACATGGTTCGTTTAATATTTAGTAAGAATAAGTCATAAAAAACGTTTTTTCAAGGTGTATTTCAAAACGATGCCGTGAACTTGCGATGTTATCGGATCTAGGTATTGGATCAGTATTGCTTTTTTGTCTTTGAATTTACAAAAAGATACTCTAAGCGCCGATTAAAAACATCCGTAAAAAGGTTGTATATTCCGAATGTTGTTGTTATATTTGTATGTTATCTGAAGTATATTAATCTGTCGCACCATTCTTTCATAAAACACTTTCATAAAAATTCTTTCATAAAAAGTGTAAATATAAATAGTAAAGCTGTTGATCTACTTAATAAAAATCTAACACTGACTGACAGACAACGCACAGCCTAAACCGATGGGTCTATAGGTAGGCATGAAATTTTGCGCAGGACTTCCTTATATAGCGTAGGTGAGCACTAAGAAAGGATTTTTGAAAATTTATCCGAAAAGGGACGAAAGTTTGAATGGGAGAAAAGTCGGATGGTTCCTGAGATGTTGCCGATGAGAAGTCTCATCGGGCACACGGTTAGTCTATACTAAATAATAAAGAGGTATCATTGTGTGTTTGTAGGTATGTTGGGGGTAATCTCTGGTCCTGCTGAACCGATTTCAAAAATTCTTTCATAAGTAGGAAGCTACATTATCCGTGTCTAATATGAACTATATTTTATTTTGAAATTTTGAAAAAAATAAAACTTATAATCCGAAGCGAAGCGAGGGCGGGTCGCCAGTATTAAATAAATATATATATGTAGTTTTCAGGTATGAGGAGCAATCCGTGCCTGATCTAAGCTTTAAATACAAATATAGTTATTTTATTACTCGGTAGCGAGTTTCTTTTTTTTTCTCGGAATGACTAAATTCTTGTGGCATAATGACCACAAATATCTAAAGGTAGTCGATGCATTTGGGAAAGTGCCGAGGTTTGTTAATTCAACTGATGTCGGCACGCCAAAGTCAACGGCCACTTACTACCAGGTCAACTGTTTAAATATAGTTTGTTTAAATATGGTAATAACAAAAAGGTGTCCATTTTATTATTGTGTCACACATAATTTCAAACTTTATCATTTTGTTACTCTTTGTAAGCACATGAAAATTTTAGCGTCATGCCGCATTTTTTTTTGCTACTTCATACCAAATGTTTAAAAGTGGTGTGTGTTGCTTTCTCATTCATTCAATATTTTAGAAATGATTTTTATTAAACAATTAGAAATAATTCCAATTTGACAATTGTACGGACAGTCAAAACGCATTAAAAATGTTCGACTACTTTTTTTTTATATACTAGTGGGCGGACGAGCAAGCGGTCCCACGTGATGGTAAGTGTTACCGCCGCCCATAGACACATGCAACACCAGAGGGTATGCGCGCGCGCCGCCGACCTTGCAAAATCCTATTCACAGCTCTCTTGAAACCTCCATCACAAAAGGTAAAAAGTATTTGTACAATGAATTTTCTAAAGCGTTATCAATATTTACCGTTATACCACCCGGGATTCGAACCCACAGCACCGTTGCACCAATAAACCAATTGCGAATTGCGCTAACTTCAAAACAATGACTAATTGAAATAAAAAAGGAAAAAGAAAGAAAAAAGCCAGTCGGCACATGAAAGGGCGGTGCACAAAGCTGCGCCGACCTGCGCCTGCGCACATTGCGACGAAACAAAGCCACTCGTAAAAGTGATCTATTCTCAGAAAAGAAATTTTGCACAAGTTGAGTGCATTGTGCAGTGCTGAACTGTAGTTTTACGATTTAGCTATGAAAAGGAGCTTATATATGAAAATACCTTTAGGTATATATACTATTTGTATTACAATTGCATTAATAATATTTGTACTAGTACTTAGCAAGACTAAGGGCCTTTCTCACCACATTCTGATACGGTATCAGGAGGTGGTGAGAAAGGCCCTTATTTTTATAATAATATAAATAATATAATTTATAAGCGATATTCAATTTGAATTGATATTGCAACTAATTTTACGGACATTGTTTTAGTATCATATAATTTTTAAATTTTACATTACGTTAACATTTATAATTATTAAAATCTTATAATTGCATGATGACACAATTATTTAATACTAATAAATTTAAATCTACCCCTAATTAATTCAATTGAATTTATCTGAATAGGGATTGATTATTTGTTAACATTTAGTAGTTATTATATTTTTGCACGCCTATTGAAGTAGAACATAATGCGAGATGTTTATCATTTAAGATAAATGTTAGGTAACTATATATATTTTTGCTAAATATAAGAATTGAACTTGCTATTCTTAATTGATTATGTGAGGGAGAGTGCATGCTGCATTATCACAGTCGCGGGCGCACTCGACTGGCCACATTACCTATCCCTCACAGAAGACTAACTTGAAATGTACTGCATTTCCTACTTTATCGTATTTCCCCAATGTACGTAGGTATGTGTATCGGTAGTGAGTGAGATATGTCAGAGCCCATTCACATTCCATCCTATCTCTCCCCATTTTCCCAATTCATTCCTTAATCTGCAAAGGTGGGAAGCGCATCTGGGGGTGGGGGGTGGGTGGGGGGGGGGGGGTGTACCAACGTTTGTCATTCTGGACTGATGTTGGCATGTATCATACAACAGGATGTCTATATACAACAGTATCCACTTACTATCAGGTGGACTGTATGCTCGTCTGCCGCCTTTTTCTATAAAAAAGACAACTTTTGAACTAGAAATATTTTAGTAAGATTCTACACTATTTCTGATTATAAATTTAATCTGATTAAATCCCTGATTTAATTGGTATAATAAACGATACGGGAATTCTCTTATTCAGGTTGTAACTCGTACCTACCCTCCGGAAACTATCAACTAAAATTACCTACATTACAGCAATAAAAGTGAGGATTTGCAAGGCGATCAAATTGACCTGTATATTCAGTCTGTCATTTGGCATCAAAATACTACGTATTGTTTTTTTTATCTTCATAAATGGCAATGTTGCAATAAGCACATTCTGCCAGTGTCAGGTTTTCTTCGTAACTAACAACCGAAACGTATCCTGTCAATGTCCAGTCCCGTCGATGTAAGTCTGGAGTCGCTCAGTAAAACGACAGTGGGTTTACTGAGGTCAGAAGAGCACTCCTTGGAAGCACACGAAAAACGCAGTCCTAACTTTTATTTGATTATCACAAACATTACCTACAAAAAATACTTTGAAGTTTAATAAACTATCATTATTAAACTGCAAAACGCACAGATGCAAAATTTTATAATAAATCAAACAAAAATCAACTTAATTTCTTGAATTCCAGCCATGAAGTCAGCAATATTTTTGACGTCAAAGTGTTGTGTAGGTATATCAAAAAATATAAGAAACTAGCGACAGCGCTTCGCTTCGGTTTATGAGTTTTATTTTTGATTTTTTTTTTCAAAATTTCAAAATAAAATATAGCCTATATTAGACACGAATAATATAGCTTCCTATTTGTGAAAGAATTTTTGAAATCGGTTCAGTAGTTCCAGAGATTATCCCCAACATACCTACAAACATACCATTTTACCTGTTTATTATATTAGTTTAAATAATTGAAAATCATAACTTTTTCTATATAAACCGAAATAATAATAATAATATAATATTTCGTGGTATACGTGTTTGCGTAGAGATCTACTCATGGCACGCCAATCCATAAAACATCACAATTAAACGTTTGAGTAAAGATCTTTACAGAGCGCTGCGCGCATGTGTGAGTGCAGCGACTGAACTGGCGTATTTGTGTTTGTGTTGCTATTGATTTTAAGTGCATAAATAAAGGATAGACTCTTAAAAATGTAATTGTTACTTAGGCAGTTGTTTATCGTAACAGTGAAACTAGCATCACTCATGCTAGTATACAGTTTTCTTACAAATAATTAATATCCACATATATATTTTGGTTGTATATAGACAAAAATCACGTATGCTGTGGTATTCGTTGACTCTCTATAAAGGTGAGAGTATTGTATACGATTCTCGTATGCGACCAAACTACACACAATTCTCGCTTACAACTGTTCACATAATGATAAGGAACAGTCCTTTATAGTAGCTTTTGACAGATGTTCGAGAAACTCCTTGTGTCAATGAGCCATGATCCTTGTTGTATGATACCTGATATGTACCTACTGTATCAAATTATGTCACCCCGCGCATGCGTGAAACGCTAACATATGATTGGTCGTGGCCGCCCCGCCTTTATTGCGCAATATTCACATGTATGCGTGTGTATGAGTTATGCATGTTGTATGTACATATGTAGAACAATTAAGATGCAAATGTGTTTTAGACTAGTATTTGCCTGCTGTTTTGCCTGCGTGGCTAAAAAGTTACCTTGTCTTAGAAAACGTGCAATACCAAATTTAAAAAAAAAATCGACGTGATTTTTGTTAATTTTTGTCTCAATAATTAATTTATAAACATAACATGACGTGTATACACTTATATGACGTGCCTATTATTTATACATCATAATTATTGTATTTTATATAAAATCTACTTTCAGAACTTTTGAGAATCTCTTCTATTCTAGATTTCAAACGAACGTTTGTAATTTTGATTTGTTAATTTATTTAGTTTTTCTTGTAATTCTTAATTAAATTATGCAGTATGTAATCGATTAAAATATTAATTACACACACTATGTGTGCTGTAATTAGTACGTGCTCAAGTGCATCTTTAAGTGTATTAGTAATTTGTAGAAACTTTTAGATCTTTCTCTATTTAAGTTCGCATACTATGTAATTATCCGTTTGTTTCCTAAATAAAATTAAAAATAAATAATTAACTTTTAAATATATCTGATTATATCTGCATGTCCGGACTTTGGGCTCCTCTGTTTGATTTAAAACGTCTGTCATCATATGACAATTAGTTCTCATTCTTTCCCGCTGACGGTGGACGTACTATAGATTGAACTGTCGCACGCTTTGTTATTTCTTGCCGTTTACAAAACATCCTAAATCTATGTTGCACTATAAACTTAGTATGAATAGACTGCAAAAATCACGCGACACAAAAAAATCTTACTTGAGTATGCGTAAAAAGTTCCTGGTATTGAGTAGTTCGCGTACCTGAAATAGAAATAAAAAGATAAAACACAACATTATAAAACAGGACTTCCGCCCTCTAAAAATATGTGCCATTTAACAGTTAGTTCGTATTTTGTTGATTTTTTCATAATTAATATTTTATTTATTTGCTAAAATATAGTAAGTAATTAAGTAAGTAAGTAATTAGTTTATTTGGCGGTTACATAGAGAGATAAACACTTATCTAATTGTAGCTAAACAAACACATTATGCTGCAAAATGACAAATTAATTGACAAAAGAGGCCTCATTGTTAAAGTGATTGCTTCCAGGCAACTTTTGGATGGTAAACAGAACGTAAATAACAAATGTATTTAAACGTGCAAAAACTACAATATGAACAAGGAGATCATGATCGACAAACAAACAGCTTTCACAGCTGTCATTCTAATCAAGCTAGATTTAAAAGACTGTAAAGGCTGTTGCTGTTACAAGTACAAGTATTTATTTTAAAACTTCATTGTACAAGTGGTTTGTACAAGTAAGTATAGGTATCCCAAATAAAGGTTGCAATTTAATATAATAAACAATACAATACTTGTGTAATTTCAATGCAGTAAAAAAGTTTAAGTTAATGCTTGCAATACGTCGAAAATTGGAAAGAAAATCGAACTTTTGTAGTTACGGGTAGTGTGAAAAAAATACAAAGACAGACAAACGTACATAGAGATGTTATCTTTTATATTGCAATATATAGCTTGAGCTGTTAACTCAGATACGCCATACAATTATGATTTTTATTGTGTCATTAATAAGACACAATATCACAATGTTATTGAACCGTTTGAATTAAGTGCGTTGTACATTGTTGTTGAATGATGACCATGTGCCAAGGTTTCGGCCTCACTGTATTTACTTCCTATGTATGAACATAATTTCCATAATTCGATACACGGTGGTATTCGATCGCGTGTCCACCACCCAATAAATTTATTCATCACTTATTTATATCAAGTTTATTGCGCAAATAAGTACATATAATGGCGGAATTAATGGCATAAGGCGCCATCTACCGATCAACTACCATATAATACAGAAAAAGGATCGCACGTGCAGTTTCGAATGAGAGAATGGAAAGCACAGAAAAAAATGTAACGGAATACATACCTACATACATAAATAAACTTAGATACATAAAATTGTTGCCGATGTTGTTGTGATTCTCTTTTAATCGATCATTTATTTATTATTGGTTAAATATTACATTCTCACAATTATTATAATAACATTCTCACACCGACTCAACGGATTGAGTATGTTGGAAAATTGTTTAAGATCTCCAATATTCTGGAGAAATAAATAATAATTACTTTTATTATTATACTAGGGACCCGCCCTCACTTCGCTTCGGTTTATTAAATTTAAAACAATCGGAATAAAATATTTTCCTGCGGTAAAATGGAGCCTATATTTTAAGTTAGACCTCTAGCAATACATCGGTGAAAACTGCATTCAATTCCATGCAGTAGTTTTTGCGTGATGCGTGTACAAACATACAGACAGACAGACAGACAAAATTTCTAAAAACTGTTGTTTTGGCTTCTGTTGCTCTAATAAAGACTCCCCATATTAGTTTTTTTTCAATATCTATAATGTACAGACATCGCCCTGTTACAATTTTATTATATGTATAGACATCTAGGTCATAACAACTAAAGCAAAAATACAAATCTAATCTAATCAAATTGATTGTGGATCATACGTTCATTTTAAATAGGATGCTTTACTTAATAATTCGTAATAGATTTTTCTTTGTTAATTGTTGATTAGTTTTGAATTCGCACGTTAAGAACTATGAGTAACAAACCGGGATCCAGCGGATTGTGTAAGTTTTTATATCTACTTCAGAGAAGAATTCGTTAATCAATTAATATGGGTTAAAATTAATAATTGAAACTTTTTTACCTAAAGCTAGCTAAAAAAGATATAAAGGTTATCGGCATCTGACTGACAGTGGTTGCCTAGGAACGCTTTGTTAGTAAACATTTCATTTTAAAAATAAATATTGTATGGAAAAAGAGCAAAACCCGTACACGTGGTTTTTCTCTTTTTCCATACGAACTTTGACATCCCGTTTCACCCCTTTAGGGGTTGAATTTCAAGAAATACCTTCTTAGTGAATGTTTAAGTCATAAAAGGAAACTACTGTCTTGTTTCAGCTAGGCAATGATGAATCAGTCAGTCAGCCAGGACATTTCTCTTTATATATTAATAGATTAAATACCTTAAGATACTAAAAGTAATGCTTTTAGACTGTATTAGAAATTAATATATCTTTTAATTAAATTAAATTATACTAGCAAAATCCCACAGACGTTGTCCTGCCATAGAAGTTGATGTGCTGCAGTGCCATCTAGTGGCGAGTTATAACAAAGTCGAGGGCTCGAAAATATTCTCCGTGCTCAAATACCTATGTATACCAATTTTCATGGCGATCGGTTGAACGGTATAGAAGTTGATGTGCTGCAGCGCCATCTAGCGGCGAGTTACAACAAAGTCGATAGCATAGAAACCTTCTCCATGAAAATATACATATATGTGCTAACTTTTATGGGGATTGGTTAAACGGTGTCGAAGTATATTAACATCAGATATACCAACATCCATTTTTATATAGGTACCTATAATATAGATTATATTACAAGAAAATTATATTACTAATTTATAATTTTATATCTGAACGCTATTAAAAATATCGTACAAGGAATCTGTTTATTTGTATTCACTAGATCCGCAGCCTCACCATATACCTACCATTTAAAATTTATTAGATACATCACTATACCAAAGAATTAGTATCAAGATCTAGATCAGAGCGCGCCGATGCAATAATTCATAGATCTATAGATCGACGGATCAATATGGATGAGGACACGCATTCAAGTGTCAAAGTGTGCGTCTGCGCGTGGGAGATGCGGCCGATAACTGCTTTGTCGGATCTAATAAATCTGTACTTATATGTGGACAAAGGACAGTTCACAATCTTTGGAAAATTCACTGAAATATTACTTGGATAGAAATGATAACCTGGATCCTTTTGTTGGTTAAAAAATAGACTGGTGGAAAAATATATTAAAATATCATCTTTTATTTTCCGTACCATCACCAGTCCTTTTATCGTCGACTGATGGACATGGGCTCACTCCTACACCAGATAATGTCCAAAGGGCTGAATAACATTAAAACATTATGCTGTAGGCGGGCGGCTCGGAGGCTTGGCGAGTCCACTCTTTCAGAGATGATGTAGTTCCTCAGAGCTTATGACAGTGGCTTTGTTATCCTTTAGTTGCCTCTTACGACACCTAGGGGAAGAGATTGGATGGAACTATTCTAAATCCAGCCGACACCATACGGGCCAGTTTAATGGCAAGTGGACACTGTCGCCCGTGGACATCCACGATATATTTTAATATCAGTATAGTTTAACAAACGTTGGCACGTCCCCGGATGCGCTGGTTACTTTTGGAGATTTAGGAATGTATTTGGAAGTAAGGGTTAGGAAGCTGGAGTGGGATGGGATGGGAATGGGCTCTGGCAAATCTCACTCATTATCACCGAAACACGTACATCAGTCCAAAATGACAAACGTTGGCACGCTCCCGGATGCGCTGTCTACCTTTGGAGCTATAGGAATGGATTTGGAGAAAGGGTTGGAAAAATGGAGAGGGATGGGATGAGAATGGGCTCTGGCAAATCGCTCATTATTAACGAAACACGTACTTATATATATATTTATATATATATATATATATACATATATATATACACATATATATATATATATATACATATATATATATATATATATATATATATATATATAATATACATATACAATATATATATGTATATTCGGTTTAGGTTTAAAAACAAACTATATTGTCATAAGAACGTTAAATACAGTTCACTTACATGAGATTTTAAATAATTATATAAAAAATATTTACTCTAGTGAAAAGGCATGCATTTCAAGTACAGTATACATGTATAAGATAACATATAATGCTTATTTACTAACTATTAGTAGGTATTAGTATATATATTATGTATTATAATAGTCATAAATATAGATATTATATTATGTTTATATTTACTTGAGTAGTTCTTTTTTCTATTTTATATTTATTTAACCCCCTACCACTTCACGTCCTACATACCCCAAAGGATGACTGGTAGGTAGCATCAGATTCGCCTTTGATAAAAGTCTACAAAAAATAAATTGTTTTCATGGCAATAAATGCAAGCGAAGTCGCGGGCAACATCATCTAATAACAAGAAGTAGTAAGTACGTAAAGTATAGTTTGTACGACTCGAATTTAAGCAATGCAATCGACATTGATATTTTCGTAATAACACTTTGATGACCCCTTATTAGATACTGAAGGTCGTATAGGATGGTACAGCAACATTGTAAGCAAGGTTTCCTTCTGAACTAACAGCCATAAACCGTGTGACCTACTAAAGTATTAAGAGGTTTCGAATAATATGTACTTTTAGTCGACTATTAGTTTGACCTGAGTACGCGTGGCAATACTGCCGTCCTAACTAAAAGGGCAGTAACTAGTGTTTTGTCAAAATAGAATTATGTACATAATACCTACGTGATAATCAGCAAAACAAACTCTACAATTCAATCTTACCCTCGTTTAAATATGTAAACTCCACTTTCTAGCCTATCAGAGAACATAAGTTATAACATGCCAGCTTCTATACTTTGGGAGATACAAATAAAAAAATGTTTACATATGTCACCCGCCTATCGTTACTGCACTGTTAGTTACGACGGCAGAATAAGTTTGATAAAATGGATTCCTTCTGCCTTCCTACGAAGAATAGGCAATTTTAATATCTATTTATTTATGTTTCAATATTTATTGAAATTGGTTCTTATTTATATCTTCTATATCATGTCCTGGCACGTTGAGTAAAACAGAGTAAATAAATGACGTTGGTAACATTTTTAACGCAAGGATACGTATCCTTATATTCGGGACTTATAACTGAAGAAAGAGAATATATTATTCTCTTTCTTCAGTTGTTTTCTTTTGTGTTATGCATGCAAAAGTTTCTAACTCCATTTCAAATAAATGAAAATTTTACCAAAATATTTTGTATTTTTCTCGAATCTCATCAAAATGCACTTGTGCCTTTTCTCCCGAGGAATTTGGTTAAGTTTTTTCTATCTTAAAGTTTCTTTGTTTCAAGATTCAGTTTAAATATAAACATGCTCTAACATGTGATTTTAAAGTAAAGCAATACATTTTGGTGTATGTATTATAACATTATGTACCTATATATGTATGCTTTTTGAATTTTTGCACTTAAGTAAGAGTATGTATGTGTGTATAATGTTAGATTACATATTTGTAATTCTAATTAATATCCATATCCTAACATTAATCGATTAATCCATAAGTTTGAAGAAATAGTTTTGTTTAAGTTTGACGTAAACTTCTGCATGCCTATTAAAGCAGAACACGTTGAGCAGCGTATTTAACATCTTTAATATTTTGTATTACCTGTGTTCTGGCAAATCAATCATTTGAATTTGAATCATTTTTTGTGTTTTCTATTCTCTAATGCAAAACTACACCTGCAATACAGTCATTACCGGCGACTTTCTTCAAGTCATTGGCCCACCTCGCCAGAGGCCGCCCGACGTGTCCTCGAGTGGAGGCTACGTACCGGGAAGCGCAGTGTTGGACGCCTTCCGGCCACGTCGACGGACGCGACGACTTGAAGAAGTTCGCCGGTGGTGGTTGGATGAGAAGAGCCGAGGATCGTGTGTGGTGGCAAGCCTCAGGAGAGGCCTATATCCAGCAGTGAAGAGACATAGGCTGATGGTATAGTATTATGGTTCAGTGTTACACCGGCGGTCTTGGATGACCATGTAGTACATATTACAGACTATCCGATGCACGTAGACGGTTATTATCAAAATGACAATCGTGTGGAAGCTCGTCCGGTGGGTGATGCAAATGTTAGATTGTATGCGGTTTGAACGTAATGATGATATGTTTACATGGTGCGCTCAATAAAATTGCAAAAATCAATTGAAATTTATTTTTATCTTGCTTGTATCCTATTGCAAGGTGCAGGGTACAGGCCTACCCTAGTAAATCACTGGGGATTTCGGGCCTTAATCCACCACGCGGGCCCAGTGCGGATTAGTGGATCAAATACTCCCGATTTTTGTTTTCTGGAGCATGTGGGTCTCCTCACGATGTTTTAACTCACCGCCGAGCTAGTGATAATTTTTAAAAATCTATAATTATTAGAAATTCAGTGGTAGGTATGGACAGTGAGTGAGGGCAGTGAGAGACGCTTGTCTCTGGCATAAGAAAGAATAAGTAACAAACTTTCTGCATTACCTACACAATATCTATTTAAAATTATAATAAAATTGTTTGCTTTGTCAGCTACCCACCCGTGAATAAAATCCTGACTATACCCACTACCGACTATTGCCTATTGCCTTACCAACTTCTATAACTTTAATGCCTACAATAAGGTCTTTCTGCTTATTTTATTTATTTATTTTAGACAACTAAGGCCCATGCAATATATGCAATGCAATGCAACTAGCCCTGTCACTGCAATGCAATCCACTGCTGGACATGAGCCTCCTTATGTTGGGTCTTGGCGCTAGAACGCCACGCTGGCCAAGCGGGTTGGCGAATCCAGGGCTTGTGGTAGCGGATTTATTATCACTTAGTCGTCCTAGGGTTAAATATATATAAAGTGCATATGATATATTGATAACTTAACTAGATAACGTCACACATAACATCAGCCTGTATAAAGACGTCGGCGACAGCAGTCACGGTGTCTGGGCGCGGAAGTGTGGCAAGCGACCGACGTCCTCGGGACGAAACTGTGCCAATGGGACTAACTCGGATCACTGACATTAATGGCATGTGTGTTCGAAAAATAAGAATAGAATTTTAAGAAGTTTAAATAAATCAATAAATTGCTAATTTGAGACATTTTCAACACAGGTGGCGCTGCAGTAGATAATTAATTACATTGTAATTTATACATCAATTAATATTGATCGATTAATTTTCGTCTAAAAAGTACTATCCATTCTTATCAAATTTACTTAAAATCCATCACACGTCTTTAGAACTTCCTCCCACTGATTAAGTGCTCAAACATTGTCTAGTTTTAATGGGCTCTTCTCATGCATATTGTCTTGTGCATGAGGAATATATGGCCTTACAACGGCACGCTGGCCAAGCGGGTTATCGAGTCCACTCTTTTAGAGTCCGCGTAGTTCCTCAGAGCTCATGGCAAGAGATGCTTGCATGGCAAGAGCTCAGACTATTCTACTAGCTCCTTACTTATGAAATTGCCACTTTGAATTTAATTATCTTGCACTTACTTGGCTTGAAATTCCAAATTCAAATTAATTTCAATTTAACGCCATGACATTCTTTTTCAAAATCAGTTATTCATTTGTTTTCCCGTCAAATGACTTTTTGCTTAGATATCGTTTTGTTTGCGACCGTAGAAAAGTTAAAAATTCGCGTAATTTTCGAATATGAGTTCCGTCGTTGCAGCAACGCAGTACAGATGGCACGCATTAACAATGATTTGTACGGACCAAACATCGCAAACGAACGTACGGTGCGTTTTTGGTTTGATCGTTTCCGTTCTGGGAATTTCGATCTCAAGCACAAGCCTAGTGGACGACTGGAGACTAAAGTCATGACGAATTGAAAGCAATGGTGTAAGCGGATTCATCTCAAACCACGTTGGAGTTAGCAGCAGCCTTCGGCGTATGTGACGAAGCGATATTGATTCATTTGAGTCAAATCGGGAAAGTGAAGAAGCTCGGAAAGTGGGTACTGTATCAGCTTAATGAAAGTCAGTTGCAAACATGCGTCGAACCTTGCCGTACTTTGCTGAACCGGCACAAAAATGAAGGGATTCTAAAACGTATTGTCTTCTAAAACGACAAAAGTTGACACGCCCCCGGATGCTCTGCCTACCTTTGCAGATTAAGGAAAGGATTGCGAGAAAGGGATGGGATAGGAATGGGGTCTGGCATATGTCCCTCACTACTGGAACACGTACGTACATTTGGGAAATACGACAAAGTAGTAAATTCAAGGTAACATTTCAAGGTAGTTTTCTGTGAGAGAGGGGTGCCTAATTACAGTAGTTTTACTCATTAAATCATTTTATTAAAGACTCATGCAGTCCTTTCAGTAACCTGCTGGAGATGGGCCTCCTCGAGCACATTCTCTTGCACATGAGGGATGTATCCGCCTTAAAACGCCGCGCTGGCCCAGCGGGTTGGCGAGTCTACTCTTTTTTGAGGTTGTGTAGTTCCTCAAGACTTGGTTTTATCAATTAGTCGCCTTTTACAATAACCACAATATTTTACAATACATGGGGTGGCGCTCTTTTGTAGCCGGTCAACACCACATGGCAGATTATTAAAAACATTATTTAGAAAAGGTATTTAAACCAATTTCGTCATTTAAATTCTTTAACAGTGTAGTAGGCCTTGTAAACGAAGAAAGATTTTATTACCTTTTTAAAACAATTCAACAATTAATAATTTAATTATCATTTCCCTTTTAACAATTACAACTCTTTATAACATATAGTTTAATGACAATTATGTTGTTTACTAACATATATTGCAAAAACTATTTGCGACAAACTATTCGACAAAACCTCTTTAAATGTGAATCAAAATTACTATTAATTATTCAGGTAGACGCTAGGGTTATTCGAGTCAGACTTTCTAGTGCACCTAACCTCCGTTGACACCTAATCTTTATTCTCATTGCAATAAAATTCAATTCACTCCGACAATTTCATTGGAGTTCTTTGCAAAATTTCAATAAACCTTCCTTTAAAAATGAATTCTAAATTCTTATAAACAAGGTTGATGTTTATTTGTGGTAAGTTTCAAGGGTCTACGCTACTAAGAGGTACTGCAGTGCACTTTCTGTTCGGGTCACGGGATGAGTCCAACCTTTCACGCGTGGTTTGTTCCATAGTGGGTGCGGTATTTACCGTGTTTTATGTTTTCATTGTATATTAAAAAGGTTACGGAAGTGGCTTTAATAGTGTTACCTGTCTTTGGAGGCGTGACTTTGTAAACATTTATATTGTTGTATTAATAAATTTTAGTATTTTACATAACGGTTATTTTCTTATCTTTGTCCCAATTGATAAAGAAATTCTGGTAATTTGAATCTTCAGTTATCGAAAAATTATGAAATACGTAAATAGAAATTGGTCAAAGAAATTAACAAAAACATAGATTTTTTTTTAAGAATATTCTAAAGTTGAAGAAATGTACTTTCAATTCATATGAATCTGATAGTTAGATTTGAAATATCGCGAGAAACAGCAAGCTACATAGAAATTTTAGCAACCTATAAGAATAATTCGATAGTCATTTATTTATAATTGTTCACAAAGGAACATATAGTTAAATCACTAGCATTTGTCAGAACACTATTTATATTTGTAATTGTTTTTCTGTGGTAGCGAAAAGTTCCACGTCCAGCTATTGTGATGGACGTGTGTTCCTTTTAATTACTCTACCACATTTGTATTATTTTCATATATCCAATTGTGATAATCGCAAAACAATAAGTAACTTATTACTATCAATCTGTAAATATATTTCCAACAGTATTCTAATCACATTATAAAAGAGCGACGTTATGCGTTCAATCTAGCATAACACAGCGACAATTGACTAATCGACGAACGCTCTCACTTGCTATTGGTCCGTTGAGGAACGTTCCCTCTCGTAATTGGTCAACAGGTGAAATCATGTGACTGATAGTGATGACATCACTTTTCTTAGCTTGAATAAAGAATTCTTTAACATGCGGATTTCTTCACCGCCGAGTGAAGTTTAAATTAACTCGCCGTAAGGCAACTCATGAATGAGAGTCGAGAATAGACACGCTTCATCATAGTACTTAACTGCCTCAGTCAGTTAGTCTAGTAGGTATCAAAATATATTTGAGTCCATTGTGGCGCGCCCGCCGGCTGGCATTCTATGCATTTCTCCTCATCTGCAGGTTTAGTACTACTTACATTTATTGAAATGCTATTTCTCTGTACGGATTGTATGTTAATTTTTACACTGCTCCATAGCCACGGAACCGTTGTCAGACCTACATTTTATATGCGCTTTTGACGTATTGCCGTGATTTTGTATAATATATCTACTTATATACTCGTGCCTACTTGTCTTTGTGTTTGTTTGTGTGAAATATTGGGGGGTGGACACTGGAACTCCACAGCTGTTGAACGCACTCGACTATGCCATGCCAGACAACTGCGATACAGATGGACTGTCAGGTAGTCTGCCGCGTTCTTTCCATAAAAAAAGGATGATGATGATGATGATGAAGGTCCTGGTAACCCTTAAATAATACTCCCGTGTAATTGTTTAGCTACAGACTGTGGAGCGAGTTGCCAGCTAACCTTTTACGGAATCTTAGTCGAGGACACACGGAGTTGCGTCGCGGCGACACAACCTATTTAAAATCTGGCGACCAGTTATAAATAGTGCAACTACAATTTCCCGTCGAGTTATTAGTTACATCAGATAATAACATTATCACATTATGCTCTAATATTATCCATCTTGTGGGAAAAGTCGGAAAACTTAGCAATTCCACGACCTTAGACCACAGGTTATCAAATTAACATAATAATTAACATTGACTGCTAATAAACGCAGGACTGTTAGAATGCTAAATAACCGTCCACATTGGAAATGCTCTGGGAACTACGGCGGACTTAAATCTTAAGTACTATTTTACTTCTACCATGTTATTACTATACTAAGTACTGTAGATACTCTTCGAGAATTTGATGTAGCTCTATACAGTTCTCATGCAATTCAAGTCTTCCAGTGGCTTGAGTCGCCATCTAGCGGTTCAGGGTAGATATAACAAAATTTAGTCAATACATGTAAGAAAAGTAATTAAACCTAAAACTAGCCAAAATTACTAAGAATGTGTGCCTAGCATATGCACAAGCTAATTTAATAAATGCAATATAAATTTAAAAAAAATCAAGATAAATGAAATAGGTAATACGATAATTATTAAAATACCATGAAATTATCAAAACTATAGAATTTTTACGATATTGCATCTGAATACACCCAAGGACCAATTAAATATATCAGGCATGTTGCATTCTCTTGATAGCATTAAAATTTGACACAATCTAATAACGGTATTATTACGACTAACATTGGTATTAGGTACATATAAAGAATGACTGAATCTTGAAGGAAAGTTTAATTGTACTAATCATGAAGGTGTTCACCGACTGAGGATTAAAGGCCATAAAACGGTTAGCTGACCTTTTCGAATTGGCGAATCCATTCTTTCAGAGGACAGTTAGTCCCTGAATAGAGGTGTACTAGGAAGAGCAGGTTGACCGGTGATTTGAAGAAGTTCGCTAGTGATGGTTGCATGAGAGCAGCAGACGTGTGTGGTGGCGAGCTTTGAGAGAAACCTTTATCCAGTAGTGGAGAGACAAAGGCCGATAGTATGGTTAATCACGAAGGTGAATTAAGTTGATATGAGAAGAAACAAGGATAATTGATTTATGTGAAACGTTCTTTAATTTCAGCGCGTCGCATTGTCAGTGGATGTCAATTTTAAGTGCAAACTGTACGTATTATTTATGGAATAAGTGGCTGTTATCCGCGGTTACACTCGCGTAGATTTAATTGCGTTTAATTGATATTTCACACAAAATTTGTCATTTTGTATTTTAGCCTCCAGACACAATTTTTAAAAATGGTAAAACGATCGCTTAATTTTCAAGTTAGCAGTACGTTCAAATAATTTATTTCTATACAAATTTTGACATCCCGTTTCATCCTTTTGAGGATCGCATTTCAAGAAATCACTTATCAAAACGAAGCTACTGTCTAAATTTCACGTTTCTAGCTGTACCGGTATCGGCAACGCGTTGTAGAGTCAGTCAGTCAGGACATTTCTCTTTATATGTTTAAGAATATGTACACAATGTAGTTTTTGTTTTTCATATATGGTAATGGTGTAATTACCACATTCTGCCAGTGTCAAGTTTTCTTTGTTATAAAAAATTTCAAAGTTTATTACGTGTCCTGTCAATGTCCAGTCCCGTCGAAGTATAGTATGTCGGTAAAGTAATAGTAGGTTTACTGAGGACATAAGAGGACTCCTTGGAAGCAGACGAAAACGAAAATTTGATTGTATTTGATTATCACAAACATTATGCACAATAAACCTTACGTCAAAAAGTTCTACCTATACTATGGTATCGGTATGACTTCTGTGCCGGTCGTCGGGTACTTATTGTAAATCTCATAACCAATTATTTTGAGAATTATAGCTGCTTAAGTTGGAAATATCATTATCTTGTCGTTTTATCGTTCTAAATAGATGTTCAGGCGAGAGCTTGCGGTTATTTAATATTATTATAAATATTTTTCATTATAAAAGCCTCTGTGGTGTAAAATCTTAGTGTAAATATGTATAAAGAAATATCTGTTTGTCTCTCTGTAGATTTTTTTTGAAAATATTTTTTTTGAAGAAAGAATACGGCAGACGATTAGATAGTCCACCTGGTGGTAAGTAATACCGTCGCTCATGGACATTCGCGGTACATTCCAACATCAGTCCAGAATAATAAGATTTGACACGCGCCAGAATGCGCTATGTACTTTTGGAGATTGAGGAATTGATTTGGAGAAAGGGTTAGGAAAATGGTGAGGGATCGGATAGGAAGGGATGGGAATGGGCCCTGGTATATCTCACTCACTACCGAAAAACGTACGTACAGTGGGATAAAGTAAAAAATTCAGTACACTTATGCAGAGAAAGTAGTAGCGTGGGCAGTCCAAGTGCGCACAGTAGCTGTGGGAATGCAGCGTGAACTAATAATGAAACTTTAATTAGACTTGACACAGTTATTATAACATATGTGGCAGGTTTACGTGTAGCACACAAGCCAATAAGATCTGTGTATGGAACAAAAATGTAATTAAATACTGGATGGTGCTTAGTTGAAATTAGGTGCCATTATGAGAGCTTTGAGGTTATAAATTTTGTGAAAATACGGTAGTTAGTTACGGCTACCGTTAACTATTTATCTATTTAATAATTGATGGATATGTGGTTGAAGGTTAAGGTACAAATCGAATGCGTGTTGAGATTGGAATTGGAAAATGTTCAGAGATAAGTATTTCCCATAAAAGAAGCTGCATTCTGAAGCGGCAACTGTATTATTTTATCTATACTAATATAATAAAGAGGTAAAATTGTGTGTTTGTTTGTATGTTGGGGGGTAATCTCTGGAACTACTGAACCGATTTCAAAAATTCTTTCACAAATAGAAAGCTATATTATCCGTGTCTAATATAGGCTATATTTTATTTTGAAATTTTGAAAATAGAACTTATAACCGAAACGAAGTGAGGGCGGGTCGCTAGTTTGATATATTTGTGGATCAATTATTCCTTCGACTTATTAATATACTATACTTAGATATATAGAACTAAATTAGTTTCTGTCCGATGTTCAAGTAACATCAGGGGATGATGGAGCTTACATTGAAGGAAATAAATAAAAATATGTCTTCTTTTATGGACGAAGGCGGCTGACGAGCTCACAGTCCACATGATGGTAAGTGAATACTGTCGCCCATAGACATCCGCGATACATGGCAACATTAGTTCAAAATGACAAACGTTGGCACGCCCCCGGATGTGCTGTGCCACCTTTGGAGATATAGGAATGGATTTGGAGAAAGGGTTGGGAAAATGGGGAGGGATAGGATGGGAATGAGCTCTGGCACATCTCACTCACTACCTAAACACGTACATACATTAGGGAAATAAGATTAAGTGGGAAATGCAGTACATTTCAAGGTAAGTCTTCTGTGAAAGAGGGGTATCGTGGGCAAGTCGAGCGCGCCCAGCAGCTGTTGGATTGCAGCGTGCACTCTCTCCCTTAGAGTGTGTTATGTGTCTTGTAGCAATATACCTATAGTTTTATTCGTTCATTCTGAATTCAATCACATAATTGTACTTATATACGGAGTGCGAGATAATGTTAAAAACTTAAAAAGCGAGACTATTCGTATATTAATTTTAATCTGTTTTTGTTAAAATACCTACATTATTAATTTCTTTTTTATGTAACAAAAAATAAAATAAAACGAAGCACCCGCACCGTACACTAATTCTCAAAGAGCTCGCCACACATCAAATGTTTATTTTTATTTATAACAAATTTCATCGCGATATTATTAACTTTATTGCGATTACGATCTTGAGAATTCATTTTTGACATTTTTATTCGAATATATGTGATTCCTTGCGTCTTCACCACGCTAACTTTGAATGTTGATTTAACATACTGCAACTTCTGCATCACGTTATAAGATTCAAAATTAAGCGTTTTCAAAAATTGTAGCTGACAAAATAAAGTTTGTGTTTTGAACGCTATGTGACCGTTCTAAGATTTTATTATTTCAAAAATTGATATTTTATTTCTCGAATTGGTCTGCTAACGCTCACAGCGGGTGGTTTTGACCATTGCACTAAACTAAGCCATATTCCTATGAGGTTAAAGATTAATTTAAATTGTGTTGTCATTTAACCCAATGAAGGACTTCAAGGAATCGCGTCCCGGGATTTAATTCTGTTTTTTGATGTGATATCTAGAAGTATTTTTGTGGATTGAAAAGAACAGTTTCAATAATAGATGTACAATAAGTAATTAAATACCCATTTGATGTACTCACATATGGAAGAGTCCATTGTTACAGGCTTCGGACGTAGGTACCACGTACACCACGTAGGTATATGTCGTATAAGTTCGCGGATAAATCAAATCAGTCGAGTATTTAATTTTTTAAAATATCTTTTATTGAAATTACAAATATGAATACTTTTTAAATATTTTAAAAATATTAAATATACTGTTTAAACCTCTTTTAAAACATTAAAATAATATTCAAAGCCAATACAAATAATGTGATAATTATCATTATAAATAAATAGTGATTAAATATTATTTGAAATATTAAATATGATTTAAATATTTACGAGTTAATTAAAATATTTAATTTTATTTTCTCTCTAGTGATTTGATTTCTGGCAGAATGACTTTTATGGATAACACCGCCTTTTGTGCATTTCGTGGTTTAATTACGTTTTAGTGTGCAATAAAGAGTTTTATCTATTTGTCGATGGATGGCGTTCGATAGAATACAAATTTTATTAAAACATTATTTCTAAAACGTGTAAATTTAGACTTGTACGCTCGACTTATTGACTGGCGTATGGCATCGTCATTGTTCTTTGTAATTTGTCGCTTACCATGTTCTTCCTGTAAAGGCTCGATATCTTCAAGGCGGCGTTTTAGGTAACCAGTCACGATCGCAATAAATACTCGTATTTATTCCTAGTAGTCATGAGAAATGTATATTTAAATGCTGTGGATAATGTTTCATGACGTCATGTTATGATACAAATGTTTGTATGAGGTCATGTTTTATATCTCATATAAAACTATGTCAATAATAACTGTTGCAGGATAACCTTCAAAATATATTTGCCAAAATACATATATACATACATATCTATACTATAATACTTATTACTATATTATATATCTATACTTAATATAATAAAGAAGTAAAATTGTGTGTTTGTATGTAGGGGGTAATCTCTGGAACTACTGAACCAATTTCAAAAATTCTTTCACAATTAAGAAGTTACATTATCTTATAAACCGAAGCGAAGCGAGGGCGGGTAACTAGTATTATAATAAAATTGTAACAGATCCCGTGTCTGTACATGAAATATTTTTTGAAAAGTCATTGCAATGTAAGAGTAAAGTACGAATGATACAGAGCCCAAAACAACAGTTTTTGGAATATTTGTCTGTCTGTCTGAACACGAGTTACGCAATATACTTGGCATATTATATATATATATATATATAGCTTATGTGTCGAGTTAACATTAAACGGGCTTTTTTTTTCTTTCTTTTTTATAGTGAAGTAGGCGGACGAGCAAGCGGTCCCACGTGATGGTAAGTATTACCGCCGCCCATGGACGGCATCACCAGATGGTTTTATTATAGAGTATAAAATTGCCTTGTCTAAATATATGTCTATGGTCAAGACCCTTCCGTCGTCATCCGTTAAAATGGCCATAAGAAAACCATAACTTTGTACATAGCACATAAAAATACTCAGAAACCGGAGCACAGTTAGATAAAATCAAGGAGCAACATCGTTTTTTCAGAGTAAACTAGCCGTAAAAATAAAAAGATGATTACGATCGGCTGACATCGGCCGTCGTCAGGAGGGATCGGCAAATAATATAGCAAGTTTATGCATTGATGCGATCTGCGCATCTGTGCCCTATGCGCATGCGACGAATACTTCTTTTATGATCATTACCGTTACTGCATCTTGTAATTAAATGAACTATTTTGTAACTTCATATTTGGATGCACTAATTGGAGCTCCTTTTACTTTTAATATTAACAAGATCTAACAACACAACAACACGTGACCGGAGTAATTAATTCATCAATAAAATTTACACATAAAATAATTAAGTGTATGATAATAGTGGCTACTAGTATTGAATTGAACGGTGAGACATGTAAATAAGGGAATTATATAAATGTCACTGTAATTAAAGTCTTAGGTATGTGCTCAATTGAGAGCGTGACGTAATAAAGTAAGCACTTGTGCAAAAAAGGTTAAAGAACACATCGAGGCTGTTAAACTTATAGGCAAATAAATAGCTCGACGGGAGCGCTCCGGCCAGGTGGACCGACGACTTGAAGAAGTTCACTGGTGAGGGTTGGATGAGAAGAGCCGAAGATCGTGTGCGGTGGGGTGCCGCCACGGAAACTCACCCGGCTTAGGTTGCTTTTGATGCTGGTGGGGATTAACCCGTTTATGGACAACACAACTAAGATGATTTAAGGCGATGTCACAACGCACATGTCGGTCATCTCGTGTGCCAGCTCGACATAATTTCTTCTTTTCTCAGTTTCAGCTTTCACGAGGCACTAGTCATGCAAGATGGTGATGTCCACTAAAAACACTCGAGACTGTGCCCGGTCCATGAACACGACATTGGATTGTTCGCTAGAATAGACCTGTCCGTGATTACAGGCCGGTACCAGTAGATCTTATTTTTAATTATGCCTCCACCTTAAAATATATGTCAAAAACCAATGCGAAATGTCTCCTATCTTACGGACAAAAGTGTCAGGCATTAGAATAACCGTTAAATAAGTTAATTGACCAAATACCTGGGAATGGTTTGATGCTCGGAGCGATTCGTGAACCATCTAATGGGCCACGATCCCGGGCCGACACACGACCACTAATGCTGTATGGGAAACCGAAGCAGATATTTCTGCAACTACTTAGTGCGTCTAAGGCCTCATTCGCACGGGCGCTATGAAGCGAGCGTTGGACTCTTTGTACGAGTATTCGTATAGGAAGGTAACGCTAGCCGCACTGTTCGTTCGAAGTGTCTTAAAAATTGTCTAAGGCAGTGATTCCCAAAGTTATATGAACCGCGACCCACCTAGAAAAAATGACAAAGTTTGGGACCCACCCTACGCTACGCCTTACATGAAAATAGCATTGTATCGCTGCTGCAGCATGTTCTCGTTTCGTAGCGTAGTTATGTGAAGGGTTGTACAATTAAGAAAATAAGACGAAATCCTGTATCCAGTGATGATCGAAATTTTTTATAAGTAAATTAAGATAAATCAGAACACTATATTTAAAATTAGATTAAATTTATTATTTTCAGGGCCCACCCATATTTGCTCGCGACACTGGTCTGAGGGATAACAAAGGCTCTATCCGGAGTCCTAAGGAACTACACCACCTCTAAAGGGGTGGACTCGCCAGCCCGTTTGGCCATACATCCCCCATGGACAAGACAATGTTTATGAGGAAGCCCGTGTCCAGCTGTGGACGATATGAAATGGGCTTGTTATGTTTACTAGATTTCTGGTCGGCGATTTCTATGCTATCGATTGTCAGAGTTTTCGCGAAATCGTTAGTTAGTTTGCGAAATGATTTGTATTTTTACGAAGATCGGTATAGATCGAGAAAAATCCTGCTAGCTCCAGAAATAAAAGGATGAAAAAGTGGAGTTTGTGATCGACCAATCCGCATTGGGCCCGCGTGGTGGATTTCCGCCCGGAAACCCCCAGTGATTTACTAGGGGGGGACGGTGCTCTGCAGTGGGACGTTATAGGCTGATACAAGGCACGGATTACGTATTCTTACTGTTACATATATATTTATATGCTATTTTATCTGAGGAAGGGAACTTTAATCTTTAATGAGACTAATGAAATCTTAAAAAATAACAATTTCTTTGTAATTTAACATGTTAACTGATAAACCAGTCATTGAAACCTATTTCTATCCAATCCTATCTTCTCCAACTCCACTTTCCAAATCATTCTCTAAATCTACTTTCTATAAAAAACTCCACACCGATAATAAAGTTGCTTGCTTAAATATTGTACATACAGTGAGATCGGAACAGAGGCGTGTGTGTACATGAAATATTTTTTGAAAAAGTCATTGCAATATGAAATATGAATAATAATAACAATATTTTTTGTCTGTACGTCTGTTTGACTGAACGCACATCACGCAAGAACCATTGGACGGAATTTAATGAAACTTAGGACAGTTATACCTTATGACTTAAGTTAATAGGCTACATTTTATCCCACAGCGTTCCCACGGGAATCCCTCTAAAATCCACGTGAAGGAAGTCGCTGACACCGCTAGTGATGCAATAATATAATAATGCCGTGAATATTACTGTACAGAATGAATAAAATGTGTTCCTCAAGACATGCTAACAAGCGCTAAAAAGGGCTATTTTATATATACCACTATAATAGTTCTATCTTAATTACTAACTCACTAGTCGGCTGCACATATTTTCTGTTATATCTCTATAGGATTTATCTTAAGGTATCATCTGTCGGTCTATTACGAGTATATCTATTAAGATAACCGGTGTTAGTTTAGAGCTGGCGTGGAATTAATTCCAGCATATGCAGGAATATTTAGTTTTATAGTACTTTTAAGTCTTTATATGTTATTGCTTGGAAACGTTATTTTATGGGGAAGAAAAATGCGGGTTTAAGTCTAATGGCGGGAATAAGTTTAATATTTGAGTTTTCGCTTGAAATATCGAGATATCACTTCAATGCTGAAATCAATTACTCTGAAGCTATCGAGTATAGAAATATGTATTTTTATTCTAAATACAAAGTGATACAATTCCGACACCAAAAATGTATGGCGGATGGCCTGGGCTAGCAGAATGATGAAATCCGGAGCAAAGAAAGACAAGTTTCTTGTAAAGACGTTTATAGAACAACTGAATTAATGTAATAAAAAAAGGAATTTAAAATGAAAAAAAATCATAAATATTTGAAAATTATTAGACAAAATTAAAAGGAACACCTTTGCAATTTACCTTCGTATTACAAAAAGGGGTACCTAATTGAATAGTGCCCAACAAAAATTAAATGCTTTTATCCGAAAGAGATAAATATAGCACACTTATATTATTAAGCTATAACTTTTGACGGTATATTGACTGTTTCGAAAAAACGAAACCATATCGTGTTCTAGATTATCGGCACAGCGCCATCTATTGATAACTTGTATGAACGAATAGATATAAAAGGTATATAAATCTATTATAAAACTTGGGATGTGAACCCATCTAATAATTTAGTATTTTTTTTTATGGACAAAGGCAGCAGACGAGCATCCAGTCCTCCTGATGGTAAGTGGATACTGTCGCTCATAGACATCAGTGATACACGCCAACATTAGTCCAAAATGACAAACGGCACGCTCCCGAATGCGCTGCCTACCTTTGGAGATATAGAAATGGATTTGGAGAAAGGGTTGGGAAAATGGGGAGGGATAGGATGGGAATGGGCTCTGGCACATCTCACTCACTACCGAAACACGTACGTACATTAGGGAAATAAGATAAAGTGGGAAATGCAGTACATTTCAAGGTAGTCTTCTGTGAGAGAGGGGTAACGTGGCCAGTCGAGCGCGTCCAGCGCCTGTTGGATTGCAGCATTGCTCCTCAAAAATTATAAAAGTAGTAATTATTTTACAAAATTGCAATTTTTAGTAATTAAATGAAAATTATTTGACTCCAAAGTTATCTTGTTTCGAAATTTACACGCTTTTATACTCAACAATGAAAGTATTTAAAATTGCAAATAAATAACATTACATAAATATTCAATCAAAGAAAACAGTGTAAAACATACGGATGCTACGTTTGTTAAGGTTATAAATAAAAATATGTGTAGTAGAGGCGGGCGGCGCGTGGGCGGGCGGACCGTGAGAACCGAGCTAGAGTCGACTTATACAATAATACTACATATATATACTCTGTGTTAATGGTGCGGTGATGTAGTATTGGGTGCGATGTTTTGTTTCCGATTATGGCGAAGACAAACGAACAATTTATATATAAACACTAGCTTTTGAACGCGGCTTCGTTCGCATGGTCTAAATAAATAGTAGCTTATGTATTAATTCGGACTGCAATCTGTCAAATCGTCAAAAACGGCTGAATCGATTTCGTTTTAAACGACTGTACCGACTCAGATTCAGCTGTACTGATTCAGCTGTACCGACGAGACTGAGTAACAAACACACCATATTTCGCATTTATAACACTAGCTGTTTCCCGCGGCTTTGTCCGCGTGGTCTATATATATTAATCTGGATTACAATTTACCCTCTTCGTCAAGTTTCAACGAAATTGGTTTAGCCGTACGTGATTGAGTAACTAACATTCAAAGTTTCGAATTTTTAATGTTACTGGGATTAGGCTCATGGGGTCTATAATAATCAATAATAATAATAATTAATAATAATAATAATAATATTACTAATAATAGTGAGACCTCCAAGATACTGAAGTATGTATAATATTCCCCGTACGTCCTCCCTCGAAGGATTCGTAAGCGAGTCCCGGAGTGTAGGGCCACGTACCGGGAAGCGCAATGTCGGACGCCCTCTGGTCAGGTAGACTGGCTTCTTGAAGAAGTTCTCCGGTGGTGGTTGGATGAGAAGGGCCTAGGATCGTGTGTGGTGGAGAGCCTTGGGAGAGGTCTACAGCCAGCAGTGGGGAGATACGCTGATTGTATTGTATGGCAAAGTCCGATACGTATAATATACAGAACTTACTCGAAGCTTACTTAATACATACATGGATTCAGTTTATGATTCTGAGTTAATTGTAATTATATATATGTATTCTGTTTTCAATAACGATCCCGGAGCATTCTTTCGCAATGATTCAGAATAACCTATTAATTCATTTCCAATATGTGCATGTATTATTACTTACTCATATCCACACATCTATACCATACAATTTCAAATTACGTCATGTGCTAGATTAGATATCTCACACGATACTCACCAAACAATAGAATACGATTGTTAGGTTTACGCGTGGGCGACTGTACCTCTGGAGTCGATTAAAGTGCCATAGTGCTGTTTTCCAGTATAATTATGCGTTTATAATTGAATGGAAAGCAAATTACTGTTTTATTCATCGTTGGCTCTATAACTCGCATTTGCCTTGGCCTGATCCAGCAAGTTTCACTAAATCTCAGCTCTCAAATTTTTCTCTATTCCATTCGGTTATCTTACCTGGGGCCCGCCACGCTTCGACGTTCCTCAGGTCCGTGAAGAAGTTACGACTTTTTGGGTTGTCTTTCCTCATCCAGCCAAGTTTTATTTTATTTCATTTTATATTGGGAACACACAATCACATTATTAATATAACAGAAAGCATATCATATTTTGATATTATACATGTCATACTACGTCTTGATCGTGATGTGTCAACCGGATTTAGAATGGCACCACTCTGTCCGGCGTGAGTGTCATAAAAAGCGACTAAGTCATCGGTCCACCTCACTGGAGTGACTGGAGGGCGTTCCACACTGCCCTTGCAGTGATCTCCATTCAAGGACTCATCTCCCCCATCCCTCAATCGACTTCAATATGTTGATTGTATGAGTCATATCGGCCTCTTTCGTTCTTTGGCTAATCTCTTTGTTTAAACCTGATGTTAAGTGATTACTGTCGCCCAAGGAGGTACATTCGCAACAAATTCCAACATCAATTAAGAATTACGAACTTTTGCACATCACCAAATGCGTTACATCCATACTAATATTATAAATGCGAAAGTTACTCGGTCTGTTACCTTTTCACGACTTAACCGCTGGGCCTATTTGGATGTAAATTGACACAGAGATAGATCGAAACCCAGGGACGGATATAGGGTACGTACTTACCAGGGACGGACTTAGCGTATTTACAGCGATAACCGAAGTCCACGCGGGCGAAGCCGCGGTCTCAGCTGTACCTGTATAATTATTTATTTGTTTTTGGCCGTGTACCGTCTAACGGTTTAAGAATAACACCATCCCAACTCTTCCAGCGGGTGTTGTTAATGGCTACTAATGAATAATAAAACTGCTACCACAAGTCCTGAAGAACTACATCACTCCTAAAAGAGTGAACTCACCAACCCGCTGGGCCAGCGTGGCGTTTTAAGGACATACTTCTCTCGTGCACAAGGGAACATGCACGAGGGGCCACATGTCCAGCAGTCGTGACATTGACATTAACGACTACATCTGGTTCTGGATTCAAGTTTCATTAATATGAATGTACAATTGATTGATATTTGAGAATGGATCTGGAAATATAATCAGACTAAAGGAAAAGCCTGGCTTGATTCGAATTATTTACGGATGAATTACCATATGTTCAGTTTCTAAAATCATCAGCTGGCCATGATTTTAAGAATAATTGTAAAGAATATACTGCCGTCATACGAATAATGCTATCTATTAGTTCGTGTAATAGATGTTCTATTTCGTACCAACTCAGAGATAGCTTAAAAAAAGCCGTAAATTGCTAAATTTCTTTGGTTCCTTAAGATGAAAAGCCATAACTACACTATTACTCCCTTTCTAGCGTGGTACTACGTTTGAAGAGACGTAAAAGTCTTTTCAAATTAGTAGAAACACTTAGTCATTAGTTATATACCCTTAAAAATAATTGAAAGGCCACAATTTTCAAATTATGTATCCATAGATTACTATACTATTAATCTTTGGATACGAAACTATACTGAGAGATGCCCCAAAGAGCACCGACAGAGGGCAGGGTGGAATGTTTTCTCTTCACTTAAACGGGTCGACATTAAACAAGAGAGCAGTCAATGAGCTCGCTTTGAAATATCGCACCTTGCTTGTAATACATTTGTAACATAATCTCTATATTTCAGGATCAGAGGTCAATTCACAAAAATGACAACGCGAAACACGAGCGAAAAAGGCGAGCATATATCATTCCACAAGTGCAACAGAGATAGACGACAAGTCGTGCTAAACGCCCGGGGCGCCGGACTATCTGGCAATGATGATATTACACCTCGAATGATCCTTAATTCTTTCAAATACCCTCCAATTTTAAATTGTAATACGTATTATTAAGTTCTTAGAAGTCATTTTGGATTGATAATAGGTTTCCGAGCAGACAGATATCTTGGTAGATTGTAAGAGTGCAAACGCATTGTTTTATTACGTGTTGAAGAAAATGAGGTTATTAAAGTCATAGTAATTGGTAAAAGTGTGCGATAAATATGTGTTAAACTGTATTGATTATTATCTATTTTTCTGTGGGAGTATTGTTATTATTATTATTATTTTTGTGTAATAGACTGCCAAAGTTATTGCTGACAATCTTTCAATAGCTGACGTTACAGATTTCGCCTTATCTTCTATGACAATCTTTGTAACAAGTTTGAATCGGATTCTTAAAGGTCGGTAGTGCGCCTGCAGCTAGAGTTGACAAACGTCTCGTGAGAGCCGGGAACATCCCGTTTTTAGAGCCATGGATGAATATAGTGAGAGCTAGTTCAGTTCTACGTTGTGCTTTTTAATGTCACACCGTGACGGTAGTGTCACTGACTTGCCAGTATTGAGAAACACAATTTAATAACATAGTTATGTTTCTGTCAATTCTATGATGTGATTACTGCATTTACTGCAGCACCGGGATGCAGTAGGCGAATCTTCGAATGGAGACGTACCGGGAAGCGCTGCGTAAGGACGCCTTTCGGAGACGTGGATCGACGACATGATCAAGTTCACCGGTAATGGATGATTAAGAAGAGTGAATAATTGTGTGTGGTGGCTAGCCGTGGGACAGGCCTATACCTATCCAGAAGTGCACCAATACCCTTGGCATATTAATAATGCTATAGAAAACATTAATTTTCTTTCCATAGTATACATATTATTTGTTGAAATTATGATTATTTCTTGTAACAGAAAGCAATTAAACGTCTAAAGTAAACATTATAGTAAATTAAAAATGGCTCTGTTGAGCGTTTCGTTAATGCGTAATTAAAAGTCGGGTCGTAATCGTAATCGTCGGCAATAGAGATCAAACAGAGACATTACGAGTCGCCCTGAGCTAGGCCTAGTTATGTAGATGTAAAGAGTAACTGGAAATGATCACGCAAACATTGCACCTCCTAGTAACAGTCGGAGGTACAAAATTTCAACAATTTATGGGGACGTTTAATTTTTAAGCCTCTTAATTTAAAATACCTATTTGTCATTTCAAGGTTTTGTATGTGTGGTGTATGTATGTTTGTATGCGTATGTGTGTAGGAGTGGGGGGGGGGGGGGTAGGTTTTTTATATAGCTCAGTATTTTTTTATAGATTCCTTTTGTTGTTTTTTAGAAGTTTGAATCAACGAAATTTTAAATTAGAAAATTTTAACCAAAGATAAGTTAAGGTTAAGACAACAAGGTCGAGTTTACGAGTACCAATACGTGCATTTTAAATTTACTCGTATTAGTAGAATAAAAGTATAACAGAATTGCAGTCAGAATAAATTTCATCATTATATCTGCATTATATCGGCTTTCGCCAATCACAACGTGTTTAACTTTTCGTGTTTGTTTCTTTTTAATGTGCTACCGAGCCACATCTAGTTTTTCTAATGATCCCCGTTTGTAGACTCGGATCGGGTCTGTTTGTAATCATCCGTGGATATTAAATTATGAGCAGCCCCGGGTCAAAAGCGATTGTATACAATTACATCTTGATTACAGTTTAACCTTTACTTAATTACGGGAGTCTTAACCGCTCAATTTGGTGGTCATTTTTCTTTAATTCACCTGCGAAATTACTTTGTGGTATAAAAGTGTATTCATTTTATACGTTACTCTGTTTAGTTATGAACTGTCTAGTCGTTCTTAGTTCTGTACTGACTTTGTTTAAATTCTATTTATTTTCCCTTCCATATTAAGTATGTATGTATGTTTGAGTGTATGTATGTATTCATGTTTGATTGTATTCATCTATGTATTACATTCATATGTATTATATATGTTACATTCATCTTATGTAAGTGTATATGTATATAAAATAAAAAAGGCGACAGGCGGGCATACAATCTACCTGATGGCAAGTGGATACTGTCATAGACAGCCGCGATATATGCCGACATCAGTTCAGAATGACAAACGTTGGTACGCCCACGGATACGCTGCCTACCTTCGCAGATTAAAGAATGGACTGGGAGAAGGCTTTGGGAAAATGGGGACGGATAGGACGGTATGGGAATGGGTTCTGACAATATGCTGTATCAAGGACCCTTTTCGTACGCACTGCACTTTACATTTAAATTTAGTTGGAAATTATGTTAATAATTATAAACTATTTTCATTGTGCTGTTTTGGAAACGAAATGAACTATATACCATTTAAAACTATTTTTTGTCAAATTTAATTTCGGTCCGTTATGAAATGCGCCTTACAGTTTGTCCACATACTTCATTATAATGCCATATATGACGCGAGCTCGTATATGTATATGTCACAGTAAGATAGAAATAGCTGAGATATAGATAGTGTTTTCATTCCATTTCTCTAGGGATATAGCTATTACACCTAGATCGGTTTAGTGATAAAGAAATGTAAAATATGTAGTTTTCTTTATTATTTTACTAGATTTATTCAGTGATTTAACAATGTTTTCGAATGTATCAATACTGACTTTCATTCCAATTTTAGGATATACTCCAAGAAGAGCTTTGGTGTTCTCTCTGTTCGGTGTCATGAATAGTTTATTTTTTAAACTGTACAAAGTATTTCCCTGTCGCCCATTTCGTCGAGTTGTTATCCAGCATCCAAGCTTGCAACATATTTTCTACGTCTTGATATATACAGTCAGAAACACGCTAATGTATCCAAAACGTTAGACTCTAATCCTTATTGCAAGCGCATTAAGGCACCGATGGATATATATTATCTTATTGCTGACCGTACACGAATACATAAACGTAGAAACTGGCTGGTGTGTATATATTCAAGATGTAGAGAAATTAATTTTCTTTTCTTTCTACGTTAAATGCCCGAATCAAGACCTTAAATGAGCATATTTACTTATTTTATATCTTTCGATGGCGTTCTGGCCGGTTTAGATATTTAGATGGCCGGTTTTACGGTTTAGTGGCCGGTTGACCATTTTTAGATATTTTGGGAACTGTTAAGAATAGTTATTCGTTCTTAACAAATCTTTAATATTCCTAAATGGATACCAAGATTGGAATTGAATCCCATGATCCCTTTACAATAAATCACTTTTTCCCATCCACCAATTGACATGAACGCAATAACTCCAGTTTAGTACTATCTACCCACACTTTTAATTGCAATAATTATCGTAAATAGAAACTTACGTTAAATCGCCCATCAGAGGGGAATGACGTAACGGGCCGGACGTGTCGGACTCTCTTCACACTTCATTCGATAGCCATAAAACAGTATCGATTATCGACAGTTAAGTACCAGACAATCGATAAAAAAGTTGCTACAAATACCACGCGATGCGAGAACAATATAATTTAAGGCTGCGATGTTAGTGGCAAGTGAGAAGCGGAGGCGGTTGTAGTCGCTGAAGCGTTTACAGATTTAAACTTTTGCTTTTTTTTAATTTTATATATTCAAACACACTGATCATTTCTATATTGATAAATACACTGCAAAGTAGTTCGTGGCGGACGATGACCTTGGTTACTAAAGTATTTTTTTTTTAATTACTATTGTTTTCTATAACTGATTTCTCTTTAACTGAGTGTAGCCACTGTGATAAATAAAAATTAAAAAGGTATAAATAAAAGTGCGCGGAATGAGTGCGGTTTAAATGCGAGATCGGCTGACAGCCGTAGAATGAAAGTTCTATTTGTAAAATCTATGAATAAACGTCTGCCCTAACCTACATCAAAAAATATTTAAATCGCCACGTTTCTCGCTAACACGCTGACTGCACCTTTAAAGATACTCAGGGCCCGAGAGCGGCGCGAACATAAAACAATTGAACCATAATTTCTATCGGCATCTAACTCGACCCGAGTGACCCCGAGTGGGTCCGAGATCGGCCGAACGAGAGTCCGCCCATCCCTATTAGGAATGCCCGCTAATAACTGCTTTTTGTAATCAATGCCTAATGCAACGAAATAGGCTAGATGCGGCCTAAGTTCTATACGAATCTTTGGAGCAATCAGGATTCAGGATTTCAGTAAAGTACAGTCAGTGTTAGAAGTGTTTGAAAATTTATAGGAAGACAAAAATTAGAAAGAAGCAGATTTTATACGTAATTGAGTATATTGACATTGTAATGTGGTTTTTATTTTGTATCTTTTATAACACTACACTCTCTATTGAGGTACAGAGACACACAAAGAAGAACACCAACTACCCTGAACATTTGCTAAACAAACTTTAGGGTCTGAACAGTTTCTATTTGTCCTTGATGTCTCTAGATTCATGACGTAACGAATCCTATGTACGCCATTGTTATATTTATTAATAGTATGTATATTTTTAATTATTAATAAATTTACCACTGCAAAAGGTGCACTGGTAGAAAATAATATACTAATAAAATGTAAAAAAAAAAATCTTCAAAGGATCGCGTTAAAACGAATGCCTAACTATCATTATAAATACATACAAGTAGAATTTACATATTAAGTTTGAAATATGTAAGCAATACGACACAGCTGCTCCATTCTATCGCGAAAAAAATGTACAAATAATATTGTTTAATGCTGTTATTAGAAGTTTTTCACCGCCTGACGACCATAATTCCGTAGATCGTACCTGAAAAAGAAAACAAACATACCTACATAAGTGTCAAAGAGGACTTTTTGACGGGAACTCGAGAAGTGAAATCGAGTTATAGCTTGATCATTTTAAACGTTGTGTCCTGTGGGTTTTGTGATTTAATAGTGATAGCTTATTAAATTATAAAGTGCTTTTTGTGGGTACTATTTGTGATAATAATCAAATAAACATACGATAGCGTTTTTCGTGTGCTCCCAAGGAGTCCTCAACTGTCCTCAGTAAACCTACTGGTGGCCTTTTTGGAGGGAACTCAAGAAGTGAAATTCAGTTATTGAGTTTTTGTATTGTATAATTGTTGTAAAAATTGTGTATTAGGCGTTTAATGGTGACTGTTTAATAAACTTCAAAGTTTTTTTTCGTGCGTGGCGTTTGTGATAATCAAATAAAAGGGTGGAACTAGGTTTTTCGTGTGCTGCCAAGGAGTCTTCTCCTGTAATCAGTAAAGCTACTATATCTTTACTGAGCGACATTGACTTACATTGAGACTTACATTACTGACTTACATTGAGCGGAACTGAATATTGACAGGATACCTTTTAGACTTTGAAATTGTTTATTACAAAGAAAACTTGACACTGGCAGAATGTGCTAATTGCACCATTGCCATATATGAAAGTAAAGTTTAAAATTAAAAGTTACTAAATGCACAAATAAATTTCTTAATAAGGTCTATTTTCTTATTAAAAATTACAGAAATATAGTGAAATGTTAATAAAAAGAAAGATGAAATGTGTTAGAGGTAAATTTGTTTTCTGAGTAGATCTTCCAGCAGATATGTTTAAATGAGATGTAAGGCAAAAAAGAACAGGCCTACACAGGTACTAGGTCATCTCATTATAACATCTTTGATTATAACGCTACACTCAATAGGCCACACTAAAATTCTCAGTGTCGTGGGTCCAGACACACGACTCAAAACGATTGTCCGACGGGGAATCGAATCCGGGACCTTTTGTATATACTACCAACTGGGCTAATTGGTTATCTAAAAAAACAGTAAAAACAATAGTATAGATTGTAGGATAATAATAATCTTATATTCAGATTAATCAATCACAGTTTCATTAAAATACGTCTAGTGGTTTTTGCGTGATTCAGTTAGATAGACAGATAAAAATTAAAAAAGTTGTTAGCTCTGTATCATTCCTTCCTCGCACTGCGATGAATTTTTTCGAAAAACATTAATTATACCGACAAGGCTTTTTACGATATTGTTACAGATGTTGTATAGATTTTTAATTTACCAAGCGGTAAGAAACAAATGGGAACTTAACAAAGAGGATTAAATATAAAAATATGGTTAATTTCCAGAAAGGCATCTATCTCAGTGTCCCGAAATAAAAGGACCTTAATCCCGAAACAAAGGAGTGCGATAATAATGTCATTTCTGTACCATGACAAATAGCTGCACTTGTTCTTTTTTTTAAATTTGACAGTTTTGTTTTTAATTGTAAACAACGTACAGGTAGCAAAGGAAAAGGATTAAAACGGTACAGCTGTCCAGTGCTTTTTTTTTGAAAAAAGAATCTTTGTATTTTGGAGAAAGAGGATTAGCGTGAGTATTATATAAAGTCAGTTTGACAGTTTGTTTGTCCGAAATAATAGTCGGTTTTGACTTTTATATGAATGAAATTATTAACATGAACTGACCGCATGTTCACGAAGCCTTAAGGCTTAATTACACAAGGAGAGTATCTTGAACGGCTCGGACGAGAATCTTGTATGCAATTCTCGTATGCGACAAAACTTCATACGATCCTTGCCTCCAACTTATCACATGATGACAAAAACTCGATGATAGCAGTGATCAAACAAAATCATGATGATAACATTTTTTTTATATTAGTCATGCAAAGTCTTAATCGATTTTTTCTCCTGCTCGCGTTCTAGAAACGCGTCCTTGTGTTAATGAGCTTTGAGCGAAGAAATGGTAACTTTTTTGTATTAACCACAGTCATACGACACCACAAGCGTCAATCAATTGACGACGCATCGCAAACCTCACTCAGTACATTTGACAAAATTTAAAGGCTATGCTTGAAACAACATTAATTAATGCTATAGGCTAAATATGTTTATCATAATAATCCGTTTAATATTTTGTTTTCATAAATGAAATCTCCAAACTTTTTGGCGGGAACTCGAGAGGTGCTGTCTAATTTTCGTTTGATTTTTATAAGAATTGTGTATCGTGGGTTTTGTGGTTTAATAGTGATAGTTTATTAAATTTCAAAGTGCCTTATGTCTGTGATAATCAAATTTTTTTTTTTTTTTTTTATGTACGAAGGCGGCAGACGAGCATACAGTCCACCTGATGGTAAGTAGATACTTTGGCCCATAGACATCCGCGATACATGCCAACATTAGTTCAAAATGAGAAACGTTGGCACGCCCTCGGATATCTTTGGAGATATAGGAATGGATTTGGAGAAAGGGTTGAGAAAATGGGGAGGGATAGGATGGGATTGGAATGGGCTCTGGCACATCTCACTCACTACCGAAACACGTACGTACATTAGGGAAATACGATAAAATGTGAAATGCAGTACATTTCAAGGTAGTATTCTGTGAGAGAGGGGTAACGTGTAGGTAATAAAAGGTTAAGACTCCGTTTTTCGTGCGTGTCCAAGGAGTGCAACGCTTCTGTCCTCAGTAAACCTACTATTACTTTATTTAGCGACTTCGACGGAACTGGATATTGATGAGTTTTTAATTACGAAGAAAATTTGACACTGGCACAATGCGGTACTTGTGCTATTGTGCTACTTGTGCTTGACTGTACTGTACGTACGTCTTTTTCCATCAAGGTAAAAATTAGGTGGCCAGCCTGGTGTACCGACGACTTAAAGAAGTTCGTCGGTGGTGGTTAAATGGATGGATCGTTTGTGGTGGCGACTTTTAGGAGAGACCGAAGTCCAGCAGTGAAGAGATATAGGCTGATGGTACGTTATGATGGTATGGTATTTAGTCAATAAAATCACGTGTGGTCGTCCAACATTGTAACAAACATTGGCCACACACCCACTCTACGCCATTACAAAGGCTCTAACAGCTTAAGTGCTACGTTAATACGAACCAAGATGTGCCCGCGCATTCATGTACGATTAGCACAAAAATTAAAAAATAAATGTTACAAAAGACGTTTTCGAGTTATGGCCGCGTTAATAGACTAGATGTGTGGTGGCATTTGTGGTGGGCAATATTTAGGTGGTGGATCCTTTATATGTACTTTTTTACTCCCGCAAATAGTATTTTTGGCACTGGCCGGTTTCAAGTTTTATTTCTTTTGTTTTAAAAATATATAATTGTCAAGCGGCACTTTTTGGCCAGACTCTAGAAGTCATGAGTGAGTTAATTTGATTAATTTAAAAATGATGTGTTATGGGGTTTCTGGTATAGTAATGATATTTTATTACACTTCAAAGTGCATAATGTTTGTGATAATCAAATAAATCATGAAACTACATTTTCCGTGTGCTTCCAAAGAGACCTCTTCTGTCCTGAGTAAATCCACCATCACTTTACTGAGCGACTTCTGACTTGCTTCGACGGAACTGGACGTTGTCAAAATGTGTTTTAAATTATTTTGACTTTAACTACGAAGAAAACTTTGACACTGGCACAATGTGCTAATTGCACCATTGCCATATATGAAAAGAAAAGAAAATGTCAACTAAAGAAAAAATCCACATTAAACTATCGTCTTATTTAAATTTAAAAAAAAACAAAGAATACGAGAAAATCCAAACAGAATGATTTGTTTTGTTACAAGTCTAAGGTAAGAAATAAAAATAACTTCTTAATTTCTTTTGTTAGACCAAACCTTTTTCTTTGAGTACTTTACAGATAAATGTAATTCTTGTAAATAAATATAATGTATGTAAATGTTATATGCTTATATATGTATATATTTATATATATGCTTATATATGCTGTTATATGCTAAGAGCCAGTGTTAGAGGTATGCAATCGGCACGTATATCTCATTAAAACTTGTAATGTAATGATCATCAACAACGTGGAAATGAAATTGAATAGTTTCCATTGTAAGGGAATAAAAAAAATCAATTGAAATAAAAGAACAAAAAGTATATTAACCCTGCGAACGCTACACGATATATTTACGTGTTGGACAAATATCTTGGTCTAGTATTCCCTATCAGCGATAATGATCGCACAAACAGCGGGCGAAAGTCACCAAGTTTCCAAATTAGCACTTCAGCATGAGGCAGTTCCGATTGATAGTGGACGAATTAGCGGGTTTTGTTGGCCACCGCGAGAGGCGGTAGGGTTGGCGCACGCGAGGATAAAATAATAAAATTAATTTTGTTTTATTTTTGTATAACAATCGATACAGATTAAAAATGGTACGCAGAAAAGAAAACAGGAAAATAAAGCTACCTATTTAAATTTATTTAATGAAATGTATTGAATTTTCAGCTACCTATTGTAATTAACTAAGTGAAACTTATTGAATTTTCATATTTGTCGCTGTAGAAAATAAAAAAGAAATAAGGTACTCGAAATCTGACGAAACTATTACTTCTAGAAAACTAAAGAAGTATTAGCACCTTGTATCAGCCTAGAACTTGCCACTGCAGAGCACACGTCTCCCTTAGGCCCCCTAAATCACGGGGGATTTCGAGCCGTAATCCACCACGAAGGTCCGGTACGGATTGGTGTATCACATTCTATAGATTTTTTTCATTTCTGGAGCATACGGATTTACTCACGATTTGTTTCCTCAAAGCTGAGTTAATGACGATTTTCAAAAATGGTATTTAACCAGAAACTCTGTGGTACGGGCCGAGGATTTAAACTCATGATCACTCGAATGTGAGACGACCTGCAGTGGGACATTAAAGACAGAAAATATTTTTTTTTTGTGTTTGTGCGTCCCTGCGGTCACCATTTAGTACACATTACACCGTTCCGGAACGATCGTGTTAACACCCACTTTTACACGATGCACTCGATTTACCGAGTAAATGTCTCATTTATATCGAGCTGTTCGAATGTTCAATGTGTAATAACGATTTGTGGAGTGAGCAAATATGGAATCGATACATCGATTACTTGGGTGGTAAGATTATATATGTTTATATAAAATCATAATTTTATTTGATTGATTAAATCAACGACAACGCAGCGGGCGCGGTCGATGAAGGTGATGACCGCTCGATCTGGATAGAGGATGAGATGGGAGGCCCCTGTCCAGTAGTAGCATACATTTCTAGCCTATTGAAAGAAACATGACTAGAACACAGTCGATATGTTAGGTACAATATAGTTTTTTTTTTTTTTTTTTTTTTTTATGTACGAAGGCGGCAGACGAGCATACAGTCCAGCTGATGGTAAGTGGATACTGTCGCCCATAGACATCCGCGATACATGCCAACATTAGTCCAAAATGATAATGTTGGCACGCCCCCGGATGCGCTGCCTACCTTTGGAGATATAGGAATGGATTTGGAGAAAGGGTTGGGAAAATGGGCAGGGATAGGATAGGATGGGAATGGGCTCTGGCACATCTCACTCACTACCGAAACACGTACGTACATTGGGGAAATACGATAAAGTGGGAAATGCAGTACATTTCAAGGTAGTCTTCTGTGAGAGAGGGGTAACGTGGTCAGTCGAGCGCGCCCAGCGGCTGTTGGATTGCAGCGTGCACTCTCCCCCTCCTAGTTTCTTTATTTATATAGTGTCTAGTGTCTAGTATTATATAGTGTCTTTATATAGTGTCTAGTTTCTTTATTTTAGATACTGAATAAAGTACGGAAACCTGGGTGAAGTATGTATACAGTTTTCGAAGTGAGTACTCCACGGATCAAGGCCCGAGCTTTTAGAAAACAATAAAATTATTATTATTATTATAACATAATTTTGTGAATTTGTTTGTAACACGAAAATAATTACAAATATTCACTATGTCACCAACACTTACATGCGAATACAATATGCTATGTACATATTACACACACATACAAATAGCCGCTTGAGGACAACGTACTAGTATCGGCAAAAATCCCACATTTTTAAAGTCTTTTTTTAACAGCACTTCGTAATTGTGCAATTGTGTTATTGAACGAGTAAGCTTAATGCCATTAGATTAAGAAATTGGCATAAAAATCAATAAAAATACCTTAATTTCTATAATCACTAAGATCAATCTGATATTTTCCGGTTTTTACAACAGCTGACCGCAATTATAATGGATATTAGAACAGAAACAGATATAACAATTATAACAAATAAATTTTTATCGAAGGTCAAGTGAGGTCGCCGTATCTACGATCTATAGTGATACCCAGCTCAAATTTCACACAGAATTAAATCGGTTATTATTTTAAGATAAATGTGTATCGATAAGGTATTTCGTACAACTCACGGTCCGTTTTATGGTTAGGTAAATATGTGGTTTGAAAAATAGTGAAAGGTCGCCTGTGATTTTTAACACACGCTAATAACGTAGCTATTATTATAATTAGCATTTAACAGATTAAAAAACGTGGTTGTATGTATGTATGTATGTATGTATTTTTGTTTCCTTTTTTAACGATATTTAATGTCCTTTTTTAATGAACTTTTTTGATATATTTTAAATTAGCGACAAAAAGAACCTCAGTGTTGTTTGTAGATTCCCAGATTTCGATACTTGCTTTTTAATTTTTGTTATTGTTTATATTAAAAATCGATGAAAGCAATTTTAAGGAATTTTATACTTTAACCGAAGTCAATAAGTCACATAATTATGTTTTCAGTTTTAACATGAATTAACACAGTTCAATCAATTTTGAAATTACATTTTTCACGATTCTTGCCTAAAATAAAAACAATGTAAGTACTTAAATGTATCTTTCAACGTGAATATTCTTCGTAAATGAAATATTCTAGACGATACCTAATGCTATTTAATTTCCATATTATTAATAACACGCAACTATAATTTTACGTATCTAAATATTTATTTTACCACTCAAGAAACGTTAAAACAATTAAATAACAAGTTTAAAAGCGTAACGTCTAAACGAAGTTCTTAGAAACTGTATGAAGATCGATTCGACCAATAAAATCGATTACGTTAAACACACTGACCAATCACGGAATCGCACACGAATTTTGAAATATTTAGTCTCCAATTATATTTTACGGTTAATTATATTTATGTTAGTTGAGCACGCGATCGCACTTCCTTACCTGGTTATTCCTTTCGCTATGTTTTCATACCCTCATATCGTGATAAAGGTTTAAGTGTGTAAATGTTTTGATCGCGGTTTTAAACCGATCGCGTGTTTTTTATACGATTCTGATGATAATTTTTATAGATTCTTAACAGACGGTGTTTATTCAGGCGGACATAAATATTATGCTGTTATGAATATGAATGGAAAACGTATTCGTCGCATAAATATGACACACCTAGCATGCCACCTGTCAAATTTGTATTTATTGTTTTAAGGCAATATAGAAACACCTATTTTAAGGTTGTCATTACCGATGTCATCGTTTTGGTAGTTATTTATAATGGTTTAAAAATATAAAAAAAAAAGAAAGATAAGACAGACAAACTCAAAAGACGGTGTGTGTGTCAAGAGTAAGTGGTACTTTATTTTTTATTTATTAACACTTTCTTGTTTGAACAAAAGTATAGATACTAACAAAATACAAAATATAAAGTAACAAAACAACACTTAATGCTATAAAATACTTTCCCATTTCTTATCTCTTCGAGTAGAAATTTATTAAGGAATGATCCCCCATTCCCTGTTATAGTTTCTTATCCCATTATTGGAGGGTTCCAGTCGTAATCGATCACGGGGACCAGTGTAGATTGGTTCATTAGATAATTTAAATATCCCGCACTTAAGTAGAAACTCAAGGGCACGGACCGGAGTCTAAATTGAAGACTTCACGAATGAGATTCGAGAATAAATATGTACTTACAGCTTACAGCTATGTTTAGAGCATTATCATTAAAACAATAAAATAACAGTTTTTGTCCGCCCTAATGTAATCAAATGCACATCGATACATACAACGATATATCGATGTTATTTACCAATCAAGAAGCGCCGGCCACTTATTAGTGCTTATTAAATCGTCTGGTGGGTACGGTTGAATCAATATACGCCTATCGAACGCCAACATCACTATTGCTGTTCCAAAAATCGATTTGAAATTCGAGTTCCATATTTTCGGCTGTTTACAAAGGAATTGAATTTGTAAAATTTAAAATTAGAAGAGTTGTAAATTCGAATCATTTTCAATTTAGAAAATCTGTGTCTTACATTATTATAAAAGATTGTGGCAATGAGTAGACTATTACAATGGTGACTACTGTCGTTCATGGACATCTGCGATACATGTCAACATCAGTCACAAATGATAAACGTTGGCACGCTTGCCGACGCGCTGCCTATGTTCGGGGATTTAAGAATCAGGATTATAGGTTGGGAAGGATGGTTGTTTTATCCTATAATACCTTTTTTATTTTAGAGGCTTTAGTCGTTTTGGCCGATTATGTTAGCCTCATAGGGACGCTGACTATAATATTGTCTTTCCTCAATCAAACCTCAATCTGATGGCATGTACAACAAAATTAAGTAGATTCTCCTCATTAGTGTTATTTCTATATTAAAACTGAATCATTATTGTATGGTGGGCTTATGAAAACGTTGAACAATTTCGGATTCAATTCAGTTAAAAGAACAGACAGTGATTCAGTTACAAACATAAATTGTAGTCAAGTTAAATTTGCAAACGAAAATCGCCCTTATGTTTTAGAAATGTCAAACTTAAACTGAACTTCGATGGGCTCAACGATTGGTCGACAGTACCTATTTCTTTGCGCTAATATAATAAGGTTTTTTTGGATACAACTATGCATTACAAGTTCAAGCGTCAAATTTGTTTTCTTTTTTTGCGCCATTCGACTTTATTCTCCCCAAATTACAATATACCAACCTTAAAAATATTTTTATATATATTTTAGTAGTAGTCCAAGCGCCTTGTAAAATAATCTTCTTTCCTGTACAATTTCATTTTTGTCAGCTTGCATCAGTTACGCAGAATGGTATCCATTTATGATTAGCGTTCCTTGTAATCTTACTCATAAGTATGTTATTTCGTGACTGCATGAATAAAGTTGTAGCGTAATGAAGTGTTACGGCGTGTGATTATGTTTGTTCTTTAGTTAAAACGCGACGTGCTAAGAAGTCATCGGGTCAAGCTGGTTTCGAAACACGAACATCATTGGATTGTTTAATCGTTTGGTTAGTGGATACATCTGTTTAACTTCAGTATTTTTAAGTCAAACATAAAGAGTTTTCGAACAAGATATCTTAGAGATCTTTACTAAATAATACATATGGGGAGGGGGAGAGTATACGCTGCAGTTCCACAGCTGATGAGCGCACTCGACTGGTCACGTTACCCCTGTCTCACAGAAGACTACCGTAAGGTGTACTTTATCCTATTCCGCCAAGGTACGTGTTATGGTAGTGAATGAGGTTTGCCAGAGTCCAGTCCCATTCCATTCTATCCTATCCCTCCCCATTTTCCTAACTCGTTTTTCAAATCCATTCCTATATCTCCAAAGGTAGGCAGATCATGATTTATTTAAATGAGATAAGTGTTGCTTTTGTGAAATACACCGTTCATTTAGGGTACTGCAGAGCGCTAAGTGAGTTATTGTATTGGCAAAGGTACACTTCCGAAGCATGCGGCTTGCGGCCTGCGTTATACGTCGATCGCAATGTGGTAGCCGCACATGATGCAGTGGTGACTTTCAACCCATCCGTACTGACTTATGGGTTACATGGGTTAGGTAACCACTGGGTTACTCGTCATACGATACTCGTTTGAATTGATCAGTTTTTACAGTCGATACTTGTTTCGCTATATTTAAAGCAAATATACTTAAGCGACATAATGTTCAAAATATTGAAAAATTGCTTTAGCCGTGACTAATTAAATTAGGTAATAATTTTTGGAATTTTAAAACTCCAAAAATGTACGAAACCTAGATCGTTCAACAGATTAGGGTTTGAATTTGGAGAAATCCCTACTTATAGTCTTTATGTTATGAAAGGAAGCTACTGTCCAAATTTTATTGTTTTTGGTTTCAGCGGTTTTGGCTCGGTGTTGATGAATCAGTCAGTTAATTAGAACGTTTCATGTTTCTATAATAGCTTCAGCGGTTTGGGCTTGCCGTTGACGAATCTGTCAGTTAATTAGGACATTTCATGTTTCTGGCTTCAGCGATTTCGGTTCGGCGTTGATGAATCAGTCAGTTAATTAGGGCATTTCTCTTGGGATAATATACGAGCAGCAAAAATACCGAAAGTGGCAGCAAATCGATCGCAGAAAATTTGAAGGTGGTTCTCGGTGACAATAAAGATATAGGAAAGACAGCGCGACTCCGTCGACTTTGTGTTGAAATGCTTAGTAATTAGTAATTAAAAATTGTTTATTTCAGTTATTCAAAAATTGTTTGTTTGCTGATCATAATTTGCTACCCATTTAGTATTTATTTTCTGCGTTTAAATATAAGCCCTTAATTCTCTTTCTATGTACAGATTTTGTGTTCATATTACGTATATGTGAAATACCTAACAAAGCTTGAGTTTTCTAGCTGTAATTTCCTCATATTTATGTCACCTTAAGAACACAAAATACTTCTTCGACGCGCAATCGAATTTGTGCTACTGACAGTTATGACTTTGCCCGATGGGTCGTCAGACGTTAATACACGGAAACAATTAAACTGAATGAAGATTTCTAAAACAATAAGATATAAATTTTTAGCGGCCATAACCGCATTCCGTAATAACAATGTAAGTCCAAACGGTTTACACAAATGAAACAGTTAAAATGTATGAGAGTTGTGAAACAATATGCCTATGTAAAGAGGTACAGAAAAGCAAATACCTGTAACGTCAACGTACAGAAAATTGACTCCCCAGTAAAAACTCTCAATACAAATAAAAGTATGAGTAAGAAAATAGTCGCTGTTCTGTACGAGCTAAATTGAATCTAAAATGTCAGAGGACAGCGTTCGTATTTCAGTGGTACCAGCGATAGGGTGTTTCCGTCACTTCTCGAGTTCATGGAATCGACTGATTTTTGTGGAAAACTTCTTGTCGGTGTGATTCTTGTATGCATATTTTCTTACCTACAGCACAGCTTTAGATCAAAAGCTGTTCTTAAAGTTTGTAGTGAATCAATTACACCAATAAGTACTGAACTAATATATAGGTTAAGATTACGATGTCGAAGAAAATAACTTTAGTTTTTAAACATTTTAGATAATGGTAAAACAGATTTTCGGCAATTTATGTATATTTTCGTGTATATTTAGGTCCGTTTGGTTTCTATTTATATTCGTCACTAACCTTAATTTTGAATTAATTCAACATATTATTTTTATAATTTTATCTACATTCTTTGACGGATTCTTAACAAAGAATTATGTTATAAAATATAAAATGTAACTACTTTTGAATTGTTATTGCCTTTTTCGTAAGTATGCAGTGGTGAATGGCCCAAAATTGAACTTATCCTTCCCACAATAACCTCCGTGTTTCTATTCTGAATAATGGCCCAACTAATTCAAGTAGGTACTTCACAAACATGTCACGGCAAAATTATGCACCGATCTCTGGTTCTGCAAAGTTCAGCCCGCGTTTGACATTCCGTTGAGCGGTTTCCATACTAAATCCTACTCCATAGTAACGCAACTGAAATAACATGCGCTTAAATACAACTACCTAAGTATGATAAAAAATATTGTGATTACCTTTTTGAATTATTACCTGTAAAAGTACTGGAGATTTTTGGATAATGGCGATTTTGGATCTAAAAGATCGATCTAATCGAGTGTAATCTATTGCCATACCATATCACACCAGAGCGAAACGAACGAAGCGACAAAGAAATTCGTCGAAGATTTTAAGTTGCCGACATAGCTGAGCCGACATACATAACATAGCCGAGGATCAACAAGCTAAAGTGGCAGTGGATGGGGGAGAGGAGTCCTCGAATAGAAATCACGTAACGGGAAATGTGGCGTGCGATCGAGGGTCAGGAGGATTGACGACTGGAAGAAAGTCGTCGGCAGCGGGTGGATGAGAAGAACTGAAGACCGTGTGTGGTGACCGGTCCTTGGGAGAGGAGACAAAGGTTGATGGTAGGATAAAAGAAGAACAATTATTATGTTGTCAATAAAATATTAACTGAAATATTGTGTCGACTTAACATAAACAATTAATAACAATTTTACCTAATAATTCCAATATTCGAATAACATTGTAATAATTCGAGTATTCGAATAACATTGTAATAATTGAAGTATTAGAATAACATTGTAATAATTGAAGTATTGGAATAACATTGTAATAATTCGAATACCATTGTAATAATTCGAGTATTCGAATAACATTGTAATAATTAGAATATTCGAATAATATTGTAATAATTCGAATATTCAAATAACATTGTAATAACACACTTGGTCATGTCGATAATACATTATTACGTTTGTCAAAGTACAACATAAACCAAATATACAATATACGTGTAGGTATATTATTCATAAAATAAATTTTTAACTCGTTCATTAACAGAAAATTTAGGTTTTGGTATTTAGGTGAGTCAGCTACGCGTGTGACGTCACAGTACCGCATCTGTTTATCTTTGAATTTTCGTCTAATCTTATAAAAAATAATAAAGTAAATTTATACATACAATTGCAGAGCCAGGTTTAATAATATGTAATTCATTCATGAATTGAAATCGGTATTGTTGGAAAGTGAAAAACCTCGCGCTCCAGTTCTCACCGCCAAGCGTGAACGACAACGTCATCCCTCTGGCTTATGGTCTAAGTGATATAATATAAGCGAGAAAAAAAAAGAACACAAATATTTAGAACCCTTCGTTTGAATTACAATATTTGATTGTCTGATACGTTATTTTTGTGAATTGCGGTTCAATTGATTTGCAATAGTTAAAATAATGGACAATATGTAAGCACACGGACTTTATTTTTCGTATGAACATATAAATTTTGTTAAATAGTGTTAAACTAAGGTCCCTTTTCATAGATAATAATATCACATGTAAATAAAATAAAAAGAAATATAAAAGAATCTAGAGGCGATGTTATTAAAGGTTGTGTAAAAAATAAACTGGGTATTAATATTATTGACATTTAGACATTTAATTTAAAAAATATTGACATACAATATACACAGAATTTTTATAAAATGAAATCACCCATAATTTGTCGTGCAATTACTGAAAACATCAGTTAAAATTTAATCAGTATGCCGTTTAAAAATATTTATGAATTGTATGATGTATATACAAGCGTCGTTAATACATTATAAATGCTAAAACAGAAATTGGTATCGACTTAATTTACAAAATATAAGAAATAATCGCTTGCGAAATACACCAAACGCATGGTATGAATGCGGCGTCCAAAATAGACTCGCTACCGTTTACCGCGTGAACCATGTCAAATTGCGTTAGCCTTGATCTTGTAGGCGCGTAATTACCCGCGTTTACGCGGCGCGTGCGCATCAATGACGTCACGGCGACGTAACGTTATTGTTCCGTGCGATAATTGTCCATGTTATTAGGTTGCATTTCTTTGAGAATTGTTGATGTTGAATGATATGAATTGCAATTGTAATGATAACGAAGTAGCGGTTTGTTAATTGTGCAATTTATACAACAATCAATGAAATGGTGATGGCGATGAACGATGAGTTCAAATATATGAATTATCGGACACGTCAAACGATTTCAGAAAATTTGGTGCATTGGTTTCACTGTGTATTTTAGGGTCATAGGTTACATGTCACGAGAAATTCAACATGGCGGACGCTATATGGCTGCCAATAAATTTTATTTTACTTTAAGTATAAATAAAATAAACTCTAGTCCTAAATTGTAGTCCAAGTTCTTATTAATTTTTAGTTATTATCTGTTAAACTCTTTCCTAAGCGTCCTTCTCACCACTTTCTGATATGGTATCAGAAAGTCAGTTATACTTTATCAGAAAATCAGTAACAGATAGATTTCACTGGCAGATAATTTATCTATCAGATGTTAACAGTTAATTTATCAGGAGGCGGTGAGAAAGCCCTTAATCTCCAAATTATGGACTGATGTTGATACGTATCGCGTATGGCAATGGGCGACAGTATTCACTTACTACCAGGTAGATTGTCCGTTGGTGTGCCATTTTCTTTGTATAAAAAAAACAGATGAATAATTTGTTTTAATTAGTAAACAATTAATAATCACAGCAGTAATAAATGAAGTATTTCTATTAAAATATGAATCATTCCGTTTACTGTAAAGGCTTGGGTTAACAGAATGACACAGTCAATTACATGACATTAACAGTAAATCGATATTATCGCGGCGTATATCAGCGAAATGAGTTCCGTAATTAATATACTATTGGACTTAAATTGAAATCATCAATTCGCGACTATTGAGCTAAGGATATTAAAGATGGACGGTACAATGCGTTTATACACGAATACCTGTACGAATGCACAGAGAAACCAGTATGCAATCTCGTAATTACACAAAAAATACACGAACGCAGATGTACAGCCAACGTGTGCGCCTAAGTTGTTCTTAACAGTTGCAGCAGTTTAAGCCAGTTTAAGATAATTAAAAAACTTAAGATACTAGAAATAAATCCATAAAATCAATTGTTGTGATGACGTCACTGGCACGGTGGTACCAATACAACTACGCTCGAATAACGTCGACAATTATCTATATAAGTATATATATGATATATATATATAAAGAAATTCTAACAGAGCCGTGTCCGTATACGAAATATTTTTTGAAAAATCTGATTGCAATATGAAGTACGAATGATATTGTAGAGATTGACACATTTTTTTTTGGATTTTACTGTATCTATGCTGGACGGATTTTAATGAAACTGAGTATAGTTATAGCTCATATGCAACAACATATGAACATAGTTAACATTTCTTTTTATGCAGATCGATTATGGAATTCCCACTGGAATCACAAGTTCACGCGAACGAAATCGCAGGCACCTTTAGTTTATGAGTAAAAGGACTCGCAATAAAAAAAAAAGTATTTTTAAGCTCCTATCTGATTCCGTTTCCAATTATTTTGAAATTTGTTTTTAATATATTGATTATAAGTTGTATTAAAGCATAGGTGAAGTCGCTTAAGCTCATTCATACTGTATTTTTACTCTTACAAAAAAATTGCTGTCTGCGCTTGGAGACTGCGAGTTTTACTCCTTTGGCGAAATAAAACCCGAATGTTATTGCGTCTCGGCTCAATGATTTGGATTGACTGAATTGAATGTGTGTGACAAGTAGGTACCTACCTATGCACAAAACAGGTTGCCCATCTTGGCGGTAGTACAAAATGATAAAGAAAAAAAGTAAAAATGTTGAAGCGGCGATGTGGAGCCGCGACAACAGCATTGTATTGGAGCTATTAGTCTATTTGTAAACTGATAAATTAATTTCTCTTGTATTTTAATTTAGTAATTCTTAGTGTCTTATATTACAATAAAAAAAATATTTTACTTACATCGCTAGTGGTCGAATGAGCCTTAAACATTAAAGTGCAATGAACGTTCCTATTGCGTCTGTGTGCGTGATCGACATATCAGAGTTTATATGAAGACTCCATACTGGTCTATTAAATATGCTGTGGTTCAGGTAATTTTATCTATGGTTCAAGTGCGATTTGTGAGAATCAATCATGGCGGACGATGTGGCGGTCGTAAAATTGAAATTCAATGGTAAACGTCATTTTGTTATTGCTACTTATTATTACGTTGGGACTCTGCAAATGTGTATTGGTGCGAGTTACGACGGATTTACAAGACCTTCATGAGGAAATTTTAAAAATGCTGTGTAGATATTTTTCTAAGAGAGATATTAACCAGTCTGTTAGTAGCTCGGAACAATATTATTAAATAACAATAAATCCAATACGGTAGATATAGTGCTTAGATTGCAGACATCTTGGCGCCTAAGAATAGCTCAAAAGGGCATTGAAAAGTTCGTCCGCATGTGATTACAGTTTGAAAGAGCACTTTCGACACGCTCGTTGCTAGGTTATGTAGTAGTTGAATCTACATTAGTTAAAATTTATGTATTTTGAATGATAGTTTATGATGAAAAAATAAATATTTAATAGAAGTCATTCAAAGACTCAAATTATTTCATTTTATTTTTGAACAGAAATCCACAGCAAGACGGATGTAAACTTATTTATCCAAATTAGGCTTATTGTCAAAAATTGATATTATTATGTATACAATACCAAATTGTATACACAGTTTCACTGACTTTTCTCTTTAAAGAAAATTAAAATATTACTTACTTTGCAATTTTAAATTGCACGTCAACTTTTCAACCGAATATAACTATGTAACACAGTTATGTGTTTAAAATATAACAAACATTTAAACTGAACAATCTTTCACCACTCCAATTCCCGAAGTGTACTTTCGATAAAAAAAAATAATAAGCCTGTCAACGGTAACATTGACAAATTAAAGATGGCCGCTTCATTTAAGAGCTACAAAGATAACAATCATACTTTAAAAAAATAACATTTGAAGGTGTTGAATTTAGAAGGTAGTTCTACAACCGTAAAAGTAACTTGGTAAGTCATATGAGCGAGGTTATGGACGTCAAATTTTCGCCACAGTATAATTAGAGATTGGACTCTGATGCGCGGGGTCATGCGAACGAAATGATAGAAATCATCTTCAAGTTTATTTGGCGTTTGGTCCAATTTGGCGGAGGGAGCGACAAGAACAAGCGGCAAGAGCGAGCGATTGAAAATACAAACAAACGAATCCATATTTTCTAAATTTTACATACGAACATCATGCTATACCACCAGCTTGCTGTCTCTTCTATGCTAGATGTAGGCATCTCCCAAGGCTCGCGATCATATCTTTATGATTGTCATCTTCCACCTTCAAATATATTTTTTTTATTTAAAATACTTTATTGTAAAATGCAAAAGGCGAGCTGGGGCATTCTCAACTAGCCAACCTCTGGGTAGAACAAGGAAGCACGTTGCGAGATGTGATGAAATGTATAAACTTAAACGATGATTAGTAAATATTTTACAGAAATACTTGTTATAACTATTAACTTATTTATAAATAGTACGACATTACAATTTAATACATGAACTTTATATTTTCTTAATTTTAGACATGATATTTATCACTTATCACTCGAAATACTTTTTGTGCTTAATTTCAATAAAATTAAACCACTTACCAGCTTACCACACAAAATGCACATTAAAAGAAAAAAAGTAAAGGAAATTAAATCTAAGCAACAAAATTAGTTTTCGCCTGGGTGACTTTTCTTTTTTGAGGTTCTCATAAGTAAAGTTTTAAACTCTTTACATGTATTAAGTTTATGTCTCATATCATAACATAAGTCATCAATAAAGGTGTATTCAAATATATTCTAAATTCATTATGACTAAGTATTAATTTGATATCATAAAATATTTAATAGTACACAAGTACATGTGAGTACACTCGTCGTTAGTGTACGCTTCAGTTTTTAACCTGGACCGCTCGTAATAACTTTCGTTTGGACTTAATTAAAATTAATAGTCGTTAACTGACCGATGCCATTGTAATTAATGATTTATAAAACAGGCTACTTGGGGTTGTACAGGTTGGGATAAAAACTAATGATGTCGAACATATTAATATTGTGTCTAATGATGCGATGATTTTAATTAAACTTCTGTTTTGAACACGACAAGCGAGTTGTTTTTGGCGCTAACCACTTTAAAAATCATAACGGATAATTACTTTCAAAGAATACTTTTAATAAGATTTGACATAGTATGTTATACGAAATATAACTCTAAATAAGTGATTCTTATTAAAAGAAGATCCAAATAATTCAGCTTTAAGATGATCATTACACATTACATTTACACTCATATTATTAAACTTTTCTTTATATATTTATAAACAGATAGACGGAGAAACGTTTCGTTTTCCACTTACGAGTATATTTAATCGCATAATCACCAGTAAATAGGTATTCAAATTTTTTTTTAAATTAGGCTTTGCTAGACCCTTCGCTCGCCTGGAATCGAAATTAAAAACTATTACGGTGCATCTTATAGTTCGCAGAATGTTTGTTATTTCTAATTGATAACCACCATAAAAGATGCTTTATTGGCAAGCATGAAAATGTTTTTATTTAAAGACGAACGCGGCAGATGAGCATAGAGTCCACCTGATTGTAAGTAGATACTGTCGCCCATAGATATCCGCTAAACATGCCAACATTAGTCCAAAATGACAAACGGTGGCACGCCCCCGGATGAGCTGCCTACCTTTGGAGACATAGCAATGAATTTGGAGAAATGGATGGAAAAATGGGGAAGGATAGGATGACAATGGGCTCTGGCACATCTCACTCACTACCGAAACACGTACGTATATTGGGGAAATAAGATAAAGTGGGAAATGCAGTACATTTCAAAGTGGTCTTCTGTGAGAGAGGGGTAACATGGCCAGTCGAGCCCGCCCAGCGGATGTTGGATTGCAGCGTATACTCTCCCCCTCATACCCTCATTGTAGTAAACAATGACGGTTAAGTTTGCTCGATTTACGAAACAATATATTTTTCCCTATGATTGGACCTTTAACTATTTGGCATTTAACCATCTGGACTTCCTTTTTATATCAAAAGCCCTGTTAGGCCAAACCACGCTTGACTGGTCAAAGAGTGAAAGATCTTTTTGCTTTAGTTATTAATTTGACCCAAGAAGATTAGTAACCTGTTTGTATTTGCAAACGAAACGCAAAGCTAACTCACGAAAATCCAATAAAATATTTCTTCCTAAACATGAACAGGGATGCAAAGGTTCAACAATCAATACTACATACAGCCAAATAAGGTTTGCGATGTTCGCCCGGCAGAACACACTGCTCGTCACGATTCGCCCGATGGAGTTGTTTCACTTAAGTCGATATTAGAGTTATATGACAACTGTCGACGTTAGAGTAAGGTCTGGCACGGCGAAAGCAGATTTCTGTGTTGAAGTTTTTGCAAGTAATTCTTGTAAGAATGTTTTTCATAAGAAATTCAGTGCGGTCGTTGTCCTTGGGGGTGCATGCTGGCATGCTGCCTCTATTTCGAAGGACGGAGGTTTTGGGTCCACACCGGTACAATGCGAATTGGTAGATAATCTGTAATGCTGTTTGTGATGTAATGTCTCTCATTCAAGTTAAGAGATAATTTGAATATGTTGATTCTGTTTCTATTATTATTATTTATGTACTAGGCTATATCAATACACTTGTGCTGACTTCTTTCTGTCTAAACAGTTCGTGCGGGCTACTGCTTGTTGTGGTTCCGCACAGAAGAGATGTCAGAAGGTCAATATCAACTGTCAAAAATAATGCGCGTGAGTTAAGTAATTGGGGACACAAGATTTTGCCATAATACTTACAGAACCTAAATTACCGCCTAATTATAATGAACTACTGATCTATTTTTAAACGGTTTTATTTAGCTCGACCCGTACGGAATTTATTTATTTGGGTCAAAATTAGAAATTGAAATTTAAGCACCTTCCCGTTGTCAGATTGATCTGAAATTTGGTACACACATTTAATTTAGATGACAATACAATATAATAAAATCAATAACATTATAAATCTAAGATGGCCGCCGATACAAAATGGCGGATTACATATTTTTCCTTAACCCCCTCAATATGGGTATCAAATGAAAGGGCTACACGTAGTTTTCAGTGCACATAAAATATAAAACCGTTTAACTTAAAAGTTTTTTAAGATTGTTATAATAACTACTTTTATATTTTAAATTAAGTCTAGTCTACCAATTCGAGAGTAGGCCGCACAAAGGCAGAGTCATTGCGTATTGTTCGAGTTTGCCACTCACTGTTGGATGTGCTGACGAAGTTGCTGTAGCAAAGGTTACTTACTACCCGTAACTCGCTCTACGTGGATGCCTGTTTTTAATATACTGAATTACATGTAATTTAAAATGCATGAAACAAAAAAATGTACGAGTTGCCTCGTACTCAGTTATATCCGTTTTTAATGCACTGAATTACATGATAATTAAAATGCTTCAAGCAGCCAATTGTACGTACTCAGTTTTTGACTTATTCACTCCTGCATAATACTATTTTTCGCAATACACTTAGTTGTGAATTGTGTATCAAAATAATATGAAATTGCAGCAGCGGGAACGAAACGGAAAGTAAATCACACACGCGATTCAAACGTAGGCTACGGTCTTTGTTTTGTAAAGGCTACTTCACATTTGATTTTAAACTTTGTTATCATGATTGAACGTAATAATTGTTATGTGAACGGGTAAAGTGGTAGGTGCTTTTCATAACTGAGTGAAATGCAATTTGGGAACATTTTTTAGCTGTGAATAGGATTTTGAAAGTCGGCGGCGCACCCTCATTGGCGTCTGGTGTTGCAGGTGTCCATGGACAGCGGTAATACTTATCATGACGTGGGACCGCTTGCTCGTCCGCTTACTTCTCTAAAAAAAAAATTCAACTTGAGTTGACATTTTTTTTTTAGTTTTTTTTATAAATGTAAATATTGTGTATTGTGGGATTTGTGATTTAATAGTGATAGTTTATTAATCTTCAAAATTCCTAATATTTGATCATGTTTGTGATAATAAAAACATAAAACTGCATTTTTCATGTGCTTCCAAGGAGTACCCTTCTGTCCTCTGTAAACCTATTATCACTTTATTGAGCAACTCCTGACTTGCTTCTACGTAACTGCATATTGGCAATATGTGTTTTAACTTATTTTGACTTGAACTACGAAGAAAACTTGACACTGGCAGAGTATACTTATTGTACTATTGCCATATATGAAAAGAATAAATCCTATCAAGTTACACATCTGACCATTTACCTTCAAATGTTCTTTTTGGGGCAAGACACGCTTGACTGGATAACTTCGTAGATGGGTCTAATTGGTTTAGTAGTTCCAACATCGTTACGGTGTTAAACCTTTTTAAACTTTTAAAACCCCCCAAAATAAATAATCTTATACATACTACATGTTGTAGAGTTCAGAAAACTTGTCAATTTTTGTGTAAAGATTCTATTATTGAAAAAAATCACATGCAGTTTTCACCGATGTATTGCTAGAGTTCTAACTAAAAATATGGGCTCCATTTTACCGCAGGAAAATATCTTATTCCGATTGTTTTAAATATAATAAACCGAAGCGAAGTGAGGGCGGGTCGCTAGTTATAAATAAAATTATTATTATTATGATTTACTACCTATTGCCCGCGCCTTCGTTCGCGTGGTCTTCAAGTACTAATTCAGAAACCTTCACGGGCGCGCGCACGACAACTCACCAAAGTTTTATCGAAATTGGATGAATGGTTTAGGAACACATAGAAGACGAACAAACAAACATTAATTTTTATATATTAAGATTGGCTGGCAATAAATTTATTTTTTCAGGTAAATTGTTGCAGACAAGTATAGTTGAAACTTGTGTGCTTAAACTCTTGTTATTGGGTAATACCCATTTATTTTTGTGTTGTATTGATGCTGTGTTTATCATAATTTGTCTTTCTATACAATAATACAGAAATACATTATATATAGAAAGAAGGACAGAGGCTCCATCTGGTGGCAAGTTGATACTGTCGCCCGTGGACATCAGCGATATACGTCAATATCACAACATCAGTCCGGAATGACAAACTTTGGCAAGTCCCCGTATGCGATGCCTACCTTTGCAGATCTAGAAATGGATTTGGAGAAAGGATTGGGAAAATGGGGAGGTATAGGAGAGGATGGGATGGGCTCTGCCATATCTCACTCATTATCGAAACATCTGTTTTGCGGAAATAGGATAAAGTGGTTAATGCAGTACATTTCACGGTAATGTTCTGTGAGAGAGGGGTAACATAACGTGGTCAATCGAGTATGGCATTTAACGTGCACTCTCCCCACCGCATACATTACATACAAAAATAGGCTCAGGTACCTCACTAATAAATTAGATCTTTAGATAAAAAAATCTACATACTCTAAGTATACTTTTGACTTTGTCAAGTGTATACGCTCCCTTATAACTGTGATTATGATGCCCGTTGCTATTAGGTGGCATTATACGTACGTGGGAACTGAGTCGGGCTGAGAAGGCCGGTGAGGTTAGGTTAGGTTAGTGTTTAGGGCGAGCACTGAATATTCGATACATTGGATTTGTGTCTGTAATCGGTAATGAGTGAGATATGCCAGAGCCCATTCCCATCTCATCCTAGCCCTTCCCATTTGCCCAACCCTTTTCTTTGATGCCATTCCTATATCTCCAATGGTAGGCATGAATTTCATTTATTCTACAATAATGCACTCAAGGGTTTCGTGGGAAGCATGAATTAAACAGAGCCATTGATCACACCACGACGCTTAAATACATTTACCTATTTATTACCGATAAATACACTCAAAATCGTTGCCACAAAAAAAAAATTGAACTAGAGGTAATTCTACGAGAAACAAACGTTTTGCGCGATGCAGAAATCGTTCCCGATGTAACAGCGCCATCTGTAATCGAATTGACTATATTTTTTCAGCGCTTCTGATTATTGAAATGAAACAAAATAATATGTATATTTAACACGGTTTCTTTAATGTAAAGTCAACGACATTTCTGTTGACATGATCAGAATTTTAAGGTTTTACATGTAATCATTTACCGGTCCGCTGTCCATATATATTGTTCGCGGCGATAATTATTAAACGCTTGTGAGATATTACTATGTAACTACAGGATGTGAAATTATGGTTTGTTACTCACTGAGTATTGTTACTCAGTTGGCTTATATGTAGTAAAATAATGCAATATAAAAGCGAAAGTCATTGATATAATTGTTTTGTAGAGTGATAAGTTGTTTGATGTGCAGTTCAAACTGTCCCTTTATAGATCTGATCCCTAAATAGCTTTAGCTGGTCACAAGCAACTTTGCACAATTTCGAAACGCTTTAAAAATACATACTTGAATTATCACAAAAAATTGTACACTTCTTGCCGTCGTTTTGGGTGATATAACCATAAGTGAGACGCGCGAAAACTGATATTAAGCATTTAATCCGATACAAATAAGACTCAAAATTGATTGCATGAAAAGCTCATTGAGTTTGACCATTTCATTTCAATAGTTAGCGCGTAAAAGCTTAATGAGTTCTCGTAAACCTAATATGGCATTACGGGGCGTTGAATAAAATAATTCAATTAGATCTTAAGCTTTGATTTAAACTGACCGCCTATTAACGACTCCGATCCCTTTTTATGCCATTCGAAAACGTCAAGTGTCCTTTTTATAAAGATTTTTCTATTGAAATGGAAAAAAACAACCTGAGAGTTTTAATTCCCTATCGATGCGTTATTTTCCAGGCGATAGGTAGTGCATTTCGCATATGTTAAAATATATAAACTGCTTTATGGATATGTTTATTTTATTTCGTTATGTTAATATCTGTTGTTTTTCTACATAAAATATAATATTAACAAACAGTAAGTAAATCATTTCTGATTCTATCCCACATACGAGTAGGTATATTAATAGGGCAGTCATTTAAGTTCTCTGTTTCGATTTCTTTTTTTTATAGATAGGAGACGGCAAACGAGCATACAGTCCACCCGGTGGTAAGAGAATGAATGGTAAGTCGATTTATGAATAATAAATCACAGTATATGAAGCAGCAAAGCAGCAAAACAGTATATGAACTTATTATACATAATGTATAAAAATTATTGTCAAAATTGATTTAACTATTTAAACAATGCAAAATAGATAATATGGCCCGATTTATACATGAACTATCGCGTAAGACTGAGGTAAATGTGTAAAGCATATTTCTGTGTGTGGCTGAATGTGTGTGTGTGTGTGTGCGTGAAAAAAAATGAAATTGGTATTGGTATAAAGCCTGAGCGTGTATGTGAATATTCATGCCATGGACATCCACGATACATGCCAACATCAGTTCATGTATATCTACCTATATATATTATATGTATAGATGATACATATAATGAAATCGTAATAAAGTCGTCTCTGTACATGAAATATATGTTTTAAATATAAAACATCACTGCAGTGTACGCTATGATTAATACAGAGCCCGAAACAATTGTTTTTGGAATTTTTGTCTGTCTGTTCGTCTGCTTATATACATGTACCTAACTTATGTGCCGGGTTAACATTTAAGAGTTAATTTTGATTTAGATTTATTATAAAATTCCCAAGGGAATCAAGCTTTACGCTTACGAGCATGAAGGTGTATGCACTGCTAGCTAATTAATCAATAAAAATCGATAATGGACTAAATTAATTAAAAAAAAAAAATCGGTAATTACTGTGAACATTAGAAAATACGTAAGACAAAGCATGTCATTAATTTGTACACATACGGACAATTTAATTTTTAAATGTATCACACGAATAGTCCGAGTGACGGCAGACGCGAAGGCTTCACAAGAACTTGATTGGCTTTTTGCGTTACTTTGGGTTCTTGGGATAAGTGGTAGTTGGAATTTTCACTATAAAATCGTATTTTACACTTTTTTGTGTGAACAAAGACACAGATTGTTGATTCCAACGTTCAGTTCAAATTAGCACTCGCGTACGGGAATTTTAATTTTTGTTGGGTTTTTTTTCCGGGATATATCAGCCTATAACGTCTTACTGTTGTGCTCAGGTCTTCCCTTGTAATGGCAAGGGGTTTTCGGATCATAATTTGCACAGTGAGGCCCAATGCGGATTGGCGGAAACACTTGTTCCATATTATTTTAATTTTCGCACACGTGCGTTTCCTTCATGAGATAGTGATAATTGAAAATGTGTATATCTATGTATTATATTATTCCTATATATTTCTATTGCATTATTATTATTATATTTTATTATAGTTTTTAATTGTATTTCTTTATTGCATAGTCTACCACTTCCTCTAAATTATTTAATTGTCCGTTATGATTGATTGGAAGATATTTTTAAAAGTTTTTTTTTATTGTTACCAAATTTACAAAGAATAAGTATAAAGCTAACATAATTGTATCTAATAAACCATACAGACTTATCTAAGATACAAGTACCGCTGAAATCAGTAGTCGAGACATTACAAACCTACCGGTGAGCAGTGAATAAATTATAAGTTGGACAAGAAATATCTTCTTACTTTATATTTTAAATATTTTTCGCTGACATCTGTTTTAAATTTAAGATCTAATTCATTTATTAACCTGGGAGCAGAGTAAGTTCTTGAGTAGCTTAAGTTAAAACAAGAGTACAATAGAGAATTTTCATTCATTCATGTTCGTACTTAAATAGAAACTCAGTGATTGGTTGATCTCAACTTTATATATGTTTAAAAATTGGATGATCAATATTTATATTAAGCTGCATAGATCCGCGTGGTCAACAGTTACTCATAATTCATTTTAAATAGTTTAAAAAAAAATATTAATACGTAATAAAATATTCATAATGAGTTTAAATAATCCTGATCTATGACACGTGCAACATAATTAAACATTTGCAACTTTTAATAGCTCATATATATGTAAAATATGCATTTTGTATTTTATTATACAAATTTGTATTTATCTACATATTTTACAAATATGCATTTGTAAAATATACGGGGGTAGATTGAGAAAAACAAAATAACTCCATGCTGCTATTTGCCGTGTGACAAAAAATGGCGGATATATGCGTATATAAAAACAAAAGACAATTGTCGTTTGTTTTTACTTCTACTACTACACTTTTGTTGTAATTCTTACATTTTGCGACCGTGTAGTGTCGGGCCGGTTTTACAACAGTTACCAATCACACCCCATCTTTTCCCGTGGACATGGAAAAATTTCCTTGATGAAAAAAACTAGATAAAAACTTGGAGATTTAAATATGTATTATATAACAAGAAGAATAATATAAATTCGTTAAAAATATTAGATTCAGGTTATTTAAATGCTAATTTTATTTTATTGAATTCAAGTATTAAAATTATTTTTCCAACTATTTTAGTGATCTTATTTTTTATGTTTCCAACTATTTTTAGTGATCTCATTTTTTATTTTTCCGCACTTTTTCATTCTCATCTTTCATTTGCTAGATTTTAATGCCTTCTTTTCTAAGGAGACTCGACCCTATATTTAGTATGTTGTACACTTATTTCTTTGATTTTATTATATAGGGAACACAAGCAGTCACAATAAATTAGATAATATGACTTTATAAAATAAACATAGCCGAAGGAAAAAATAGTGTTTACAAATTATAAATCAGAAACACACTCATATACTATGCAATACGAAGAGATGTTAAGAGCCGTTGCTTCAATTAATTTTGTACAACATATTTATATATTTGCCTAATTGTAATTTACAATGTACTATACCGTTTAATAAAGTTCGCGCAATGAAGTATAGTTAATTGTTTCATTTGTTCAATGTCATTCATTGAATAAAAAAATAAATAAGACGAGTGAAGTAACCACCGTCAAATGTTCCACCGATTCAATAACGTCAAGAATTCTAGTCCAAAAACCCATTACCCAATCGTACTAAATGGAAAATCGGACAATCGCGCCGGTTTCTAAACGTGAATATTTCGTTCGGAAACCCGGTGGTCGTGTCGCAATGTCGCTAATTGTGAGATTTGCAGTAATTAGTGTTCAGCTGAAAAGGTTTCCGAACCGTTGGTCGCGGGGTGTCGTAATGTCGCGGTTAATGTGCCCGTGATGGGTTTTTGGTAACTATGGTAATATTGGTCTGATGACCGTTTAACTATTGCGACTAACTGGCAAACTAAAGCAGAGTATTGTGAGTTGGTTTTAATGACTTTTTGAAAAGTAAAATCAATTACAGTTGACAGTTTAAAAGCGCAAGTGATTTTTGGTAAGGAGAATTGTTGTCTTAAAAATACGACATTTTAGATAAGCCTATTACAAAGTTTCCGGGTAAATCTTTATTAGACTTATAAAATTCGCTTGAACTACGATTAAGTAGCGTGTTGTATTTCTGTTAGTAAATAGTATGGAGTTGCACTAGTGTATTTTTAACTTATCATTAGCTCGCATGTTCCAGAATTAAAAATTAGAAGAATTGGTTAGAAGCATAGTAGTCTTAAATAGGCTACGGAATCGTTTATCAACTTTTTAGTGTCGCGATCCTCTAGATGCGCTCCCACTAAGTGTTTTAACAATATTTCGCCGCCCATTAGGAACTTGAGTAATCCGAACGATTTTAAAAGAAAACTTATAATGTTCCTGGGAAAAAGACTGAAACCTTCCGAGTGATGATTCCATCATATAATGGAGTCCAAATGAACATACAAATGGATAAGTATATAGACAAACAGAAAAACTATACAATCAGACCATATAAAACATATCCGAATTACAAATAGATACTCAATTATAAATTGATTTATTTATATTATAATAATATATTGTATCTTTTAACATCCAGACTTCATCGGATTTTAGCTGAAAATCAGCGCTATGTGCCTCAATACAGGCACATAGCTAAAGCTGAGTTGGACGCCTATTTGGTGCAATTGCGACACACAAAGGTTTTATATATTCCATCCTATATATTATCAATATTTTTTACACATTTATGGGGTTTCATAAAGCTCATTCCAAAATTTTATTCTTTTTGACATAAAATTTTCCAGCGGTAAATTAAGTTTTTCTCTTTTTTTTCTTTATTTATGCCATTCGGTCGCAATTTTTCTTTTGCGGTGCCATCGATTTTGTTCTAAGAATTTTATTGTTTACGATGTTTATATTTGGATTGTCATTTTCATGAATTAATTCACAATTTTATCTTTTCTTAACTTAAGAATGTGTTGTCTCGTTGCGGCTAAATAAACGCTTCTTACTTTCTTTCTAGGAAGGATAAAAATTATGTAAATATCCTCCATTCCACTCTCATCCCCTCCGTCCCTTATACTCACTTATTCTCTATTTTTCCCTTTCTCCTGAATTCAACTACAAAGGCATCCAACGTATCTACAGACGTGCATTTAATAACAGTTAATATGTAACATAGATGTGAGTGGGCGACCGGAACCGCTTAATACCAGCCGTATTGTCTGATCAACATTGGTATCATTAAATCAATATTTTGCTTTTATTAATAGCGATGAACTTTTAATTGAAATTCATAAATAAATTTCAAATATCCTTAAGAGTGCAACATAGTGCAAGATATTTTAATGCAATGTTCCGTGATGAGCATTTGCGTCGACAAATAGTTTGTAGGATCGAAATTTTGCCCCATGTGGGTAGATCTAACAGGATCTTAACCTATCCTCTATCAGGTACCGCCAGGGAGCTATACAAATTAGCTAAGTTGCTATTGTTAAATAGTGTAATTAGTTTGTAAAATTGTAATATGTATTTGTGAAATAAAATAAGGCGACATAGTCACATTAGTGTCTGCCTAAGTCGTCCAATAAAGGTACAAAAAATGTAATTTATGCCTAATTGAATCAATGAGTTATTAGGTGTATAATTAGGGGCACACGAGACGCCGTCGGCGGAATCAATCTCTTTCCATGTATCCATATGAAGTGTAATGTTGGAAGGATTTTAGCAAGTGTAAATTCTTCCATACGTCCATTTAGCACTAGATATTTATTTAAGCTTTAACTAATTGCCGAGTTAGAGTTAATTAGTGATAATTAGTGACTTATTACAAGTAGCAATAAGAGGCACGCGATGCATTATCACGTTTAGAGCCTCCATTACATATATATACGGATATGTATTTATACTACCTACTATAAAGTTAGAAAGAAGATGTTATTTCTGAAGTTAGGTAGACTATACGCCTTAAGAATACTCTATCTCTTAACGTGGACACCGTAAAAGGCGACAAGGATAACAAAGTCGCCACAATAAGCGTTGACGAACTACACCAGCTCTCAAAGAATGAACTCGCCAACTCACTTGGCCACTCCTCGTGTACAAGACTGTGTACGCTTACATTATACGCTACGAAAGATTAGTGTAGCCTAAAGGTATTCTCTACTCATAGAGGTCATGGGTTCGAACCCCGCTCTGTAGCACTCAGTTTCTATTTAAGTAAGGATATTTCAATTATCACTAGCGAAGGAGAACATGGCGAGAAAATACACGTACAGAAGAATTGTAATATTAAGCAATCCGCACTGGGCTCGAGCGGTTCTTGATCTTCACATAAATGACAGTCTATAAACCACGTTGTGTTATTACTGAACTCAGCGGCTAATTTCAGGCACGAGGAAGTCCAAGTCCAGGGGTGGATACTGAAAGGGCTGGTTGTGTTTTTTTTTTATAGTCAAGTAGTTGGACGAGCAAGCGGTCTCATGTGATGGTAAGTGTTACCGCCGGTCATGGACACCTGCAACACCAGGGGGTATGGGGTATGCACCACCGACCTTGTAAAATCCTATTCGCAGTTTTCTTGAAGAACCCCATATCGTAGTCTAATGGAAAGACCTCTTGAGACAGTTCGTTCCACAGCCTACGGGTTCGCGGTATAAAATGATTTTTAGACCGAACAGTACGTGACACCACCGTACATATCGAGGAAATGCGGATGGATCACACTTCTGTGACGGGAAATGCGGTTGTATTGCATTGCAGATAATGAATATGGTATAGATTGAAGGCAAGCGAAGTCGTCTGCAGGCGCCTAGTGTTAAGCTAACAATTGTCATTGTTACCAGTTGTAACATGAAAGAGTATTACGTATTTGAGACTACCACACAAACGTCTGTTTTTGCTAGTAGTATAATCGATAGACTCGTGGGAGTATTTCTCACGGGGACCGTATTGTTTTATTTTAATGTGTTTTACGGCCATTTTTAATATCTACACTTATTATGAGCATAATGGTCAATTGTTCAATTGAATTCCGATTTTTATTAATGAGGTCAAAGTGAATTATATTTAAGAAGTTAGTTCTTTAATTGTATAAGTTAATATATATATATATAAATAAATACAAAATTTCTTTATTGACTAAAATTAACTTAAGGTAGGTAAACACAATACTTGTTTCCAAGTTACGAATGATTTAAGTGAAGTTACAATTGAAGATCTGGTTTTTTTTTGTAAATTATTTATTTTTTATTATAAATTATTTATGATAAAACAGTGAACAAATAAATGGAAGCCACGAAAGTTAATTGCCATATGAGAAGTTAATAATAATGTTCTATATAGTTAAATGACATGAGAATACAAATAAAGGCAATTGATATTTTGTACCTTTATATGATTTATACACTGTGGTCAAAATAGAGTCTCTGTCTGTGTAATTCAATTTGAGATGCTACCGAGTGACAGGATGTTTATAGATAGTAAATTGTGTCAATATTTGACATAATTTGTCGTTTCTAATTTCCCAGATGTTGCAAATTTAAGGAAATCTTAAAAAAATAACGATCTTTTAGTGCATATATATTTAAGCAGCATCTTGAAACAGCGAAATTTTAACATTCTAAATTCGAAAATTCTAACCAGTCTGTAATATAAACCCATATTGACAATATGGTCCCGTTGCTCAGATGATGACATCTTTGAGTTCCGAGTATTGAGTATTAATAATGCCGTCGCTGTAATTGTGTTTGAATCAAAAGGAATATTCAATCTCTAAGATTTGCTTATACTTGAGTGAAATATGCTAGAGCCCATTTCCATCCGATCCTATCCCATCCCTCCCCATTTTCCCAACCCTTTCTCCAAATAAATTCCTACATCTTAAGGCAGCGCATCCAGGGGCGTGACAAGGTTTGCCATTCTGGACTGATGTTGACATCTATCGCGGATGTATATGGACGACAGTATCCGCTTACCATCAGGTGGACTGTATGATCGTCTGCCGTATTTTTACTTTTAAAAAGAAAAACTTCTTTTAATCAACATTTCACAGCTTTAGTAATGAATATATATTACATTAAATGGTCTCATATTTTTAAGCAAAGGCTCATGTTTTGCAATGGGACGATAGAAATATGATACATATATATCTATCATCCTATTGCATCCCATCTATCATCTGACTGATATATGGCTCATAATGATAATTTACTATTTCTTGTTGTTCACAATTAATGGTCCACAATAGGATTCCCTGTGTCGTGGGTCCGTAGACACATATATACACAAACACATCTCCAAAACCTGAACGAACATTTGTCTTTTAATCGGTTCGACCGGAAATCGAACCCCGAGACTTTCGCACAGCAGGCTGAGTTACTACTAACCAATTCGATTAATCGATTTTTAGTTATAAAAATGAAAAGTAACGTCTTCTGTGTAAGATGTTCTCAGTGTAATTTAAAAATCACAATTCGACACTCAAAATTATGGAGTAAAAAAATAAGATCAGAGATTTAATCAAAAGTCAATCTGAAATGCTGACTGCTTTAAAATGGATACATTTTATAAACAATGCTAATTGTAACAATAGATAATTGTAACGTTATCTACTTGTATGTTCCAAATATGGTCTTTTGTTATGCACCGTACGTACGTAAACATAATGTAACATAAGCGTACCAAATATGACAAGAGTTTTCATTCATCAATCATCACATCTTGCATGACATATTTCCGTGCATGGTGGGAATAAGTTGATGAGTAAATATCAACTGTTTTTCATGTGCAGTTTAAAAATCGAATGTTTGTGTTTTCGCCTTGTATATCGAGATGTCACTTTAACGCTGAAATCAATTTATTTGAAGCTATCGAGTATTGAAAGATTTAATTTCTTTTACTGTAAATCTAAAAATACAACGCTCTTATTTAGAATTTTATATACCTTTAGTTTTCAACTTATTTCTACCGTGTAGGTAAATAATATGACAATATAAATCTGATGCAATATACCTACATATTATAATACACATATATACTAATACCTACATAAATAAAATATATAACCAATGGTTCATACAAAAATATATATCTATAAATATATAGAATATAGGGTGTGGTCCCAACTAGTCCCGTAGCCTGGTTCCATTGATGATTCTGTGTTCATTACGGAAAAAATTCTAAAATGTTTCAAGCAAAGAAATATTTATTTTTACTTTTAACCCAATTTTTCCTTTTTTTTATGGACGAAGGCAGCTGACGAGCATACAGTCCACCTGATGGTAAGTGGACACTGTCGCCCATAGACATCCGCGATACATGCCAACATTAGTGTAAAATGACAAACATTGGCACGACCCCGGATGCGCTGCCTACCTTTGGAGATATAGCAATGGATTTGGAGAAAGGGTTTTGAAAATGGGGAGGGTTAGGATGGGAATGGGCTCTGGCACATCTCATTCACTACCGAAACGCGTACGTACATTAGAGCAATAAGATGAAGTAGGAAACGCAGTACATTTCAAAGTAGTCTTCTGTGAGAGAGGGGTAACTTGACCAGTCGAGCGCGCCCAGCGGCTGTTGGATTGCAGCGTGCACTCTCCCCCTCAAAAACATCAAATAGCCTATAAATTTGCCAAATGCGAAGCCCAAAACTAGTTATTTTAGAAAAAACTAAATGCGTATCATCTTATATCTATGAACTCACAGTCGTGAGTAGAATCCACAATTTTAGACTCCGGGAATAGTCCGAACACACCCTGTATTATTTTTAGCGATATAGGGGTTGTCCGGAAAATTACTTTAAACATTTTGTTTTCATGTGCATATAATGAGGTCACCGAGGTTTATCACCGAAATGATAAAGTAGGATGTATTTATGACTTTTTAAACTTTCGCGTTTTGTACACAGTTGTACTTAAACCCGTGACCACGGCTGGTGTACCCCGCGCCGAAACGTCGAGTAGGAATAAAAGGTAAACAAATACCTTTATTATACGATATCAGACCCGATTTAGAATATAAAATAGGATGCATTTGACGTGCTGTGATTTTCCTTAAAGTTAATTCTTATGTGCGGGCTTTTAATGAAGATGTCAAATGCCATATGCTAATTATACGGAACTGTTAAATGTGGTCATTACTCGTATAATTAATTAACTTCCCAGGTGTTAACAAATATTATAAAGGTTTGTTTGTTGGTTATCTAATAATTCTACAACCGATCTGAGTCTCTACTAAAGTCACCAAAACTTTCAGTCATAGTTAGTTCTTGGAAAAGATTTTTTAATCCATTCTACGTGGGTGAAATCGCCGCAAAAGCTAGTACTAATATTTTAATGAAAACTTAAATCATAATTTTAATTAAATTGTTATTATTAAATTATAAATAAGCATTATACAGGTAATAAATGATATTTAACTTTATTTGTAATATAACTCTACTCAAGTTATCTTGTCTATATTTTACGGTATTTAGTAGCGTATAAAATATTTTAATGTCGTTTCTTTTTGGATACCTATTTAAAATGTCTTCGATACGAACATATTTATATACGTGTTTTTTTTCGTACTTAACAAACGTGTATCAAAAATATTGAAAATAGTTTAAAAAATGTCTTAAAAACGTTGTACAAAATATTAATATCAATTTACTCGAAATCGTAAATATAAGCTTTGATTTCAGTCTATGAGAATTTTTAGTTTTATTTATTTATATTTTTATTTATTTGAGAACTTAACAATAAATGCAGATTACAATAATCAACTAGTTACGAAATATAAATGTAAACATCTCCAAGTATCTGTACAGCAACAGTTTTTATATGAGGACATCGAAAAATGTTTTTATGAAATTGTTTAGAAAAATGTTTGAATGTATTCGCTATTTTAAAATTAATTAATTAATTAAAGTGATTTTAAGGCTATTCTATCACATTCTGCCCGTATCCTGAATTTAATGATACAGTTGTCTTATGTATACTTGTATATATATATATATTTAAAATATGATTTTTGACAAGTGTTCTTTCCTAAGTTTTTAATTCGTGTAGTCGATATACTTAATAGGTGCTTTCTTAATTGTGAGATATTTGTTTTTTTAATTTTGCACAGGTGAATAATTGCTATTGTTTAATTAAATATTCTCACATTTAAATGCTTATTATATTCTTTCAATAATTGACGGCATATTTGACATTAAAATATGCAATTTATGCATTGAAAATTGATAATAGATATTTTTTTTAATATAAAACAGTAAATTAATTGCATGAATTCAACTTTAAGTATTTACAATTTAGAATATTTCGGTCTTAGTTTCCATATTTATTATTATTACTTTATTAAAATATTATATGATAATAACCTAAAAAAATATAATATAGGCAACTATAAAATGTCTATAAAACATGTTTTCTATTTAAATAATAATAGTCGCAATAATTCAAATTAGTATAAATGGAATCACAAAGAAAAGTCTGTACCTTCCTATGTTGGATGTGTGAGTCGAGCACTTAGCGTTGAAAGCTTCGGGCACCCGTTGATGTCTTTTACAGGACTGTTCCTGAAGTGCTGAGCGCAAAAACGTTGTAACGACAATTATATATATATATATTAAGTAAGTGTATGTGTTTGCATAAATTTCATATTTTGATATTGTTTATAATAATTGATAGGTAACCCGTCAGTAACTACTATTTATTTACGATATACGATTTAGGCATACACCACTTACCTTTTCTTTGGTGTAAATTCAGCAAAGGCAAATCAAACCGCAGCTTCCGAAATCCCACAGGCACTTCACAAAATACTGTAATTTTCTTCTTTTTTTAAAGTCCGTAAAAATTTCACTAAGGCGACCTGCATCCGTGATGCCTCAATTACTAATACTATCGTTTTCAAATGTCACAGTCCAGTCACTTTCACTGAAAACAAACAAAGTCGAAGCGTTTGATTTACAGGAGGGCGTTAACTGAAAACGCAAACTGAACTCGGCGACGATGCGCTAACCGCACTGTTACGATTATTGTCTTACACCCCTGTTTACACAGTGTTTAGCAGCCTTTAGTTCAACTTTCAAAAAAATGACTACAAATAAAAATTATTTAATAACTCCTTCGTACACTGTCATTTTCTATTGACGGGATTACAATCGCGCGCTCGATACCATTTTCGAAGTTTCAAAAGAACACAGTTGACGTGTTATCGCCGCGGCGCGCGCGCACGAATGCTCGTGGAGGAGGATTCGGAGCTTCGGCCGTTGTGGGGGCGTGGCTAACTTCTAACGCAACATCTATCCGTATGCTGTCTCCCTTGCGCTCGAACAGGCGCATATATGCGTTCTCTTTCTCTAACGCCGGTGCGTTACCGGTCCATAGGTATGGCTCGTGGTGGGATCGCGTGAACTTTGCCACTGCGCTCGAGCACAGAACTGCGATTAATAAAACGATACGCGACGTTATAGATCGCGACGCGATTATCGCAACTCTATAGTTTAATGCGATTTGTTTAAACAACCTTCGTTTTAATTTTTGTTTTACGTATCGCCATTGTCATGACAACGTCGAGTGGGTATAGTGCCTTTACATATTTTTATTGATAGTTCAGAAATAAGTATATGAACGTTAATATAGTTACTTACAAGATCATATATAAAATATATTTTCTCATACATAGTAATTATATTAATATCTTTACTCTATACTTATAAGAAAATCGTAACGAAGCCTAACAACAATTTTTAGAATTTATATGCGTCTGTCTGAACGCACATCAAGCAAAAACCACTGGACGGATTTTAATGGAACTCCGTATAGTTATAACTTATGTATCTATCGCATTAATATTTACGGTACTTTTTATTCCAGATCAATTGCAAAGTCCACCACACACATTCTAACGTGTGCGCGCACGAAATTATTTTAAAAATTGTAATTATTATTATACACTATATCAAGTTGTTACTAACTAGCTAGGCGGTGAAGAAAACCATTTATGAGGAAAAACAATCTGTACTTATACATAATATTCAGTAACCCGCCTGTGCCCAGAAGTGGGACACTAGAGACTGATATAGATATTTCTTTAAAACACCACATTAAGATAATATTAAGATAGTTTCAGTAAACAGTAAAATTACAGTTTCAGTATGTTTTTTTTTTCTTTCTTTTTTTTATGTAGGTACGAAGGCGGCAGACGAGCATACAGTCTACCTGATGATAAGTGGATACTGTCGCTCATAGACATCTGCGATACATGCTGAAATTAGTCCAAAATGAGAAACGTGGGCACGCCCTCGGATGCGATGCCTACCTTTGGAGATATAAGAATGGATTTAGAGAAAGGGTTGAGAAAATGGGGAGCGTAAAGATGGGATTGGAATGGGCTCTGGCACATCTCACTCACTACCGAAACACGTACGTACATTGGGGAAATACGATAAAATGGGAAATGAGTAGGTACAATACGATACATTTCAAGGTAGTCTTCTGTGAGAGAGGGGTAACGTGGCCAGTCGAGCGCGCCCAGCGGCTGTTGGATTGCAGCGTGCACTCTCCCCCTAACGTTGTAGGGTGAGAGTACATGCTGCACACAGAAGACTACCTTAAAATGTACTGCATTCGCTATTTTATCGTATTTCCCCAATGTACATACGTGTTTCGGTAGTTAGTGAGATATGCCAGAGCCCATTCCCATCACATCTTATCCTATCCCTCCCCATTTTCCGTAATCCATTCCTTAATCTGCAAAGGTAGGCAGCGCATCCGGGGGCGTGCCAACGTTTGTCATTCTAGACCGATGTTGGCATGTATTGCGCTATCCACTTACCACCAGGTGGACTGTATGCTCGTCTTCCTTTTTTTTCTATAAAAAAAGAAATCGTTTTAGTTTTCTTGTTAATTTTTAACTTCATGTTTTTAATAAATAATATTTTGTTAACGGGACCAAACATTAGCCCAAAATAGCAAATATTATGACGCAATTGTCTAAACAACGACGTAATAAAACTTTCTTTCGAGAAACTCGTACGAGCACAATACTCGTATATTGTTTTTGAACGAAACAATGTCTAAAAACGGATGTCAGTTTGCTAAAATTTTTTATTACTTTTAAAAAAATGTTTCACGTTAATTTGTGTTTTGCAAAGAGTTTGAGAAATGCTATAGAGCTTTTAAATATCTTATACTTACTTGTAATTATACAGTACCTATTTATTTATTTACTGCACATTATTTACCGCCTGCATTAAGTCGGCCTTTTGTTACTTTTTGATACATTATTTCCCAGTCAACTTTTGGGTTAAGAAGAAATGTTACCATAATAAATACCATACCATAATGTAACATCTGCCTGTGACTGCCATCACACACGATCTTCCGTTAATCTCATTCGGTTTATTCTTCGTTACTAGCGACGTGGTATTCTCCACCACGCTTCCTGGTGCATGGTCTACATTCGTTTATCCCCTAAAGACTCGTCTAAGAACAAATAGCATATTATTTATTATTCTTTTACTACGATTACATTAACCAGTACAACACCTGTATCATGCTTTTACAGAAACAACTATACAGAACATAACTATACACCTTGAGAAACAACTATAGGTAAAGCTTATTTTCCTAGTTAAAAGGAAATTTTATTGGCAAACATCACCAAATGTCACCGAAGTAGCGTTAAAAATCTCTGAATATTCTGAATAAAATCACTTAATTTTATAATTGTCATTTACTCTACTTTATAAAGTATATAAATCTATGACAAAAATGATTAAATTAAAATTCTTTAAAGTTTTAATCTAGATCAGAATAAAACTGCTACAAAAGTTCGAAGTCGAAATCCTTTTAAATAATAAAAAAATATTTTTTTCAAAAATGTATTGACATACCCTAAAACCTTTGACATTTACACTAATTAGCATACGATAACACTATTACAATAATACATATTAATAGGATACCTAACACTACATGTTTTATCATCAAACTGATTTATTATACAAGTAAACTAATGAAATAGCCGCACACACACACACACAGATATGTCACTTGTAACACTTATACTATAAAAGGGAGTAAATAAAACCTCTAATTAATTGTCTTTACATATGTATTTAATGCCTATTTAAATAAGGAGATCGTCACTTGCATATTATGAATATCTAGCTAGGTTGCGATGTACCTTACCGGTACATCTAATTATTGGACCTCCAATAGTATGTACAGTCTCAATATTTAATTGTTGAACCCCTAATCCTTTGTACTCAATTTGGCAATATTAACTAACATCGACAACATAAATATAATTCAGTGATATCACACAGTCGTAAGTATCAAACAGTATTATAACACGACAAAATTAAGAATAAAGGATTGTGACTCAACAATTATTTCTTGCGATCGTACCTACATATAAATGTATTTACCAATATATATATCATATACCTATAAATGCTCTAAAAACTTGGACATACCTACACATTACATACATACTATAAATGGTAGTACACTACTTAAGTTATGTTTTTGTTATTTTAGTGAAGGAATAAATAAAATATGATTACTTAAAGTGTGTAGAATGCGATTGAAAAGAAAAAAACGGTCCCTCGATCTTACTTCGTCTAAAAATATTGGTAAATGTTGAGAACTTCTGTAGCTATCAACGATGTTTGGAAAAGTTGCTGATAGAGTAAAAAATTAAAAAGATTGCACCCTTGTTCATATTTCTAAACAGCGTGATATGGAGAGAGTTATGCTCGGAGTTTCTTTGCTGGATAATACGTGAAACGGAGAGATTCGTAAAAGAACTAAAGTCACCGACTTATCACATAGAGTCAGAATGCTGAAGTCGCAATGGGCAGGTGATATTTGCTGCAGGACAGATAACCGATGAGCCCTAGAATAGAGATCAGGTGCCGAGAAGCGCTCTGTGGAACGCGCTCCGGCCACATGAACCGACCACTTGAAGAAGTTCATCGGTGATGGAGAGCCTTGGAAGAGGCCTATATGGTATGGTACATATATTTTCAAAAATAGGGACAAAACAAAAATTTATCTTTCACATTTCATTAAATATAACGGTCTCAGTCGTTCCTTAGTTCAAAAAGACATTTTTACGATACCAATTGCCAAAAGTTGCGCTATTCTAAATTGCAATCCTAAAAAGATTGAAAAGGATGCCGCATTTAAAAAAAAATATTTCGCAAACATTCACCGCCTTACATATAAAAAAGAGAATAATTTCGTAGAAAAGAAATTTGGCACAAGAATTAAAAAGCAAACAGTGATTGTTTTATTACTTTTATGGCGTTAACCTACAGTTACTTACAAACTTTACTGTTTGGGTCTAGTTTTTTCTCTAACAAGGGTTGTCCGGTTTCGATTTTCGACCGTTACACGCTGCCCGTGACGTCGCACTTTTTTGTACATCTAGCGTTTTTTCTTCAATTCTTCGACATATGGTCGTTTGCGTGTGCCTTTAACGACAAGTAAAATCAATCTTACAATAATAATTGCAGAGCGTTAATAATTATTGCAGTCACTATGTAATTTAATGTTAATATTTAATAATTATAACTTACGACTCGGTTTAAATCTAGGAATTTTATTGTGAAATTAAATATATTTTTCGTCAATAAATTATGTATTTTTGTAATATAAACGCTATATATAACAACTTGGGGAAACTCCAGTGGAATACATAACGTCTTTCTGTCCTAAAACGGGAGCGTAAGAGCCATGTGTAACTTACACTGGATAGTTGCAGACAACACTTTATTAAATTAAAAGTAATGACATTTCCTTCGATATATGTACCTACATTTATGAAAATGCTATTTTTGGAATTTAAATGATTGTAATATCTTTCTAAATAGCGCTTCTATAACAATAAATAATAGGCATATTTTCGAAAATTTACAATAAAGTACCGAAATGTATAAAGGGAACTGTGAACATCGAATGTTTTCAAAGAAAATTTAAAATATTTTCGATAAATAAAGTATATTTATCTATTCGATGATTTTCTTAGGGATAAATTAAGATTTCATTACAGGCAAATGTGATGATTTATTGCGCTAGATATTCAAATGTGATATTCAAGGTGTTAGATATTCAAATGATACAGATTGACCGCTGTCCTGCGCGCTACCGGTGCTCCTTACTGATTGATGATTAGCGTTTCGTGAAAGTTTAGTAAGAAAACGAGCCAAAAATCCAACAAACTGTTTATACAGTTTGGCTGAACAGTATATCTCATTGCATGTAGATGCACATGTGTAAATAAAAGAACGAATTAAAAAAAAACTTCAATCTTTCTAAAAACAATGTTGTAATTTTCATTCGAAAGCTTTATTTATTTTTACCCACCGATGTTGGTAACAATTCAGTGTTAAAATCTGGTTCAAATCGAAGCATTTCCAACAAAATACCAATTATATTTTTCGGTTTCAAGATAAACTATCAAAAGGTATCGCTTCCAAGTAACCAAATTCAAATAGAGGCGACACTTCTTTTTAAAATAAATCTATTTCATACATAAATCTTAAGGGCCAGATTAGATCTCGTTCATACATCTCAATCTTACAATAAATTTATTAGTCTGACATTACAGTAATCCACATATACATCTACCATATATACCCCTTATTTTCATAGTAATAAAGTCGAGTATGGATTTATTACGTGTGTTGTCGAGTGCTCGTTGGTACAGGCGCACGATATATTTATTTATTGATCCGACTGTACCTAAATACGTGGTTGTAAGAGATAATAGTTACCGAATGTATTGAGTAACGGATCTTTTCTTATATTTATTGGTAATGTTTGTTTAGACAAGTGTGTTGTTTGACTTGTATGAAGGGTTCTTTATACATAATTTTATCGATTTGAAACAAAATTGTAGGTACTTTGGGACGGTTAAGATTTTGCGTACAGTTTAGTTTCCGATTTAATAAATGGGCATAAAATCGACGGATAGGTCAAATAGGTCTTCGAATGAGGGCCACGTACTGAGATGCGCAGTCTGGGAGCGCTCCGGCCCCACACCAGGAACGACGACTTTTAGAAGGTCGTCGGTGGTGGTTGTATGAGAAGAGCCGCAGGTCGTCTGTGGTATATCCAGCAGTGGAGAGACACAGGCTGAGGTATGGTATCTAATGGTGAGGTTCTATTTCACATAGAAATGTCTAACTAGATGTAAAATGTATTCTTTGTCCGTTCGTAAGTTGATATTTTTGGTTTTTATTTGTGATAAACAAGTTGATTCGTTTTTATTTGTTTAATTTCATTTTTTATCAAGGAACCCTAAAAGGAATTAAACATTCCACTCGTGGAATTAACACGTTTCTTACAGCGAGATATCGTTTATACGTACGACATTTAGTGCGTGTTTATCCGATACCACGATACTTTAGGGAGCTCACGACGATTTATGAATACAGGCCTTTTTGATTAATAGCTCTTTGGGGACGTGAAACTCTTGGTAGGAACTTGGTAACATATAAAATAAAAAAAAAACATGTTTTTGTTCATTTTATACTCTTTTGATTTTTCGCGTTTTTCATATAATATATTCATAAAAATCTGAATATTATACACTCCATTTATTTTAGAAATTTTCGATCATGCGAGTTCTTTACCAAGTTTTCTTTCACCGTCGTTTTAGTGATAATTTTAAAAATCTAACTCAGCAACTTAGGACCTCACGAATGAGTCGTCAGTTCAGTCAGTCAGTTCAAAAAGTCGTAGAACAAAAATTGTTAATTTTCAGGAAATAAATTCAGTGTTAAGAGGATATTTTTTATTTAATCCTGTATAAAAATTGTTTTTAATCTACATGAAAATGTGAAGAGTATTAACGTTACTAGCGATTGTCTGTTACTTCGCTTGCATTAGCGTAGGTTAAGCGTAGATAACTGTTAGTTTTCTTATAGAAATAAAGCGGTAGACGCGCATACAGTCCCCGTGGTGGTATGTAGATACTGTCGCTCCATCTACGGTACATGCCAACATCGGTCCATAATGACAACCGCTGGCTCGCCCTCGGATACGCTGCCTATCTTTACATATATAAGAATGAAATTGGAGGAAGGGTTGTGAAACTAGGAAGGACAGGATAGGGTGGGGTGAGAATGGGCTCTGGCATATCTCACTCACTACCGAAACAGGTAACTAACGTTAGCGAAATAAGGTAAAGTGTGAAACAGTACATTTCACGGCAGTCTTCTATGAGAGACGGGTAACGAGGCCAGTTAAATGTACTTATAACTTGTAAAATTTGTTAAACTTCAATGTACTTATAACACGCAAAATTTAAATTGCTGCTTTGTATCACAATGCTTAAAGTTGTACGTAAAAAATGGTCTAAAAGGAACGTACGAAGTGTCGGAAATTGAAGAATTATTTATTGTAGGAGTGGAACAAGTGTTACACTTATTTCCCATTAGTCAATTGAATAAGCAGATGGACCAGTGAAGCCTCTTCAACCATTTTCAGTGTCATACATCCCTCATGCATTAGATATTGTGCATGATTTAGTCTATATCTGGGTGAATGGAAAAAAGAGCTGGGTCCGATTACATCATGTATGATTATAGTTTGATGAGTTCTGTTCTGTAGTATGGGGGGAGAGTGTGTACCCTGCAGTCCATCAGCCGCTGGGTGGACCCGACTGGCCTCGTTACAACTCTCTCACAGAAGACTACCTTGAAATGTACTGCATTTCTCACTTTAGGGTAGGCCTATCCCTCCCCATTTTGGGTCTGTAGAAGTCTGTAGAGGAAACAGCAGCTCTCATCGATTCGCGATTCGGCGGTACCCTCCCAAAGCAACGCTCTAAGCCGATGTCCGTTCCTTCCGCCGGTCTACTGGCGGGGGAGCCCCTAGGCTCGTTGCTGAAGTGCTCCTGGCTGAGCGCCTTCTGCGCTCGCCCTAAACCATACATGTCCGGTGACATTTGAAAGGCCATTAGGGCCACAAGAATTTAGCTAATGCGAAAAAAAAAGAAACAGCGGTAGATGATACAATAAAAAAAAATTTTTTTTTAAGGACGAAAGCTGCAGACGAGTATACAGTCCAACTGATGGTAAGTGGATGCTGTAGCCCATAGATATCCGCGATACATGCCAACATTAGTCCAAAATGACAAACGTTGGCACGCCCCCGGATGCGCTGCTTACCTTTGGAGATATAGGAATGGATTTGGAGTTGGATATCTCTTTATATACCTACATATATACATAAATATATAGACGAATACACATTAATACAAACTCTTTACAAAAATAGAATAAGAACAAAAATCGTAAAATATCTAAAGTTATTTAAGTTAAGAATGTAAGCTATTATCATGAGATTTATAACTTTTTTGTAGTGCTTCAGCTTGCCATGTAGAAGGTCCCGGGTTCGATTCTAGGTCGAACATTCATATGTTTAAAGACAAGTCTTCGTTCCGGTCTGGGTGGTGTGTACGTCTTTGTGTCTCTGGACCCACAACACAGTTTGTTCTAGTGTGGGATAATGAGTGTGGTGTTATTTAAAACAACGCATAGACAAGATTTATCATGTCTGACGGCATTTAGGTATATTCTTTGTCGTAAAAGGCCACTAAGGGATAACGAAGCCGCTGTCACAAGCGCCGAGTAACTACACCACTTCTAAAGAGCGGTCTCGCCAACCTGCTTTGCCAGTGTGGCATTTTAAAGCCATACATCCCTCATACACGAGACAATGTCCATAAAGCGGTCCATGTTCAGCAGTAGATACTGAAAGGGCTGGTTTCATAGACAAGATAAACAAGAGATAACGTGCCCGAAGAGGAAATACAGAGCGCGGCAACACTTATTTATTAAAAGTTTTTTTTTTCGCCTATATTTAGCCTATATTAGACATGGATAATGTAGCTTTCTATTTGGGAAAGAATTTTTGAAATCAGTACAGTAGTTCCAGAGATTACCCCCAACATACCTATAAACACACAATTTTACCTCTTTATTATATTTATTATTAGTATAGATGTAGGTTCTTAAAATTTTACTATTACTGATAGGAGACAATATTGGAAGGGTATTTGTGGCTTTACCCTTCCAACATAGGAGACAATTCGGAGGCAATGTTAAATGCTATTACCAAGTAATAAGTTTCTTTTGAAGTCAAAACATTTCGTTTTTTATAAAAAAAAAAAAAAAGATGAAGAGTCATAAATTACAGAATTAAACCCGTCCTGGTGGGCAAACTAATCCCTACACAAAAGGTTCTAATTAAAAAGAAGGGCGTTTAAATATTTTTAAACAAAACTACAAGGTTCCATTCACGACGAAATTGATTTTCATTGTTGCATTTGGAGAACAATAGATCCATGGCGACAATTTCCTACTGTTATTTGTGTCGAGCATTGACGAGATTAGAGACGTCTTTAGGGAAACCGCTTCACAAAATTTTAGCATTTTTATTCCAGTTTTTTTTTTAGTTTCATTTCGAGAACTTGTTTAAAAACTGATTATTGTTAAAATGTATTTAGAATAAAGGCTTTAGATTAAATTGTCAGAGTTTATTTATTTCTTTATTACGTTTGTCGGCATTATACACTTATCCATATGTCAGTTGCAATGAATATAAGTGATTAAACTAGGCGTAAGAAAACTAATAGACAGACACAGCTTGCAAATATAACAAAAAAGAACAAGTCGGAACATTGCCCGTTAAAAAATAAAAAATTAGAGAATGAAACGAAAATTTAGAAAAATTTTGTTTTACATTTCGTATATGATACTAAGTTAAAACAATACGGGGACTAAAATTTAAAATTTTAAACGGACTAAACAAACCAATGTGTTATTGAAAAATTTAAGAGGCCCTATAATACTAATAAAGATATTTTTTGAAGGTGTTTAAGGAGCAGGACAAAACATCCGCATGGCGATCACAATTTAAAAGAAATATTATATTCTTTACATAAATTTTACATAATACTAAAAGTGCCGTGATTTGATCAGTTCATTTTACTTTATAGTTTATATATACCTGATATCTACTAAACATTTTAAACCTTTCCGTGGACCACTTGTTAAGAACTGCTCTATAATAGGCTTGTTTTACAATTTTGTATTTATGGTTGGCGCCTTGTGACCAATCAGCAATAGGCTAAAGTACCAAAAATCATTCAAAATTGGTCCTTATTACTACCGAATTGAGGTACCAAAGGGTATAGGTTGATCGTATTACTGATGTAATTCATGTACAATAAATACTTTTAAATGTTTTATTATTTATTTATTCATTGTTGCACAAAGTAACAAAAAGCGGACTTAATGCTTAACAGCATTACATCCCGGTCAACCTTTGGGCTATGCAGTGATGACGCGGTATGTGCAATAACATTGATGCATATCATGATTTGATTTGAACAGTTAAGATTAAGTACGAGTAAAACTATAGCGAGTGACGGATATTAATTAAATATCATATTTTAATTAACAGATACATTGTGATTACGTTAATAATATACATTTGATGATTGTTTATGATTGTTTATTTGTCTTGCTACTGTAAAACCTACTCGGGTATTAAATACCAAACATATATACATACTTAAGTATAATATAATAATACATAATAATTTTCAATATTTTTTATGGGTAAAAGGCGGCAGAAGAGGTTATTGTCCACCTGGCGATAAGTGCATACTGTCGACCATGGACACCCGCGGCACATGCCGGCTTTAGTCCAGGATAACAAACGTTGGTGCATGCCCCTGGATGCGCTGTTTACCTTTAGAGACGTAGGAATGGATTTGGAGAGAGGGTTGGGAAAATGGATAGCAGTAGGTTAAGATAGGATGGGAATGGGCTCCGGTATATTTCACTCCATACCGAAACACGTACGTTCACTAAGGAATAGGATAAAGTGGAACATGCAGTACATTTCAAGGTAGTCTTCCGTGAAATAGGGCTCACGAGGCTGTTGGATTGCAGAGTGCACCCTACCCCTCGCAATAAATAGAAATAGATTTCGTTAATAAATTTGCCATTCAATTATTTTATATTCATATTTATCTAATGACACGTCTATTGTTTCTATGATAAAGTTTAGCTATTACAGACGAACATTTAAATCACTTATCCAAGCTCACACTCAATCTAGACATATTGCTATACCTACGTAAATGCGCAAATCTTATAAACGTATCTAAATTATTCATTTAGATAATGGATTCCGTTACTTTATAGAATTCACAGGGAATGCCCGGAGTATTGCACAGGCGGGGCGTGTAGACGAGCGGTTTTCGAAAATACATTTTTATAGGTGACAGACGAGTAGGCTGTCCGTCTAGTGAGAATACTGTCGCCGATGAAAATGACATACGTTGCCACACTCCCATGACAATAGTAGCGGATCTGAAAAAAAGGATCGAGAAGGTTGGGGATAAGGAGTACAACGAATATTATAATTACTCTACCATTATACTACTGGATGGGATCAGATGGCATTGAATGGATACAGAGCTGAGATTGCTATCCTTCTTCAGCGAAGTCGAAAGGTGGCCAATGTTTCTTATCCTTAATCAAACTTTCCCTACATTTTATTTATTATATCATAGTTCGGGTATTTATTAAGTTTTTATGTAGGTATGGTAGTCAGGTTTTTTAACAGGCTTTTAATTGACTAATTTTTAATTGTTGATAACCGACGTAAGTTCTTAAGAAAATATATCTACAATAGAATATTAATAGACAACTTTACATATATGTGACTTAAATACTAATTCGACATACAATAGTTGTAAAAATTGTCACCACATTGTGAAATTTGAGAAATGTGTGTTAATCTAATCATTCAATTATTATAACATTGTCCTGACGACGGCTACTTCTTTTAAAAACTATTCAGACGCTCAATGTATTCCAATGCTTATGGAATTGGAACAATGGGAAGGTTAATGGAAAAAGTTTTATTGGACCATTGTAACATAGACATATGGATTCTAGGACATCCAAATATGAATAAGATAGGTCACAGACATGCTATAAAACATACAATGTCAAATTTAATGTCATGAAACATAAATCGTATGTTCGTTATTTGCATAATGTGCGGGATACGTGGTCGTCGGGTCTCTGGCCCTCTTTGATTAATTGAAAATGCGTGATTTTTACCACGTGGTGTCGGACCATTATAGAATAGCACCAGAGCATCTCCTCCCGTGGGTGTTCGTAAAAGACGACTAAGGGATGCTACCACAAGCCCTGAGGAGCTACATCACCTAAAAACCCGCCAGTATCCAGAAGTGGATGAAACAAAGGTTACGGTGTTAACAAAAAATCCTACACCTATCTATTACTTATTATTATTATAGTTATATTTTTTTTATTTATTTATCTATTGTACAGATAAAATGTACTAAAAACGGACTTAATGCCTTATGGCACTCTCTACCAGTCAACATTTTGTAGACAGAGAATCAAGATTTAAAAGTGGATATAATGATAATTAGAAAATGTATAAACGTAACGTATATAAGCACATAAAGAAACAGGCACAATAACATACAGTTTATAGCACATATCAATATTTATACAAATGTATGTAACTACATAACACACCACATCCTGCTTCATGGTCCTTCAAAACCGATGTGGTGCTGGTTCTTCTCCTCATAATAAAAACACCCGGTTAAATGTTTAGACAAGAAAAAAAAATAAGATTGTAATGTTGGCCAAATTAAAACGAGGCAAGGACAATCAGATTAAACTCTATGTACCCTATCATTGTACCATCATTAAACTCTATCATCGTACAATCTTGTACAATGATGCATTGATTTATTTGTTCTCATTTAAATATTTTAGTGATTTAAATCATTATCTCCTAGTCAATCTTTGGGCTATGCAGAGATGGTGCGGTAGGTACAATAACAGTAAAAACAAAGAAAAATAATAATACTAAAAATCGCGAATATATTTAATTCCATCAATACATATAATACTCGTTAAATATAACAGTAAAATGGTTGAGTCTGTACTTAACTTAATTTAGAGGAGAACCCAAATCAGCAGTTTCAAAAATTTTGTTTGTATGTTTGACTGAATGTTTGTTTGTCTGTATGCCTGTTTGTTTGAGCATCACGTAAAAACTACGAAACGGATTTTGATCGGGTTTTCACTTATATATAGCTAAGTATCCAGAAGAAAAACTGGTATGTGTGACATTTTCATATGATACAAGGAAGTAGAGTTATAGAGGAAAATAAAACAAAATACTTTTAATAGAATTATTCAATAACTATTGGATGGATTTTCATCCATGAAATCGATCATGCCGGTGCTTTTACAGGTGTTAAAAACCTTTTACAACTGCTTAGTATACGCGAGAGAAGCCGCAGGCATAAGCTAGTAATAAATATAAATAAGTAAATGCAAACATACAAATACCTACTTTAGTCAATGCCATTTTAGATATATATATTTCCCTAGCGTTTTGTTAACCCACAGTTTGTTAACCGCCCGTCTGTAACTAGAAGAAGCCGAGGAGTCCCACAGGGCACAGTTCTAATCCCTCTATTTGACACTTATCCCGACGATCGACTAAAATATTTTGATACAATCGCTTATAGATAAATGTCGTCGATTTATCAAAGGTACCCAATGCGCCTGCGCCTCTTATCCAATCTGATAATACCCCGTTTGCCACTATTTATCTTTAGATTATCAGTGACGTCTCTATTTCAGTATGATTTTTTTTGTAGGCTTTTGATTCTTTGATGCTATTAAGAGTCTTCCGGTTTTAATGTGTGGTAATTAGTAAACGTCATCCTTTGATAGTTACAGCATTGTGGATCGAGTTTCAAGTGAGTACGTACTCTGTTATACTTAAACCGTATTTTCGGTAATTTGGAATTACCTCTCTACACTTTTTAAATTTGTAACACGTTTTTAACAAAACGTATCTGGTGTACTCTTTCTCACATCAAATAATAATAGTTACGATGCTATATAAATACTTTGTGCTCGCTGTCTTATTGAGATAACTGCATGTAGAATGCGCTTATGTTTAACACGCAGCCTTTACCCAATAAGCAATAAGTATCATAGCAACTAAATATAAAAAGAAATATATATCTTTCATTATATCAGTCAGGGCTTCCTCATAAATATTAGACAAATAGCTGAAGGCCAGTTTTCATCTCCAGTTTAGCATTTAGCGTCCAAGTTCCCATCCAGCGGCGGAGCTGCATTGTGTATTCATCAGGTAAATGAGTCACATATTAATTAGGATATTAAATGGTCCGGAAGTTGTTGTTAAAACGAATAAATAAATAAATATAAATGTACTGGGTTCACAATTAGGCCATCATTTATCTAGAACGATTATAAAGTTCCAAAGAGAATCAAGCTAACTGCACATACTCTAATGACTAAGAACACGAAGTGGCGGACACTACCAGTTAGTTAATAATTTCTTAATTATCTAACGCCTAGTGTATTAATATGTTCTTAATTAAGTTATCCTGTCGGACGATTTGTATCTTTAAAATAATGGAACAGAGCATTGTTTGAACGCAAAACAATTAAACTTTTGACATTAATAAAATGTTGTTACCGCATTGTTAAGTAAGTGGGTATCACGGTATGCCGCTTTTTAGTGTGTAGTACTAATAATTGGAATTAGACATTATTGCTATAACTTTTAAGGTTCAATGTGCAATGTGCGTGATGACTGCACTCGATTTAATGACTTAATTAATCATTATCATTAATTTGTATTTGCCTTTGAATAGCCGCTAACAATTAACGAAATTAAATTATTAATTAATTATTTGATTTCATTATTAACAGGCGTCAGATCTTTGATTATAGGCAGTTTAAATTGTAATTATTGCGGTTTTTAATGTCTTTTTATACAGTACAAACTAAGGCATTAGTGTCTATGACGGCATTTTTTTTTCTCCATATGGGAAAGGGACGGCAGACGAGCATACGGTCCACGATGGTAAGTGGATACTGTCGTCCATAGACATCTACGGTACATGCCAACATCTGTGCAGAATGACAAATGTTGTCATGCTTCCGGTTGCGCTGCCTGCCTTTGAGATATAAGAATGTATTTGGAGAATGGGTTGGGAAAATGGGGAGGGATAGGATACGATGGGAAGGGAAGGGACTCTGGCATATCTAACTCACTATCGAAACACGCAAGTACATTGGGGAAATACGATAAGGTAGAAAATGCAGTACATTTCAAGGTAGTCTTCTGTGAGAGAGGCGTAACGTGACTAGTCGTGTGCGCCCAGCGGCTGTGGGAATTCGCGTGCACTCTCCCCTGTTTTGAGCTCTTTATCATTCACACCTTACACTCCGTTGACTCAGCGACCCGATGTGGACCTTGGCCTCCGACATTCCTGAGCTCCCGCAGGCTTCGTCTCTCCAGCAGTACTTGCGAAATCCGACCAGTCGTCGACTACTTGGCCTACACTTTATAATGCAACGATTTTTTTAATAAATATTTCATGTACAGACACGTTTTAGTTACGATTTTTTTAAATGTATGGTTTGGCGCCTGTCATTCGGTGGTTCTAACTAATTTGTTCTAATAATACATAGTAAACTAATCAGTCTAATTGTAGCTACGAAACAAACGCGACGATGCCTATCAGCGTACAGTGGTCGCCAATAAAAACCACACAATGCCAGGTACCCGCGATTGTTGCTGTGTGAATCGGGCCACGCCTTGACCTCGGGACAATGACGCCTTTTTGTATCTTGGTGACTGTACCACATTTGAGGGGACTTGAAGTTATCTTTGTGATAAAGGTTTGATTTTAAAAGTGTACGTGTAATTTGTATCTAATGTAAGGCTCGTCACCACACACGATTTTTCGCTCTTTTCATCCAGCTATCACCGGCGGACTTCTTGAAGTCGTAGATCCACCTGGCATATATAAAGTGTCACTAAAATAACGCAAATGCTGAAAATTTAAATAGGATTCCTAATTTTTTGTTCATTTCTAGTATATCCCACTCTCACAGGTGGTTTGCAATCGCTCAGCATCCGTAGAAATGTTGCGTCTCTCTGTGTTTTCTACCGTTTTTATAATAGGGAATGTTCTAAGGAGCAGGTGGTTCAATTTGATACCAATTTCAGGTTTTTACCAACGTACCGCTCGTCATCGACGTGCGGTTCGTCCGGACTTCCTTCACATAGAGCCGCCGCTCACAGTGCGGTCAAAAAGATCCTTTATACCGCGAACCCGAAAGTTGTGGGATGAACTGCCAGCTGAGGTATTTCCGTTACGCTACTACATGGGGCTCTTCAAGAGAGCTGTGAACAGAATTCTGCAAGGTCGGCAGCGCATCCGCAAGACCCCTGTAGTTGCAGGTGTCCACGGGCGGCGGTGACCGCTTACCATCATATTTTTGTTGAACTATTTTTTTTATTTTTTTTGTGATAGCCTACGGGTCTGAACGCGTATAATAAAGGTATTTATTTATCTTTTATACCTACTCTACTTTTTACGCCGAAACGTAGAGAAATGAAAAATCCCATGTTTGTAATACAATTTGTTATGAGTATGAGATATAGTTATGAGTATATCAGTATACATTTAGCAGCAGGTTCGAAGTCTTAAACTAGTACCAAAATAACTCTAGACTTAATCATATAAAAGCTATGATCCGATTTTTATGTGACCCAACATAAAACCGCTCAACGGCATACTTTCAATAGAAACTCATTACTTGCTATAATAACTAATACGATAAACATATGAAAAGACCCACGGACGCGCTTTCAAAGCTCTGATTGGATATATTGTGAAATACGAATCTCATTTCAATGATACCATAACTGTTTTGTAAACGCGAATAGATGAAAAGACGCTGTTTATACGATGAATGATAGCTACGATTTACTCATATATTACATTTTAAATTATTTTTTATAGGAAGAAGGCGACAGACGAAGATACAGTTCATCTACTAGATATTGTCGCCCGTGGACATCCGCGGTACGTGACAACTTTAATGACAAACGTTGTCACGCTCCCGGTTGCACTGCCTACCTTTGGAGATGTAGGAATGGATTCGGACAAAAGGGTTAGGAAAATACGGAGGGACAGAATAGGATGAGATGGACTCCGGCATATCTCACTCACTACCCGAATACATACCTACATTAAGGGGTATGGGAATACTCTATGGGAACTCGATGAGTAAGCCATCTCTCACTTTTCCCGAAGACTCGAACTAATTATGGTAAGAAAATCATTAGATTTGAGTAAGCACAACTCTTTAATAAGTTACCCTCAGATATTAAAAATGTCAAAGCATTTGTTTTTCAAAGCATCAAAGCAACTCTCTTCTAAAATAAATAATTCAGATCTCCAATAGTATTTACAATATTAATAGCAGCATTATTATCCCTATCTTATCAGAAAACATACACACAGACAGACAGACATGCCAACAGATAGGAGTGTATTAAATAAATAAAATAATTAAACAGTTTATTTGCATTCTAACTTTAAAGTATAATACTGAATTGTATCGACTTGTTCATTTTCTTTTTGCTCTGTTCAACGGACTGTATATACTTTATATTATGTACTATATCTGTAAGTTCTCATGTTACTATTGGGCTGTTCTAATAGGTCGGATTTGACAATGACGAACCATATATTCCACTGATGTGAAATATTAATTGTCATAGACGCAACGCTTCCAAGAAAACGACGCTTAAAATTGATCGAGTTATATAACATTAGCATCGTGCGGTGGTATAAGAAATGAGAATAAGAAATTTAAACCTAAATGCAGTACATTTCAAGGTAGTCTTCTGTGAGAGAGGGTTAACGAGGACAGTCAATGAATGAGTCCAGCGGCTGTTGGATTGCAGGGTGCATCCTCCTCCTCCTAAATGCTTATATTTTAACGTTTTCATTTCTGATGGGGTATACAGGTCCTCGAATGGAGATCATATACCGTGACAAGTAGACTGGGAAGCCCACCGGCCACGTGGACTGATGTCTTGAAGCTAGACACCGTTAGTGGCTGGGTGATAAGGAAAAAAGGTCTTAAATATACCGCAAAGGTACCTACCATTGTCCCCACCAGAGGGGATTATCAGTGGAGACAACGCTACCGAACACCATTCATGGCACAGAATTTCTGTAGAACATCATGTTTTATGGTCCTGGACTCAGCACAATGTTGTGGCCGCATACAGCAGATCGCAACGCTAGTTTTCAACCCTTGTCCGAGTTGGTAAGTCGCGAACAATTTATATACGAGTATTTATTATATAACATAAGTATATTATAGATATATTACGAAAAAATTGGCCATCGGTTGATCCGGAAACACCCGAACGCATCATCCACATGTATGCAATAAAGGCAAGTATCATCAGGAATTTTACTAACTTACTTGAGTTGAAGATTAATATTCTCCTTTCTCCCCCTGTACTTCATTTCTATTACTGTTGAAAATTGTTTCCTTATTCTTCTTAATTTTTCAATTAAGATATTTATTTTATCTTAATTTTAACTTTTGACTTTAGTGTATAGGCAGGTCTACCAAGGCCGTAGGCAGGCTTATTAGCCAACCCACCGTTTTATACATACTGAAACATTGAGGAGGCTGAAAACATTCTTGAGAAACAGCATGGGACAGTCACGACTGAATGGATTGGCTTTGATGAGCGTTCATCGTGATGTCGAGATCAATCCAAAGATCGTTGTTACGCGCTTTATTTCTGATGATCATCCACGTCGGTTGCCTTTTAATTAAATTTGTATTAATGTAAAATTATAATATACGCTTATTTTAAAATAAAGTTGTTACTTATTGTCTCTGCTCCAGAGCTCGACCCCCCCCCCCCCACAGTGAATTCCTGGATACGTCATTGTGTGGTACCTACTCATCTTTTATTCCACGAAAAGTCTAGATGCTACCCTCTAGCGTGGAAAACATTATGGCAGCAGACTGGTTTTAGTTTTGTGCTGTGGTCGAACTATTGACAACCATTTATTTATTTATTTACCTTACTGTACACACAAATGACAAAAATATTTATAAAAGAATATTTTTCCCACAATGAATGATCGTATTTTTTATTACCTTTACTTTTGTCTTATTAAGATTAATTAATACTTTTTTCAGTTGTATTAGTGTTGATTGAAAATTTCCTATTTCTGACCTCACCACATAATTCTTATTATTATATAATACAATTTTTAAATACGGTAATTTCGGTAACATAAAAATCTCTCGAATATCAGACTCGAGAACTGTCACATATTTTATATGTACTGAATTAAATTCTTAACAGGTTACTTAGGGTATAAAAAACATCACCTATACATTGCTAAATAGTTAACTAATGCAGTACCATAAATACAGGATTTTGTTCAACGACCGGGTGGTCTTAACCACTGTGTGGTACTATACCTCAATGGTCACCCTTATGATGTTTAACTTACTACTGTAGTAATGACTGAAATATTACCTAAATAAATTAGGGCGCACATTTGTCAGGTCGTGTGGTCAAATCCTGGCCTTTACTCCTGAGTTTGGAATTGTTAAGTCCAATCGGACTTAATTAAACTTTAATCGGACTTTGGATTTTAAAGTGAAACAAATCTAATTATATTTTAGTAAGAGAGTCAGATTTTCAATATAAATTTCTATAGACAAACAAGATAGGTGAGTCTTCTGCTACGCGGTTGTAGGGGTGCAGGGGCGGGATAACGCAGGGATTGCGAGGAGAGTGGATATTTAAAATCACATGATTTTAAATGTCCATCAATTTTCCATTGATTTAAATTTTCATTTTTCTAAGATTTTTGAATGCTCGACGTAACAGTCGCGTCGCCTGGATATTTTCGATGTTAACCCGTAGACCGGATAGGCACCCTTCAAACCTGAAGACTCCGGGTGGCCACCCGAATGAGAGTGTACTTATTAGATACCATTAACCAAGATTTAGTATATTTTTTTAAAATTTTAAAGTTATGATCTCTGGAGTAGGTAAAGTTCTTTAGTATCTACCGAGAACACACATGCACATAATGTCAGTTCATTTAAATCGTTCATACGGTTTTATGGTTTCCTTTACTTGTACCGTATGCGCACATAATATGTTAGTACGCAGTAACTAATCTTTAATAACAAATTTTATTGCCTCAATTTTGTTTGCTTTGACCATACATTACATACATATATATATATATATATATATATATATATATATATCACACTAAATATATACATATACACTTTTCTGTTTAGGTACTAGGATTTAGGATTAATTTTTAAGCAGTTTTAGTGGAAACCTACATGAAATTGGCAAACGAGAGTTTTACTCTAGGAAGTATATGAATCCCCATCTCTTCGCGCGGGGGTTGAAAAAGGCGACTAAGGGATTTCAAAGCCGCTACCACATGAGCCGAGGAACTACACCACCACTAAAAGAGTCGACTCACCAACCCATATTGCCAGCGTGCTGTTTTAAGGTCTAACATCCCTCATCCATGAGACGATGTGCTTGATGAGGTCCATGTCCCGCAGTGTATACTGAAAGGGCTTGTTGCATTATATTGCATTTAGTCAAAATTTACACGTAACTTGTACACGAGAGTTTTACTATAGCATTTAAAATAGTAACTTAACCGATTGATGAATAAAAAATTAGATAAAGGACAACTTCGCAAATATCAGTGCGTTTTGGAAAAAATATATAAATAAAAGTTATAACTTCATGAATTCTATCCAACGACATATCGTTTGTATGTTGAATGATGTAGACATTACACCACTGCCTAATAAAAAAAGGTAAAAGCTACTACAGGTAAAACTAAAAGGTATTATTTTTGTTATAAAATAAAGTCTACACATGTTTCGACATCTACTTAATAATTAATTCGGACTTAATAAACCCCGCTTTTAGTGTACATTTTGTGTGTGTTAAACTTTAAAAAAATAAAAATACTAGTTAGTAAATTCCATATCTACTGGTTTTTATTTGTCTTGTGTCCGTTTTATTTCAATTGCGATGTCTTACAACACTGGACGCGGTTTAGACCAGAAATCTCATCTCAAATGCTAACTAGATTATATTTAGCCTATCATATTATCTAAATGTGCAGATCAGTACAAACAAACCAATTTGTTTCATTATTTATCTGCATACACCGAGCCATAAGGTTGGTCGCTTATGTAAACAGCTTGTTAACTAGGGATGGGAATATTTGGTTCAAGATTTAATTATATTTTCAACAAAATAATAATACAAAATTATAATTTGGTAGGCTGTGTGTCCTTCCACAAATCTATAGGTCGTACTAATCTGTTTGTTTGTTTACTCATATCTACATACCAACATTTGAACTGCTTGCTCGTCTGTCATCTTTAGAGCCAGCGTATCCGCGGAGGTTTGGTCCCGCTGTCTTCCGCGTATAGTAGCGAACCGAATATTTTTGCTTATATGAATCAAAATTGAAACATAAAAATCTAAGAAAAACGTGCTATGTAATATTCATTTAAAATTACCATAATACAATTATTAGTATACTGTCACACAAGTAGGTACTTAATACTACAAACACTCACATGATAATTATGAAATACATACAGAATAGTAGAATATGCTTGAAATGAAAATATAATCGTAGTTTCGCGCACTTTTACCGTGACCGTGGATACCGAGTCTATGGTTACAGGGGGCCTACTATATTACAATAATTGATTTTAATTAACTTATAAAATAAATAAATCACCCAACACGAAAACACGGAAGTTTATTATCTATACTAATATAATAAAGAGAGAGTGCGTATTTTGTGAGTTTGTGTGTATGTGGAGGGTAATCTACGGAACCACTGAACCTATTTGAAAAAATCTTTCATCATTTTAAAGTTACATTATTCCAGATGGACATAGGCTATATATTATGTGCAAAATAATTGCAGGGCACAGGTAGTATATAAATATAAAAAGCTGAAAATATTATTAAGTATATAATTATTTGGGTGCCACTAATTGTTGTATTTCTACTACTGAGCACTCTAGAGTTGTAACGCAGTACTTAATATTCTAAAAAAATACACTTTCCAATAAAAGAAATGCATGTAAATGTGACCATCCGTTAAAGAGATTCAAGGCCACAGACAGACAAACTTACGCGTGAAGCCCATAACACTTCTCTTTTGTTGTATCCCAGGGTTGAAAAACCAAAGAGCATGTAAAATACTAAAGATTCCTAAAAATATAGTATATTTTTGAGCGTGCATCTCAACACTATTTTAATTAATAAAGTAATATGAACGGTCCGGGCCGCGCTCTGTGCCCTGCGCATGAGTTGATGTTAGATATCAACTGCAAGCGCACTGGTTTCCTTGTATCTGTCTAACTATCATGTACCGTCAAAAAGAAAAGCAACTTTCAAAAGTATAGAGACCTTGGGGTGTAGAGATTAGATACAGAGTATAGATTCAAAAGTATAGGACAAAAATCGCCTAATTTTTATTTTTGTATCGTAATAATCAAGTATCGATACTTTTCTTTCACTACTTTTATCTGCATGATATTTCTTCTGCGATATTATTCATATTCCAAACCGTGTCCCTATTTGGCCGGTGTGTAGTAATCCCGTGTTGGTTTGACATCCACGATGGTAAATACATCCCGTGATGTCCGACCGCTGACAAAACAAAAGAAGTCGAAATTGGTAGCGAGTACACAGGACGGGGCAGTGTCCGAATTAGTTAAATTGTATTTATTAATTTATTTATTCGCGTCAAACCGCTAACATCAACCGTCAACGCGATACAAAACTTTTAAAAGAATGAAATCTTTCTCATAAGTAAAGTTATTAAACTTATAAGTGTTTTTGAACATTAATCCGATCAAGGCAACTCCCTAAGATTAACTGAATTATTTATATGATTATTTATTAATTTTGTCTTTCTGACTGTACCGTACCTACTTGCTCATCATTTTCGCGTACGACCATAATGCCAACGAGTCCGGTCAACATTCTAACCTCGTGTCGGGTTACATACTCTAATCCCTATGAGGATGTTTAAATTGATTATTTATTCGTAATCGTCTGCAATCGATGGACGCCAACCACATTACGCCTACTCGATGATCTTTGAGGCAATCTCATGACATCCCCCTCTCAGATTTCTCTCGATTCTGTTTATAAATCCACGTTATTTTAGAACCGTTTTTGTATTATTCTAATTACACATAATTAAGTTTCATGGATGTATGATTTAAATAAAAGTAAATTGCGTCAATGACCAGTGACAGTCAATGACCAGTGTGGTGAAGTTGAAGGTGAATTTGAATTGAAGCTTGAATGTACGAGTAACTCTCTTCCATTGCACCTGCGCTTAGAAAATAGAGAATCCAAATTTGGCACTAGACAATAAGACGTTTTTTTTTTTAAAAAAAAGTAAATTAATAAAACTTCCATAGACAATAAACTTAACCTATTTGTTTGATAAGACCTAAACGGTGGATAATAAAACAATACACTCTATAAAAACAATGAAAAGACACAATCGCTTCAGTTATAAATGACTATAAAATATTTGCCTATGATTCATTACAGAACAGTCTAAATTAAACCTTAAATAAGGGTAATAAAGAAATCTGCGATGTTCAAAGGTGCAAAGTGTTCTTGCCTCGGACGCAGGTATATCATAAGCCTTTGACAATGTTGACCTTGATGCACCATAGTTCACACAGTCCCTTCACTGTGAAAATGTGGAAAAAACTTTACAATAGCTCGGCCCTCACGCATATATGTACGAGACAATCGATTACGAACGTTCGTATGCGCTTTATTGATTTATTGTTGGGTTTACTTTGAATTGGGAAATAGGTGTTCTCCAAGGTTGCCCACTTTTCCCGCTACTATTTAACTACCTCAAAAAATATTATGAAACGAATGCAAATATTTTTTGCACTATTTACACTTGATTCAAGTATCTTCTATACTAATATAATAAAGAGATAAAATTGTGTGTTTGTTTGTATGTTGGGGGTAATCTCTGGAAGTACAGAACCCATTTCAAAATTTCTTTCACAAATAGGAAGCTACATTATTCATGTCTAATATAGGATATATTTTATTTAGAGATTTAAAAAAAAAATTGAAAAAAATCGCTTATAATTCGAAGCGAAGCAAGGCCGGTCGCTAGTTTTTTATATAGAACAAAGGCGGCAGACGATCCACTTGCATTGGTGGTAAGTCCATGGACATCCGCGATACATGCTAATTGCTATTGGGAATGACAAACGTTGGCACTGCCAAGATGCACTGTCTGCCTTTAGGGTTGAAAATTTAGGAGTGGATTTGAGGAAAGGGTTGCGAAAATGGTTAGGGATAACTGAGGATGGGATGGGAATGGATTTTGGGCTATAAAAATTTTCAAGAGCAGTAGTATTTAATAGTTTGTTTGTGCTTTTTCAGTTTGTGAAGGTAACACACTGATATTGATTAATGAAAATATCATTCGTGAAGATGCTAAAGATACTAAAGGGCTTTGCCTTAAACGCCCACCACCTAACGGTGATTATCCGAAAAAAACGTATGCGCAAACAAATTCCTAGAATCTTAACGCTCGAACAAGGAAGCCCATAATTGGTGTTAAATCAAACATGGGCTAAAATTCTGTGTGAATGGAATCTACGGATCAGAGATGACCGCAGGTTCCGCCGGGCGTCGATGCTATCGGCGAGCACCTAGCGCTCAGCGCACGATGAAGCGCAGGTAGTAAAATGGAGGTGACTATTCGAAGGAGTTAGGAGTTTCCGAAATTTTGTATTATTGTTTTCCTCTGTCTTTGTAAAATGTAGTCAACAAATTCGTGTTGTGGTAGATCGAGAATCTTGTATTATTTTGGTTGACAGATGGATTGACTGACGACTTACAGAAAGTAACAAGATGACGGGCACTGGGAGAGACCTATACAAATACGAATACATTATTTTATAGATTAGTTATAGTACATTACTGTCTAGGCCCGAAATAAAGCAATTGACGGCCGAGTAATATTGGAAGGACGAGGCGAAGTCGAGTCCTTTTAAAATAAACGAGGCCGTTAATTGCTATTTCGGCCGAGACTTGTATAGTACTTTTCTCTAATTTGCGAGGAAACAATAAACAAATTAATTCAAGAAAGAAAAGTTTCATTCCTGTCAAATCGACTGCGCGTGGTCTTTGTTCTTTTTTTAAACTTTTGAAAAGAAATGCACATTCAGCCTTTATAATAATAAATATCGTGTACCTAAAAAAACCTAATTTATATTAGTGTGCACTAAAAATAACCTCGCTACTGTCCAGCAATCTCTATTATTGTCGTGTTGGAAATTGCTGGCGTTGCGCACAGAAAAGTGCCGATTGACGTATTCTTTTTTTAAAATAATGAAGCCATTTTCGAGCAAGTAGAAGAAAAAGATATTTATAGCGGAATAAGTTAGTCCCTTAGTCGTTGCTTACCAGTTGAATTTATTATTTTGAAAAGCTTCTATCAGATTTCTGAAAGAAAGTGCAATAACAAATGCAATAAATGTTAAATGCAATAAACATATATTTTAAATGTCTAATCAACGTTTGTCGTTTGTGTCTTGGCCTCCTCCATTATTAACTTCCAAATGCCTCTGTTTTTGGTAAGTCTTCCATGTTCTGAACTTTCTGCTGCAGGTCATCGTCAATGCAACTGATTGTCTGGGCAAAATAATATAGAAAATATTAAAACGCCGGTGTGTTAGTTTACATAATAAAGACTTGACTTTAAACTCGACTGGCCACGTTACCCCTCTCTCAAAGAATACTACCTTGAAATGTACTGTATTTCCCACTTTACCCTATTCTCCAATGTACGTACGTGTTTTGGTAGTGAGTGAGATATGCCAGAGCCCATTCTGTCCAATCCTTTCAAAATTTCTTAATCCTTTCTCCAAATCTATTCCTTCATCTCGAATGGTGGACAGTAAACCACGGAGCGCGCCAACGTTTGTCATTCTGGAATGAAGTTGGCATGTGTTCCTACCAGGTGGACTAGTATGCTGGTCTGCCGCCTTTTTTCTATAAAAAAAAAACAAAATCATGATCCAAAAAACAAACTATTTTTAAATAACTGAAATAAATAATTTAAGTTATTAAGTACGTCGTCACCAAGTCGACGGAGTTCCACTTCGCGGGACTCCTAAATCTCTATTGTCACCAGAGAATCAAAACCTAATCGATTTCCTGCCCGTTCAGTATTTTCTGGGGTTCATTTAATAATTTCTCTATAATAAAGTTGGCGTGGGACCCTCTCCGGCCAGGTGGACTGACGACTTGAAGAAAGCGCCGGTAATGGCTGGATGAGAAGAGCTGAAGGCCGTGGTGGCGGTCCTTGGGAGAGGCCCATATCCAGCAGTGGAGAGACACAGGCTGATGGTATGGTGTGGTATGGTAAAGTTGGTCTAAAATTAGGAAAGGTTTGACAAAAACTAAACATTTTTAACTATTGTAGTTGTTGACCGATTCTGTAAACTACCAGCTCCACCCACCAACCCTTATTCTTCATTCGTGCGCGTGCGCTAGGAATTTACCGCCAAATCGCCGTTGCGCCGCGCAGCGTAATTGCGGCTTATCTGCGCATTGTTCGCGTAAGGAGCACAAGGCTGCGCGACCGTTGACGTGTGAGCGTCGACGATTGTCCGTCTGTTACTCTGACTGTTTGCGCTGCCGGCGGAAATTGTAGCTTTTAATTTTTATACGGCTGTTGAGTATTCTATTTGTTTTTAAATTCTATTTCGTGTTTATCAATATATTTTGTTAACTCTTGGAATACTTTGCGAAGCTTGCTTCATGTAACTAGATTAGCTACCGGCGCTACCAGCAGAACCAATTAATAATAATTATTATTAACTGACTCTATTAAAAGTTTTCCAATTCTATTATTAAGCTAATAGAGGTTTGAAATTTTACAAGTTCTTTAAAATTCTGTACGTTTGTTCTGCGCGTTTGGCGTGCTGCTCGTATTATCGACGATCCCACTCTCATGGGCGGTTTAGAACCCCTCAGCATTCGGAGAGACGTTGCGTCTCTTTGTGTGTTCTACCGCCTGTACAATGGGAAACGCTCTGAAGAATTATTTAATATAATTCCTACTTCGGGATTCTACAATCGTACCACCCGTCACATAAGTGCGGTCCATCCGCATTTCCACGGTACGGAGGTGTCACGTACGTACTGTTCAGGAGAAAATTATTTTATCCTGCTAACCCGTAGGCTGTGGAACGAACTGCCTCAAGAGGTCTTCCCATTAAGCTACGATATGGGGTTCTTCAAGAGAGCTGTGAATAGGATTTTGCAAGGTCGGCGGCGCGCCCTCATACCCCCTGGTGTTGCAGGTGTCCATGGGCGGCGGTAACATTTACCATCACGTGGGTTAGCTTGCTCGTCTTATGTATAAAAAAAAGTTTAGCAACATGTCAAACTTATGTATTTATTTATGACATAATTTGATATTTATTAAAGAATTACCTAAATTTATTACTTTGTATAAAGTTATAATTTGTAGCTAATTATTGTAACAGATGGCAAACATGGCTTTCATAATTCAAATCGGGTAAAAATTAGAAGCTTAACATTAATATTATAATTTGAGGAGTAGTAAGGTAAGAGCGCATTCCCTACTCAAGGGAATTATATTACTTGGAGTAAAGGGAAGGGAGTAAAATGCTGTGAGAGACTTTCCCTATTCCATTATGGTCTCTTTCCGAAGGAATGGAATGGGACCTAATATCTCCATTGACTCTGTCTCACTCCCAAAATCCTATCCTGTATTGCCCCATACAACCTTTCTTCAAGTCCATTCTTAAATATCTAACTAGCAGTGCATTCGGAGGCATGCTAACGTTTGTCTCTCTAGACTGATGTTGGCATTAAATGCATGGATTACATACATTAGAATGCATCAATGTATGCATAAACGTATTTTGACTACGAACTTAACTTTGGCACGCCTATTCAGGCAAAACATAACGGGATACTAACACCATATATTGATTACCCATGTTTTGTCAAAATAAATGATTTAATTTGTATCGCGGATGTCCATTAGCGACAGTATCCACTTGCCAACAGGACTGTCTGCTCATCTGCTACGTTCCTTATCTGGTCTCTCGACTAGACCGACGCACCCAGTCGGCTGTGAGATTCATTATCACCCTCTTCCGTGAGATTTGTCGACCTGAGAAAAAACAGTAAATTAAAACAAAAACCTAGCCACAAACAAAATTGGAACGACTTTATCATTAATCAGGATTTATCAAACAAAAAACCCGCGTCTTATTTAAATCAGTACAGTCACACATAAAAACTATTATTTATATTTCCAGAGGTTAAATTGCAAATTGAATGCATCCGAGTCAAAACATTTGCATTAATTGCATTTTTTTCTACTGCGGAGCGGTAAACCAGAACGCTAGAGTGCGTTTTACAATTAACGACACAGAGACACAGTGTAAACAATAGGGTAGGATTAAGTGTTATAATTTAACGTCTACTCTTCAGCCTAAATAATAATCCACTTATAAACAAATAATTATAATAATTGGTCGTGCGGTGTCAACGGGCTTTAAAATAACAGGGCCCGTAAAAGGCGACTAAGGGATAACAGAGCCACTACAACAAACCCTGAGGAACTACAACACCTCTCAAAGGGTGGACTCGCCATCTTGCTTGACCAGCGAGGCGTTTTAGGGCCATATATCCCTCATCCACGAAACAATGTGCATTAGGAAGCCTATCTCGAGCAGTGAATGATAAAAGGGCTAAGTTATAAATCCAAGTTATTTCCAAGTTATAAATAAATACTTTAAGTTTATTTACATTACATCATTAGTGTTCGATCTAATTCGATTGTTCAATTCGATCATTCGATTGGACTCATTAAAATCAGCATAATTTTTTCGTCTCTGTATGACATAGGTGACGGTAAGTCTACGAAGTTTGATATTAAGTTTTATATAATAATACATAACAATATGAGTTGTGTCTGTTTATCGTCTCATTTTTAAAGAGAATCGCTTTAATAAAAAACACAGTGCACCACTGTGTCTGTAATAGGAATAACATACATGTAAAGATTATAATCTGCCGCTCGAGACCCTTTGTTCCGTTGAAAACAATTAATGTTATGAGAACAATTATCTCGTTATAGTAATAATTATTTTAAAGTTAGGGTGTGAACACTATCGGTGTGAGTGTGATGAATTATAAAAATAATTAATTATCCGGGAACATATTATCGTTTGACTTGTTGATTTTGTTTAAATCTACGCATTAATCTGGGCGTATCTATACATATAATAAAATACATATAATAAAATTGTAACAGGCCGATGTCTGTACATTATAGATACTGAAAAAATAATAATATTAGTCTTTATTAGAGCAACAGAAGTCAAAACAACAGTTTTAAGAAATTTTGTCTGTCTGTCTGTCTGTCTGTATGTTTGTACACGTATCACGCAAAAACTACTGCATGGAATTGAATGCAGTTTTCACCGATGTATTGCTTGAGGTCTAACTTAAAATATAGGCTCCATTTTACCGCAGAAAAATATCTCATTCCGATTGTTTTAAATTTAATAAACAGAAGCGAAGTGAGGGCGGGTCGCTAGTAATAAATATAAATATAGCCATTATATTAAAACTAAGTGTGGCATTGTGATATCGATCGGATTTAAAATAGCATAACTCCATCTCTTCTCTTGGGTGTCGTAAAAGGCGACTAAGGGATAACAATGTTTCCACAACCCTTCTAAAAAAGAGAACTCGCCAACCCATTTCGTCAGAAGCGTGACTTTTAAGGTTACAAATCCTTCATCCACAAGACAATTTGCATGATTAGATACATGTCTAGCAATGGATACGGCTGGTTACAGTTACGGCTCTTGGCCTACGCCAGAGGTCAGTTCATCAGCCAGGATATCCATCGCTATTCAGGTCTCCTCCTGCCCTGGATATTGCCTTATACAATTAGTTGGAGGAGCTAATATTTGTTCATTTTTACATGACCGAAGTCATATAAACAATGCAATACAACCAATCCTTTCAGTGTCCACTACTGGACATGTGCCTCCTTGTTGGCCAAGCGGGTTGACGAGTCTACTCTCTTAGAGGTTCCTCATGACTTGTGGTAACTACTTAGTTTTTTGCGACACCCACGGAAAGAGATAGCTTTAGTTTTAGAACCGCACGTTTGGAGCAAATTTATTTGATTACAAATTTTAACAAATAAACCGCCAAGTTTTCGTTGTTAATCTTCATAAGTTTCACATTAACTCACTTCCCTTTTCTATTGTTCTACATGCTAATGAATATTTTGTTCTTCATTTAAACAATGATAAATTCTCACTTTTTATTAAGCACTTTATTCGAATAAGTATACAATATATTTTCCTTTGTACCTTACAACCCTTCGAGAAACACTTTTATTATCCCGTTAAAGTCTCGGGTCTTATTGCGAAGTTTCAAAGGCGATATATTTTTCTATAAGAATTGAATGAAAGGATTAAATGTAATTTAAAAGGCACCTTTTTGTGTTTTGATAATATCTTAATATGTTCACAATATAAGAGGGTAGGGCCTAATCTGTAACTGTCTGTCTGATGATGTTTGTCAGCTTTTTAAGGTGACATTTCGCACCTTTGCGGTGATTATCGAGGGGGTGAATTTGGTTGTCTTGCGATAAATTTTCTAAGAATAAATTAATTAAATCTGCACGAGTTTGGTCACTGTGCGCTTATAATAAAAAACAAGTTATAATAAATTATAGAGTTATAATAAACAAAAGGAATTTTGGCAGGTCTTTCTCGATGCTTTTTACTTGATTTATGATTGTATTCCTACTCATTTTAAATTAGGGTCAATTACCTCACCGAATACGTTGTCGCTTGAGCTAAATGCCTGCTTAAATGCCTTTAATTGAAGTTTTCAAAAATAATATAGAAAATTACAAATGACTATATCTATTATCACGCCATGTAATTATTTCAAAGTTAAGGTTTCGTTGTGTATGTGTATTTTCGTTTCGTACATACAACTGTATGTGTATATATTCTGAATGAATTAAACATGTTTGTTTCTTGTGCAATCTTGTTACATTTTTTTATGCTTCAATACAAAATACACACTTTAGAATAATATTTTAAAAAACTTCAGATTATTCAAGTACTTAGACCAAGGCTGTTATACTGTTTGCTTATTGTGGTAATTTTATGTTTAACGAATGCGTAAACAATATAGAACGATTTACAGAATGATTCCCCAGGAAACGTACGTTGAACAGTTTTTGTCGCGATATGATATTTTATTTATGCGCCAACACGAGCCGCGAGATGCTGATACAGATCGGATGCGGGTTCGAATCCGTTTCTGCCATTATGCGGACTTCATATGTTTTGTATTGATGTAACGGACTTGAGGGCTTTTGTTTCTCTTTTTAAGGGAAGATAAATTAAGGAATATTCATCTGCCAAACCTACAGTTGTTTGACTATTATAAAAATTGTGTATTAGGCGTATTGTGGTTTAATAGTGATAGTTTATTAAACTTCAAAGTGATTTTCGTGCGTGGTGTTTGTGATAATCAAATAAAAGCGTGGGATTGCGTTTTTTGTGTGCATCCAAGGAGTCCTCTTCTGTCCTCAGTAAACCTAATATCGCGTTATTGAGCGACTCCTGACTTACTTTGACGGGACTGGTAATGGATATGATACGTTTTAGACTGAAATTGTTTATTACGAAGAAAACTTGACACTGGCAGAATGTGCTAATTGCACCATTGTCATATATATAAAAAAAAAATCTATAATATTAATTGTTACTGTCGAGCAATGTTCGGAGTTTCTTTGCGGGATAAGATCCGAAACGAAGAGATTTGCCAAAGAACTGAAGTCACTGAGATAACTCATAGAATCAGCACGCTGATACCAATGGGCAAGTCATATTTGGCAAAAGACCGTTAACCGTTGGGGTGGACGAGTCTTTGAATGGAGGCCACGTACCGGAAGGACGTCTGTGGTTCAAGCTTTGGGAGAGGCCGAAATCCAGCAGTAGAGAGACATAGGCTGATGGTATGGAAGTTTGCCCTTAATTATAGTTATACTACACTCGTATCGTGTTAGTATACTGCATTGTGTGTCCGTCAACACATTAATTGCCACGATACATCGCCTCTGAACAAATTAGCCGACTCGCTTCGCTACCGAATTGAAATATCACTTACCGTACACACATAGTGACTTTGTATTGTGAGGGTCAGATGGGAAATTATACAAGTTGATTACACGCCCCCAGGATAGGCTGCCTACCCTTGAAGATATAGGGATGGATTTGGAGACAGAGTTGGTAAAATGGAGAGGGATAGGATTGGATACGGTTGGAATGGACTCTGGCATCTTTTTTTTTTATTTACTAGTGGGCGGACGAGCAAGCGGTCCCACGTGTGATGGTAAGTGTTACCGCCGCCCATGGACACCTGCAACACGAGGGGGTATGCGGGCGCGCCGCACTACCGAAATACGTTTGTACATTGAGGGAATTGATAAAAAGGGAAATGTAGTATACTTCAAGGTAGTCTTTTGTGAGGGAGGGGTCCCAGTAGCACTGGGATTGCAGCGTGCACTCTCCTCCTCCCAAATTTAGTAATGGGGAACAATAGGCTGACGGTAAAGTGTAGTATCTAAACATAAGCTCACCCATTATCGAACAGTAAATACTTTTTATCTGATACATAAATATTTCAAATCTTAATTAGAATATCGACAATGTGCGTACACGCATCGAAATATAACGAACGAGATTATGAGCTTTGGACGCACCGCCATTCAGCGGTTGTTTATTTTTGCTCAATATTTTTCTATGACGTTTCAATTTTGACGGAACGCGGCCGACCGATTAAAAAAAAGAAAAAAAAAAGCATTGTATAATGATCTCAATAACCAGTATTACAAGACCTTTGGCATCACCCTCTTTTGCTGAAATTTGTTTGCAGTTAGGGTTGAGTTATACTGGTTGGCTTGTAATGTACAGGCTGATTCGAATCTGATATAAACCAATTAGTGATGCTTACGCGCGAACCTCGCGCTGTCGGATTGAGATGTGAACGTAATATATTTCTTTTATTGAAATGTAACGTGCTTAGGGGAAACATACGAGTGTGTATTGCGTCCATACACGTTATTATTACTTCAGTTGCAGGGTACTTTATTCTATTCGAATTGTGGGTATTCTGTCTTACAAGAACAAAGTTGTAAAATTATGATTTAAGATCACAGAAGTTTTAATATTTTTAATAACATGACAATTTTATTTTCCTGTTTAAAGTATGCATACGAGTATTCGAGTATTTATATAAATAAAAATGTAAACGTTCGTTTGTTCATAATCTTAAAACTCCAAAAGTTCTTAACCGATTACATTAAAATTTTGACACAACGTTGCATTCGAATACGCGCGTGTTTTTATATACCTATCACAACGTAAAAACATGCTTTTTACCCAAAAACAGGTAATAACAGGGTAAGCGCCATCTGTTGGGCAGCTACAGCAACTCGTGGCCGGGTACAGCTAGTAAAAAATAAAAGCATTGGTAGTTTAGAAACTTCCCATTTACTCGTAGGTAGCTTCTACTTAAGTACAGATTTTTTAAAAATGTCACTAGCTCGGTGGTGACATGTTTCAGAAATTAAAAAAATCTGGGCTATGTGATCAACCAAACCGTACTGGGCCCGCGTGTTGGATTTTACTAGTGGAGGCCTGTGCCCTACAGTTGGAAATTATAGGCTGATAAAAAAAATATCATTTATTTAATTATTTTTTCAAACGATTGAAATAAATAAAAAACATGGACACAAAACATGAACACAAAACTCCTACGATGTTTTTGTTTGACATGCTTTGAATTAACATTTATTTTCTATTTGTAAGTTGATACTATCGTCCACACGCATGCGCGATACATGTCAACATAAGTCCTGAATGGCAAGCGTGGAAACGCCCCGAATGCCTTTGTATAAATATATATATAGGCATGAATTTAGAGAAAGGGTTGGGGAAATGGGGAGGGATAGACTAGGAAGGGATGGGAATGGGTTCTGGCATATCTTACTGACTACCGAAACACGTACGTACATTGGAGAAATACGATAAAGTGAGAAATGCAGTACATTGTGGCAACCTGATCGTAAAAGGAAATAAGGAGACAATATATCCATTATATCCTTATGTAGAAGTAGACTTCTAAAGTTTGTGTAGTTATTTATTTCTAATTTCTAATTTGTGTTACTTTCACTGTATTCTTTGGTATTTTTGTTTTTTTAATATCATTACCAAGAAGAAGTTTAGAGGTATTATATATTTTTTATATTTGTTATTATTATTATTTCAAGGTTTGACCTTTGAGTGCTTTGACTACTAAGACTATGAGAGAAAGGTAACGTGGCCAGTTTAGTGCGCCCAGCGACTGTGGGAATGCAGCATGCACTCTCCTCCTAACAAATCTTGTTATATTTCAAAAGATAACACGGCAAAGTTACATATAAAATTATGACTTCGCTGTGGGCCCGCCCGTAATACACTTGCCTGCGTTTACGTCAAATAAATTTTGAAATCGCTCGTTACTTTTCGGTACAGATCTAACGGTGCTCTTCAAATAGCCGCAGTAGCCACTCATTACCTCTGCACATGCTCATAGAATAACATAATACAGACCAATCAATTAAAATGTACTGAACCAATCATTTTAAGATACGCAACTGTTCTGTAACTTCAAATTGATTTATGATTGCTGATGTTACATTTCTATGTATGTGATATTATTTTATTATACCAACTTATGGTGGTAAAAAAATCTCAGAGTTGACTGGGGATTTGATCCTTAAATGTAGGCGAGATTGGTTTTTACATTAATCTTCATTCTATTCTTTTCGATCTTCTAAACGGTTTCTCCAAATTCATTCCTAAATCACCAAACGTAGGCAGCACATATTGACGTTTGCCATTCAATGTTGGCATGTACCGCGATTGTCGCACAGTGACGGTAATCAGAATCCACCAGGTGGACTGTCAGCTCGTCTCTCGATATCATTCTTTAAATTAAACAATGGTTTATTTTACGAATTTTTCCACATTAACATAATAACAATTTATGACATATCAATTTAACACGTGATATAATCTGAACCACCTCCATTGTAGACAGAAGCCAATCTGTTTAGTTTCGGTCCGCGAGCGCACCGATCAATCTTGTAGATCCGATCACACTAAAAGGATTACGTTAGATCGTGGATCTATGGGTGTTTATTTATCAATTTGACATAGTCCCGGTTTAGTATTGCGAATTGGAAATTGATTTACGTGAGAAAGATGTATGGGATATGTGATTGAACTTTGCTATTACAACTTTGTATGTAACTTTAATGTCAATATTTATGAAATATGAATGATAGCTTGTTGTTTTGAAAATATGTAATTTTAAACATATTTCGTCGCTGCAATAGGTCGTATGTCAAAAAAGACAATTTTTTTGATGGAATGGACTTTATATAATAATGTTTCTTTTATTTCATTGTACTTCATATTCGATGGTATAAGTGGAAATAGGATGGGATTGAAAACGAAGTATATTTCACATATAGCTAGATTAATTATGGCTAGAGAAGATCGTATGTAGTGATCTATATCCAGCAGCGGAGAGACACAGGCTAATTGTATGGGTATTGGTGTAAGAATCGTATCTTATGGCTAAAGTAATAAAATAACAGTTGCGTTTAGTTTTTGCTCGTGCGTTCGATTACGGTTCAACTGCAATAAATTATGTTTACAACCCTTGCAGAACGGCAAGTTAGTAAAATACGTCAAGACAATAGTTAGGTCAAATTGTAACTAGTGATCGGAATAGGTAGTGTCATTGCGGCTCATTGAACAGACAGATTTTATTTTGTTTATATATTTAAGACATTTACATATTTTCTATACGGTAATTTTCACTTATGTAGTTTACAAAACACCAAATTTATTTCCATACTTTCTTAGTACTAAGTTTATTAATTTAATATACAGTTTATTCAGATGGTAATTATTGTGTAATATATGTACGTTGTATGTTTTATGTAAGTATGTCTGTATGTGAATGGTAGTGTGGTTTCAGATATCCGATTTTAGACAATTTTGCATAGAGTAAATTGTGTTTGTAAATGAGTATGAGTTGTAAATGAGTATGGATATGTGTGAAAAAGAGTTACAAATGCTAAAAATGTAAAGTATAGGTTGCCATGAATAATTTACCGCATTGATATAAGTAGGGATTATGAACTCAAATGTGTATGATTAAATGGACATGCTGTAGGGATTCTGGGATTATGACATACGACACTTTATCAATGAAATATATCATTGAGAAAGTAACTTGCGAACACATAGACATTTCAATCGAATAATGAATACAAATTGTCATCGACGTGAAATTCGGAGATTGAATATTAAATTTAGTAAAGCTAAACCATGCGAATTTTTGTCTGACGCTAGTTTAGATGTTGTGTGTTGTATGTTGAAACTTCCCCGATTATAAAATCAATTATGGGTAGCTGAAAAACTGCTTGCAGTTTTTGACGTCGACTATCCGCCTTTTCAATCATAGTTTGTGACTATGGTCGATGTACTTGCATCAGCCTAATACAAGCAAATTTTAAAAAATCGCACTTAAATATGGTATCCTCAGTGGTATGGGCAGAGGATTTGAACTCACGATCATACGAATGTGAGCCGAGTGTAGGCATCCCTAGGCTAGTTGATTTAACCGAGGCGAATCGTAGAATAAAATAAAACGGTGAATAAATAAATCCTTTTCGGACCAAACTTAATGGATAAATAAATCTGTGAAAAACACGAAAATCTTAAAAGTTATATTGTGTTTCTTGTATACATTGCCCATCGTAAAATCGTTGCCATCGATTGCAACTGTCAAGTTTTATTATAAGTAGACCATACAAAATCTGAAGTTTCAAACTTGCTGCGTTCGTGTGCCTAAGTACGTAAAACATCGTTGGAGCACTAAATAATTTTACTACGCATGTTATGAGTTTCACGAGCGGGCGACTACGGAAAGTATGAACTAGGATCATTGGACAAAAAATAATGAGCGAATCAAAAAGAAAGTAATCAAAAATTTATAAACCAAAATTAATTGTAAATTAAAAGTCGTCATAATTTAATATTTTTAATTGGAAGGTCCCTCATTAATGAATGAAGTCCTCAAGGGGGAGTCCCTCGTTAGCCAAGTACACCTATGCTGTCATACTTGTTTACTGACAGTTGTTTATTTCATACACGTGTCATATGTGTATCACTATAAGTTCTCGTGAAGAGAAAGTCGTCCTGATATTATGACGTATGATGCCGATTGTAGGTCTGATTCACAAGTTTAAAGTCGATGGAAGGAGCTATCCTCGAAGTCTCTGCTGGAATTAAGAAATTAACGAAGAACTAACTACATAGTTCAAAGAATAAGCAAGCTGAAGTTGTGGCAAGATGAAGCATATATGTCTCAGGGCCGACAACCGATTGGATAGACGAGCTCTCGAAGAGAGAGCATGCACTGGGAAACGAAATGTGGGACGTGCTTTGTTCACGTGGCCTGAGGACTCGAAGAAAGTCGTGGATAGTGATTTCTTTTTATTCGGCAACAATTTTACATGTATATACGAAAACTAATCTAAGATATTATGTACTATACAAATAAAAATCAATTAAAAAGATAATTATCAGATTTTTATATCACATGGTAATAGTAATTTATGTTTTTCAAATCAGAATGGTCACAGAATTCATCAATGCTATAAAAGCACGCATTTAACAAGAACTGTCTCAGTTTGTTTTTGTTTCTGGCTGGTTTTTAAATCCAATAGTAGTCGGTTGATTAATCTAATGGCCTGATATCTAGTGTTCTGTCAAATGGTTGCATTTGACTAGATCACACAAGGTTATCAATATAAACAGACATGGGACAGTAAGTCTGTCTAACCTTTTGTAGAGTTCTCTTCTTGTAGGTTTTGTTGGTGACTTTTTTTTTATGTAATGAAGTAGGCGGACGAGCAAGCCATCCCACTTGGTGGTAAGTGTTACCGCCGCCCATGGACATCTGCAACACCAGCAGTTATGCGGGTACGACGCCGACCTTTCTTTCACAACTTTCTTGAAGAACCTTGAAGGCTGGAAGAGAGGAGCAGAACAGTGTGTGTTGGGGGTCATAGGGAGAGGCCTATATCCAAAAGTGAAAAAACAAGCCTATGGTACGGAATGAAATACTAATTCTCGTTCTTGTCTGTGAATTACTTGACGTTTCTTTGATAATTCTTTTGAATCCATAGTAAAACAACTCAAAATAATTACAAATACCAACAGTCCATTTTGGGAATAGAAAATTAAAATACGATATGAAAATCTTAAGTCAACAGTTTTAGAAGTCAGAAATTCAGTTTATAGGCATCCTTACAAAAGGCTTTTTGCTATCAACACAGGATGAACTTTTAGTGTTATTAGCAAAAAGTACCTGAGAAAAAGAGAAGCCCGTTCTTCAATAGACAACAAAATTTATCGGTGGTTAGGCACTTTTCAAATGTACTCATGTGCAACATAGATTTAAAATTTTTTGCTAACTTTAAAGACTGACAAAAGGTGCGAATGAGAATTCAAACAGTAACACAATTACATAAGTGGGACAGAGTCAGAATTATGTTCCAAATCGGGTTTGAACTGTAAAATTAAATGTTTTTGTTTACCTTTTATTTCTACTCGACATTTCGGCACGGGTTACACAAGCCGTGGTCACGAGTTGAATGAAGAGGCTCGTAGTCCAGGATGGAAGGTATGAGAATAAAAAACACTACCTACTCTTTATTCTTCCCAACCCTTTTCAGTCTCCAAGATCCCTCCTGAATCTCCAAATATATCCATGATATCAGTCCAGACCGGACTGATATCATGGATATCGCAAGGCGCCTTTACCACCAGGTCGACTGTCTGCTCATCCGTTACCTATTCTCTACATATAAAAAAAACACAAAATATCGGACGGTGTTTGACGGACGACATATTGGCGATAACCTGAATCCGTTTAACCAGGGCTATCACTAGCTGTGGATTGGTCAAACTGTAATCACCAGTTTGACGTTAGACCTAATTTGACTTGAGATTTTAAATCTTTGTTATCGTGGTTGAACATAATAAATGTCATGTTAACGGGTTACATAATAATAATTAATCATGAGTAACTCGTTTACAAACATAACATTTTTTTATTTTACTTACTTTAATATGAGCGAAGTCTATACTAATATAATAAAGAGAGAATGCGAATTTTGTGTGTATGGGGGGGGGGGGGTGTAATTTCCGGAACCACTGAAAAATTCTTTCACCATTTGAAAGGTATATTATTCCAGATGGACATAAGCTTTATATTATGTGCAAAAAAACTTCCCGGCATGCAACGCATGCCCGACAGCTAGTCTATAATAAATAACGAAATTTCTGAGCTTCTCACATTGGACATTAAGATCGGGAGCGTTTTTAATGGATATTATAAGTGGCCTTTCAGGAAGAATATAGTAATGTTGAATCATTCGCATAAGGACAGATTGTCAAAAGGACAGAGTACAGTCGTAAACAAAAAATGACATTTTAGGTTTCAAAAATACAGATTCTCGAAACGACGGAATACAATCGTGAACATAAAATGACAGGTTAAGTTTAGGTAACATTATTAATTCACAATTATTAAAAATTAAAACTCATGACGGACCCGTAGTATAGGTTTCGTGCTTAACCAAAATAGGGATGGACGCTCGCCGGACCCACATTTTTGTCATGGTATATCACCACCATTTGAAGAATGAAATTAAGGTTAGGAAAGTAAGCATGCGATGGACGAGAAGCGAAGAATGATAAAAGCGATGGAACACATGTTCCCAGTGGGTTCTCCATCGCTCCCGTTGACTGATCTAACAGTTTCTGTCTTTTTGAGAATCCGTCCTTGTAAAAATGATATGTAATGTGTATGTGTTGTCTATTATTATGTCTGCCGCTGTTTATGTTCTTAATTACTATGATATAAGAAATATAAAATACAATGAGATGTGCGGCGTTACAATGAATTGGTGCAATGTCGTTCGTCACGGTCTAAGAAGCGTAAAGTCAAGGTAAAAAAAGCCATAGAAATATTTAGTAAACATTTTCCGATATAATATTCAATATGATATAAATAATTGTTTATTTTTAACCATACTAAAAACATAATTCCATATACATACGTGTTTCGTTAGCTAGTGAGATAAGCCCGAGCCCATTCCCATCCATTCTACCTTACCCATTTTACCAATCCTTCCTCCAAATCCATTCCCAAATCTCCAAAGGTAGGTAGTGCATCCAGGGGCATGCCAACATTTGTCATTCTGGACTGATTGTATCGCGGATGTCCACGAGTGGACCAGTGGACCAGTTACTGAACCTGTCTGTAATTCTGCCACAGTTTGTTTATAATAAAAATATTCAGACAACATTTTTTCCCCGCTTGTACTTTTTGACTTAACACGTGATGCGACGATAACATCGTGGCAAAATAACGAGAACACGACGGCACACTGAAGTGGTGCAAGGTCACATGTACATACACAAACACACACAAAACAGACGCAAGATCTTCCTGCTATTATGAGTTACTGAGATCCAAGCGGATCTTCGTCTTGATTGACTTCATAAATATGAACGTCTTGATCCACTGACGTGTTAAGACTTACGATATTTAGATGAACATGTTTATATGTTTATTAACTATGTTATAATAAATATAACATAACATAACATAACATAACATATGTTATCTTATGTATATTTTTATTATGGAACTTTATATGTATACATCGTATACCCTTTTCAACAGGTTTCGTTGCTTGAATGTGCTTTGTTATCGCGGTTGAGCATAATAATAGTTGTTACTGACGATTTATTATCTCTCCCAATCTATTCCCATGGGTTTTTTTTAACCCTCTACCAACCACCGCTCTGATAACTTTACGGTTATAAGGGCATAATCGTGGGAGATACGCGCCACGCTTTTCTGTACGCACTTTCGTGAATCCCTACAAGTTTCTTTCATTTCACTCCATTTTTCACTTCTACCCTTTCTGGGGTATGTACGACACACAATTCCCTAATACCGTGGGTGTCGTTACTTCTAAAAGAGTGGACTCACCAACCTGTTTAGCCAGCGTGGCATTTTAAGGCTATATATCCCTCATGCACAAGACTATGGATGTTTAACAGTGGATACTGAAAGGGCTGGTTGCATTTCATTGCATAGCCGATATTTCGGTCCAGTTACATTACATGAGCGGTAGTCGCGGCGAGACTGTGGAGACGTATGGAGGTATTGTTACTAGACGGACAAATCTGTCTACCCTGCCGTGTTAGATTGTGATTATCCTGTCAGCAATAACACCTTCACTCGCCGTCGCAGTCTCGCCTTGACCACGGTTATAAAAATTAAATAATAAATCTTTTACATAACTGTTATGACCATAGATTTCTTAAGCATTCGCTTTATCGACTAGAAGACTCTCTTACTTTCTGCTGAACTATAGAAAAAGATCTTGTATTGTATGCATTGGCCAAGAAAACGCTGGAGCGCTTATTTTTAAAACTATTGTTGATCAATATGGTAGAAATTACTCTTTATTACCTAATCCTACTCGCTCTTCATCGCTACTTATCACCGGTAAGACAAATGCCTAAAGCTTAATTATATTTCAAGAAGGTCGATAAAATTTTGCGACGGATCAAGTACATTAATTGCGTTTTTATTAACCGATAGGTTTATGACAACGTTTATGACAAATTGCAATGATAAAAACATGTGTAACAACTTCAATTACGGTTATGATGCCAAGAGACTTGTAGCATTAAATGCTTTATTACTTCGAAGTTCACTTACATTTTAGGGTTAGTTTTTATGAAATAAAATTAATTAAACGAATTGGCAACGGTTTATTTCAAAGCATCTTGAATCGCATAAAAATATCTAGTGTAATTAAAATAGTTAATATGAAAATGTCAGAAAAGTGTGTATCGGATGCAATGTGCGGGTTCCGTACGTGTGGAATAAATAAATTCCATATATTTTGTACGTAAGGGTTTTTGAAATATTTTTTGCATCAAATGTAAAATAAATAGTAAACGGCATGAATGCATAAATATATGTTTGAATTTTTTCAGAAATGAGGTCTGAATTTTTTCCGGAATTCTTTTACGGGTAATATTCCAAATTCAAATAAGAGCACATTATTATTTTGTGTTACGCCAAGAATGAACGAACTTTTCATTATATTATGCCATTCTTTACCGTATACTCCTTCATTTTTCTACCTTTTTTATGGATGAAGGTGGCAGACGAGCATACAGTCCACCTGATGGTAAGTAGATACTATGGACCTCGCCGAAGCATATTTTAACTACGCTTCCCGGTCTTCATCTAAGGACTGGTCCGTGCCCACCACCACTTCTTGCGTCGGCCATGGCTCGGATAGTGGATATGACTAGTCTACTGGCAATCCATGTGTCCTGTGACTGCCCTGAATGGGCGTCCAGCTCAGCTTTAGATGTGTACCTGTGATGACACAGCGATGATTTTCAGTGGGAACCCTTGGTGATTAGCTTATAAAATAGATGACAGACGAGCGCACGGTAAGTGATAAGTGGTCACCGTAGTCCATGGACACCTGCAGCACCAAGCTGAGGGTGCGCTGCCCACCTTCCAGAATTCTGTTCACAGCTCTCTTCAAGAGCCCCATGTCGTAGTGTAACGGAAATACCTCGTCTGGCAGTTATTTTCACAACTTTCCGGTTCGCGGTATAAAGTGTCTTTTTGACCGCACAGTACACAGCGACTCTATATCAAGGAAGTGCGAATGAACCGTACGACGATGACGAGCAGTGCGATGGTAAAAACCCGAAGTTGACATCAATTGAACAGCTCTTCAGCATACGAGTAAAGGATATTAACATAACTATAAGCTTGCATCGGTTATAGCTTACGTAGATATACCTTGTTCATTACCACTTCTTTGTTAAGCGAACCCTAAAATAAAGTTTAGTACCGTAGAAACCTATTTAGTTTTATTAGAACCAAGGTCTTGGCGAATTAATGTAGGTCACTAAGATAAGTGGTAATGTGAACTTTTTGCTCTTTCTGTTGGTCCAACGTGGGAGCGGGTCGGTAATTAACTAGCGTGTCAATTCAAACTAATTAGACGATTTGCTTTTAAACAATAGTCATAAAATTTATTTTATTATCTGGTGTAAAAATCGCAAAAATAAAGGTCGCAGAAATGATTTTAAAGCACCATAAAGGCAACATATGACGTTATCTATGTACATATATAATAAGGAAATAATCAATCCAGTAATACATCTCACAGCTGTTATTGTATTATATATTAATGTGCAGTACCTATAAAGACCTTCTAGGTTTCAGGGCAGAAAGTACGCAACATAGGTATTATCTATGTAACTTTTTAAACTTTCGCGTTCTGTATATATTTAATATTCTAAATCGGGTAAGAACGCGTATAATAAAAGTATTTGTTTACCTTTTAGCTTGTATACCATTTTTTTTAAACTAAAAATAAAATACAACATTACATATATACACAAATTCGCACTAGGCCCGAAACCCCTTAGTGATGTCTTAGCGGAGACCTTTGCGCTGCAGTCGGACATTAAATTCACATCACTCGTTGCAATAATAATAAAAAAAACATTAACTCGTTTTTTTCCGGAATGGCCAAATCCTTGTGACCCTAATGGCCTTTCAAGAGTCACCGGACATGTATGGTTTAGGGTGAGCGCAGAAGGCGCTCAGCCAGGAGCAAAAAGTGTTTGCAGTGTAGACTGGCAGAAGGAACGGACTTCGGCTTAGGACCTTGCTTCGGGACCATTCTCACGGACCGACGAGTACAGTAAACGAACACAATATGTCTACATGTCACGAACTTATGGGCCGCACTATACCATGCCTCACAACAAATTAGAAAGCTACTAGAAGTTACAATTATAGATCATTTATTGAAAAAAAAAATTGGGATTTGTCGGTCTGCGAGACCAATGCGCCATATGTCATGCTGGAAGGCGTATGTATAGAAAGGATAAGTTTGATTTAAAAAAATAAATTAAATAATGAACACGTTGGAGCCGTGATAATATTTGGGAGTATCTAAATCGATTCACATTATCACTGTAGCTCGGGTGTGAAGGACCTTTCAAAATTCATTCTTAAATCTGCAAAGTTAGGCGGCCGATCCGGGGGCGCTACATCTTTCTTCATTCTTGACTGATGTTGGCATGTATCGCGGATGTCCATGGACGACAGTATCCGCTTACTACCAGGGGGACTGTCTGCTCACCTGGCCACCTTCTTTTCCATATAAAAAGTACTCGTAAGCTTTCGTTTTTTTGGACATTTTGCCGCGAAGCCGAGAAGTGAAGTTGAGTTTTTGTTCGATTATTGTAATAAATGTGTATTGTGGGTTTTGTGGTTTATTACGGATAGCTTATTAAACTTCAAAGAGCCTCGTGTTAGTGCATAATGTTTGTGATAATTAAATAAAAGAGTGAGACCGCATTTTTTTGTGTGCTTCCAAGGACTCCAACTCAGTCTTCAATAAACCTATTATCACTTTACTGAGCGACTCCTACTTCGACGGGACTGGACAAATGACCCGATATAAACAATTCTGATTTATTATTTGTTATGTGTGTGGATCAATGACTATGCCAGTGTCCAAACAAATTGTAAAAAAAGTTTTCGTTTTGTAGATCCAATTTTTTTTTATAGAAAATATGGCAGACGAGCCGGCGGACAACATGATGGTAAATGGTCACCGCCACCCATGGACACCTGCAACACCACGGGGCATGTGGGTGCGCTGCCGACCTTGCATCCTGCATCACAGTTAATGGAAAGGGGCGAACATTATAATTACTATGTACTGTTTTCTTCAAATGGTAATCGCACATGTAAACAAAAGGATTCAAACCAATTGCATTGTTTGACGCAATGTAATATGTAAAACGAAATAGATATCAAAAGCTTAATAAATCATAAAACCATAATTGTACTTTTAAAATGTCATAGTGCAGTTTGCGTTGACAAATTGATTTTAGATAAAATTGTGCCAAGACTTGTAAATTCATTTGTAATTCTCATTGCTTGTAAATGTAATTGTTTTCTATTTCTATTAGAGTTAATAAATCGTATATTATTATTTTGAAAAAGAAACGTCAATTTAAGAAAAATATATAAAAGATATTAAATAAATAACGGCACGCTCAATGGCCCATACTGGGATTCCCTGTGTCGTGGGTCCAGAGACACATACAAAGACAATCACAAACGCACACCCAGACCCGAACATACATTTGTCTTGCTTTTAATTTTTTTACTAGCGACCCGCCCTCACTTCGCTTCGGTTTATTAAATTTAAAACAATCGGAATAAGATATTTTCCTGCGGTAAAATGGAGCCTGCCTATATTTTAAGTTAGACCTCTAGCAATACATGGGTGAAAACTGCATTCAATTCCATGCAGTAGTTTTTTTGCGTGATGCGTGTACAAACATACAGACAGACGGACAGACAAAATTTCTAAAAACTGTTGTTTTGGCTTCTGTTGCTCTAATAAAAACCCCCTATATTAGTTTTTTTTCAATATCTATAATGTACAGACATCGATACAGGCCTGTTACAATTTTATTATATGTATAGATTAAACAAATGTATGTCCGACCGGGGATCGAACCCTGTATCTTTTGCACAGCAAGCAGCGTCACTACCAACGGTCGGTCAACTACCAAAGAAAGAAAACCCATTAATTTGTGCTGCTGTACGGTGTCGTCTGGCTATAGACTAGCACAGCCCCATCAGTCTCTTCGCTTGGGTGTCGTAAAAGGCGACAAAGCCGCTATCATAAAACCTGAGGAGTGGACTCGCCAATCCGCTTGACCAGCGTGGCGTTTGAAGGTCATACATCCCTTATGCACAAGACAATGTGCATGAGAAGGCCCACGTCCTGCAATGGATACTAAAAGGACTGGATGCAATTGCAAAAAACCTCAATTTAGATAAACTTATGTAAGTAAAAACAAAAGGATAAAATAAATTATTGGCTTAAAACTAAGGAGGGTGAACGTTCTTTAAAAGGAGGGGGTTGCACGCTGCAGTCCAACAGCCGCTGGGCGCAATAGACTGGCCTCGTTACCCCTCTCTCACAGAATACCACTTTATCCCTACTTTGTTTACATTTTCCACTTTATCGTATTTCCCCAATGTACGTACGTGTTTCGGTTGAGAGTGAGACATGCCGGAGTCCATTCGCATTCCAATGTATCCTATCCCATCCCTCCCGATCTCCCCACTTATCGAACCCGATCTCCAAATCCATTCCTATTTCTCCAAAGGCAGGCTCATGTTGGCATGTACCGCGGACGTCTTTGGCCCACAGTATCCACTTACCATCACGTGGATTGAATGCTCGTCTGCCGCATTCTGGCTATAAAAAAAAAGTTATATGTCTTTGTGTTAACTTTTGCGTTTAAAAAATAATCTACTCGTCAATGGCGTATGACAGAGTAATGAAAAATAATAATTACCCAAAATGACATTCGCACATGACCTCCACCACGAAATGCAGCCTCGCACCAAATAAGAATTATATCTAATTATACTATTACTGCACATTATGTCACATGCCACAATGAGCTTCTCACGATTGTCGTACAACAATGTTACTGAGCCTTTTGTTCGTAGGCCTTGACGACTCTCTTAGTAGGTAGTCGACACTTCGTAATTTATGTTGATATTAAAGTGGATATTATTTAGTCTTCATTACTGCCATTGGAGCACCATACAAGTGTGGGCTGTTTCGGCCGGCTTCAGAATAGCGTCACCCTATCAGTCTCTTCCTTTGGGTGCCGTAAAGGACAACTAAGGGGGAACAAGAGGCTACCACAGGCCCTGAGGAACTAAACCATCTCTACAAGAGTGGACTGGACAACCCGATTGGTTTTTGAAAGCCATACATTTGTCATGCAGAGGATAATGTGAGGAGGACCGTGTTCAGCAGAGGATGCTAAAAGGGCTGGTTATGTTTATTCTACTACAAATTTAGGTTAAACCTGGCGGTGATGACATGACTTACAGCTTGCCAGCGGAGCTATCATAAGCCTTGGGGCCTAATTATTCCCAAAAAGAGTGAACTTACCACCTCGCGCCAGCGTAGAGTTTTAAGGCATTCATAAACTTTCTGGTAACTTTAATGAAACGTAGTGGGACTTATCTGTCATATTATTTGATGCAGGACCGACAACCAATGGGATACACGACTCCATGAATGGGGACTTCGTGTCGGGAAGCGCAGCGTGGGACGCTCTCCGGCCAGGTGGACCGACTACTTGAGAAGATTGACGGTGGTGATTGGGTGAGAAGAGCGGCAGATTGTGTGGCGGCAAGGCCTGGTATGGTGGAGGCCTGGATAGTCCTGCCATACCAAGGCACGTGGATGTGCTATAAAGTCTGCTGTACATGTATGCGTAGTTTATATTTGTGAAGATTGTAAGGGGCATATCATTCCGTCTGGTCACACCATTACCGTGAGAAAAGACAATTTCGCATTGATCTTTGAACGCCTAGTTTATATCGTCAGCACTTGTACTTTCTCTGCTTTCCTGTTTAGCAGGGTTTAGAATTATCTAATGCAGTAAATATACACGTCTATAAATAGTGATAAGACCTTGAAAGTAAGTAGTGTATTATTCAATAGAGATGGTAAATATATATAAAATACACAAATATCGTTTATTATTATTTGTACATACATATAAACATATATAAACAAATTTATTTATTTATTGAAAATGAATAACAATTTCATTTATCCACTGCGTAGATTGGCCACAGTGGCTGAGCAATAGATCGACCTTCTAGCCTACCACGGATACGTAGCGTCAAACTTAAGGTATGGTTTTCTAGTTTAAGTAATCTCAACTAAGTATTATTAATAAAGCATTTATAGTTAAATAAAAGTGCGTTCGTGTGATTTGTAGAGTCGGTCCACTAGAATCGTGTAAACCATTATTTCAAAAATTGGGTATACTGTTACTAGCCTCACACTGGGTATATGTATATTATTATAATCCACAGCTTTTTGAAAATCTAAGTGACTCTTGTAAATTTGAAACGCGTTATCCTCACAAGTTAATACCACCCTGTTATTTTTAATTATATTCTAAATTCAATTAAAAAACATAATATGACATTATTTAAAATAAAATTGTTGATATGATGGATAAAGCTAGCATCATCTGAGTGCTTTGGATAAGTTCAAATATTATATGAATTATTTCAAACAAACTGTTTCTGGGTAGGAAGGATTTACACGTTGTTTAAAAAAAGCTAGTGATTTTGAGACTTCCGACTTAAATGAGCGGAATCACTTTTATGAAAGAAATACTTCTGGCTAGGAAGGTTTTTGTTGAATTTCAGACTTTATCCAAAGCTCTTATATGGATAATACTAGTATTATTGTGTGGATAAAGCTAGCTTTATCCACACATATAACATTAACCGTAGCATATAGGTATATGTCGTCCAAGTTAGATAACTGTATTCTCATAAAATCACGCAATCTTGTGTTAGTTAACATAAAACAGTTAATGCGTTCTCCAATTGATTCCCTGACAATTAATGAAGGCTGTAACGTAAAACCACTACAATTATACGATATTAATACAAAAACTTAAACACGTGGGCGTGACAGTTGAAGACCGTGCCCAATGTACACATTTAAAGTGTATCATTTTCATAATATTTAAAATATGATTTTAATCTCGTCTCTCCCTCGGTGAGACAAAATGAGGGAGATACGGTATAACCCCCGACGGAAGCACAGTCGGCCGGGGTTCGAGGGTACGATACTCGTGGTATCGAGAAGGACAAACAGTTCCGAAATTATCCCATAATACGTACAATTACAGTTGCCAAATAGTATTTCTGTGGTGGCGAACCATGAAAGAGGCTTATATCCAACAATGGAGAGATCGCAAAATAAATACAGGCAAAAATAATTTACGTGACCTATGTAAATGAACAAAAATATACATTGTAACGATTGATTTTATTAATATTGTAATTTTATGTCATTTGACAGATTTGAATATGTATTATATGCAAAATTTATTTAATATTTGCACGATTTAATGTAAACGTTTAATGTAAGAGGGGGAGAGTGCACGCTGCAATCTAATAGCCGCTGGGCGCGCTCGACTGGCCACGTTACCCCTCTCTCACAGAAGACTACCTTGAAATGTACTGCATTTCCCATTTTATCGTATTTCCCCAATGTACGTACGTGTTTCGGTAGTGAGTGAGATGTGCCAGAGCCCATTCCCATCCCATCCTATCCCTGCCCATTTTCCCAACCCTTTCTCCAAATCCATTCCTATATCTCCAAAGGTAGGCAGCGCATCCGGGGGCGTGCCAAAATTTATCATTTTGGACTAATGTTGGCATGTATCGCGGATGTCTATGGGCGACAGTATCCACTTACCATCAGGTGGACTGTATGCTCGTCTGCCACCTACGTACATAAAAAAAGCGGATTTTGAAGGAAAATATTTATAACAAGTAACACCTAATTGTATCTGTCCAAAATCACAAGCAAATGAATGACCATTTCATTTCAATAGTCGTATCGTGTGACAATGGAAACGCGAATCGCGTGAACGCTCGCCCTTAGCTACGTAACAATTATTGAGCAGCTCTATTAGCGCTGGTGTGGACGTTGCCATTGGGTACCAGTTCGATGCCAGTGATCGCCCCCCTGGTGTGTTTTAACTACTTATGCTTACTGGTGTCGTCTTTAATAGATAACATTACTATTTCTGTTTATAGATGAATGATTGGACAGTGAAATAATCGATTTTTGTTTTTAAGATATGGTTTAAAGGTCTTTTTTTAAATGAAATTAGTATGATATAATTAAATAATAATCTCCAAATTTTGTAGTAACTACACATAAATAAAATTTTGCATACCTGTGTAGGCAGAACATACCTAATGGTAAATATTTTGTATTGTTACATCTTACTTTGTTTCCTAACTTCTTGTAAAATAAATTATTTGATTTGATTTAAGAAACAATAAACCGGTTTATTTTATTGTTTAGTTGATTTTACCAACCACCTCTTCAAATCTATTCCTAAGTCTCTTAAAATATTCAGCGCATTCGCGGGCGTGTCGAAATTTGTCATTCGGGACTGATGACTGCATGTATCGCGGATGTCCATGGGCGACAGTACCCACTTACCGCCTGTATGTCCTCCGCCTTTTTTCTATATAAAATGTTTGATTAATCAGTTCTGACTTGGCACAACAATGCCTCCAATACTAAAGGGAATAGTTAAAGATAAATAATAAGGCTCAAGTCTTAACGGATTATCTCGGTTAAGTTCCAATATTGTCCAAATCACTTGAGTATTTTCAAAATTGTGACGGTGTATAATTTTCAAAAATACCCAAATAAAAGATTTCCACGTCTATTCATACAAGCTATATGTTGTTGGATAGGGCTTCTAAATAACTTTTCTTAACGCGTTTATCGGTACGTTTTCGTACGGAAAATTGCAAAACTTCCTTCCAACAGACGATGCTATCGGCCCTTTTTTGTTAATCTGAAGTGAAGCTACCTTGGTATTGTTTTGTTACGTACTCAGCAATATTATTTTATTTTGGGAGGGTGAAAGCTGCAATCCAACAGCCGCTGGGCGCACTCGACTGGCCACGATACGATACGATCTCACAGAAGACTACCTTGAAATGTGCTGCATTTTTCATCTTATCCTATTATACAATGTACGTAACTGTTTCGGTAGTGAGTGATATATGTCAGAGCTAATTCCCATCCCATCCTATTCTATCCCTCCCCATTTTCCCAACCCTTTCTCCTAATCAATTCCTACATCTCAAAAAGTAGGGAACGCATCCGGGGGCGTGCCAGCGTTAGTCATTCGGGACCGATGTTGGCATGTACCACGGGTGTCCACAGACGACAGTATCCCCTTACCACCAGGTGGACTGTATGCTCGTCTGCCGCCTTCTTACGATAAAAAATATATATATTTAGTGTACGTTTCAAAGTACAAAAAAGATAAGATGAAATACTGATTATGTAACTATTAAGCGAGTGGACATTAGGCTACTGTCGTACGATGGCGTGTATTCAATGTTTAATACTGCTGTTAACTGCCTTTTTAAAATTATACATTGTATTATCTTTATAACATGTTTTTTTAACCCTTTTAAATTGCTCGCAATAAACTTTATTATTTTTCTCGAAATCGTTCAATAGTCTGTAATTAGTATTCAAATCATCGACTCGATTAGTCATAGTCAATTAAGTCGCTCTTTGAAGTGACGACAGGCGGATCTCAGATTCTTTGAATCAGAGTTTATGAATTCGTAACAGGACTTCCGTACGCAAACTGTAACAAAGCCTACGATTAAGTGTTTACCTACTAACGAACTGCGATGACGTCAGTCGACTAATTAGTATAATCGGCGTTTTATTCTTGGAAAAGCAGTTTATTTATTTGGGAAAACATACCGCACAATAACATTTACTAATTAATGATTATATAAGTTAATGATAATATAATTATAACTCGAGAAATAATAAAGATAAGGATATAAGTCCGCACTGGACCCGTGTGATGGATTATGGCCCGAAATTATTGCCCGATTATCTGATGCTATTAAATTATTTACTAAGGAGCAGATTTATCCATTAAATTCTAATTATTTATCATATTATTTTTCTCAGGTTATTGGTTTTATTTTGTCATTATTAATTTGAATAATTATTCCTTATTATTTTAATTTATTGAGTTTTAATTTGGTTTTTTTTTTTTACTTTGCGTCACTAGATTGGGGGTTTATACAGTTATAGTTGCTGGTTGATCTTCAAATTCAAATTATGCTTTATTAGGGGTTATTAGGCTTTATTAGATGATTATTTATATAAATTGGAAAGTAATGGAAAATAGATTTTATCTGTATGTAGCCCTCTGATCAACCCAAAGGCTAGCTGATAGAGAATGCGTTAAGGTATTAAGCTCGCCTTTTGTGCGTACGTCAATGAGCAAAAAAGTTTGTTAAAATAAATAAATTCTACTTATAACGAAATTTCGAAAAATCTTCCTATACCGGAGTTATAACTGTGGAATATTTAAAACGTTTCACTACATCACGACTGAGGGAAACCAGGAGATTGAAATGAAATTTTGGCATAGAAATTGTATCTATGAGTATATCTCGGTTTAGGATAATATATAGGATTATTTAGGATTATTTTGTAATCTGTAATTTTTTTTTTTATATATACTAGTGGGCGGACGAGCAAGTGGTCCCACGTGATGGTAAGTGTTACCGCCAAATAATAATAATAAGTGATGATTTGTAAAGTTTACCGAAGACGGTTTAGTATGTAGACGATGTAGGTTTGCTACTAACTGATGTACCGTACTTTAAACAAATAGAAATATTTTATTCTATTCTAAAATCTGTGTTCGGTGTCTTTGTCGACTTGGCATGCCAACCAGGCAGATGTATGGATGGTACGCATGGACTCAGCTGTATAAAAAACCAGCGTGACGTTGCAAGGCCATACATCCCTCATGCACAAGACAATGTACACGAGAAGGCACGAGTCCAGCAGTGGACACTGAAAGGGCTGATTGCATTGTTCTAATCTCGTAGAAGGTAAATACTTCGAATATATGACTGGTTGTCTGGTTGGTTGTCTGTATTATGTGGTTATCTATCGTCTTCTTTTGAAAAAACGATGGACTGTTATGAAAATGTTCTAAAATGGTCAGATAATGTCTCTTGACTTCCAAAGACTTTTGAGTCCAAAGAATACATTAATAAATCATAGATATTAAATACAGAACCCACCTCATAAGCGAACGACAATGGTAATAAAGAAGAGCGACTTAAGCAACAACTATTATGCAATACACAAATTCCTTCACATTTATTAATAAACTACAACGAAAAACAAAGACTCAAGACCACACATAAGAACGAGTGACCATTTGAGAAGAACGGGATATAAACTATTTATATTAAAACCACCTTATTACCATACGTTAAAATGGCTCTCAAATTACAATGAATATTACAATTTGTTGTATGAATTATGACCGATGTCCGTCTGGCTACATGGAAAGGGCGTTTATTAAAAAAAAGTGAGATGTTGAATGGAACAGAACATTTGATACGTCGATCTTATTAATAAAAAGCAATAAAATAAACGTAGTGATATCGATACCACGTGTCAATTTATGTATAAGTAATCGTGTTGTAGAGTAACTGAATTGAATGCTTTTGTTTTAGACTTTTTTTTGTTACACAAGAGGTGGCAGATTAATTGCAGCTTAATTCAAATGCCCAAGAGATGGAAAGTGATCACCGCCGCCTGTGCAACACAATGTGCACGAGGAGGACCAAAACCGACAAAAAGGGCTGGTTACTGTTACGGTTATATTTATATACCATACCATACCATTAGTGGAGAGCCACTGCTGGGTATAGGCCTCTCTCAAGGAACGCTACCGCACACGGTCTTCGTCTCTTCTCATCCAGCCACGCATATATCTATACTAATATAATAAAGAGGTAAAATTGTGTGTTTGTGGGTATGTTGGGGGTAATCTCTGGAACTACTGAATCGATTTCAAAAATTCATTCACAAATAGGAAGCTACATTATCCGTGTCTAATATAGGCTATATTTTATTTTGAAATTTTGAACAAAAAATATTAGAAAATAAAAAAAACTTATAAACCGAAGCGAAGCGTAGGCGGGTCGCTAGTAAATAAATAAAATGACTGTACCATTGATTTTAAAAATTATTTTAGTTTTAAGACTTTTTTCCTATCTGTACGCACCAGTGGCACAAACAGTGGCAAAAGACGGAATAAATCTGACAATCAAATCATTTATTAACCGAACACGGGGACATAAATAGTTGTCAATATAACTTCTGCAGGTGGACTTAGATCATTTTGGGGTTATCTAGGAAATCGTTATTATACTCGAGCAGCCAGAACTAGTGAAGTAGCTATTTTTTTATGGAATAGATGGAAGAAAAGCGAGCGGGGCATGTTATGGTAAGTGGCCACCGCTGCCCATGGACACCTGTAACATCGCATGCGGGTGCGATGTCGACCTTGCAGAATCCTGTTCACAGGTCTCTCGAAGCTGGGTTGTTGGTTTGAAAAAAAGCCCTAAATCACATTCGATATTACATTACTTAACTCAAATGCTTCAACAAGTCCCCGAAAAGTGCTCGAGCAAAGAAAACAAAAGAAACTCATTGATTCGGATTCAGTACGTTGTATCTAATTTGTCAGCCTTCCCATCTCCCTGTCCGACGATTAATCTGGGTCGATTTCGTAAATCTACGCCAAAGCCCTGTTACTGACACAAAAATTCAACCATCTCCTTAATCATAAAGTAGTAAAGGTCATTATCGTTATTGATTGCTGTTTTCCGGCTGTAAATGTGTTGGATAATGCGCATGGGCGTTGTCTCCGGAGTATTTTTCATCTGTATATATCAGTGTATATTTTGGTTTTATAACGCCCATGTTTCGACACGAGTGCTAATGGTACTAATCAATTTGGTGATGTTTTACCCGTTTGACGGCGGGCCTTGGTGTTGTTTGTTTAAGGTGAGAACAGATGATTTAGTCAAGGATTTTAATTTGGGATCGCAATTACTTTTGTGTTAATTTAGACGTCACCACTCATTTGTCCAGGGCTTTGCCCCAATCTGTTACATATTTAATTTAATTTAAATTTTATCACACAGGAATTGCACACAAGGCGGACTTGATGCCTAGTGGCATTCTCTTCCAGTCAAACTTTTGTTAAACAGATGTGCGTGATGGTGGTGCAAAGCAAGGTCCTTGCTTAACTGACTACTAAATTGTAATCACATACTAAGTACATGTACCGTGTGATGTTGGCTGGCTGTAGAATAGAACCACCCTATCACCTTCCCATAGGTGTAATAGAAGGCGAACGAAGGATAACAAAGCGGCTACCACCAGCCCTGAGGAACTATACCGCTTCTAAAAAAATGGACTCGCCAACCCGCTGAGGCCGTGTGGCATTTTAAGACATCCTTCATGCACAAGACAATGTGCATGAGGAGGATCGCGATTAGCAGTGGTGGAAACAAAAGGGACCGATTACAGTAAGTTTTAAAGAAAGTAAATGTAGATTTACTTTCTTTTCCTTCTTGTGTCAATATCTTTATTTTAGTCGATTTTAATGTAAAATATATGTCGTTACAAACAATAGCAGTGACGCCTTTCTATTTTAGCACCGAAATATTTTATTATCTCTCATTTCACATTAACTACCACCATATTATTTATTCTAAACGAAATTGACTTTTATAAAATGACAGCGGTAGGTTCAAAATCATTAAACAATATCGAAGTAAACTCACATATGTACTGTAACATCAAAGTAGCGATTTGGTGGTCAGAATGGTATGTGTTAATATTGACATTATTTGGCATTACACATCGAAGTTTAGTCTATTACTATTGACCTTTACAAGACAGACAAAACCAATAATGTGCTTGTAAATGGCCGCTGCTTCGTCCGTTTAAGGTATGGCCAGAGTATACGCAGTATGAAAAGTCCGGCGCGGGGCCCGGCCGTAGCGTCACGACCCACTGGTACCGCTGTTTCCACTCACAATATCCGCCGAGGACAATGGAAATTGTAGACAAAATTATTACCTTTGTCCTCATTGATATCAGTGGGGACTCTGTCCCGCCCCGTGTTCACTTCGGCTGCAGCCTTAGTTTTAAATTGTCTTGCACGACATCTGAAGCGGGCTCTAGATTTACGCCGTGAAGCCGCGGTGGAGAAATCTCGCCGTGAACCTGCGTGCCCCGAGAACACTTCTCTACATTCACAATTGATCACAGTAGTATTCACGCACTGTTGAAATGTACGTAACAGTAGCTGCACCAACTCTCCAATGTATGAAACCCTTTACCGTTTTCATGTATTTCTTATTTGTTATAATTATATAATTTATTTATTTATATAATTTACAGCCTTTCATGTAACTTATTTAACAAATATATTGCTAGTGTTCACAGCCAAATACAGATTACATTGACATTTATATACATTATTTAATAGATTGTCAGCAAGTAATAGGTATTATTATAATAACATAATAAATAATAATACATCTAGAGCCTAGAGCCAGCTTAAGACTTTGTGTATCTCAATTGCAATCAAATCCTCAAATATTACAAAAATGGGCATATGTCATCTTACAGAACTTACAAACACATTGGTTGCGAGATCGACTATACCAATATCGTGTGAAACATGAAATGCCACGTTAATTTATAGATTTGTTAATAAATTTATGGGGCTCTTAACACGAATACCGGTCATTTTATTATGTTTGTGAAATCGAACCTTTCCGACCTTTGTCACATTTAATTGTTTTTGTGATAAACAGATTTTCATATCTGTTTAAAAGCAACGCTATCACAAAATAATACAAGTTGTTGTTTATTTATATTCTTTGTTGTATAAACAGGTGTTCAAAATAGTTACAAAAGGAAGTACACACAGAAGGCGTGCTTATCTCGCTACCCAGATTTAGACCAGAAAACCTGGGAGAGCAATAGGTGAGCAACGAATTGTGCAGACATACTCGTAGCGCGTACGTAAATAAACAATTTCAAACACAACGAGTAGGTACTTTTATAATACGATTACTGCACTCTTATAATATATAATTATACGAATACACACATACATATTTTAATAATATATATGTTATATAATTTTTTTTAGGTTATTATTTGCAATCGGTCGTGAGACCATAAGCTAATTTGTTGTGAGGTGTTTGGCTTTTATTTGGTGGGGTGGCCAGTGCCGCCCCTACCAATCAAATAAGGTGGTTCCTTTTAAGTCTCTTGACCATCATAGACGGGTCTAGCAAATCTGCCACGAGTGGATTTTGGTGCAGGGATAGCCGCTCTATGTGTTGTTTCCTGTACCGCTCGATTTCAGCTGCAACGGTCGGCATGTTGAGGTATTCTTGAATTTCATCATTTCTTGTGAACCAAGGAGCGCGAACTATTGCCCTCAGGATGCAATTCTGTAATCGTTGTAGACAGAGTATGTTACTTTTACTTGCAACACCCCATAGCTGAATCCCGTAGGTCCAAACTGGTTTTAGCACTGAGTTGTAGATGAGAAGCTTGTTGTCCGTCGACAGCGCAGAGTTCCTCCCCATGAGCCAGTACATATTACGAAACTGGTGGTTGACTTGGTCTCTCTTTTGTTTTATATGACGTTTCCATGTAAGGCGCCTATCGAGGTGGAAGCCAAGGTATTTGACACAGTCAGTATGCGGTAGGATATCGTCACCAAGTCTTACAGGAGGACAATTTTCTTTTCTCAAGGTGAATGTTATGTGGTGAGACTTCGCCGTGCTAGCACGTACACGCCACTTGCATAGCCATTTGTATATCGCGTCTAGTTGCTCCTGGAGTTTATGACTGGCAATAGATGGATCACTGTCAGTGGACAAGTAAGCTATGTCATCGGCGTAGGTTGCCACGGTTATGTCACTGTGTATAGGTAAATCGGATGTAAATATGTTGTACAGTACCGGTCCAAGAACCGTTCCTTGGGGTACACCAGCCTCTATGTGATGAAGGCTGGATCGTGTATCTCCTTGTTTGACTTGAAAGGATCGATCAGAGAGGTATGATGCGACAAGCGTGAACATCGAATTTGGGAGATTTTCTTTGATTTTTGTTAAGAGTCCCCTGTGCCACACCCGATCAAAGGCCTGTTGCACATCGAGGAAAGCAGCTGAGCAGTACTTTTTGCGTTCAAAGCTCTGCCTAATTGTGTGATATACTCGGTGGACTTGTTCGATCGTTGAATGCGATTTCCGAAAGCCAAACTGATGAGATGGAATAACAGCACCATCATCCAGTGCTTTTTTGAGTCTGGTGAGGAATATCCTTTCCCATAGTTTAGAGAGTACAGGTGTTAGGCTTATTGGCCGATATGATGATGGTTCGTGTTCTGGTTTACCTGGTTTGTGAATCATCACTACCTGAGAGATTTTCCAGAGAGCCGGGAAGTGGGCGGTTCTAAAGATTGCATTGAATAGGCATGTAAGGAACACGATACTTTTTCTGGTCAGATTTTTCAGTACAATCGGGGTAATCAGGTCATAGCCCGGTGCTTTTCCGGACTCAAGTGCCTTTATCTCCTTAACAATTTCTCTCGGTGAAGTTGCGGTAATTGGAAGGCTCATCTGTAAGTCCTGGTAGAGGATTGCGTCAATGTCAGACTCGTCGGCAGTGCTCTCATTCGGTGTAAACACTGCTGCAAGGTGTGCTGCGAAGACCTCTGCTTTTTCCGAGTCAGTTCTAGCCCAAGAGGTTTGTGATCTGATAGGAGGATGGGATTGTTGTGGTTTGCTTAGGTTTTTTGTTGCCTTCCAAAGTGAATGCATGCCAATTCCGGTTGGGGACAACGACTCCAAGTTTTGCTTGACCATATCATTAGCCGACTCTTTTAGGATAGCCTTAAGGTCTTTTATCGCTCTATTCAGTCTTTTTTTATCTAGTGGATGGCGCGATTGATGCCATATCCTTCTTAGGCGGCGCTTATCCAAAATCTTTTGTTTTATGTGTTGTGGGTTAGCGAAAGGAGCACCAGTTTCGTTTTGGGCCGGCGTATTAGTCCAGGCTGCTACTTGTATAAGATTTGTAAAGTATCTACAAGCTTCATCAACCTCGTCTCGGTCTTTGAGGGGAGTCAAGAGATTGATGTTTTCATCCAGGTAACTTCTAAAACCCTCCCAGTCCGTTTTTCGGTTGGTTAGGGATTCTGGTTTTTCTCGTACGAGTGGAGTTGTGCCCAATGTTAGAATAACTGGAGTATGGTCTGAAGATCCGTCAAGGCTAGATTCGATACCAGTATGTAAGCAGACTATGCCCTTCGTAATAAAGAAGTCTAAGAGGTCTGGCAGCTTCTGTGGGTCGCTGGGCCAGTAGGTAGGTTCACCTGTTGATAGTAGTTTTAGATGATAATCATCAACGCAACTCTTTAATTCACGGCCTCTGGTCCTTGTACAGCGAGAGCCCCAATAGGTGTGTTTACTATTCCAGTCACCGCCTGCCACAAATCTAGATCCCAATGTTTGGAAGAAGTCAGCGAACATTTCAGAGGTTATCCTATGTTTAGGTGGACAGTATACTGAAGAGAATGTGATAGATCCGGAGCGGTCTTCAACGTTTATGGACGTTGCTTGGAGATGTGGTGTGGAGAAAGGCTCTAAGATTGAGTGCTTCAGATTAGCTCTGATGACCAAAGATGTTCCAGCGTGCGCCCTTCCATCGGGATGAGGGGTGGTATAGATGTTGTAGCCTTTAACACGAAAGTTACTTCTCACGGTAGCATGTGATTCTGATATTAGTACTATGTCCAGCTTATTGGTCAATATGATGGATTCTAGCTCATGAATATTGGGAGCTAAACCATTTATGTTCCAGGTCGCCACTTTTAGGGTCGCCATTTAGGCAAGCTTGTTGATAACTGTTGTCAACAGTCCCAGCAGGGTACTGATTTGTTGTAGGAGTTGATCGATTTTTTCGTTTTGTTTCACTAAAAGTTGTTCCAGGGAGCTTTGTTGAGTGATATTCGTGTTTTTCAGGTTTTCGCTATGAGTGTTTCCGGCAGTTATGTTTGCATATGTCTGTTGAGAACAATGTTGTAAGTTTGATCGGGGTAGGTCACTTGCTAGATTTCTTTGTGCTTGTGTAATGGTGACCTTGGCATTTCTGTCTTGAGTAATCGTTTTATTACTCATGTATGGCCTCATACAGTTGTTTTTTGAGTGCCCATACTGTTGGCACCTCTGGCATTGTACTATAGTTGCTCTCTTGCGCGGATCCTCGATTTTAACCGCTTGATGATGGATATACTTAATGTCCTTCACTAGTTTATTATTAGTTTTGGGTTCAAGATTGACAAAGAAAGTTGAGGTGGGTTTTTTATTTGGACCATAGCGGGAGTTGATTATTTCACCTTGCACTTTGTTGCCAGTTTTTTCAATTTCTTGGATAATACTTTCGTGTGGAGTGGTATGGTGGAGATTCCTTATGACAATCCGGTAGGGTTTCGTTTCTTTCCGAGTAAATGTGTGTCCAATCAATCCTTTTTGTCTTATGATGTTGATAACCTCTTTGTAGCTGCCTGCTGAGTCTACCATCACACGGAGGTTGTTCTTGTTTACTATTTTGTACTTGAAATTAGCTGGGTTAATGACGGATTCAAGGAGTTTTGTAAGTTCGTTTAGATCTTCTATCCCATAAAGTATGATTGGTGGAGGTCTATAGGTTGGAGTACGCTCACTGTTAGTTTCTTCCATGCAATCTGTCGGAAGGTCATTGAAGCGGTTTTGAGTGGAGATTCTATTATGTTGTGGCGATAGATCTGAGACTTTCCTTTTCTTTGACGATGGCACACGCTGCCATGGCGGGTGTTGTTGGTTTACGTCGGACAATTGCAGGTCTGTCAGATTTGAGGAAGTATCTGAGGGTTTCTCAGACGTGGATGAGGTGATCACAGTAGATATAGGTTCCGATAAAGACGGCAGCTCACTGAGTGAACTGGATCTCTGTTTGTTGAAGAGCCCAGGAAGAAGGGCTTGACGAGTTATTACGTTTTTAGTTTTATTATTAATATTATTAGATTCCATTTTGTTCCCACGAGTACGGGCCGAAATACGGTGGTCACTTACAGGTTACGCCCATCCCTTGTAAGAAGGCACATTTACAACGATGTTAGCCTGGTTCATCGAGGTTGGTGCTCAGAACTGGAATCCCTCCAGCCATTCATCCTTTTGGCGCAGTCCTCACCATAGGATTGGGGTGATTTATTATTGAGGTTGTCTTCCTCATGGTTCGGGCGATTAAGCCGAAACCCCCAGCCTCGCGAGACATGACCACGAGGTACCGGGTTGTTGAGGTCATTTCCTACCTACAACTACCAAGCTGATTAGGCTCGTTAGATCGGGTTACTTGACCGCCGCCCAAGATTCGGCGTTGTTACTCGTTTAGCACCACCCGGGGGACACGTGTAGGGTGAGCCTAGAAATAAGGTGGTAAATCCTACGGACGCGAGTAACTGCATCCCCCTTATATAATTTAAATATGTATTTATGTTACTGATGAAATATTTAAGTTACTTGGTATTTTAAGTAGAAAAAAGCATCAGACGTGTTCACATCAGACGTGTACATGCTAACAGCAGTCCGGTATGTCGTACATGGCACGGCCCCCGATGCGCCTTTTTGAGAATTTATATATGAATTTGGAGAAATGGTTAGGAAAATGGATCGGAATAGGACAGACTAGAATGAGAATTTGCTCGGGTATATTTCACTTGATGTGTTGCGGATGTTCATGGGTGACAGTATCCACTTACCATCAGATGAACTGTATACTCGTCTGCTGCCCACTTTATATCTACTATTACTTTCCTCCAACTGTTTCTCTCACTTGCTTCTTTTTTTCATATTGAATTATTTCCCATAATTTTCCATGATTCAATGTTATCCAACCTTTTCCTGGTACTACAAGATAATAAAAGTATTAAAGTCTATTGAAACATAGTTAAATATAAAACATCAACTACCCGCTCATTACCTAAACGCTAGTGAATCTGGCGGGGCGATAAGATCTGTGCGCGCGCTCAACGTAAATCACGCGATCGGTATCTCGTCGTGCGCGCTGCCCTTAATTGTAGATAAATAGATTTATACAAGCGTATTACTACTGTGTAAAAGGCTTGGCGGTTGTGCGAAGAGCTACGGAGGGCTATGCTTTATTGTACTTCAATTTCACCTTGAAAGATTGGGTAAGGAGAGATTCAGATCACCGCCACCGCATCTCTTCTCGTGGGTGTCGTAGAAGGAGACTAAGGGAAGCAAACTGAGGAACTACGCTTGGCGAGTGTAGCGTTTTAAGTCTATATATACATCTTTCATTCACATGGAAAAGTGCATGAGGAGGCAAAGAGAAGTGACAGACAGACCAGCTGCTAAATGAATTTTTGTAGCACATGTACATATGCAAATTTTAAAAATAAATATGAATTTGAATTTCACAACGGAGACGTTCACCATTTTTATTTCTCACCTACAAAAAGTTTGAAACTACAAAAAAATTACATTAATTTTTTTTACGATATCTTTAATAATGACGAAGTTTATAGCCTTTCAAAGTTGGATGTTGACAAAAAGTGCTGGGTAGCTTTTGACGTCATGATACATTTACATACATGCAAACTTACATACTTGTCTACCAGTGGCCGAAAAAAGGGCTGAATATGGGTGTACGGCTTACGGAACGGGGCCTAATAGGCACAAAACAATACAGTTCCTTCTCCAATACATCACTGACAAGCCCGTTCAAACCCGTTTACCGGCGGGTTTCCGAAGTTAATTTGCTCCAGCAATTAAACGCTAAACAATGAGGAGTGCCTTCTATTTTTTACCACCAACAGATCGGAAACCGTCGATTCAAGGCGAAGGAACCTCTGGCCTTGCTTGTTGGCAACAAAGATGCATTGTCCTAATGCATCGCTCTTTGGAACGAATCCAATATTGTTAGGCATTTCCACCTTACAGTCGCGACCTCCAAATAACACATTTGAATATCCACTCAATTCAAAAACGTTCTTAATACCACCGTCAACACCCTTCTATTTTCAACTCAGAATATGTTGAATTAAAGTTTATTTTTGGATGTGGTGGTTGCGGATTAAGTCCCGCAAATATGCCAATTAGTTTTAACCATTAAGGCCAGGATCGGCGGATCGTCAGCCATTGTCTGCTCGACCTCGACAAAGAAAGGAGCGTGATGACAAACCCCCATAGCTTGTGGTAGTCAAGGTTACAACGTGTTTACTTCCACGTTTGGGGAGTTGTAAGTTGAGTGGTACGACCACTGGATTTATCGATTCTTGTACTACTTCCTTCCTGCGTATATTTTTTATGGGAAATAATTAAACAAGCTGTAAAAAAATACTGAATGGACGGATAGGTTTCTTCTTTATGGACGAAACTGGCAGACGAGCATACAGTCCACCTGATGGTATGTGGATACTGTAGCCCATGGACATCCGAGATACATGGGGACATTAGTCCAAAATGACAACGCAGCGACAGTATCCGCTTACCATCAGGTGGACTGTATGCTCGTCTGCCGCCTACGTCCATAAAAAAACATTGTCTTGTGCATGTATGGTCTGAAACCGCCACGCTGGCCAAGCGGGTTGGAGAGTCTATTCTTTTAGAGGTAAATATAGATGTTCAGGGTTTGCGGTAGCGGATTTGTCATTCCTTAGTCGCCACGACACCTACGGGATACCCAAGTGGTGATTAATTGGACGATTGGGGTTCGAATTTATCATCCCACAGATGAGAATCCGTAAATCTCTAGTCCATCATTGCCCTAATGCACTTACTATATACATTAAAAAATTCCCCTAAAAATTAGGACCACACTTTTAGTAGTCAACCCACGTGTGACTTCTGTTTACAGATGTCACATTGGTCATGACAACCATGAGAAGCCATGACATTGTCCGCACATAAACATGACATATTGTCGTACGATCACCCTTAGGACACAAAGGACTTTACGATAAAATCGTTATCGTACTTGTATGCTTTGAATTTTAACGCCACTTGCAATAGGTACCGTTGGATTAGTCACGTTACTAATTTGCACTTGTGACCGCTTTGTTCGTCTGCCACCCAGAGCGTTGGGTTTTTCATTCCAAAACATGTAGTAAGTTCTACCTTGATTTGATTTGCATTTGAGTCATGCGATTCCCATTATCCAGGATGACTTTTATATAAAGAAGGTAGTCAAGAAGGTGGCTCACTAGTTATCAGTCGTTCGACATATAGCGACAATAAATTTCCAAAAGTAGACAGAGCATCTGGGTTTTTTCGTCTGTCTTCTTGCCAATCAATTCGGTGGATTAAAATGTGTGCTCTTCAGTTTGTCTGAAAAGTTGATTATATCCATATACTCGTATTGCCTTTGTACTTTATCTGTGATTTTGTGTTGTTATATGTAAATCCTTATCTATTACAAAGTCTCTCACAAAGTAAAATTTCAATGTTTCATCGATTACATGTTGTGGCGATACTAATTCGTTTTTTTATTCCGAGGGATCTCTTGCAGGTGCTTAAATAAAACTTTATATTAATAGTAATAACAGCGGTCGATAATAAATTCGACATATCGCGGCATTTCGCGACGCGTCGTCCACCGTTCAAACATTATTGTTACAACTAAACGCTATCGCGCATCGTTATGCCCGCGACATTAAATCAAAGATGCGCGCGCGCGCGTATAAAATTATAACGCGTTCAGATAATATATGAGTGAGAAGTATAACAAAAGATATAAATTACAAATTAATTAAATTTTTCATCTTTCTAAAGGGTGTCTCAACAAAAATTTGAATCGTGCGCTATTTTCGATTGCCAATTGTTCTGTCAGCCATATTTGGTACTTTGTTAATTGAAACATTGACATTTTTGAAAATGCCACGCTACAGTTTGGAAGTACGTTTATTAATAGTGAAAACCCATTACAAAAATGGAGAAAATTTTACGGTAACAATTTTCAAGTTACGGGATCATTTTGGTGTAGGTACATGATCGACCGTCGCGGCCCGCTATTGAAAGTTTAGTTCGGAAGTTTCAGCGGACGTTGCCCTCCTTGCCCGATGAGAGAATCCTTACCCGTCATCGCCCTAAAAAAACACCTAAAAACATCGCGGCTGTGAGAGTCAGTGTCGCAGAACAACTACACACTTCCATCCGGCATCGCTCCCTGGAATTAGATCTCCATCGCACCACTGTCCAACGAATTTTAACTAAAGAATTGCACGTTCGTGCTTACAAGATCAAGCTTACTCAAGAACTGAAGACCATAGACAGCGTAGGAACGATTGAAGAACTCAAAGACAAAATTGAACGCCAAATAACGAAATCCCGCTGTCCTTACTCGAAAAAAGTATTCCGAAATCTCGTCGAAAGAGTCCATGCCTACGAACGAAGTCGCGGTGGTCATTTGACCGACATTTTATTTCACGTGTAATGTAAATATTGATCTGTTTATGTAAATAAAGAACGAAATTTATACAAATATGGTATTTTTCCATTTATTCTAAATTCAAGTTCTTGTTGAGACACCATTTACAAGGATCGCAGCACATATATGCTAGCAGCGCATACAAATAATACGAGTAGGTTGCATCGATGTAACCGGAGTGACCAAGTGACCAATTGTAGTGACGGATTAATTTTTAAGATAGAGTAATTTATTGTCTAGATTTATATTGTAAATCGCGTATAAACGCTTTAAATAACTTGATCAGTTAATTTTACGCGTTCAGACCAGATCTACAATATAAAAAGTGTTTTTGATTATTTATTTATCAAAACTAAATTTCTTCTTAAGCCACTACTATCTCGTACTTTAAAAACCCGATACATTTTGGTTGGTGACAAAAAGCAACTCCTTATATGGTATGTATGTTTATCATATAAGTATACAAAATATTTTTTTTAGAGTAGTTTGTTTTCTGAAGTCCCAGTCACAGTGTGAATAAATTCAAGCGACCCATACAACTCTAGTGTCGCCGGCTAGTGGTGGCTAATCAAGACTTCTCGGAGTGTTTTAACTCACTTAATCCTGCACCGCTTGCGGATCCGATTCCTCTTAGTTACTCCTTAACTCTTTTGATTCACCTACTTATATTTTATAATTTACCTACTCTGATTTTACAAGAATCCGAGAAAGAATAATGATCGTTGCATAAGCAAAAACAAAAAAGAAAAGGTCATGCCATCGTTGCATCTCGATTTTGTTGCATCATGATCGGTCCCGGAATCGGAATGAATAACAATTCGATGGAACAATTAAGGGATTCTTCTCCGCTCGCGGATTCAACTCTTTTGATTCATTAACTCCGGAGTTGCCCATCACTATCGCCGACCTATAGTCGCCGGGTCGCGGATCGCTACGACCATCGACTCTGTGTGTTCGATACCTAATAAAAGAGTTAAATAGTGGGTCGCGTCTTTGCAAATAAAATAGGCGTGTGTTCACGCAATAAATGGAGAGAAATGCTGTGAATTACGAAATATTTTTTCATCGCTAATTGAATTAGCGAGGTTGTAAAAACACACCTAGAATTCGACACGCTTTATGCGATTTGCCAATTTAATTTTAATTGCTTTATAACCCAATTTAGAAATAAAAAAAAATAGCGTTATGGTAAAAAATGAAATTTATGTCACTGTTTGCCTAATCAAGCTGCCAATCACGTTTTATGACGTTAATTCTGAAAATGTTTGTAATTTCAAAAACTTTTTAATTTTAAATTGTGAATAATAATAATGATTGATAATTTTAATTATTTTTGTAATTTGTAAATAATAATAATGATTGATAATTTCAATTATTTTTGTAATTTGTAAATAATAATAATGATTGATAATTTCAATTATTTTTGTAATTTGTAAATAATAATAATTGTGATAAATTGTAAATTTGTATACAGGAGTCCGTTAAGTTATTCGTTATGTCCCATCATCGATGT